>CM035632.1:41412891-42612891 GCA_020496765.1 Gossypium stocksii
CCGAATTTTGGCTAAAGAATAGCATCAGGGTATTCGATGAGCTATCGTGCACCCCTGAAGAGTGCATGAAGTGTGTAGTATCTCTCTTACGAGATTCTGCCTATCATTGGTGGAACACCTTTATGTCTGTGGTACTAAGGGAGCGAGTTAATTGGGAGTTCTTCCAAGAGGAATTCCGCAAGAAATACATCAGTCCAAAGTTCATTGACCAGAAGCGTAAAGAGTTTTTAGAGCTGAAACAAGGACGGATGACCGTGACAGAGTACGAGCGTAAATTTGTAAAGCTTAGTAAATACGCTTGAGAATGTGTTTCTATCAAGGTCATTATGTCCAAAAGGTTTGAGGATGGTTTAAATGAGGATATTAAAATGTTTGTGGGTATCCTTGAGATAAAAGAATTTGTAGTGCTCATAGATAGGGCTTGGAAGGTCAAAAAGTTGGTGAAAGAGAAGAAGAAAGCTGAGATGGAGTCTCGTGACTCGAGAAAGAGACCGTTTAGTAAGTTGTTCCAATCCTCTTCCAAGAGGCATAAAGAGTTTTCTACTCGATCAGCTGCTTCAGCAGGGTTTTCAAGCAAAGGCAAGGGTAAACAGTATTCAGTTTCCAAGGCTCTGACTACCTCAGTTCTGAGTGTGGGTAACACTTGACCCAATAGGCCTGAGTGCCTCTAGTGCGGTAGGCGCTACCTCAAAAAATGTTGGGCACATGAGAGGGCTTGCTTCAAGTGTGGTTCACCAGACCACTTCATCTAAGAGTGCCCAGAGATGGTTGAAAAAGATAGAGACTAGAGTGCAGAATCAAGGAACGTTCCCTCCAGAGGTAGACCTCAGAGAAACCCGGGTAGGACAATAAGTAGAAAATGTGCTCCAAAGGAATAGATTGCGAGAATTGAGGGTAGAGCCCCAGCGAGGACCTAAGCCATTCGCACTCGCGAAGAGGCTTCATCCCCTGATGTCATAACGGGTACATTTTCTTTTTATGAAACTTCTATCATTGCTTTGATTGATCCGGGATCTACCCACTCATATATTTAATGAAATTAGACCCAATCATGAACGTACCCGTAAAGTCTATAGAGTTTGTAATAAAAGTCTCTAATCCCTTAGGCAAGTGTGTGCTAGTAGACAAAGTATGTAGAGGTTGCCCATGGATGATTAGGAACCACTGTTTCCCAGCTAACCTCATGCTCCTACCCTTCGATGAGATGTAATTCTTGGCATGGAATGGATGACCACACATGGCATAATAGTGAATTTTAGCGAAATATTTATTAAATTGAACTGTGAAGATGGAGAAACTCTCCGAGTAGAGTCAGATGAGTCAGAGAGTTTGCCTACAATGATTTCTTCCATGGTCACTCAGAAATGTGTAAGAAAGTGATATGAGGTGTATCTTGCTTTTGTGATGAATACTAAAGAGTCAGAGGTAAAAATAGGTTCAGGACCAATAGTCTATGAGTACTAAGATGTGTTCGTGAAGGAGTTACCTGGATTGCCTCCTGTTAGAGAGGTCGAGTTTAGCATAGAGTTGGCTCCAGGTACTACCCCCATATCTATTCCTCCTTATAGAATGGCCGCGACTGAGTTAAAGAAATTGAGGGCTTAGTAACAAGATTTGACAGACAAGGGCTTCGCAAGACCCAGTCACTCTCTATGGGGTGCTCCCATTTTATTTGTGAAAAAGAAAGATGGTTCGATGAGGTTTTGCATTGATTATGGATAGCTTAATAAGGTAACAGTAAAGGACATGTATCCCTTACCCAGGATCGATGATTTATTTGATCAGTTGAGAGGAGCCACAGTGTTCTCTAAGATAGATCTAAAATCGGGGTATTATCAACTCAGAGTTAAGGAGTCTGATGTGCCAAAGACCACATTTTGAATGAGATATGGTCATTATGAGTTTCTTGTCAGGCCATTTAGTTTGACTAATTCCCCAGCAATATTTATGGATTTAATTAATCGCATATTCCGGCCATATTTAGATAAGTTTGTGGTAGTTTTTATGGATGATATCTTGGTTTATTCCCGTGATGAGGACGAGCATCTAGACATCTGAGGATAGTATTGCAGACCTTGCGAGATAAACAGCTTTATGCCAAGTTCAGTAAAAGTGAGTTTTGGCTTAAGAAAGTTGGATGTTTGGGTCACATCGTTTCGGGTGATGGCATTAGAGTTGATCCAAGTAAGATCTCGGCAATTGTTGATTGGAAACTACCGAGGAACATATTCGAGGTCAAAAGTTTTTTGGGCTTAGTCAGTTATTATCGGAGGTTTGTTAAGGGATTTTCTATGATCGCCACTCCTATGACAAGGTTACTACAGAAGGATGTTAAGTTTGAGTGGAATGAAAAGTGCCAATAAAGTTTCGAGAGGTTAAAGACGTTATTGACCGAAGCTCCTATCCTAGTACAGCCCTAGTCAAGAAAAGAGTTTGTAATTTACAGTAAAACATCCTTAAATGGATTGGGCTGTATGCTTATGCAGGAAGGCAAAGTAATCGCATATGCCTCGAGACAACTAAAACCTCATGAAAAGAATTATCCTACCCATGACTTGGAGACATCACTTATACGGTGAGCGGTGTCGAGTGTTCACATATCACAAGAGTCTTAAGTACTTGATGACGCAACAAGACTTGAATCTACGACAACAATGATGGCTTAAGCTATTAAAAGATTATGAGTTAGTCATCAACTATCATCCCGGGAAAGCTAATGTTGTTGCGGATGCCTTGAGTAGGAAGCCTCTGTTTGCTGTGAGAGCCATGAATACCTAGTTTTCCCTAACCGACGAAGGTTTGGTGTTAGCAAAAACGAGGGCTAGACCCCTGTTCATTCAAGAGATTTGTGAAGCATAATCCAATGACAGAGATTTGCAAGCCAAGAAAGATCAGTGTGAATTAAGTATTAATTCAGATTTCCAGATTGATTCAGAGGGTTGCCTAAGGTTTCGAGATCGAGTATGTGTACCAATAGATGATGAGCTTATACAAAGAATTTTATCGGAGGCACATAGTAGTCGTATGTCAGTTCACCCTGGGAGTACCAAGATGTACAATAATTTGAAGAAATGGTATTGGTGGCCGAATATGAAGAGAGACATTTCCAAGTATGTTTCGAAATGCTTGATTTGTCAACAAGTAAAAGTAGAACACCAAATACCCTCTGGATTACTAGAGCCTATCATGATTCCCAAATAGAAATGGGACCGTGTCACCATGGACTTTGTGACGGGTTTGCTGATAACACCAAAGACGAAAGATGCTATTTGGGTTGTAATTGATAAGCTCACCAAATCGGCCTATTTTATACTGGTACGTATAGATCATTCGCTTGATAAGTTGGCTGACTTGTACATTTCAAAGATTGTTAGATTACATAGCGTACCTTTGTCGATCATTGTAGATAGAGATCTGAGATTGACGTCACAATTTTGGAGAAAGTTACAAGAGGCTTTAGGTACAAAGCAGAATTCAGCCAAACCACCGTTCACTAAAAGGTTAAACTATTTGGTGAATAAAAAATAATCGGCTTAGGGAATCAAGAGAGACAAGGGAATTATGTTCGGCCAAAGGAGAAGAAGATGAACGACGAGAAAATTCGGCTATTGATAATGAACTGATAGAATAATACAAGGAAAGAGGAGAAAGGATTCGGTGTAAGAAAAGAAGATGAAACTGATTCGACAAAAGAATAATTTGGCAGTTGTTCACTTAAGTTTCGGCTAAACGAAAAACAATTGCAGAATAATGCTAAAAAGGAAAAGACCTGAATGGTAAAAAACGCACCAAGATTGGGAGAACAACCGCTCAAGAGGAAAGCTACCGAAACCCCAAAGAATAATGAAAGACCCCTAAAGTTCCTATACACATTCGGCACCACCAATGACAAATTCCCAAAATGCTCCCCCCGACAAAAACTGAATGCATAGTCCCATGTAACCCCAAATTTAGTCACTCATTAAACACCTTGAAAATCTCTACCGCTTCCTCCTTGATTTTCTCCAACTCCCCCCAAATTCAAATTCAAATAACCACCATGACCAGTTCAAACTTCACCCTCTTACCAAGACCTCAACAACCCTCCAATATTTGAATCAAATTGAACCTCTTGCCGCCCTTATGCAGCACAATAATTACCTTTTGCATGCAAGGCATTTTGAACTCAAGCTCTTTTGTAACTTAATCCACGACGCCAGCCACCTTACCAACTAGCTCCTTGCGTCAATAAACAAGCACAACTAAATATAAGCCTATGTCCCAAAGTCTAGGTTTGTTTAAAAGAAAACCAAAATGAATTGTAAATGCCAAGACTTGAACCCATGCTCCCTTGTAGCCCTAATGATGCCACAGCCACTAGACTACATACCTCATTGTGTCATTTTTCCAACACAATAATTTATAAGGCCTACTTCCCAGCATCCAGGGTTTTATTCACTTAAAACCAAAATTTTTACTACAACCCATGTTTGAACCCAGGACTTCTCCAACACTTATCAGGGCCCTTTAACCACTGATACAAGCCTTCATATTATACCACCTCTTGCACAATAATTATTCATGTTTCGATCTTCCTAACGCTCCCCAAGCTCAAGGCCCATTTTTTCTAGGCCCAAAATCAGGGCGTTACAAGGATTGAATAGATGAATTTCAAGAATATGAATAAAGGAAATAGGGCAAACCTTGCTCAAAATCCTATCCTTATGGCTGATGATAGGGATAAAGCCTTAAGACAATATGTCGTACCAGTGTTTAATGATCTTAATCCGAGTATTAGGAGACTTGAAATCGAGGTACAACAATTTGAACTGAAGCCAGTCATGTTCCATATGCTTCAGACTATAGCCCAATTCAGTGGAATGCCTACCGAAGATCCTCATCTTCACTTGAGACTGTTCATAGAGGTGAGCGGCTCTTTCAATTTAATCGGAGTACCTGAAGATGCATTAGGATTGAAAGTGTTCCCGTACTCACTAAGGGACAGAGCTCGAGCTTGGTTGAACTCATTACCATCGAACTCAATTTCCACATGGCAAGAGCTAGCAGAAAGATTCCTTATGAAGTATTTTCCGCCTAGCAAGAATGCTAAGCTGAGGAATGAGATCACTGCCTTCCAACAAATGGATGATGAATCCTTGAATGAGGCATTGGAAAGATTTAAAGAGTTATTATGAAAGTGCCCTCATCATGGAATCCCACATTGTATCCAACTTGAGACGTTTTACAATGGTCTCAGCGTTCACACAAGGATGGTAGTAGATGCTTCTGCTAATGGTGATCTCCTTTCTAAGTCTTATAATGAGGCTTATGAAATTATCAAAAAGATCACCAGCAATAATTATCAATGGCAAACCAATCGAGTAGCGTCAGGAAGACGAGTTGTTAGAAGACATGAAGTAGATGCTCTTACTTCACTCGCATCTCCAGTATCATCAATATCCTTAATGCTTAAAAATCTTACTACTAATGGGTCTAATAATTTTGCAGCACAACCACTTAACCAATTTGATAAAATAGCATGTGTCTATTATGGGGAAGGACATTTGTTTGAAGAATGTCCGTCAAACACAGAATCTGTATACTACATGGGTAATTAGAACGACAAGGGCTAGAACCAGTAACACTTACGCTCAACCTAGACCAACCCAGCCACCTAGTTTCCTCTAACAAGTTCAGAAACCAACTTAAGTTGAATCATCCAATAGCTTAGAGAATTTATTGAATGCATACATGTCGAAAAATGATGCCACTCTAAGAAAACTAGAGAATCACGTGGGCCAGCATGCAACTGAACTTAGAAACTGACTACAAGGTGCTTTAACTAGTGATACGGAGAATCTGAGGAATCCAGGAAAGGAGCATTACAAAGCATTGACATTGAGGAGCAGAAAGACGGTAGAGCCGAATGCTATCGAAGCTAAAAAGGAACAAGCTAATGCTCAAGACTTAGAGGAAGTTCAACCGTGTGTTGAAATTTCAGTTTCACAAGAACCTGAATCTACAAAACTCGACAAGGTAACCTTAGAACCAGCTAATTCTGATAAACTAACAACTCTATTAGATGCAGAATTACCACATAAGATGAATCAACTGTTACTAGTTCCAGTAAAGAAAACACCACTATCCTACCCTCAAAGACTTTAAAAGTAAAAATAGGAGATTTAGTTCAAGAAGTTCCTTGACATACTCAAGCAACTTCACATCAACATCCTGTTGGCTGAAGTACTTGAGAAAATACCAAATTATGTCAAGTTCATGAAGCATATCCTATCTAAGAAATGAAGACTTGGAGAATTTGATACGGTAGCTCTAAGGAAGGAATGCAGTGCATATCTTCAAAATAAACTACCCCCGAAGTTGAAAGATCTTGGATGTTTTACCATACCTTCCAATATTGGAGCAACATATTGTGGTAAGGCATTATGTGACTTAAGTGCAAGTATTAACTTGATGCCTATGTCAATATTTAAAAAGTTGGGGATAGGTGAAGTTAGACCTACTACGGTTACACTTCAACTAGCAGATCAATCCTTAGCACATCTAGAAGAAAAAATTGAGGATGTATTGGTACCTGTAGATAAATTTATCATTCCTGCTGACTTTGTAATTCTAGACTTTGAAGTAGATAGAGAAGTTCCAATTATCCTAGGAAGACCGTTCTTAGTAACTCGAAAGACCCTTATTGATGTGTAGAAGGGTGAGCCGACTATACGTGTTTAGGATGATCAGGTAACATTTAACATTTTTAAGTCTATACAATTTCCTGACACAATTAATGATTGTTCTGCAGTGTCTGATTTAGAGGAATTAATACTAGAGAAGGAACTCAACTATGTTGAGGATCTGTTGGAACAAATTCTGACATCAAACCCTCCAAATGATGAAGAGGAGGATGAATACTTAGCTTTACTAGAAGCTAATCAATAGGGATTTAATCCACAATCTTGTTTTGAATCTTTGGATTTAGAGAAAAGGGATTATACGTAGCCGATATCATCAATCAATGAGCCACATAAATTAGAACATAAGGCATTACCTTCACATCTAAAATATGTTTATTTAGGTAACGCTTCTACTCTGCCTGTGATTGTTTCAGCAGAATTAACTACTAAGCAATAAGAGAAACTTATCATAGTATTGAAACAATTCAAAAAGGCTATCGAATGGACCATAGCCGATATTCGTGGTGTGACAGCCCTATTTTGACCCTAGTCGAGAAGTGGTTTTGGGACCACAAAACCGAGTTATTAAAATTAAATAATGCCACATTTTATAAATATGATGTGTGAATTATACATGTGTAGAGAATTTTTTACCTTAATATTATTAGTTCAATATGAATTAGTCAATAAGACATAGGTGAGAATTTTAAAAATTGGTTGGGTGAATCTTTGAATAGCTGAATTGTGCATGCTATAAAAGAATTAGACTTACATGTCATTTTCCTCTTTTATGTGAAAGTGGCCGGCCATGCAAGTGGTTTTATTGGTTACATTATTATTTTAAATATTAAAATTAGGTGAGTGGAAAATGATTTCATATTAGTGAATAAAATAATCATATTAGAAAAAGAAAGAAAAATTTTGTTATGTTTTGTTCTTCTTTGCCGTGAACTAAAGGAAGAAAAAAAGGGAGAAGAAAAACTAGGCATTCGGTCTTCTTCTTACTTGATTAAGGTAAGTTTTAGGTTAATTCTTTGAGATTTTATGAAATTTTGGTTGATGGTTAGGTCTTTGACTTAGCCCATGTATAAATTTTGATCCTTGTGGTGTTTTGGGCATTCGGCTAAGATAGGAATGTTAGAAGGTGAATTCTATTCTTTATGTTTTATGAGTTGGGAGCTGAAATTGAAGTTGATTGAAAGGAATGTGTGTATTGGGGTTTAAGTAGTGTGGAAATTCGGTTAATGAAAGTGTGTGTGTGTGGTTACTTGCTGAATTTGGGTATTAAGGTTAGTAGGTTGGTTTGATTCTTATATTAGAAATCTATTTGAGCAATTAGATAGGCATTGAATGGTTGAAGTGATGAAATTAGAAACTCATGAACTTGAATTAAATATTTTAAGCTTATGGTAGTTAAATGGATTAGAAAGGATCTATTCGGCCATGGAGGTTAAATACTTTGATAAATTGTTGAATATATGCTTTGGTTGTTAAGAAATATTCGGCTTTGGTATGAATTTCATTAAAGAACGTTTAATCATTAGTTTTGGTATAAAATACTTATTGGAATGGTGGAATTGGATTACTTGCTTATGGATTTAGTTATGAGAGTCTTTTGTAAATAGAGCTAGAGGGTTGGCCTTGAGTATTTTAGAAATTGAATCTCAAAATACTTATGAGAACTTTAGTGAAACATTCAGCCATGATACATATCCTAAGGAAGGACTTGTAAAAGGGTGTAAAAGGGTGGTGTTTTATGATAAACATATATATATGGACCCTATGTACGTACCTTGTAATTTTTTTGTAAACTTTTGGTTGAACTTGTATCATACTAATTGTTAAAATACTAGCTTGTGTGGAAAATTTGTGTATGCTATTATATGTCGAATGGGAGCCAAAAATTGAGCTCACTATGTGTAACATATTCAACCTTTGATCACTAATATGTCTTATATTGTAAGTTGAATTAAAAGAAATGTATGTGTTTGATCTAATCAGAGCTAAGCATGAATTGTAACATAGTGGTAATTGGCCAAATGTGTATGTGTGATATAGAGAGGATAATTGTATTTCTTGCTTTGACTAAGTGAAGTACATGAAGTTAATACACTTAATTTGCCCGATTAAGCTCAAGAGCACAAAGGGACAACTTCGGATAAGGGGAAAGCTAAAGTGATGGAATAGCCAACCCATAATTATTCAGAAGAGTTCGAGGTAAGTTTTAGATAATGAAACCTAGCTTATTATTTGATTAAACATGATGTAAATGTCTAGTTATTCAGGCTGATATTGGTTATTGCAAAGTAAGTGGGAAAAATGGCGATAGAGCTGAAAGTTCTTTTTAAATAAAGTCTATGAATATAAATTTGATATGAGTAATTCGTATGTGCTTATAGGCCAAGTATTTAGTAAATATGTTATGCCATGTGTATATGTGTGAGATAGGCAAGTGAATGTTAATTAAATCAAATGTGTGAAAATATACTTGAAGGATCCAAATTCATAATGTTGCCATGAGTTTAATCTGGGCTGCGTCCCGAAGGGCCTTCGAGCTAGAGATGTATCCGGGATAAGTCCCGAAGGGCCTTCGAGCCAGAGATGTATCCGGGCTGCATCCCGAAGGGCCTCAGAGCCAGAGAGGTATCCAAGATAAGTCCCGAAGGGCAACTGAGCCAGTGTTACATCCGGGCTAAGCCCGAAGAGCCTTAAGGCTAGTGTTATAACCGGGTTAAGCCCGAAGGCATTCGTGCTAAAAACACATGGTCTACGTTTTAATCAACTCAAATGAAGGTGTTCATTTCCTTAAGCCTATCAGGTACGTACCCCATACTTGTTGTGAAGTTATTTCGGTTAGATTTTGGCCACCTATTGGGGTTGTGATGCTTTGACTATCGTCTAATATCATATGAAAGTCAATGACATACTTATGAGGTGTGAATTTCAGTTCAAGTAGAACAGTGATAAGTTGAATCCTTAGTTATATGTATATGCATATTTGATTTTAAAGTATGATACTACATGTATATGTGAGATTGTGCATAAATTTAAATTTAACACTGAGTTGATAGGGTATGCTGCGGTTAAGGGAGAAATGTTTATGGATATATTAAGATTTTTTTATTTGATAGAAATGTTGTTGGAGATAAATGAATGTGTTTTGTATACAATACGATAGCCTTTTTGCAACACTAATGTTCCGCCAAATAAAAGAGTTTTAACTTAAATTGAAGCATGCTTTAAATTCATTGTTTAAAACTTACTAAGCATATGAATGCTTACTCTGTTGCCCTTAACTCTTTGTTTTGTAGATTTCGTTTGTTAGTTACGGTCTCGGGAATTTCAAAATTTGAAGTCATCTACACTATCCAAGCCTCTCGGTACTTGTAATTAGACCTTGTACATGGCATTTATAGGCTTGACCTTTGGATTCTTGACTAGTATCATTTTGTTAATGTATATATCCGTATTGCCATGCGAAAATGGCATACTATGCTATATTTTTATTTAACCTTGAATTTTGTGCTTGGTTTTGTTGAATGGGAATGAATGGGATGGTGTAGGCAATCGGTTACTAACTACTATAGTAGTGTACTTTTTGGAATGTCTTTGAAAGTGTTTGAATTGTTTTGTGACTTGAATACCTATTGGCTGAGATGTATATTTGGGCATATTTAGTTCTAGTACTTCGATGGGATAGTTGGTTGGGATTTAGAATGTTACCTCTGAATTTGATAGTGAAGCTTTGGATATGTTAAAAAGGAAGTTATATAAAATGCATAAGTGTGGGTTGTTTAGTATTCGCCGAGTTGATTTTGAGTTTATACTTTGTGAAAGACACCTATCTGTTCATGCACTTACACAGTCGGTTTTGTGATTTGTTTGCGAAAATTTAGTATTTGTTCCGAAATGCCTCTTAATCCTTCCAACGACAGTTTCGGGATTAGGGGTGTTACACGTGGTATTAGTCCATCTGTATGCATGCACAAGATCAAACTAGAAGATGGCAAAAAAGGAATTATTGATGGACAACGGAGACTGAACCCCAATATGAAATATGTAGTAAAAAAGGAAATTATCAAGTGGTTAGATGCGAGTATCATTTACCCTATCCCAAATAGTGAATGGGTAAGTCCAGTCTAGTGTGTACCGAAGAAAAGAGGTATTACAGTAATTGAAAATGAGAATAGCAAATTGATACCGGCTAGAACAGTTACGGAGTGGAGAATTTGCATTGATTACCGAAAGCTGAATAAGGTGACTATCAAAGATCACTTTCCTTTTTCGTTCTTGGACCAGATGCTGGATAGACTCGCAGTGTGACAGCGCTATTTTGGCCCTAATCGAAAAAGTGGTTTCAGGACCACGAAACTGAGTCAGAAAAATATTTAAATATTATTTTCTATGGATATTATATGCGAATTTTCATACGTGAAAGTTTTGTGTTTTAATTTTGTCATTTGGATGTTGAATTATTAAATAAGGACTCGTTTACATAAAAGAAAAATTAGATGGTTTATGTGTGAGTGTCGAATTGTAGTTGTTCTTTTAATGTGGAGGGTTTAAGATGCAATTAGGCCAAGGAAATTTTGCATGGACATATTCGGCCATTTCATAGTGGAAAGGTAATAATATTAATAAGGTTAAAATTGGAAATGGTTTAATAATGTTTGTTAAGTGAAATAAACATAAAAATAAAGACATTTTGCTCTTGTTTTTATCGAAACTAAAAAGAAAAGAATTGAAGAAGATTTGTTGAGCATTCGGCCACTTGAAACCTCCAATTCAAGGTGATTTGTATCTTTATTCTTATTAATTTTGGTGAATTTCAAATCTATGTTCTATCTTTTAAAAGCCCGTGTTGAAATTTTGAATTTGGTTGAAGGATGTATATTCGGTTATAGAGGAAATTGAGTCAAATTTGATTGTTTGCTTAAGTTGAGTAGAGAAATGGATGAATACATAACTATAAGTGAGTAAATTAGTAAAATAAGGAGTTAGAAGGGCTTGTTTGAAAGGAGATTACATTCGGATTAAAGGTATCTTTGACAAATTCGTTTTTGTTATTTTTGTATGTACTTGGACTGATTTGCAAGGACTTGGAAATACTATGGAATATTCGGCAGAAGTACAATAGGTAGAATGTTGAATATTTTCATGTTAAAGATGATAGGGTCGAATTGTTAATGTTTGAAATTATAAGGGCTGTTATGTGAAATTTGTTTTAGTTGTATTGTATATAAACAATCCTTGAGTAGTGTTAAGTGGATCAAGTGATTTAATAAATAGTTGTTTTATTTTTTTAATTCAAGCTCAAGTACCTAAAGGGACAAATTCAGACTGGGGGAAGGTAAAAATAGTCGAATAGTTAATTCGTAATCATTCGAAAACATCCGAGGTAAGTTTAAGTAATTAAACATAAGGTATACTTGTTTATAACATGATGTATCATGAAAATTTAATTTACATTGTATATATATGCACAAGGCCGAATGTGAGGATGATTTGAAAGAAAAATAGTCGATATGTTTCATGGTCAAATGTAAGTATGAAATGAAGGTAAGTATTTGATATGATTTATGGTTGAATAGTAAACTTTGATATGGAAGAAAAAGGTTGATATATGTTAAGGCCGAATGGAAAATTTTGGAATGAAATAAAATGTTTGGTAGGTGTTAAGTTTGAGTGATGATAAGTTTTACTATGTATTTGTGCTATATGGAAATCAGAAGCATATGAATTGGGGTATGTGAAACTTTGTGATTTAATTATCGTATTGTGTTATTCGGGCCTTCGGCCTAGCAAGCTTTAAGCTGGTGACTATTAACAGGCTTCGAGCCTAGCAGGTGTAATGCCGGTGAATGAGTATCGGACTTAAAGCCTAGCAGGCCTTGTGCCGGTGATAAATTTAGGCTCATGCCTAGCAGGTTATATACTAGTGATTTGTTTTCAAGTCTATGAATATAAGACTTCAAGTTGTTACAAATAGGGAATAATGGAAATTGAGCTGTATGGTGATGTATAGAATCGACTATAAAAAGTTAAGTTTGTATTGGTGTTCATTGAAATAGTTAACTTAGCTATAAGTGATTTATATCATCTTTTGTGAATGGCTTAAGAGAAATCTCTATGAATGAATGTGGTGATTATAATTTTATCTTGAAGTTGAGTTATGTGTGGCTTATAAGGATATATATATTCGGCCGAGATAGCCCTTGTGAAATTGTATTAGGTTATTGCATATATGTGATAGTTTGAAATACTATATATTTAGTATTGAGTTGTTTAATTACTTAATACTTACTAAGCTAATTAGCTTACTTTGAGTGTATTTTTCATTCTGTTTTATAGATTTTGGCTGAAAGTTACGAGCTCGGGGATCATTATCAAAGTCATCCACATTATCGTCAAACCTTCGGTACTTTTAAAAGACTATATTTCGAACTATGGCATGTATAGGCTAAACCCTTTTGAAAACAAGTTTATTTTTGGATATGTATATACTCAAGCCATGCGAAAATGGCTTGTTCATTAGCTAAGTATGGGTTCAAGGTTTGATGGAATTATGTAGTTGATATTTGGTTGTGGTTGATTAAAAAGTAAATGACTTGAGAATTTGACTTTGATATTTGGTATAAATATATGTTTAGTGTTAAGATGGAGATTGTATTTACAAATTGTTATGTTGGATACGTTTGGAAAGATGAAATTCTTAATATGGTTAACCTTTGCATAAGGATTAAGAAATTGAAATTGTTTATTGAAATGGTTTTGATATGTGTAATTGGAATACTTGTAGCAATGATTTTTGATGTGTATAATTAAATGCTGATTTAGTCATGTTATGTACATGAAAAAAAAATTTGTTTGATTAAGAATGAATTTTCATTCGACAATTGACGTTATATAAGCATCTAATTTGATGTTTGATATGTGATCACTAGTACATAGTCGAATGTTTATTCAAGGAATTAGATTTGCGTAAGATTATTTTTAAAATGCATAGTGATAGACCATTTGATTTGACCAATTGAATTATTGAATGAATTATATGCTTTAGGATTGTCTTATATTCGGTTATAGCCTTATAAAAGAACCAAATGAATAGTATTTTAGGTTTCAAAGGATCATGATGAATGAATGCGTGAGAAGTAGTTTTGGTTGGCCATTTGTACCTTGAAGATTAGGTATTTTTTGGCATTTGAATAAAACATGGTAAAATGGTATGGTCCATTAGTTGCACACATGATTTCATAGATGATTTATTAGGTGTGTTTGTTCATGATTTAACTATTTAAAACTGTGTACGGAATGATCCTTATACCATGAATGATTTGATTATACTTTATATGCATATATTGTAGTGCCGAATGGATAAAGCCAGTATGGTATGTACTTTAATATGTTTACTTTATGTAGTTAATGTGGTAATGCCTTGTAACTCATTCCGGTGATAGATCAGGGTTAAGGGTGTTACATTTTATTGGTATTAGAGCTACAGTTTAGTCGATTCTAGGACTAACATAGCGTGTGTGAGTCTAGCTATACATGCCATATTGCGATAATACGATAGTGTGATGACTTCTGACAGTTGAAATGTGTTTTTTTTATAGTAAATGAATCCTGATCCCGATCGAGTCGTAGAAAACAATGTCGAGAGTGTAGCGCTTGCTCCCGTGTAAGGGACAGCGCTGATTGACTCTCAGCCGAATATGAGTAATCCTAATGATGAGGCTAAACAAGCCTTCTATGCTATGATGAATGATTGGCTCAACCAATACATTCGAACTAATCCAGCTGTTCCACAACCCCCACCCCCGAATAATCCACTTTCGATACCTATGGTGCCTCCTGTGATCGATCCATTGAGATTAAGTAAGCCCCCGGTTGATAAAATTAGAAAATATGTGGCTGAAGAGTTCAGAGCCACAGTTAATGATAACGCTGAGTGGGCCGAGTTTTGGCTTGATAATACTATACGCATTTTTGATGAGTTATCGTGTACACCCGATGATTGTTTGAAATGTGCCGTGTCTCTGTTACGTGATGCTGCCATCATTGGTGGAACAGTTTAGTCTCAATTGTGCTGAGAGAGCGGGTTACCTGGGAATTCTTTCTCATAGAGTTCCATAAAAAGTATATCAGCCAGAGATTTATCGACCAAAAGTGCAAAGAGTTTCTTGAGCATAAACAGGGCCGAATGTTAGTTATAGAATATGAACGAGAATTTGTAAGACTCAGCAGATATGCCAGTGAGTGTATCTCGTCCAAAGCTATCATGTGTAAACGTTTTGAGGACAGGTTGAATGAAGATATCAAATTGCTAGTATGCATTTTGGAAATTAAAGAGTTCGTGGTAGTTGTTGAGCGAGCTATTAAAGCTGAAGAGCTTGGGAAAGAGAAAAGAAAAGCTGATGCTGGAGCCAGAGAATTTCGTACCTTGAAGATCAGGTATTTTTTGGCATTTGAATAAAACATGGTAAAATGATATGGTCCATTAGTTGCACACATGATTTCGTAGATGATTTATTAGGTGTGTTTGTTCATGATTTAACTATTTAAAACTGTGTACGAAATTATCCTTATACCATGAATGATTTGATTATGCTTTATATGCATATATTGTAGTGTTGAATGGATAAAGCCAGTGTGGTATGTACTTTAATATGTTTACTTTATGTAGTTAATGTGGTAATGCCTTGTAACCTATTCTGACGATGGATCAGGGTTAAGGGTGTTACATGTAGGCATAGACTATTACTATTTTCTCGATGGATACTCAGGGTATAATCAGATTACAGTAGCATCAGAAAATCAACATAAGGTGATGTTCACTTGCCCATGCAATACATTTGCATTTAGACGCATGCCATTTGCTCATGTAATGCACTTGCTACATTTGAAAGATGTATGCTGTCTATTTTTACTGACAAGGTTGAGAAGTATTTGAAAGTTTTTATGGATGACATTTTAGAATTTGGAGACACTTATGATGATTGTTTAGCCAATCTAGCTAAGGTACTAAGACGATGCGAAGAAACAAACCTGGTACTCAGCTCGGAAAAGTGTCATTTCATGGTACAAGAAGGGGTTGTTTTAGGGCATCGAATATCAAGACATGAGATTGAGGTAGACATAGCGAATGTAGACGTTATTGAGAAACTAAAGAGAAAGTAAAGATAATTCATGATTTTTTGAAAGTTGCATCGGATCGATAGAAGTTTTATGCAGATTTGAATAGAAAAGAGATCGAGTTTCAAGTGAGTGATAAAGTGTTTTTGAAAGTGTCTCCATGGAAAATGATTTTGAGATTTGGTCGAAAAGGCAAATTGAGTCTGCGATTCATCGGACCATATGAAATTGTAGAAAGAATTGGACTAGTGGCATATCGATTGGCTCTACTGATAGAGTTAGAAAAGATTCACGATTTATTTCATGTATCGAAGCTACAGAGCTATCGTTCTGATCTGTCACATGTGATCTCACCGACCGAATTGGAAATTCAACATGATATGTCATATAGTGAAGAACCAATCAAGATCTTAGCTCGAGAAATGAAACAGTTAAGGAACAAAAGTGTACCCTTAGTGAAAGTATTATGGCAAAAGCATTGAGTAGAAGAGGCTACATGGGAGTCAAAAGACACCATTAGGGAACAGTACCCACATCTCTTTACTGGTAAGATTTTTGGGGACGAAAATCCCTTAAGGGGGAAAGTTGTAACAGCCCAAATCAGGTCCTAAATGGAATGGTGGTTTCAGGACCAAGAATCTAAAATAGAAATATTTATTCCGATAGAGTTTTAAGGCCTATTGTATGATTGAATGCATGAGTGAAAATTGAGTAAATAAATTCTATCGATAAAGTGCTCGATTTAGTGATAGGACTAAATTGCAAAAATTTCAAAATGTAAGTTATAGAAGCATTTAGTGTGTAATTGGATTGGATTCATAAATTATGAGTCCTTATTTTGCAATTAGACCATTTTATGGCATGATGGACAAAAATGCCCATGGAAGGAAAAATTTGGAAAGAATGCCATTAAGGGCATTTTGGTTATTTGGGTATTAAATGAAATGAAAAGGGAAAAATTAGCCAAAAATGTGTCCATCTTCTACCTTGCATAGTCGAAACTTTGGGAGACTCCATAGCTAGGGTTTTTTTTTCTTTTTCAGGCTCCAAGTAAGTGACTCCTAGCCCCATTTTTCATGTTCTTCGTATTTTTGAGAGCCTCGTATCTTAACCTAGCTTTCTATACCACTATTTTAAGCTAGGGTTCATGTTCAAAAATTTACCCATGTGTTTCATGAAAGCATTTTGATGTTTATTGGTAGAAAATGGAAGTTTAATGTGTAGTAAACAACTTTTGCTAAGTGATTTTTCATGGAAATGCATTTAGGGACTAAAATGCAAAAGTTGTAAAATATGTGTATAAGTTGTGAAACGTTGAGAATTGTGTGCTGCTATGAGAGAGAAATAGGGTTGGCTAGGCTTGGGAATGTTAAAAAATAGATACATTTCATTTTACAAGCCTAGGGACTAAAGTGAAAAAATTGACAATATTAAGGCTAAATTGGTAAAAATTACCATAGGCTGATTTTGTGTCCAATTGAGTAATGTATGTATTGAATGAGTTAAATTTGATGTTATAGATCAAGAACGACCATGAAATTGACATCGACCGTGGAAAAGGTAAGGTATCGAACTAAATTGAAAAGATTTGCATTTTTGCACCGAGGTAAGTCCTATATGTAAATAATGAGTTATTTTTAATAATTAAGTTTAATTATATTAATTATTTTGAAATTCTGAAATCTTATATCAAACTATCGAAATGAAATAAAATCGATAAGTTAATAAAAGGCCCTATTGAACCTTAGAAATACGAGTGACATGTCACTAGGAATGTAACACCCCCTTACCTGGGTTTATCACCTTACCCGAGCACGAGGCATTACCGGACAATATCACCATCATTCATGCACAATAAATCCACAAATTTTCAACACAATTTAAAACTTATTCATAAAATACCATACAACCCTTAAAGTGGGCCAACGAGGCCCAAAACATGTTTGGGAATGGTCCGAGACCAAATCGAGAACTTAGAAAAAAATTTGGAAAATTTGAGCTATTACAAGGCACACGCCTGTGTGAGACAGGGGCACGCCCGTATGGGCAGGCCGTGTGGTCACACACACCCGTGTCCCCTGTCTGTGATCAATTATTGGAAAATTATTTTTCATTTCGAACCTACAAGGGTTTTCACACGGCCGAGCACACGCCTGTGTCCATCACATGGCCTAGACATGCGCGTGTGGCCTCCCCGTGTGAAAAACTGGGACATTCTGTTTATGACGTCAGCATGCAATTCTGGTTACAAGGTCATGGGACACACCCGTGTGACGTCCTCAATCTCTGAAAGTCCCATGCAAAATTCACACGCCCTACACACATGGCCGTGGGAGCTGGCCGTGTTGCCCTAAGTAAGGCTATTTTCCAAGCCATACTTTGCTCCCAAACACATACTACCTCTACTACTTTTAACACCACACAGCAAACACATCTTTAAACATTTACATGACTCCATTTACCCATCCATCACCCATTTCAAATTAAACACACACAAATACACTAGCATCCCATGAATTTCATCATAAGGATAGATAAACAAAATATCATCATCAATGGCTATATCACTTAGCCTTGAATGAAAAATGACTTATCCCATGACAATTACCCCAACATAATCAAACCAACTTAACACCTACAACACCATTAAGTCCCTATACATGCCATAGTCTAAAGAGTTCATTTTACTATACCAAAAGATAACGTCGATAGTGTGGGTGATCCTCTGACTCGTTCTAATCCCGAGTTGGCTTGACTGAATCTATAAAACAAGGGAAAAGAGAAAAAGTAAGCTTCAAAAGCTTAGTAAGACTACATGCAAATAATTATCATCATAACAACATTTAGCCGTACCAAGGTTTACCTCTCACACACTATCTTACCACCTAAACTTGCCAACATTTTCACACAAATCATGCACATTATTTTTACCCACTTAAGTCCACATGCACCCTTGCATCACATGCATTTTTCCACAATTACACTTGCCCAAAAGAATACACCCGTACACACAAGTCATACTACCACACCAAGTCTCTTAAGTAAGTATTCACGTTGAACTATTCGTATTAATATTCGATACTCGATGGACTTTCGGCTCATGGTTCCACCAACACATAAGCTCGACTCTCAGGTACACATGGTGAAGTTCACTTTATCACCCATGTGACCTAGCCATTTAGTCTTGTAGCCTTCGTGTGCACATGGTGAAGTTCTTTTTATCACCCATGTGACTTAGCTACATATGGTATGGCTCTCATGTACACATGGTGAAGTTCACTTTATCACTCATGTGACATAGCCATTTAGTCTCGTAACTGCCATGTTCACATGGTGAAGTTCACTTTATCTCACATGTGACTTAGCCATTAAGTTCCATAGTTCTCGGGTCTACATGGTGAAGCTCACTTTATCTCACACTTGACCTAGTCATATTTATCCGTATTACCTGTTATTTCCGAAGGTTCAAACGGAACTCTCATTTCCATACTTTCAGCATCATAGGAGATTATTCAATAGCAACATTTCATAAATTCGTTTAGTAAGTCGTTCCAATCCTCCTCCAAGAAATGAAAGGAATTTTCTACACGATTAGCGACTTTGACAGGATTCTTAAATAAAGGCAAAGGTAAACAATACTCAGCCTCCAAAGCTCAAACCACCTCCGTTGCGAGTGTGGGAAACACTCGACCTAGTAGACCTGAGTGCCCCTAGTGCGGTAGACGTCACCGTAGTGAATCTCTAGCTCACGAGAGGGCTTGTTTCAAGTGTGGCTCTCCAGACCACTTCATTAGAGAGTGCCCTGAGATGTTTGAAAAAGATAAAAATCAAAGTGCAAGGTCAGGTAATGCTCCCTCTAAAGTTAGACCTCAAAGAAACCCGGGAATAGGAGTGAGTAGCAAAGGCGCACCAAAGGAACAGACTACAAGACCTGAGGGTAGAGCCCCAGCAAGGACATACGCCATTCGTACTCACAAAGAGGCTTCATCACCTGATGTTATAACGGGTACATTTTCTCTTCATGAAACTTCTTGTAACACCGCAAATCTAGCCTAAAAGTTAAGCCTGAATCTAGCGTGTCACATTGAAGTGTTTTTCATAAACCTTGTTTCCATTGAAAACCCTTCTGATTAAAACTTGTTGCCATTTAAAACTTGTGTAAAATCTCAAAATTCGTATGCATGTTTTTAAAACGTAGTTTGTTGAAAGATATTCTCTTGTAAAATGTTATTGCCTTTAAAACCTTAATTGTTACAGAAGCCTAATTTAAAACAGTTACGGAAACGTGATATTTTCAAAAATAGTTGTTGTTTTGGAAAAATTGTGTCTGACTTCTAGCAATTATAAAACAATAAATAAAATCCCAAATTTAAAAACCAGAAAGTTTAAAAAGGCCTTATTACAACCCAAACCAGAATAAAGTACTTAAAAGTAAATCAAGACAAAGCATAAGCAATGTGTGGCCTTCTTTGAGTCCCTCGCAGCAGCAATCCTCCTAAAGCTAAGGATTACCTGCACAGTTATTAAACGGGGTGAGTTTTATGAAAACTCAGTATGTAATCCCTTACTATATAAAACGAACAGTCAGTTATACAAAAGAATTAAAAGTCTGGGCCCTAGCCCTACTACAGTTCCAGTATCAATTGGGCCTTAGTCCACTATAACAGATAGTACTAGATGGGCCCTAGCTCATTACAGAATCAGAAACATTATCAAAATTAGAATTAAAATCAGAATCAGAATTAGGTGGGCCTAAGCCCAAAACAGAACCAGTAACAGTATAATACAGATATGCAGAACAGACTGGGCTGGAGACCTATATAGAACAGATCAGTTTGGGCCTTAGCCCTATACAGAACAGTGTGGGCCAAGCCCATAGCAGAATCAAAACAATATGCAAATGCAATCCCAACCCAGTACAGCCATCACACCACCCGTACCAACCCAACCCACCATGTGGGGAATAACTCAACCCACCTAGCCTTACACACCAATGACACAGCCATGCTACTAATAACAGATAACGTGGCGAAGCCTCCAGAATCAGAATACATGGCAAAGCCACTAGCACAGAACTTCCTCCAAATCAATGTCCAACCCAATATGTCGTGTATGCTATGCTCAATCATCACACATGCATGCAGAATGGCCATGTTCAGTATCAGTCATTTAAACACTTACTAAACATATCAATCACACAACCACGGTCACGTCAGTCAAATCACTGTCATACGAACACAGTAAAATCTGTCAAAAACACAGTCTAAGTTAGTCACTTGCCCACGAGGGCAAAACAGTCATTTAACACCCTAAGGGCAAAATGTTAATTTTACCCCACATGAATCTCAGTAATTCTACCCTACAGGGGTATTTCAGTAATTCTATCCTACATGGGTATTTTGGTAATTCTACCCTATAGGGGTATTTCGATAATTCTACCCTACAGGGGTATTTCGGTAACTCTACCCTACAGGGGTATTTCGGTAAGTCTTCCCTACAGGGGTATTTCGGTAATTTTACAACCTAGGGGTATTTCGGTAATTTCACAAACTAGGGGTATTTCACTAATTTTTAGAACCCAGGGGTATTTTGATAATTTCACGAGCCAGGGGTATTTCGATAGTTTTGCAACCTAGGGGTCTTTCTGTAATTTTACAAGATAGGGGTATTTTGGTAATTTTACAACCCAATGGTATTTCGGTAATTTCACAAACCAGGGGTATTTCAATAATTTTGCAAATCAGGGGTATTTCGGTAATTTTGAAATCTGGGGTATTTTTGTAATTTTGTAAATCAATGGTAAAACGATAATTTTATAATTTAGGGGTAAAACGGTAATTTTGCAAATCAGGGGTAAAACGATAACTTTACAAATTAGGGGTAAAATGGTAATTTTACAAATCAAGGGTAAAACAATACTTTTATAGATCGAGGGTAAAATGGTAAATTTACAAATCAGGGGTACAACTGTAACTTTACAAATTAGGGGTAAAATGGTAATTTTACAAATTAGGGGTAAAACAGTAATTTTAAAAATCGGGGGTAAAATAGTACTTTTACAAATCGAGGGTGTATTTCTGTAATTTTACAAATCAGGGGTATTATAGTAATTCTACCCTATAAGGGTATTTCGGTAATTTTATCAATCCCTTAGAAAGTCTACAGTCGCCTCGGGCGACTCAAGTACTCTAACGAGAGAAAACGTTACGAATGGGCCTAAGGCCCATTCTTGGCCTAGGTGGGCCCACACGCTCGTGTAGCCCTTTAGCCTAAAACTAGCCACAGATATGAGATTCACCTAGTCTAGTTCAATATTTACTACACAATCATACAATTTGCCCGATTGGGCCTACGGGCCCATTAGGCCCACATGGCCCATTTCGGCATTTGTCGTTCTACAGCTAAAGGAGGGTAAAGTACACACCTGATAGGTATCTAAAGTTAATTCACGCTCTGAGTGCTCTGAAAGGTATGCTTACTCTCTTTATGGTTTGCTCTATTTAAAGCCAGCTTCTCGCCTATTATCATGTTAGCTTTTCGATGTGGGATTTTCCATCAATCATCCAAAACCAACTTATTAGCAAAATAACCAACCCTAGCATGCAAAGGATTCAAACCACCGTCCTCTCGATAGCCTTGTCAAGCCACCACCACTCGGACACAAGCTCCTTTGTGTCATAAGTCTAACATATTTAACTTTAAAGCCCACCTACTCGCTTCCAGATTTATTTAAAAGAAAAACCAAAACAAATTGTAAGAGCCAAGACTTGAACCTTAGACCCCTTGCTTCCCTTATGGCATCACTTCCTTGCCACTAGACTACATCTCCTTTTGTGTCATGCTTTCACCAAAAATATTCTTAAAGTCTACCCACTAACGTCAAGGCGCCCATAAGAGAAAAACATAAATTTTTGCTAAGGTCCAGGTTTGAACCCAGGACTTCTCCAACACTCCAAACACTGCCAAACCTCTTAGCCAACATGCCATTCAGCGTACATGGGCCCAAGGCCCATTACGCAACCCAAGTGGGGCCTATGTGCTCGCATGGCTCGCTAAGCCAGATTTGCCCATAGCCACATGTACGACACAGCCGGCCCACTAATTCTTACAAATCCAAAGACAACCACCCATGTGGGGTCCACAGGCCCATTAGGCCCACATGGCCCACTTTTCTAGGCCCAATTTTGAGGCGTTACACTTCTATTATTACTTTGATAGACCCCGAATCTACACACTCGTATATTTGCATGAAACTAGTTCCTAGCATGAGTATGCTTGTAGAATCTACGGAATATGTGATAGAAGTATCTAATCCACTAGGCAAGTGTGTATTAGTAGATAAAGCATGTAGAGATTGCCCTTTGATGTTTAGGGGTCATTGCTTCCCAGCTAACCTTATGCTTTTACCATTCGATGAATTTGATGTAATTCTTAGCATGGACTGGTTAACCACTCATGATGTAGTAGTGAACTGTGGTAAAAAATACATTGAATTGAATTTAGATGGTGGTAATACTTTTCGAGTTGAATCTGATGAATCAGAAAGTTTGCCTGTAGTGATTTCCTCATTGGTCGCTCGAAAGTGCATAAGAAAAGGGTATGAAGCTTATCTTGCTTTTCTGATGAATACTAAATAGGCAGAGTCAAAAATAGAGTCAGTACCAGTAGTTTGCGAGTATTAAGATGTATTTCCGGAAGAGTTGCTCAGATTACCTCTAGTTAGAGAGGTTGAATTTGGTATAGAGTTGGCTCCAGGTACTACACCTATATCTATTGCTCCTTATAGGATGGCTCCGCCCGAGCTAAAGGAGTTGAAGGCTCTGTTATAAGAGTTAACATATAAGGGTTTTGCAAGGCCAAGTCATTCTCCATGGGGTGCTCCTGTATTGTTCGTGAAAAAGAAAGATGGTTCGATGAGACTATGCATTGTTTATCGGAAGCTTAATAGGTGATAAACCATAAATACAACACATTTTAACCCCATGCTTCGTATATTTTTGGATGAATTTTCCTTATAATTTAATTAATTTGATGCTTCTAATCCTTTAAATTCATGTTTTATACTACGGTGAGAATTGAAAAGTTAAATGAGCAAGAAACGGGCCAAACACGGACAAAATAGGCTAATTTCAATGTTCCACACAGCTTAGGCACTTCTACATGGGTAAATCCACACGCCCGTGTGAGACACACGGGCTGGCCACACGCCGTGTGTCATGGCCGTGTCGATGATTAACCAAGCCAGTATTGCACATGGCCTGAGCATCTTCCCACGAGCTAACCACATGCCGGTGTCCCTGTCGTGGCCTGTTTCAATTCTACTCAGAAAAGGCTAATTTTTAGGTATTTTGGGCATTTCAAAGTCTATATAAACACCCTAGGAGGGGATTAAAGAGGACACACAGAGTAGAAAGTAAGGATTTACTCGAAGGAAGCTGATTGATTCATCTTAGAAGCAGGATCTCCATTAAAAGTGAAGATCTCCCTTTAATTTCCCTTGAAGTTTTGGGTTCTTTATGTTTTGTTGTTTTCCATTTTTTGAGATGTTTTTCTTTATAAACATGAACTAAATCCCCTAAATACCTAAGGGGGATGAAACCTAAGATAGACTTGTTATTATTTTTTGAATTATATGATAAATACTTGATTTGTTCTTAATTATGTTTATTAATTCTTGTGTTAATATTTTAGGATATTAATTCAAGTCGAATATGCTTATCCAGTGGAGCAAAAGTCCCTGTCTAAGAATAGATCCAACTTAATTAAGCAGAGTTGATTGCAATCCTAGAGATAGGATGACGGAAATCTACCGAATTACAGTTAAATCTAATAGGGAATTCCATAGATCGAGTTAATGCAACAATAGTGGTTTTAATTAGAAAGAAATTTCAATTAATCAACCTAGAGTTAGTTGTTTTTAGTCACGAAAGAGATATTAAAATAAATTAGGGATTTCTATGGATCAAGTCAAGTGAACAAATTGTCTAATTCAGAATTGAATAATAAGTGAAGTTCTTCCTTGGGTATTATCTCAATCAATCGATTTTCTAAAAGTATTTTCTCAATTTACTCTCTGTGCTATAACACCTCTTACCCATGTTCAATGACGAAACAGGGTACGAGGCGTCACTAGATTTTTACACTTACAAATACACAAAACTAGTTATAAAATTTCTTTCAATTTATAATCTAATCACATTCTTATCATATATGCATTAATTCATTTATTAACATGCAAGCATACTCGTTTATGTATTGTATCATTATGACTTATAACATAGCTACTTTTAGTCATATCTCATGGTCTTATACAACAATAAAATTTCCATTAATTTAGGCCAACATTCTAGGCCAACTCAGTAACATATATACATATATTCAAGTCCTTATACATGCCATAAACTTATAAATATTTCGGAATCTTTTAGTGCTAACCTCAGCCTGATAGTGTGATAATATCTCCGGCAACCTCCAACTCGAACTAGCATCTGAAACTCTATAAGAAAAAAGAAGGGAAAGGAGTAAGCATTATAGCTTAGTAAGTAAATATGTAAGTAATAATCAATTTATTACAAGCTTTTATAAAACTTCATAACATGTTCTCATAATAATATAATTGCAGATACACATAGTCCCACCATTTACTTAAGCCCTTTTCAAGCTTTTTACTCAAGTAATAGTCACTAAATTATTTTTATCCAGAGCTACGAAACTCCAAATTAATATCCATCAATTTTATCAGAAACTAGACTCATATATCTTCTTACCATAAAAATTTCAGAATTTTTTGTTGGGTTAATTAATACAATTTATTCATTAAAGCTTCCCCTGTTTCACTACTTGATAGTCCTGACCACTCTTCACTAATATTTTGATTTCTCTTTATACCAAATTCAAAATATGTTTTGGTTTGTTTCTTCTAAAAATAGACTCAATAAGGAATCTAACCATCTAAACTATGTTCCATAAATCATTTTCTACAATATTTAATGATCTTTCCAACTTAAAATAGGGGATCACGAAATTAGTCTAAACCAGTCCTACAAAAATATAAAATCTCAAAATAAAATATTCTTTTGCTTGATCTGTTTCGTTTATATAAAAATAGAATCAATAAGCTTTAATTTCATATCTAATTCAACCTCAAATTCAATTCCTACCATTTTTCATAATTTTTCAAAATTACTTGACTGCTGTTGTCCAAAACTGCTATATTTCAAGATTCACTTTTTCATAAATTTCCTTGTATCAAATTTTCATAGTAACACTTAACCATATCAATCTTACCAAAGTTTGATCACTTATGGAGCATATTGCTCACAGCACATATATTCATATTTGGTATTTATTTCCACATTTTCCACGTCAAATTCCATTTAGCAAACTTGTTTCTCCCGATGAACACTTTGGAATGTAACAATATTCGGTGGTTTTAGCACATCGCTCCACCTTCTGTAATTGATGCCCAACTTAGTGATATACGCAGATAGCCCCACCTATTGGGCTAACATATGTATTCGGGGCATACGCACTTAGCGCCACTTTTCAAATTAACATGTATAACCGTGGCATATCCACTTAGCACCACGTTACATGTATAACTGTGGCATATTCACTTAGCACCACGTTAATAAATCAAAATATGCAACTGTGGCATATCCACTTAGCACCACGTTACATGTATCAATATGTGTGACCGTGGCATACCCACTTAGCACCACGTTTTCCATTCCGAAGGTTCAATCGAGATTTCTTCATTTAATCTCAATTCATCAACCACAATTCACCGTTTATATCTATCAATTGTACAATACTAAAACTTATTTCACATGTCACACAATAAAATATCATAACATAATCAAAACATTACATTATTTACATATAAACTTACCTCGGTGCAAAATATAGAAAATTTGCAATTTAGTCCACAATCTTTTTCTTTTCCCAATCAAGGTCGATTCCACATCTTTCTTGATCTAAAATAACACATTTAGCGTATCTAATACTCACATTTATCAAAACAGTCCTTAACTCAAACTTTGGAAAAATTGCAATTTTGCCTCTAAACTTTTGCATATTTACACTTTTGTCCCAAGGCTCGAAAATTAAACTTTATCCCTAGTTCTTATGTTTTAGAGCATGCTGATCATTTATTTACCAACAGAAACATCAAATTCCCACTCTAACATATATTTATGAACATTAGGTATTTTTACCGATTATGTCGTTTTACTCGTTTTTACTTGAAACCGAGTAGCACAAGTTGTTTAGCATAATTTAAAACCTCATATTCTATCATAAAACATCAAAATACATAATTATTCAACATGGGTCAATTTTTGAAATCAAACCCTAGCTCAAATAAATGGTAGAATAGAGAAATCATGTTACCGGGATTTCAAAAACGTAAAAATAATTAAAAACAGTGCTAGAACGGACTTACAATCGAGATTGGAAACTTGAAAAACCCTAGCCATGGTTTCTCCATGCTATATTTGAACTTGAGGAAGAGGATGAGCAAATATTGGCTTTCAATTTGATTTTTAATTCATTTAATCACTAAATGACCAAAATGCCCCTAACTTAAAAATATTCTTTTTCACCTATTTCATGTCCATTTTTGTCCAATAAATTAACCAATGGTATATCTAGCATTTAAGGACATCCAATTTAAAATATCATAACAATTGGACACTTCTAACATGTAGAACTCAACTTTTGCAGTTTTTACAATTTAGTCCTTTTGACTAAATTGAGTGCCCAAACGTTGAAATTTTCGTAAGAAATTTTTAAAAAATATTTTCATAAAAATTTAAACCATAAAAATATAAACAAAACACATTTCAATTAAACACCTTTACCTTCTAGAATGCACATTTTACTACTATTGCAATTTAGGCCAATTTATCAATTTGGACACACAAACAATAAAATTCTGTAACGAAAATTTCACAAAATATTGCAAACAGAAAATAAATTTTAAAACTCAATCGGAATAAATATTTTCACCTCGGATTTATGGTTTCGTAACCACTATTCTGTTTAGGCCGTGTATCGGACTATTACATATGCATTTTTAATTAGTTAATTAGTTTAATTAAAACAAATCCCCTTGATCTTTAGGATAGATAATAAAAAGATAGCTATTACTAGTACTCTTAGTCCTCGTGGATACGATATTCTGGTCTTGCCATTGCTATACTACTGTACAATAGGTGCGCTTGCCTCTATTGTGATCATAGTTAGTTTTGGGATCACCGATCAAGTTTTTTGGCGTCGTTTCCGGGGACTAAGATATTAGGAATGCTTGATTTTTATTACTTTCTCCATTTTTACTTTTATTGCAATTTACTTTTTATTTTTAATTTAATTTTTATTTTCTAATCTCTTTGTTATTGTTTCTGACAGGTGTCTCTAGTTTATGACTAGACGGAACCCGTTAGGACCTATGCTTTTTGATAGTGAGATTGAAGCTTCAGCTCGCAAAAACCGTATAGAAATAAGCCAGAGCCTATAGTACATAGAGGAAGATCAAGAGGATGATACCGATACTACCGAAGAGATGGCAAAAAATTTGAATAATCCGCTACCAATTGTGGTAGCCGCAGTTCTTGTAAATCAGAATCCTACTCCTCGTACTATGTATGATTATGCTAAGCCTAATTTAGCTGGTACTGAATCGAGTATTGCTAGACTTGCTGTAGTTGCAAAAAATTTTGAACTGAAACCTAACACTATACAAATGATACAACAGTTTGTTCTATTTGATGGTTTGCAGGACGAGATCCCAACACAGATTTAGCAAATTTTCTGGAATACTACAACACCTTTAAGATTACTGGCGTTTCTGATGATGCCCTTCGCCTTCGGTTATTTCTCATTTATTTGAGGAATAAAGCTAAACAGTGGTTGAACTCTCTACCATGAGGGTCTATCACTACTTGGGAACAGATGACTGAAAATTTTCTTTTAAAATACTTTTTACTGGCTAAAACGGAAAAGTTGAGGAATGATATCTCTTCCTTTGTGCAGATGGATTTAGAAACGCTTTAAGATGCATAAGAGACATACAAGGACTTAGTGAGAAGGTGCCTTCACCATGGGTTACCTCTATGGCTTCAGGTTCAAACCTTTTACAATGGTCTGAACCCCTCAACAAGACAACGAATCGATGTAGCCATCACTGGAACCTTGAATAATAAAACACCTGAGGAGGCTTATGAGTTCATAGAAGAGATGTCACTAAACAATTATCAGTGGCAAGTCATGAGGAAGAAGCCGACAAAAGCCACCGGTGTTTTTGTTGTTGACGCGGTCACCATGCTATCTAACCAGGTAGACCTTTCGAATAAAAAGATATATGGTTTGTATGGTTCTACGCAAGTACATCAAGTGATGCGGTGTGATTCAAATGGAGGAGGGATGCACAACACAGAATATTCATCCTACAACCTTAGCACTTAGGAGGAACAAGTTCACTATATGGGTAATAATTCTAAACCTTAGAATAATCCATATAGTAAAACTTATAATGCAGGTTGGAGAAACCAAACCAATTTCTCATGGGATGGCCAAGGTAATCAGAGACCCCTACCCTCTCCAGGCTTCCACGAACAACCTTACCAACAAGAAAGGAAGCCAAACCTAGAGGAAATGCTTATGAAATTCATCTCGGTGTCAGAGACTCGCTTCCAAAACACTAAAGCCACACTTAAAAATCATCAAGCATCGATTCAAGGGCTAGAAAATCAAATTGGCCAACTTGCCAACAAGATTGCAGAAAGACCACAAGGTAGCTTGCCAAGTAACACAGAAACTAACCCAAGGGAGCAACTGCACACTATCACTATGCTCGATAAAGGAGGGTTAGTTGAAGACAAACTAGAATTGAGGCAATAAGATATGGTAAGTAAATGTAAGGTTGAGGTAAGCCACAATGAACTAGTAGGTAAAGAGTATAAACCTCATGTGCCATACCCAAATGCGACAAGGAAAGACCGCACAGATGAACAATTTGGTAAATTCTTTAAACTTTTAGGAAAATTACATATTAACTTACCATTTATTGAAGCTCTTTTGCAAATGCCAAACACTGTTAAATTCTTAAAAGAGCTTTTAGCAAACAAATGGAAGATAGATGAGTCATTGCATGTGGAGCTGAACGTAGTTTGCTCGGCCATCTTGCAAAATAAACTACCCAACAAATTGAAAGATCCAGGGAGTTTTACGATTCATTGTTTAATTGGTATTTTAATTGTTGATAATGCATTGGTTGATTTAGGGGCTAGTATAAATGTTATGCCCTATAAAATGTTTAAACAACTAGGTATTGGGAAGCCCAAACAAGCTAGGATGAGTATACAATTGGCCGATAAAACCATTAGATTTCCTAAGGGTATAATCATAGATGTTCTTGTTAAAATCGATAAATTTATATTCCCAATAGATTTTGTTGTTCTAGACATGGATGAAGGTAGTGATGTGCCTTTAATTTTAGGGCAACCCTTTTTAGCAACTACTAGGACTATTATTGATGTGGGCATAGGTGAACTCATACTTCGTGTAGGCGATGACAGAATTACTCTTCAAGCTCGTGATTCTATTAGGATATCTAATGATAGAGGTGTTATTACGAGTTCTCTTAATAAGAGTAACCTTACTGTTCAACCTTCTTTGTAGGACATTCCTTGCAAAAGCACCAATGAGCCATGTTCTAGTTCATGCGACAACAAGGGAGCCATCCATGAAGAGCAAATGCTACAGATAAATGAACTAGACAAATGGCGGACCTATAGCAAAAAGGAACCTAGGATACACCACGAAGAACTGAAACAACGCCATTACAAACCTAAGGCCAATCAAATTAAGGTTGGGTACAAAGTACTATTGGACAAAGTAGACCCTCGAGTTACCACTTTAGGGCCCAATGCCAACGGAGCAACTCCTTTCACGGTACTAAATATCCTCCCATACGGTACAGTCAAGGTAACACACATTGAATTCGGCACTTTTAAGGTAAATGGCACTCGACTCAAACCTTATTTTGATAGAATTAATAGTAGGAAAGAGGAGTTTCAACTCCTTGAACCGTTGTAACCATGTGAGAGTAAGGTAAGTCGAGCTTAGACTCTAAATAGGCACTTCTTGGGAGGCAACCTGAGCACTAACATCACTAACTACTTTATTTTCTTTGTTTTTCATGTTTTAAGTGCAGGTTTTTGACCCACACGGCTTGGACACACGGGTGTGTCCTTGGCCCTATGGAAATAGGGCCAAAAATCCCCAAATATCGACATGAACACAGCCATAAAGAGAGCCACACGACCGTGTGACACGGCCCTAGACACACGGGCGTGTCCTAGGCCGTGTGAAACTTGGAGCTTCATTTTTCAATTTTAAACAAGTCAACATCAAACACGAGCAAGGCACATGGCCATTTGCGAGACACAGCCTAGCCAAACGAGCGTGTGAATGGTAACACGAGCATAGGGGACATTATACAGGTGTGAGACAAGCGAAGAACTAGGTATACGGTCGTGCGGCACGATCGTGTGGACCACACTGCCTGGACACACGAGCCTGTCCTAAGGCCGTGTGATGAATGGCCATTAAATTTTCACAACAAACACGAGCTAGCCTCGAGCCACACGGGCGTGTGACACAGGTGTGTGGCCCAACATGGGCCTCACACGGCCGTGTCCCCTCTTTAAACCCCAAACTCTATTTTTTTTGTCTTTTTCTCCTTCATCCTACCTAACCCAGCCGCCGCACTCCCCAAACATAGCTGCCATTTACCCTAACCACCTCCCTTTTCTGGCCACCATCGACGAGCTCCTCCCCCTTCCTAGCACCACTCTCCCTCTTTTCCCTATTCCCTCTCAAAACCCATACCCACGCCCTTATTCCCCCAAGTTCTTTCATTACAAAAACACCCCTTCTCCCTTCCCCTTTAGATCGTCTGACTGCCCACCCCTTGCAGTCGGACCACCACCATTCACCAATCGACCTATCATCGCGCCACCATCGTACCCCACGCACTCTAGCCACCACTTCCTTGACCGTCGGTCAAACACTACACCTTTTTATTTATTTATTTATTAACTTTATTTTCATTTATTATTATTGTTATTGTTATGACTTACTATTTATGATTTCTTCGTTGTTATTATTATTTTCATATAGTTTCTGCATTCATCCATCACTTCTGTGATGCATTGTTGTAGATTTCGTCTTAGATCCTTTTTTTGTTTACACTTAGCATTCTATTTATTTCCTCAGTCTATGTTCATTTTTCTAGTATTTGAATTTTTATTTGAAGCTTATTTTAATTTTTTTTCCGTTTATTCCATTGGTTATTGATAGTTTAGCTATGTAGGTTGGTTCTTTGAATTTTCGTACCGTTTTAGGGTTACAATATTTAGGACAACTTAGTTTTGGACATTTTTACAGTTATTTGCATACTTTGTGAATCTATTTGAATTTTTAATCTTATTTCTTAATGCAAGTCTTGCACATTCTATTTCAGGTACGCTATGACAAACACTCGAGGGAAGTCCAAAGTTCTTGTTCTCGCTTCAAAAAAGCAGAAGGGCCCAAGTACGACCTCCTCGAGCTTATCTGTCAAGGTTTGCCATCCTTACCTTTGATTTTTCATGGACCCCCTAGAGTAGCTATTTCAGCTCCTTAGTGAGAGACCATTTGGCTTGGGCCGCTGCATCGACTAGGCCGCACTAGAGTAGGTCCACCTAGCTGATGAGGTTCGTGCTATTATTACCATAGCACTATGGGACCGTTTCTTCGATATCGTTGAGCCCACATACTTGGAGCTTACATTGGAATTTTGCTCGACGTTTCACCTACAGCTTGTCATGTCAGTCCATGACGAGTTAGGCACCATCACTTTTCGCATTGGTGGCTTGGTGTGACATATGAGAGTCCCAGAGTTCGGTGCTACCATGGGACTTTACACAGAGGATTTCATGAGCATCAAGGACTTGCTTCAGCTTCATCGACATATCCATCACACGCCTTCGTGTTGTTAGACTGATCATACAGGGTGTTAGACACCATATGATGCGAGTCGCTCAAAGGAGACTTCTCTCTCTCCAGCCTTACGGTACATTCACGCCATCTTAGCTCATACTTTGATAGGACGGAGAGAGAGCACTAGAGTTGTCACCACTCATGATGCCTATTACCTATGGAGCATGGCATATGTACACGTCTTCAATTTGGCATACTTCATCACTTTATCTTTTCGCCATCAAACACTAGTTTCACACATATGTACGAATGAGTTGATCCCGGATCAATTAAAGCAATAACAGAATTATCATAAAGAGAAAATATACCAGTGATCACTTTAGGTGAAGACGCTTCCTCACGAGCCCGTATGGCATATGCTATTGCTGGAGCTCTCGCTTCAGATCTTGTAGTCGTATCTTTCTTTTCGCTTTTACTATCATTTCCAGATCCCACATTCCTTGATGGTCTTTCTATACTCACATTACTCGGTCTCACATTCTAAGATTTCTCAAACCCTTCTCTTTCAGGACAATCTTTAATAAAATGATCTTGAGATCCACATCTAAAACAAGCTCGATCATGAAGATAGCATTCACCCGGATGTCTTTTTCCATAATGTTGGCATTTGAATCTATTAGATCTAACACTACCGACACTTATTACGGAAGTAGATTGCCCATTCAGATTGGAGCGTTGCTTACCACGATCTCTCTGAGAAAAAAATACCGAAACATTTGATCAAGAACTCATCTCTCTCGATTTCTTTGACTAAGACTGAAATGATCGACCCATTGATCTCTTTCTTGCATCTCTAGCTTCACTTTCAACCTTTCTTTTCTCTTTGCTCAATGCCTCGGCCTTAATGGTTCGTTCAACAAGTATTACTAATTCTTTAATTTCCAGAATTCCCACAAGTAGTCTGATATATTCATTCAATCCATCTTCGAATCTTTTACAGAGTATTTTTTTAGTAGTTAGAAACTCTTGAGCATACTTACTTAATCTAACGAACTCTCTTTCATACTCAGCTACTGACATTTGCCCTTGCTTTAACTCCAAAAATTCTTTCCGTTTCTGGCCAATAAATCGCTGACTGATGTACTTTTTACGAAATTCTTCCAAAAAAAATCCCATGAAACCTTCTTTTTCAAAACCACTGATATCAAAGTCTTCCACCAGTGATAAGCAGAATCTCGTAACAATGAAGTGGCACATTTCAGACTTTCTTCTAGGGTACAAGACAACTCATCTAACACTCTCATAGTGTTCTCTAACCAGAATATAGCTTTCTCTAGGTCATCATCCATATTAGCTCGAAATTCTTCAGCCCCATATTTTCTTATCTTCTCTACCAGGGGTTTAGGCAGTCTTACCACTTCTGTTCGTGAAGAGGCTATGAGAACGGCTTGAGAAACAGGAGGAGGCGGAGGAGCTTGAGCATTCGGATTCGCTCGAATGAACTCCGTATACCAATTACTCATCATATGGAGAAAGGCTTCTCGAGCCTCATCTTCCTAACCCTGAGTCTCGGGTCTGCTCTTAACAGGCGCTGTCTCTTGCGCGGGAGCAGGCGCATTACTCTGAGCATCATCAGCAGTATCTCGATTGGGATCCATTTACTATAATAGAAAACATTTCAAAATCATTAGGAGTTGTCACACTATCAAGTCTCAGATATGGCATGTATAGACTGACTATTACACTTACTACATTAGTCCGAGAATCGGCTAAACTGTGCTCTGATACCAATTAAAAATGTAACACCCCTTACCCGAAATCGTCACCAGGATCGAGTAATGAGCGTTACCGAACTTACCGGAGTACAGAATCATATTTTCAACCAAATTATCACAAGTTTTACCCTTATCGAGGGTTTTTTGACTCAATACAGACATCTCGAATGGTTATGATTTGAATCCTATCGCATCAGAAGCCCGAAAAATTTTTCACTCTTGAAACAACGTCACACGCCCGTGTGACACATAGCACGGCCGTGCAACAAGGCTGTGTGGCCTTCACACGCCCATGTCCAGAGACCGTGGTCAAACCTGTCAAATTGGCCACGGCCACCCTACACGATCGTTTAGGGGCCGTGTACCCCACATGGTTGAGACACACGGCCGTGTCTCGTGCCCGTGTGGTACCCGAAATTTAAAATCAAGGTGCAGGGAAGGCACGATCCAGAGACACACCCGTGGGGTCAGACCATGTGCCACCCACAGCCTAGGCACGCCCGTGCCATGTGCCCGTGGAGCATTCTGTCCAACCCCACACGGTCGTGTCACAAGGCCGTGTGCCCTACCGGGTAGACCGTATTAGGCTATTTACCAAGCCTTCGCCTCTCTGAAATTCTCTTACACATACACAACATTCATTTCAACCAATTCCATGACACATATTCGGAATAATTTCATTTATAACATCATTTACAAAACAAGTATCACATATACACCTATTCTATTTGACTTACAAAACAATGCCTATGCAAAGACTAGCCACCTATACATGCGAAACTCAAAATATCAAAACTATGTATACATACACCAAGGTAGCTTGATAGTGTGAGACGAGCCTCCTTTGATCACCAATCCCAATATGCTCTATGCTCGACAATCTAAAAGAAAAGGAAAAGAAAGGGGAGTAAGCTACAAGTAGCTTAGTAAGTCATAGGTAAATCAATAGCAAAATGCACAATAATTAGCTAAGGCATCTTATTCCCACATAGCATAAATACAACATTCATATACTTACTCATCCACATTCTTACCAACTTGTCCAATTATAAACATTCACACATATCTCATGTTCAATTCATTTTCAATTGCTTAACCTGCACGAATGCTTCACATAACCAAGTTAATCCCCGTTGAACATTCAGAACAGAAACGGATATACAGAGGTTAGCACCGAAGTGCCTCACAGATATGTGGCCGAAGCCAGTACAGAGGTATTGCAAAAGCCATTAGAGTATGTAGCCGAAGCCACCGGAATATGTAGCTGAAGCTACCTTAGATCACAGAATTCTAGACGTAATCCACGGGCCTGCTCACATAAGCTGATAGGTGACTGCAACACATGCTAGCGCACCCAGCACCCGGGATACGAAATCAGACAGAATCAGAACCCTCAAGCGACATGTCACCCATATCTGGAATCATTCTTACTGTTCAAACGGGGTTTACCAGAATGTTCACAAACATACAATTGCATAATTCAAAAATTCATATCCATACATTTTCACATAGAGATCATCAAATGGATAGCAATAAGGTAAATGTGCAATAATTTACTCATGACTTACCTTGATAACAAAACGACTAAATCTTGAATTAGTCAGCTACATTTTCTTTTCCACGATCTCGATCGCTTTCTCTTCTTTCTTGATCCAAATAAACACATTTAACAAATTTTATCAATTTCTTACTCAAATTCGATCACAATTCGGACTTTTGGCAAAATGACTTTTTTGCCCTTGGCCTCGTATACTAAATTTTATTCCATTTTCTTAACCTTTTATACTTAGCTAAGTTCTTTTCACAATAACAACCCAAGAATCACACATTTTCATATACTTGTGAGCAAATTTTCATTTTTCTTATTTTAGTCCCTTAGGGACTTTTTATCGAAAACTATTCTGAAAATCCCGTAATTAACATTTCAAATACTCATTTTCTACCATTACACAACAATGCACAACTATATCACAATTGGGTATATTTTTGGAATTCAATATCTTTTCAAGTAAATGGCAAAATCATGAAATTTAAGCTTAGGGGAACTCAAAAATATGAAAATAATCGAAAACAGGGCAAGATTGCACTTACAATTTGCTTGACAAAGTTCAAAACCCCTTTTGGCTATGGAGGAGAGAAAATCGGCAGACAATGGAGAAGAAGATGAACACTTTTCATCTTTTTCTCATCTTTTTATTTGATTTTTAACTATTTGGAGAAAAATGCCCTTAATGGCATTACTCATGAACAATTCTAGGAATACCTTTTTTTGTCCATGCCACTAACTTATGGTCTATTTACAATTTAAAGACCTCTAGTTCAAACCCCCATTTCAAATAGGTACTTACACATTATAACCCACATTTTGCAATTAATGTAATTTAATCCAAAAATAAAATTAAGCACTAAATTAATAAATTTTCTAAAAGATTTTCACACAGAGCATATTTAACAGATCGAGAAACATAAAATTTTCAAAATTTAACTATTTTAATTCGAATTTGTGGTTACGAAACCACTGTTTCGGGTAGACCCTATTTTGGGTTGTCACAGCTAATTTGTCCATAGTCAAATCCTCCTTTCTTCTTCATCCCTTCTAGCCGAATCTCACACTCTCAAAACCTCTAACCTCTATCGACAACACCTCTTTAATCCATAACTCACTGTCTTCTTTATCACATCAAAAGCCGAAATCACCATACTCATAGGGACTTAGGAGCTGAACTTTTAGATCTATAGATTCATTCTTTGCTCATGTTTAGAGGCTAGATCTATGTCAGATCTGAGTTAGAAACGGGATTGGAATCATTCTAGAGTATTAAACCTTTGGTAAGTTATCAGAATCTCCTGTTCATACTTTATTTTAGGATTTAAGAAGCCGAAACCCCTATGTGTATAGGAGGCTGTTGATTAGAGCTAGAGGCTCTGTTGGTCTTATTATTTGAATTGTTTTGTGCTAGTGCATACTAAGGGTTGCTGATCGAAGGCTTGGATCGTTGGACTGACTGGTAGATTTAGATCTAGTAAACAGATCGACAAGGGTAAGTGGTTAAGAACACCCTATTGTGGCCGAATGTGGTAAAGAGTTTTAAGATTGGTTATTGTTCATATGTAATCTAAAGACTGTAGTGGCCGATTATAGGTTATTGTGGGAGATCTCGATAATGATTGTCGCAAAATAGGTGTGTAAACAAACACCTTTCTGTAGTCTAAATTGACAAAAGCCGAAAGGTTGAAATGCCGAAATTCTAGCATTTCGTGGACTTGCGAGCGTGCGAGTGCTCGTGGGTCGGTTGGAAGTGGTAAGATCGAGAATTTAAATTTAAATTTAAATGAGTAATGGATAGAGCGTTCACCAATAAACCGAGAATTTCTCTTAAGACTTTAAATAGCTGTTTTGCAAGGCTCACCCCAATCTTAGTAACTAGGTCACAAGCTTAGTTGTAGGTGATGTGACACACCAGACTTGGCCATAACGACTAGGCTGGGTTTGGGGTGTTACAGTATATTATGCTTGTTGAGTGTTATAGAATTGGCTTTGTGTTTGGTCATGTTTCAGGGTCGCACGAAGGCTTGGAAAATAGCCTATTGTTGTCCACATGGTTGAGTACACAGGCGTGTGCCAAGTCGTGTGTGACACACGGTCAGCCTTAAGGGTGGGTTAACAGGCCGTGTGTCCCCTGCATCCAATTTAATTAAGTCTGTATAGAAACAGGCTGAGCATTCGGGCTTGTGCTTTGGCCATGTGCACCTCTAGTAACTATAGTGTTTAAGTTAGGATGCTCCACAGATATTGACACGGGCGTGTCTAGGCCGTGCAAGGAACACGAGCCATAGACATGGGAGTGTGCCCATGCTGTGTTCAAGTCTATAGGTTTGAAATAAGAAATAAATTTAGCATGGGCTAGGGACACGGGCGTGTGTGACCACACAGCCTACCCACACGGGCATGTCCCATCCCGCACGGGCGAACGGCCCTGTTTCAGGCACAATTTTTCAGAAGGCTTGAAAGTTCCCAGATTGGTTCCAAACCACAGTCTATTGCCCACAATTTGTGGGCTCGGTTCGCCCTATGTGCGTTCGCACTCTTGTAAGGCCTCGAATGTTGATATTTCGACATTTTGGCTTTTGAGTTTTTGCTGATATATACAACTATAGGGTATGCCTACACACCTTTCGATTCACAGTGATAACAAGATGGTGGGCAATTACACATCTGTAATACCACTGTTGTCGCAATGCTCCTGGATCAAAGCACCTAAGATTCCCACGATCCATTATTAGCCATATTGTGATAAATCCAAATCTAAGTATTGAAAATGCCAGAAGTAATTCATCACTACTTACCACTCCTTGCTTGAACCAATGTTCTTAATCCTCTTAAAACACTAAGAGAATGAATATCCTGAACTATCGTATAACTGTATTCCAATAAACACCATTAACAAAATTGACTACAAGATAGACTTAGAAATCCAACACCAACCAAAAGAATGATCGGCCAAACACTTACCCCCCAAGAACGATTGAATGCCGAAAAAAATAAGTTATTGAGTCACCGGTTGTCCTTCACCCTTAGAGAACCAACAAACAGGATCAACCGTAAAAAGAAGAGAAGATTCAGCCCTTTAAGAGATGGGTAAGAACACACAAGTTTAATAAAAAATGCTAAACAACATACTTACCAAACTCAACTGTTAGAGTAAGAGGTTTTGATTGAATGCTAGAAGATTGTCCCCGACCCTAAAACAAAAAGTGAAAGTAGCCAAAATGGTCAGAAAAGAAAGGCACGTACTATTCGGCCAAAACATCAATTAAGAATGAGGGGTTTGTTGGTCTTAAGAGAATTGAGAAGAAGAACCGTAAACGATTGTCTAAGAGTGCAAGAATATCGAAAGAAAAGTAAAGAGAGATGGAAAAGAGTAGTCGACTAAAGAAAAGAAAAGTGTGGAGAAAACTAGAATAGAAACCTGAAAAGAACAAATGGAAAAAAAATATTGGGAACAACAGATGGTAGCATTCGACTGCAGTTGAAAGAAAAGAGGAAGGTAGGAATGCAAGGGTCGGCCTAAGAGAATGCAGTTGATAATTTGTGTTTTTTGGCAAAATGGACGGAAGAAAATTGAAAAAAAAAGGTTGAGATAGAAAAATGACCCAAATGGTCAAAGTTACTCTATAGTAAAACACAGAAAGCTCCCAAAAGAAAAAAGCTCATGAAAAAGAACAAAAGAAATCCTTTCTCCCTCTACCAATTTGGCACAAAATAGAATATGCAACCCTCAAAGACCCTAAATATGGCCAAATCTTCCCCTGCACCAAATTCCTTGAAAATCTCCACCTAATGCTCCCCTAACTACTCTCTGATTCACCCCAACTTCCACCAATTAAAATTGAAACCATAACATCCAAGACCAAGACCAAGTCAAATCTTACCCTTTTACCAAGTCCATAACCAACTCCAAGAGTTTGAATTCCTTTCTACCTCTTAACGCCCCCAAGTAGGAAAATAAATTCATTTTGCTTGCAAGGGGATTTGAACCCCCTTCCTTCCCTTGTTTGTGGGGTCACTTGCCACCAAGACACATGGCTTTCTTATGTCATAACTTTAACACAAATAATAATAAGGTCTTCAACCTAACGCCAACTACACTTAAGGGAAAAACTAAAATTTTTTGTTAAAGCCCTAGTTTCAACCCATGACTTCTCAGACATCCCCAAACACTCCAAATCACTAACCAACACACCAAATACACAATTGTGATATTTCCGTACATAACAAAGTCTTATAAGCCGCCACCAAGGCCCAGTACTTCTAGGCCTAAAATTTGGGGTGTTACAATTCTACTACCTTAAAGAAATTTCGTCCCAGAAATTTCCAACTGACAGGGTAGTCATGTAATGTAACACCCCTAGACCCGGTCCCATCGCAGGAGAGACGAGAGGCATCACCAGACCATTTCTTTGAAAAGCCGCATGTTATTAAAAGAAGATCTTTACTAAACATAACGTTACAATCAACACTATTAGGCAAACGCTCATCAACCGAATACAACTAAACCAATTTATCAAGTTCAAAACAATGTACGTAATAAAATCATCCCTAGTCACGTTCACCACTTATACTTCATAGATTACAAATATAAAGGTATGACATACTTCAAAACTAGTTTACTAACATGCTTTTTTTTTTTTAACCATTCATATATAACATAATCTAATTAATACCATAACTTTAAAAGTGAAAATTTTAAGGGAGCCATTTTCGCATGGCCTAATTTAGTTACAAAATTCAAAAGATGTTTGTTTAACCACCAAAAGTCAAACCTATACATGCCATTCCTAGATTCAGTTACCAGTACCAAAAGGTGAGTGATAGTGTAGATGACTTCAATTCTGGAACTCCCGAGACTGTAGCTTCCGATCTAGACCTGCAAAATCGAAAGTAGGAACAACAAAGTAAGCAAATACTTGCTTAGTAAGTACTTAAGTAACTCATTCAAAAATAATGAAGGACATAATATTATCAACTCTTGTCTAAATCCTTCTTTGGCCGAATATGAGCATATCAAGTTACTATTTATTCGAAAGCATAACTCAAAAGAAAACACAATGCAATCCAAGAATCATTCATTCATAACTGAGTATTTCGATTCTGTTCTTTGCATATTCAATCTAGCACACATATATATATATACGACTTAACATCAGATTTCTTAAACATACAAATGATATCAAACGATAGTTCACAAATCCTTACCAGGCTCAAATAGGTCAATCTTAATGATATTCTAAACCATCGAGAGTATAGAATACATACCTGCCTTCCTTACATTAAGTGGCGCATATGTTATAACCAGGGCAATATTATTTATAAGTGAGCTTATACATTTAACCCATATCCGATTTCCACCACGAATGATTTTCAAGGTCAAACTCGAAGCTTATCACTGGCTTTAAGCCCTTCGAGACTAAGCTCGGCTTTAACTCTGGCTCGAAAGCTCTTCGAGACTAAGCTCGGCTTTAACTCTGGCTCGAAAGCCATTCGAGACTAAGCTCGGCTTTAACTCTAGCTTGAAAGCCCTTCGAGACTAAGCTCGGCTTTATCAACGAAATTTGTACTCATACATAATAGCATATCTTTCATATCATCTTTCCATAGCCATCCAGATACAAACACGCAATTTCGGCATAATACCAAACATGTTCCATACGGTTTGTTTAATTGTAAGTAAAGAACACAAATTCACAACTAGATACATTAATATTTAACCTTAGTATTCGGCTTTCAACAATTTCCCACACGTTCATTTCCAAAATTTCACATTCGGACATATCATTTTCCATTAGCTCACAGATTATACATATGTATTATAACTTCTCCTTATCCTAATTAAAGGTTCGATTCCCAAGGACTTACCTCATATCTTTTCGAGTAGTGCACGAGTTGACTATTCCGCGACCTTGGCCTTCCCTTTGTCCGAAGTTACACCTTTAAGCTCTTGAGCTTGAATAAACAATACAATCATATCAACTTTATTCACACATCTCTATTGATAGTTATACTTTCATTTCAATTAAGACATACATGTAATTCCCCTATCACACCTACATTTGGCCAAGCATAATTACATTACAATTTACAACTAAATTCATTGATCAAATGTAGTAAACAAAGTCTTTTGATCCAACTCAGTACTCATGACACCCTAATTAACAAAAGCCGAATAGGTGAGCACCTAAATGCTTTAGCCATAAGTCGTTTCCTAACATTTTTAGCACATAAATCCCCCATTCGGTTAAGTTCACATTTGGTTTAGGCTCAAACATTTGCAACCACTTTAGAAGCTTTCATGCCATCACTTAATTTTACTTACCAATTCATTCGACCCACATGGATTTCATAACACATAAATATTTTCAAATCAAAGCACCAAACATCATAAAGTTGGCACAATGCTACCCTGACCGAATGTTTAAATACATTTAAAATCACCCTTAACAATTTTATCAACTCCTCTCCCTATGTGAGTTTCGTCAAACAAATTTTACTAAGGACATAGAAATTCCATCCATACATTTCAAAATTCAAAATCGATTATTTACAAGTAAAATTTCTTCACAAATTAATTATTTCTAAACTAACATTAAAAATTGCAATGGAAGCACATATATAATTTAGTTTCAAATCTCAACTAGCATGAATTTCCCAAACATTAATTCAACCTAAATTTACCATTTTATCAATTTACTAACTCCATATTCGGTCACTACTCTCACCTAAGCATAAAGCTGATTTCTCCTCTTTGTAATAATATATATATACACCCTTGACTAATTCAATTTCATCTATCCTCTATTTCATCTAAATTACAAGAAAACAACAAGCATTTCGCACAATAATTCCCATGACTGAATGATTTTAGCACCACAACCTCCAAATTTTCACTATCACACCATACAAACTAATAGGCACATGAATTTTGACTTCAAAGAGTCCATCAAACATTCAATTAACAACTTCTCACATGAACTCAAAGATCCTTACTTTTCTATCCATGGCCGACTACTTCAATAACACAAAAATTCATAATTTCCTCATGGGTTTAAGGCTAGATGACAAATGGAACTCAAAGACAACAAATTCAAGCCAAATTACTAAAATTTACCTTGAATGCATGAGCCTCAAATGGCCGAATAGTGCAAGCTTTATTTCCTTATTCCTTCTTATGGTTTCGGCAAAATGGAAGAAAACAAAAGAGAGATGAACAAAAATCCTCTTTGTTTTTATCACCCAAATAACAAATATAAAATATATTCTAATATTTCATTTAACAAAATTATTATTATTACCTTATTTTATACATAAAAATACATGTTCTTTCATGATTATCTTCACATGGCCAGCCACTAACTAGAAAAATGTCAAATTGACATGCAAGCCCCTTTGTTTCACTTAACTCCATAACTAGTCACCTTAATTTAGCCACTTATGTTTTAAATTTAAACACATGAGTCCTGACTATTAATTTCACATGCAATTTGACACTTTCCAAGCATTCAATATTTCACACATAATTCATCACATAAAATAAACATAAAATTTTATACTCAAATATTTTTGCGATTCGGTTTAGCGGTTCCGAAACCACTTCTCGACTTGGGTCAAAAATAGGGCTGTCACATGTAACAACTACCCCACTATGCTACTGCTACACAGTCCGATTCCAATTCCAAAATAACTATACAGTACACTATGGATAGAGTATGTACCCGTATTGGCATCTAGAGTGCTTCTGTCCCCTCGACGACGTGTTGCATTGACTAAAGCTGGTTGCCTTGCCTCAGCTTGACCCGCACCTCTGCGTAGTGCTCTCTGGCCCAAATTATTTCCACCCCTGGCCTATCCACGGCCTCCTGGCTGCTGCTGTCCACCTCTCGCTGGCTGAGCAAAACCTCGCCCTACAGCTTGCATCTGCTTAGGCCTCTGTGGACAATCTCTCACATAATGCTCCACTGATCTGCACCTGAAACACGTTCCAATTCTTTTCTGACACTCGCCCCAATGATAGCTTCCACAACCCGCACAAGGTTGTGCTCTAGTAATAGCAACAGTGGCCCTAACTTGAACCGGCCCTTTATTTCTAGCCTTCTTCTTAGGCCTCCGATCAGAATTGGAGGTCTCTAAATCCCTTTTATCTCTGCCCCTTTCCTTTTCCCGATTCTAGCATTCCACATGTTTTACCTCCTCAGTAATCTTAGCTTTCTCTACTAACGCGGCAAAGTCTCACTCCTCTGTGGAGCTATCAACATTCAGAGGTTGTCCTTGAGGCCGTCTTCAAACTGATTATAGTGCTCGTATTCTGTTGCTACTATACCTCGGGCATACTAGCTATGTCGCAAGAATTATGCCTCGTACTCAACCACAGATCTGTCACCCTGAACCAAATTTAGAAATTCTTTCCTACGAGCATCGACATAGCTGGCGCCCACATACTTTCCCTAAAATGTAGCCTTAAAGAATTCCCAGGTCAATTGATCAGATGAGGTACCTTCTCCTATCGTGAGCCACCACTGGTAGGCTTCATCTCACAACAGGGACACAGCACCCTTCAACTTTTTTTTCTAGTGTGCGGTCAAGGTCATCCATAATTCTTTCGATGGCCTCCAACCAGTATTCTGCCACACTAGTGGCCACCCCTAAAACTCCCATAAATATCGCTACTCCATTTGACCGAAGTTGTTTTGTAACTGACCCGCAGTGTAAGAGTATGCCCAAAGATCAATCATGAGATGGTTGTAATAACATACTTGATTTACCATGTTTATTAATATAAGACATTGCCATTACTATTTTAGTTTCTTTTCTCTGTATAAATAAACTGTTTTATAATAATGTCCTGAGAATAATATGATTATTCTTAAAAGATCCTTAGTTAAGTATTCTTGTTGACTAGGACAACAATAATGCATTAAAACTAACATGTAGTTGGTTGATGATATAGAGTTGTCATTGATATGGAGTGTCAAAATCAATGCATGAATATGTGTGTAGAGAACAACATATTGGATTGACCCGCTATGAGTATGTTTCTTGGATTATGATGTAATTGTCACAACATTGCTCATAGTGATTAATATGTATATGATCCTCAGACTTGAGATCATTATCTGTAATATCCCGAATTAGGGCCTAACCGGAATAGTGGTTTCGTGACCACAAATCCGAGGTAGAAATAATTATATTATAATTATTTTGATGTTTATGATATGATTTTATGATGGTGTGAAAATTTTGTGAAGAAATTCTAAGCGTAAAGTGCTTAATTTGAAGTTAGGGATTAAATCGAATAAGTTGCAAAACTTGCATTCTAGAAGTTTTCAGTATGAAATTGCTTTGAAATATTAATTAGGAGGTCTTAAACGGTAATTAGACCCATTTTATGTTCATGGACAAACTAGGACATGGAAGGAATTTTTGAAAGTTTAGTATGGAGGGGCATTTTGGTCATTTGGACATTTAATGAAATAAAAAGGGAAAAATAACACAAAATTGGTCATCTTCTTCATTACCACGAAATTTCAAGGGTTCTCCATAGCTAGGGTTTGTTTCAAGCTTCCAAGCTCCATAGTAAGTGATTCCAAGCCCCGTTTTTAATGTTCTTCACGTTTTCGTAGTCCCGGTAGCTCGATAAAGCTTATGTTAGCAATAATTTAAGTTAGGGTTCATATTTGGAAAAATAACCATAGGTGAAATTTGTGTATTTTGATGTTTTATGATAGAATATGAGGTTTTAAATTATGTTAGAAAACTTGTGCTACTCGGTTTTAAGTAAAAACGAGTAAAACGGCTTAATCGGTAAAAGTACATATTATTCATAAGTAAGTGTTTTAGTATGAATTTGAGCTTGCTAATGGTAAATAAATGATCAGCATGTCCTAAAACATAAGAATTTGTGATAAAATTTAATTCTCGAGCTTTGGGGCAAAAGTGTAAATATGCAAAAGTTTAGGGGCAAAATTGTAATTTTTCCAAAATTTGAATTTAGGACTATTTTGATAATGTGAGTATTAAATAAGCTAAATGTGTTATTTTAGATCAAGAAAGACGTGGAATCAACCTTGATCGAGGAAAAGAAAAGATTACGGACTAAATTGCAAAAATCTTTGTATTTTGGTACTAAGGTAAGTTCATGTGCAAATAATGTAACATAACTGTTATTTTTAAGTTAATCGATGTTATTTATATGATATGCTGATTTTTATCATGAAATATATGCTTTGTGGTTATTTTTGAACAATATGCAAATTATATGTGCTACTTGTTAAATATAAATTGCTACCGAGTATTGGTTCCGGTATGATGTGGAAGACAGCAAGGATAAGTGATCGAGGAAAATCCCGTTTGAACCTTGGGAATAGATTAGGATACAAGTGACATGTCACTAGGATGGTTTGGCACCCGAGCTCGTTGAGTTGAGTCCGAGTTCACTTATGGGTGCGAATGTCCGAACTCGTTGAGTTGAGTCCGAGTTCGTGAGATGTAACTAGGCATCCGAGCTCGTTGAGTTGAGTCCGAGTTCACTTATGGATGCGAACGCCCGAGCTCGTTGAGTTGAGTCCGAGTTCGTTTATGGGCGGGTTACATGATTGATTGATTACATATTCAGCACTTATGTGCAAATGATCCGTGTATCCGAGTTGTATTCCAATGTGTTCAACGGGTAAAATTCAAGTGAAATGGAAAGGCACTCAAGACGTAAGTGACAATTCGGTAATGTTGAGAAATGGCCGTATTGGACAGGTATGTACTTAACCCTTGGGTTGAAACCCGAGACAACAACAAAAATGTGGTAAGATGAAGTATGATGACTAGAATTGCGACATATGTTTTGGTGATGCTATGTTAATGTTGTTTGGCATAACGACTTTGTTATGTTACTTGTTATTTGCATGTAAACTTACTAAGCATTTATGCTTACTCTCCCCTTTTCATTCATTATAGTTTTGGACAAGCCGACTCGAGAATCGGGATAGGTCGAAGACTCGTTCACACTATCCAAAGGACTTTTTGGTAAATGGCTTGTAAGATTTAGTATGGCATGTATAGTAATATACCTACTTTGTGTAAATAATCTTGTGATATGGTGGTGGTTTGGTTGAGGAAATGCTTGATAATGTTGAGTCATTGAAATGGCTAATAAAGATTATGTTTGATGTCATGAAAGAATAATAGGTTATCTAGTATATAAAAGCTTTTATGAAAATGAAATTAGCCATAAAACAGAACATTGCAGCAACACTGACATGAGTTTGAAAATTCACTAAAAATCATATAAATCGAATTTGATGATGGATTAGTTATTAAATTGAAGCTTATCATGTCTACTTTCATATGGAAGAAGAAAAATAGGTAAAGGAGTTATACGTTATGAGATATTTGAGTTTTAGTGAAACAGGGGCAGAGCAATTTCTGGATCCCCTGTTCCAACTTTGAAAATTCACCATAAATTGTACAAAACTAATTAGGAGGATTACTTTATATGCCTAGATTCCTTATTGAATCTAGTTTTATTATAAATAAATGGTATAGTTATATGAAATTGTTACAGGGAGAAAAGTGATTCGTAATGAGTAGAGGTCAGTGCAGTCGAGTTCTAAAACAGGGGAAAATTTAACTAATAAACTGTACTAATCCGCTCAGTCAAAAATTCTAGAAAAAAATTAATGAATAGATATATGAGTCTAGATTCAGGGAAAATTTACGGATCTTGATTTCGAGTTTTGTAACTCGAGATATGATTTTTTGAGCGACCATGACGCAGAAAACAATTTATTCCGAAAATGAAAATAGATTTTGTAAAGTTGTTTAAAATGGTAAATTGTGTTTAGTAACACCTCAAGCTCGACTCCGGTGATGGTTTCGGGCGTGGGGACGTTACATTTGGTGGTATCAGAGCAGGTTTAGTCGGTTCTCGGACTAACATGTTTTATGTACGGATTTTGCTATACATGCCATATGTGTATATTGTGATAGTGTGACGACTTCTGACCTTTTAAATGATTTTTTTTATAGTAAATGGATCCCGATCCAGCTGTGGCTGATGAAGTAGAGAGTAATGCGCCAGCTCCGGCTGAAGGGGCAGCGCCGACTGAAAATCCACCACCTACTGTTGGTCAGGGAGGAGAAAGGGATCGGGAAGCCTTTCTCCAAATGATGAGTGCATGGTACACTGAGTTCGTTCGTACGAACCCGAATGTACGACCTCCCCCACCTCCCCCAATTCCTCAACCTGTACCCCCGATGCCTCAAGATGTGGGTATGATAAAATTTCAAAGAACTCCAGTTGATAAAATCCGTAAGCTCGGGGCCGAAGAATTCAGAGCTAATATAGATGATGACGCGGAAAAAGCAGAGTTTTGGCTTGAGAATTCCATCCGGGTATTTGATGAATTGTCCTGCACACCTGAGGAATGCTTAAAATGTGCTATATCTTTGTTGAGAGATTCAGCTTATAATTGGTGGAAGACACTGATTTCCATGGTACCAAAAGAGAGGGTAACTTGGGAATTCTTTCAAGAAGAGTTTCGGAAGAAATACATCAGTGAAAGATTTATTGATTAGAAGCGCAAGGAATTTCTCGAGTTGAAACAAGGTAACATGACCGTTACAGAATATGAAAGAGAGTTTGTTCGACTGAGTAAGTATGCCAGAGAATATGTTCCTACCGAGGCCAAAATGTGTAGGCGATTTAAAGATGGGCTCAATGAAGAAATTAAAGTATTTGTTGGGATTCTCAAATTAAAGGAAATGGTGGTACTTGTCGACCGAGCTTGCAAGGCTGAAGAACTACTTAAAGAGAAGAAAAAGGTAGAATCTGAGACACGAAACTGGAAGAAAAGACAAATGACTAATGCACCCTCACAGTAATCCGGAAGATCAAGAAATATGAATTCTCATTCCCAAGTTTCAGCTGGACAATCCTATGGGAATTTTAAGAAGCAAAATGTGGGTCCAAAGTCCCAAACTACTTCGGCAGCCAGTGTAGGGAACACGAGATTTGTTAAACCCGAGTGTCAGCGGTGTGGTAGAAATCATTTTGGTCCGTGCAGAGCAAACGAATGTTTCCGATGTGGTTCTCCGGATCATTTTATTAGAGACTGCCCCGAGAGAATTGAAAAAGAAAAATTTCAGAATACAAAAGCTAGTGGTGCAGATTCGCGAGGAAGGTATCCAAGAAAAGCTGGGAGTGAAGCAAGTAGCAAGAATGTAGCCAGAGATGCAGCAGTTAGATCTGAAGGAAGGGCTCCGGCTAGAACTTATGCTATTAAAGCTCGTGAAGATGCTTCCTCTCCCGATGTGATTACCGGTATATTTTCTCTTTATGATGTTAATGTTACTGCTCTAATTGATCCTGGTTCTACTCATTCATATGTGTGCATGAAATTGGTGTCTAGCATGAATATACCTGTTGAGAATACAGAATTTATGATTAAAGTGTCAAACCCGTTAGGCAAATGTGTTATAGTTGATAAAGTATGCAAGAAATGTCCTTTAATGATTCGGGGTTATTACTTTCCGGCCGACTTGATGTTGTTGCCGTTTGATGAGTTTGATGTTATTTTGGGTATGGACTGGTTGACATTGCATGATGCCATAGTAAATTGTAAACAGAAAGTTATTGAACTAAAGTGTGAAAATGGTGAAATTCTGCGGGTTGAATCAGATAAATCAGAGGCATTGTCTAGTGTAATCTCTTCAATATCGGCTCAGAGATATTTGAAAAAGGGTTATGAAGCTTATCTAGCATATGTATTAAATACAAAAGAAATAGAAAAGAAAGTGGAATCAGTGCCGATTGTATGTGAATTTCCGGATGTATTTCCTGAAGAATTGCCGGGTTTGCCTCCAGTCAGGGAAGTAGAATTTGGTATAGAGTTGATGCCGGGAACAGCTCCAATCTCGATTGCTCCGTATAGAATGGCACCAACAGAGTTGAAAGAATTAAAGTCACAGTTGCAAGAGTTGACAGACAAAGGCTTTGTGAGACCGAGTTTTTCACCTTGGGGTGCTCCGGTATTGTTTGTGAAAAAGAAAGATGGTTCGATGAGATTGTGTGTAGACTATCGGCAATTAAACAAAGTGACAATTAAGAACAAGTATCCATTGCCAAGAATTGATGATTTGTTTGATCAGCTGAAAGGAGCAACATGGTTTTCAAAGATTGATTTGAGATCTGGATACTATCAGTTGCGGGTAAAAGAGTCAGATGTGCCTAAAACTGCTTTTAGAACAAGGTATGGTCATTATGAATTTTTAGTTATGCCGTTCGGATTAACAAATGCTCCTGCTGTGTTTATGGACTTGATGAATCGAATATTTCGGCCATACTTGGATAAATTTGTTGTGGTATTTATAGATGATATCTTGATTTATTCGAAAGATGAGACAGAACATGCTGAGCACTTGAGGATAGTTTTGCAAACTTTACGAGACAAGCAGTTATATGCCAAGTTTAGTAAAAGTGAATTTTGGCTTCGGGAAGTTGGATTTTTGGGTCATATTGTTTCGGGTGATGGTATACGGGTTGATCCCAGTAAAATTTCAGCTATTGTTGATTGGAAGCCACCGAAGAAAGTAATCGAGGTTAGAAGTTTCTTGGGGCTAGCCGGATATTATCGACGGTTTGTGAACGGATTTTCTATAATTGCTGCTCCTATGACTAGATTACTTCGCAAGGATGTTAAATTTGAGTGGACGGGAGAATGTCAACAAAGTTTCGAAGAATTGAAAAAGTTATTGACAGAGGCACCAGTGTTAGTACAGCCCGAGTCAGGTAAAGAATTTGTGGTATATAGTGATGCTTCTCTAAATGGTTTGGGATGTGTACTGATGCAAGAAGGAAAGGTTGTGGCTTATGCTTCAAGGCAGTTAAAACCTCACGAGAGAAATTATCCGACCCATGATTTGGAGTTGGCTGCGGTGGTGTTTGCTTTGAAGATTTGGCGACATTATCTGTATGGTGAGAAATGTCGGGTATACACCGACCATAAAAGTCTTAAATATTTGATGTCACAAAAGGACTTGAATTTGAGACAACGAAGATGGTTGGAGTTATTAAAAGATTACGAGCTTGTGATTGACTACCATCCAGGAAAAGCAAATGTAGTTGCTGATGCTTTGAGTAGAAAACTGTTGGCTGCTTTGAGAGTTATGAACACTCAGTTGGAAATGTCAGATGATGGTTCCATTCTGGCCGAACTAAAAGTAAGACCGATGTTTTTACAAGAGATTTGTGAAGTTCAGAAAAGCGATGAAGACTTGCAAGCTAAAAGAAAGCAATGTGAGGTGGATACAGAGTCAGATTTCAGAATCGGTCCTGATGGTTGCTTGATGTTTAAAGATCGGATTTGTGTACCGAAAAATGAGGAGTTAATTCAAAAGATTTTGCAGGAAGCACATGGTGGTTATTTGTCGATTCATCCAGGCAGTACGAAAATGTATAATGATTTGAAGAAAATGTACTGGTGGAAAGGAATGAAAAGGGATATATCAAAATTTGTGTCCAAATGCTTAATTTGTCAACAGGTGAAAGCAGAACACCAAGTGCCTTCAGGATTACTTCAGCCTATTATGGTTCCTGAATGGAAATGGGATCGGATTACTATGGATTTTGTTTCAGGGTTGCCGTTAACTCCAAGAAAGAAAGATGCCATTTGGGTAATAGTTGACAGATTGACTAAATCGGCTCATTTCATTCCAGTACGTATGGATTATTCTCTTAACAAGTTAGCTGAATTGTATGTTAGAGAAATTGTTAGACTACATGGAATACCATTGTCAATCATTTCAGACAGAGATTCGAGATTTACTTCGCGGTTCTGGCAAAAGTTGCAAGAAGCGTTAGGTACAAGGTTAAATTTCAGTACTGCTTTTCATCCACAGACGGATGGGCAATCAGAAAGAGTAATTCAGATTCTTGAAGATATGCTTCGATGTTGTGTATTAGAGTTTCAAGGAAGCTGGGAAAGATATTTACCGTTGGTGGAATTTGCTTATAATAACAGTTACCAGACAAGTTTGAAAATGGCACCTTATGAAGCATTGTATGGTCGTAAGTGTCGGACGCCTTTGTATTGGACCGAACTCAAGGAAAATTAGATTTATGGGGTCGATCTAATTAAAGAAACTGAAGAAAAAGTGAAGGTAATTCAAGATTGTTTGAAAGCCGCTTCGGATAGACAGAAATCTTATGCAGATTTGAAACGAAAAGAAATCGAGTTTCAAGTTGGTGATAAGGTATTTTTAAAGGTGTCTCCGTGGAAGAAAGTCCTCAGATTTGGACGAAAGGGTAAGTTAAGTCCGCGTTTTATCGGGCCGTATGAAATAACTGAAAGAGTTGGACCAGTAGCTTATCGATTAGCATTACCATCTGAGTTAGAGAAAATTCATGACGTGATCCATGTATCTATGTTACGTCGGTATCGCTCGGATCCTTCACATGTAGTTTCACCGACAGAAATTGAATTACGACCAGATATGACCTATGAAGAAGAACCGATAAAAGTTTTAGCTCGAGAGGTCAAACAACTAAGAAACAAAAGGATTGCTCTTGTGAAAGTGTTGTGGCAAAAGCATGGGATAGAAGAGGCTACATGGGAACCCGAGGAAACTATGAGAAAACAATACCCACATCTGTTTACCGGTAAGATTTTCGAGGACGAAAATCCTTAAAAGGGGGGAGAGTTGTAATATCCCGAATTAGGGCCTAACCGGAATAGTGGTTTCGTGACCACAAATCCGAGGTAGAAATAATTATATTATAATTATTTTGATGTTTATGATATGATTTTATGATGGTGTGAAAATTTTGTGAAGAAATTCTAAGCGTAAAGTGCTTAATTTGAAGTTAGGGATTAAATCGAATAAGTTGCAAAACTTGCATTCTAGAAGTTTTCAGTATGAAATTGCTTTGAAATATTAATTAGGAGGTCTTAAACGGTAATTAGACCCATTTTATGTTCATGGACAAACTAGGACATGGAAGGAATTTTTGAAAGTTTAGTATGGAGGGGCATTTTGGTCATTTGGACATTTAATGAAATAAAAAGGGAAAAATAACACAAAATTGGTCATCTTCTTCCTTACCACGAAATTTCAAGGGTTCTCCATAGCTAGGGTTTGTTTCAAGCTTCCAAGCTCCATAGTAAGTGATTCCAAGCCCCGTTTTTAATGTTCTTCACGTTTTCGTAGTCCCGGTAGCTCGATAAAGCTTATGTTAGCAATAATTTAAGTTAGGGTTCATATTTGGAAAAATACCCGTAGGTGAAATTTGTGTATTTTGATGTTTTATGATAGAATATGAGGTTTTAAATTATGTTAGAAAACTTGTGCTACTCAGTTTTAAGTAAAAACGAGTAAAACGACTTAATCGGTAAAAGTACATATTATTCATAAGTAAGTGTTTTAGTATGAATTTGAGCTTGCTAATGGTAAATAAATGATCAGCATGTCCTAAAACATAAGAATTTGTGATAAAATTTAATTCCCGAGCTTTGGGGCAAAAGTGTAAATATGCAAAAGTTTAGGGGCAAAATTGTAATTTTTCCAAAATTTGAATTTAGGACTATTTTGATAATGTGAGTATTAAATAAGCTAAATGTGTTATTTTAGATCAAGAAAGATGTGGAATCAACCTTGATCGAGGAAAAAAAAAGATTACGGACTAAATTGCAAAAATCTTTGTATTTTGGTACTAAGGTAAGTTCATGTGCAAATAATGTAACATAACTGTTATTTTTAAGTTAATCGATGTTATTTATATGATATGCTGATTTTTATCATGAAATATATGCTTTGTGGTTATTTTTGAACAATATGCAAATTATATGTGCTACTTGTTAAATATAAATTGCTACCGAGTATTGGTTCCGGTATTATGTGGAAGACGGCAAGGATAAGTGATCGAGGAAAATCCCGTTTGAACCTTGGGAATAGATTAGGTTACAAGTGACATGTCACTAGGATGGTTTGGCACCCGAGCTCGTTGAGTTGAGTCCGAGTTCACTTATGGGTGCGAATGTCCGAACTCGTTGAGTTGAGTCCGAGTTCGTGAGATGTAACTAGGCATCCGAGCTCGTTGAGTTGAGTCCGAGTTCACTTATGGATGCGAACGCCCGAGCTCGTTGAGTTGAGTCTGAGTTCGTTTATGGGCGGGTTACATGATTGATTGATTACATATTCAGCACTTATGTGCAAATGATCCGTGTATCCGAGTTGTATTCCAATGTGTTCAACGGGTAAAATTCAAGTGAAATGGAAAGGCACTCAAGACGTAAGTGACAATTCGGTAATGTTGAGAAATGGCCGTATTGGACAGGTATGTACTTAACCCTTGGGTTGAAACCCGAGACAACAACAAAAATGTGGTAAGATGAAGTATGATGACTAGAATTGCGACATATGTTTTGGTGATGCTATGTTAATGTTGTTTGGCATAATGACTTTGTTATGTTACTTGTTATTTGCATGTAAACTTACTAAGCATTTATGCTTACTCCCCCCTTTTCATTCATTGTAGTTTTGGACAAGCCGGCTCGAGAATCGGGATAGGTCGAAGACTCGTTCACACTATCCAAAGGACTTTTTGGTAAATGGCTTGTAAGATTTAGTATGGCATGTATAGTAATATACCTACTTTGTGTAAATAATCTTGTGATATGGTGGTGGTTTGGTTGAGGAAATGCTTGATAATGTTGAGTCATTGAAATGGCTAATATAGATTATGTTTGATGTCATGAAAGAATAATAGGTTATCTAGTATATAAAAGCTTTTATGAAAATGAAATTAGCCATAAAACAGAACATTGCAGCAACACTGACGTGAGTTTGAAAATTCACTAAAAATCATATAAATCGAATTTGATGATGGATTAGTTATGAAATTGAAGCTTATCATGTCTACTTTCATATGGAAGAAGAAAAATAGGTAAAGGAGTTATACGTTATGAGATATTTGAGTTTTAGTGAAATAGGGCCAGAGCAATTTCTGGATCCCCTGTTCCAACTTTGAAAATTCACCATAAATTGTACAAAACTAATTAGGAGGATTACTTTATATTCCTAGATTCCTTATTGAATCTAGTTTTATTATAAATAAACGGTATAGTTATATGAAATTTTTACAGGGAGAAAAGTGATTCGTAATGAGTAGAGGTCAGTGCAGTCGAGTTCTAAAACAGGGGAAAGTTTAACTAATAAACTGTACTAATCCGCTCAGTCAAAAATTCTAGAAAAAAATTAGTGAATATATATATGAGTCTAGATTCAGGGAAAATTTACGGATCTTGATTTCGAGTTTTGTAACTCGAGATATGATTTTTTGAGTGACCATGACGCAGAAAACAATTTATTCCGAAAATGAAAATAGATTTTGTAAAGTTGTTTAAAATGGTAAATTGTGTTTAGTAACACCTCAAGCTCGACTCCGGTGACGGTTTCGGGCGTGGGGACGTTACATTATCCCAACATCGTGAGTTGTATATTTTGATACAGTCAAACGTACATCGTTACTGGTTCTTTTATACAGGCTGATGTTGGGTATACCACAATCTATGTAGAGGGATATGGTTTATCAATATAGGATAAGTCCCTCCTACATAATGGGAGTAATATCTTAAGCTTCTTGATTGAGTGAGACTAGAAATGCATGGCCATGCTCAAATAAGTTGATATGAGATGTCATACTTATTTGTGTATCATAGTCTACTCAGGATATCAAGAAATATGGGATGTACTAAGCAAGTGTGACTATTCCATGACTTGCGTCCATTCTAGAGATAAAGGGCTTAAGGATTAATGCATGAAAGGTTAATCACAAAAAAATGTTATGTTGAATCATGACTTCTTGTAACTTAGGTAGCAATGATGCATTGCTAGATGCCACTCATTGTTTGTAGCATTAGAATCGTTTTAGTATTACTGCTAACGTTACAAGAACCGACAAGGTCACACCCTATGGTTGAAATGAACGGAATAAAACATAGTTGGTATTGTGTTTGGTTATCACATGAATTAAATTAATTATAGAATTAATTTAATTGGGCAATCAAATATCGAACATATTATATGTACAAGGATGTTGTACACATAATGAGAACATAGTTCTATTAATATATGAATTTGGTTCGTATATAAATTTAAATAAATATAGTTTACCAAAATCCTTGTTATAATTAATGTAATTATAGTTTTCGGTTAAAACATTATTATATTTATTTATTTTTAATTATGATTATTATGTTTGGATAAAAATTTAATGAATTATGATTCATTATATATACACCAATTTTAAAAGGTAAGTGATAAGGGAGTTTTTTTAAAAAGAAAAAGGAAAAGGGAAAACCCCAAAAATAAAAAAAACCTAAAAACTTTGCTTGTGAGGTCTAGCAGCCGTTAAGCAAAGAAATCTCCAAAACTGTTTTTGGAGATTTCTTCCGTTCATCATCAAAGTAGGTGGATTATGTAGAGGTCGGCATCATAAGAGGTTGCAGCTTGGTTCAATAGTATATCAGAATTCTCATTACTGAGACATCGCTATCTACTTAGATTGGAGTTTTGGTACTTTCAAAACCATTATTTCACCCTGATTCGTTCCTCACACATGGATCCATGGTTTGGATCACCGGGATTATTTTTATTTTGTTGGCCATAGAGGTACCGGCATTCCAACACGTGGCCCAAAGTAGCGGTATTCGACCTAATAGTACCGGTAACCCTTTCTAGAATCCTCAACATTGCTTGGGACAATGCCTCATCCCCAGCCGCTCGATCGAACGATCCTGTCTTAGCTTCCGATGAAGTCGGTGCTTCCCTCACTTCATCGTTGGGCATGTGCCCTGATGCCAATGGTCTAGCTCTAACACCTCCATGGCCTTTGGCATGGCCTCTTGTACCCCTTCTAGCGCTCATTTTCACTGTGCGTATTATCTAATTTATAAATTTTATGCAAATTAGTTCATAATTCCATCAATTAAGCAGATGTTTTATGACAAAGCAGTAATTCAAAGTTTGATTTTCACAGACTAGAGTCTCTATAACACCCCTTACTCAAGACCGTCGCTAGAATCGAGCATGAGGCGTTACTAAACTTAATCTATCACTTAACCAACCTTAAATAGTTTATTTCAGCTTCTCGAAATTTGCTGCCATTCTGCGTCATAGTCGCTTAAAATTCCAAAACAAAAATTAAGATCCGTAAATTTTCCCTGAAACTAGATTCATATATCTATCTACTAATTTTTTTCTAGAATTTTTTGGCTGGGCCAATTGGTACAGTTTATTAGTTAAAGTTACCCCTATTTTAGAACTCGACTACACTGACCTCTACTTACTACAAACCACTTTTCTCCCTGTACAAAATTTATATGACTATGAAGTTTGTTTTTACTAAAACTAGACTCAATAAGGATTCTTAAAATATAAAGTACAACACCTAATTATTTTTTTACAATTTATGGTGAATTCCCAAAGTAGGAACAGGGGATCCAGAAATCGCTCTGGCCCTGTTTCACTAAAACTCGGATATCTCATAAAATACAATACTTTTACCTGTTTTTATTATTCCATATGAAAAGAGACACAATAAGCTTTAATTTCATATATTATTAACCATCAAACCATGTTTCTACCATTTTTAGTGATTTTTCAAAGTCACGTCATTTCTGCTACTTGAATCTGTTTTTAAGCTACTTTCACATTTTCCTTAATTTCCATGTGATAGTTACCACTCAATCATACATACTATTAAACATGTATATCATCAGCCATTCTATTAGATAATCACTAGCAAGTATTTACACATCATTCATTGATCATGTCATATCAAAAGAAGTCAAGTTCCTATACATGCCATACACGAAACGAAACGTCTAACTATACCAAAGTGATTCCTTCGATAGTGTGATCGGATCTCCAACGTTTCTTTCGATCCCCGAGTGGCTTGGCAAGAACTATAAGAAGAAGTAAATAAAGAGAGTAAGCACTAGGCTTAGTAAGTTTACAAGCAAATAAATCACAATATTCAACACAATGAATAATTATGCATAATGTCACCGAGCATCATAAACTTTCTTTACATCTCATTTTCTACCTTCTTCTTTATTCACTTACCTTCTTTCTTACCTGACCTTCCATTATTCATAAATACAATCTACCTTTCCTTTGCTGATAATCCACTGTAATTTAACTTGTACAATGGCCCGTTGAACCACTCGAAATTCTAAGGATACTAGGGTCTTTCCTGTCTAACAATATCCTGCCAATGCCATTTCCTTGACATGGACTTACATGAATTATTCCTGTCTCCAATGCCATATATCTAATATGGGCTTACATGGCTCATTCCTGCCTCCAAGGCCATATATCTGATATGGACTTACATGGCTCATTCCTGTCCTGTCCTGTCCTGTCAACCCCAAATGTCATGACATTTCGTATCCTAACATTCCTAAGGTTCAATCGGGGCTTTCTAATGCTTTTCTCTGTTACATCGTCTTTAATTCAACTTTGAATATTTTCATAAAATGAATATATAAATGCTGGAAATTGAAAATATTAATGTAAAATAAAGGAATATTGCATTTATTTACTATAAGCTTACCTCGATACAAAATGTGACTAAACATTACAATTTAGTCCTTTACTTTTTCCTTTCCCCGATCTACTCCCGAATTTTATTCTTCTTGATCTATAATAGAAAATTTAACTTATTTAATATTCACATTTATCAAAACATTCCTTTACTCAAACTTTGGCAAAATTACATTTTTGCCCCTAAACTTTTGCTATTTACAATTTTGCCCCAAGGCTCGAAAATCAAAATTTATCACAAATTCTTGTATTTTAAGACATGCTGATCATTTATTTACCAACAACATCTTCAAATTCCTACTATAACATACACTTATGTATAATAGGTATTTTTACCTATTAAGCCATTTTACTCGTTTTTACCTAAAACCGAGTAGCACAAGTTGTCTAACATAATCTAAAACATCATATTCTATTATAAAACATCACAATAAACACTTTTCACCTATGGGTATTTTTCCAAATATGAACCCTAACTTAAATTAATGCTAGCATAAGCTTTATCGAGCTACCGGGACTCCGAAAACGTAAAGAACATTAAAAACGGGGCTTGGAATCACTTACTATGGAGATTGGAAGCTTGAAACAAACCCTAGCTATGGAGAACCCTTGAAATTTCATGCTAATGAAGAAGATGATAGCAATTTTGTCATCTTTTTCCCTTTTTAATCATGTTAATAACTAAATGACCAAAATGCCCTTCCTTACTAAACTTTCAAAAATTCCACCCATGTCCAATTTTTGTCCATAAACTTAGAAATTGATCAAATTGCTATTTAAAACCTCCTAATTAATATTCCAAAGCAATTTCATGCTAAAAACTTCTAAAATGCAAATTTTACAACTTATTCGATTTAGTCCCTAATTTCAAATTAAGCACTTTACGCTTAGAATTTCTTCACGAAATTTTCACACTATCATGCAATCATAATATAAACCTCAAAATAATTGTAAAATAATTATTTCTATCTCAGATTTGCGGTTACGAAACCACTATTCCGATTAGGCCTTATTTTGGGATGTTACAGTCTCCATATAGTTTCAGTCTTCTATAGTCTTAGGTTTGTCATACAGTCTCAGTTTACTCTATCTATAGAGTTTCAGAAAATCACTACTATCTATAGTAGTTTATTAGTACCACATTCCAGTATATCACAGTAAAACATATCAGAGAATTACAGATTTGGTGTCGAAGACTCGGTGTGCCACACTTCCAGCATCAGCATATCAAGATAGTCAACTTCTCTTAAAATCATAAAAATTAAAGTTTAGAAAAACTTGTAAAACTCAATTTTGAGAAAATTTCTGAGAAAACAAATTTTGGAAAATAGTTTCAATTATTAAAATCAATTTTAACAAAACTTTCAAACCCATTCCACAGCTGAATCGTTGCAACTTGGCTCTGATACCACTAAATGTAACACTCCAAACCCGACCTAGATGTTAGGCCCGAGTCTAGTATGTCACATTGAAGTGTTTTTCGAAAACCATGTTTCCAACGAAAACCCTTCTTATTAAAAAACTTAAGTAAAATCCTAATTACGTCTTAAACCATTATTACTTTTATTCCCAATGTCTATTTGAATTGCGGAAGCTCAATTTTAAATTGTTGATTTACGAAAACACGATGTTTGAGTATTGAGTCGTGAAACCATTTGGGAGTGTTGCGAAAAATGTGCCAATTTTGAAAATAGTTATCGTTTTGGAAAACCGCATCCTAAAGCTAGCAGGTATAAAACTTAAAACTATAAAATCCTGAATTGAAAATCCAAAAATTAAAGAGGCCTTAATACAAAATATCAATTCAGATAAAATATTTAAAATCCAACTAGTATAAAACTAGTCAGAAGTGTTGGCCATTATCGTGCTCCTTACAGCACCGAACCACCTAACGCTGGGGATTTCCTGCATAATTAGTCAGAATGGTGAGTTTACGTAAACTCAGTGTGTTACCCCTTATAATCAAGCAATCAGACGTGCAGAACACAGTATCAAACTAGGCTTAAGCCCATCATAGTAAACTGTAACACCCCAAACCCGGCCCAGACATTATGGCCAGATCTGGTATGTCACATAGACAATTGATTAAACTTTGATCTTCTTTGAAAAAAACGTGATGTTGATTGTATAATTAAGATATATTATTTGTTTTTAAAACCGTATCCATTACCAAGTAAGGTTCACTTTTTAAAAGATCTTATAGTTATGTTATCGTTGTTAAGTTATCCATTCGTTACGTGTCGCATGTTTAAAAATGTTTGATTAAGTTTTAAAGAAAACCTCGCATTGACCAGTCTACAGTTGAATATAGCAAGTAATAAAGAAAAACCCAAACCAAACTACCCGAGCGGCCTTATTACAACTTAAATTCGAAATTTAGAAATGAATTATAAATAAAGTAAATTTAAGAAAAAACTATAAACCAGAAGTATGAATCACGTGGCCACCCTGAATCCCTCGTAGCTCCCAGTCCTCTATGGCTGGGGGTTACCTGCATGGATGGAAAAGAGAGGGTGAGTTTGTCAAAACTAAGTGTGTAAACTAACCCAACCAGTGTCAGATATCACTCCAAGCTCAGTCTGGGCCGAAACTCTATTCAGATACAGATTAAACTGGCCTTGGCCCTTTCCAGAAATAGAGTGGGCCTTGGGCCTTAGGCCCATTACAGAAACAGATCAGAGTATATATAGATGCATGTATGCATAGCCCAAACCCAATCCAGCCCTACACACCACCCATACCAGCCCTACACCCCATGTGGGGAATAACTTAACCCACCCAACCCTACACACCACAGGCATAGCAGAGCTACTAGTACAGATATCGTGGCAAAGCCACCAGAATAGAAATACGAGGCAAAGCCTCTAAGCAGATTACGTGGCATTGCCACTTTTAGCACTTCCTCCGTATCCATAACTCAACCCCATGCAAATCAGAGTATTACATGTCATGGTATACAAAATATCAGATACAGTAACATGCAAATCAGTCAGCTATTCCTAGGGGTAAAACAGTCATTTAACATCTAGGGGTAAAATGGTAATTTTTACCCTTTAGGGATATTTTAGTGATTTTGCTATGTTTCTAAGTTTCATGCTTAAAATGACCTTGTAGCAGGTCTAACGTCGCTCCGAGCGACTCAAATAGTCCACACAGTCATATATTGCCATCGGGCCCATAACAACTAATGGGCCCGAGGGAGCCCACATGCTACTGTGGCCTGCTCAGCCTAATTTTACACATAATATCACAGAATTAATATTCAGATTACTGAAAAACACTTACCGCATATTTTTACCCATATGGGCCAGTAAGCTCATTGGGCCCAATTCCAACCGATCATGGCCCAAAATAGCCTAAGTGCACGAAAACGTGCACAGCAGCCCTTACCATCCAGTAGTCCAGATTCATGGTTTTGGATTGACCCATGAGCGTTCGCACGCTCGCAAGCCCACGAAATGCCGGCATTTCGATATTTTGACTTTTTGATTTTTGCCAATTTAAGCTACTAGAGGGTGTCATTACACACCTGTTTGCGAATTATGCCAAGATCCCGCGAACGATTATCCTACAACATTTTAACCATATGACAAATCATAATCCAATTGAACAATCAACATTGACATACCTATTCGGCAACCATTAAAGCATCACCCTCACTTACCTTTGCGAACTATGCCGAGATCCCGTGAATGATTATCCTTCAACCTTTTAACCACACATCAAATCATAATCCACATGAACAATCAACATTAACATACCTATTCGGCAACCATTAAAGCATCACCCTCACATACCTTTACCGAAATCAAGCTACTAGATCTAGATTACTTATAATCACTTAAGTCCAATGCTTCCCTCCGGGATTGATTGAGCGATAATAGATCTAAGTACCTATGACCATGGATAGATCCAATCCATTCTCACCTAAGGCAAAAGTTTAAAATTCTGCCAGGCCTTAGACTTAAACCTAGGCCTCCTAAAGATCCACTAAACACACTCAAAACATAACTCAGTACATCAAGACATGCAAAAGTAAGTCCAAGCAAAATTTGAAAACCCTAAAATAGGGTGTTACAACTCTACCCCCTTAAAGAAATTTCGACCCCAAAATTTTACCTGATCCAAGCAGGTGATGGTATTGTGGACGTATCGCCTCCTCCAGCTCCCATGTAGCTTCTTTTCTGTCGTGATTACGCCAAAGCACTTTTACCAAAGGAATGGATTTCTTTCTTAATATTTTGACCTTACGATCCAGAATCTGCACAGGCTCTTCCTCGAATGTTAGATCAGATTTAACTTCAATTTCCTCAACTGGTACAATGTAGGAAGTATCAGACCGATACTGTCTCAACATGGAGACATGAAAGACGTCATGAATCTGATCCAACTCCGGAGGTAGTTTCAACTGATTGCTACTGGTTTAAGGACTCTATAGGGCCCGATAAACCACGGACTTAATTTGCCCTTCTTCTCGAACCTTAATATTTTCTTCTAAGGTGAGACCTTCAAGAATACCAAATCTCCAACCGAGTACTCAATTTCCTTATGCTTCAAGTCGGCATAAGACTTTTTCCTATCAGATGCCTCCTTTAACTGATCCTTGATCAGCTTAAATTTATCTTCTGTATCCGCTACCAACTCTAGCCCAAGAACCTGACTTTCTCCCAATTCTGTTCAACAAGTAGGCATATGACACCTTCGACCATACAACGCCTCATATGGTGCCATGCGAATACTCGCATGATAACTATTGCTGTATGCAAACTCCGCTAACGGCAAGTAATATTTTATATTGGTATCAATTCCACATTTTATCTTTAAAATAAATTTTATTAAAAATCTCATTTTTACATTTAGTATATTTTTTAATTTCAAAATATATAGTAACAAAAATTTGAATATAATTGAAACAACCAAGCAAGCAAAGACGCTAACTCGTATATAAAAGATTAATAAATAAATTATAAGTTGATGAAAGTTAATAAAAAATTGATTAATGTGGACAAATTTTATTACGATAGGTGACAATGGTTATAAGGACCCAAAATTATTTTTTTAATTTTATCTCGAACAAATATATTCGATTCGACTCAATTCGAATTCCATCTCATTCAACTCGATTCGAGAAAATTTCAAATCAAATTAGGATGATAAAGTATGATTCGTCAACTCGATTAACTCGAAAATTTTTCATTCGATTCGATTCGATTTGATCGAATGCTCACCCCTAGTGAAAAGTAGTGCTAAAGTCTAACCGTGTACCCAATGCCTTATGCAACTTCTGCCAGAATCGCGATGTAAACCTAGGGTCCCGATCAGAAATAATCGAAACTGGCACTCAATAAAGTCGCACTATTTCCGTTGCATACAACTTTGCCAATTTTTGAAGTGAATAGTCAATTCGGACGGGTATAAAATGAGCAGATTTGGTCAGCCTATCCACAATCACCCAAACTGAGTCTTTTTTGGTAGGCGTCAAGGGTAGCCCACTAACAAAGTCCATGGTTACCCTTTCCCACTTCCACAGTGGAATCTTCACCTGTTGCAGAAGCCTAGAAGGCAGTTGATGCTCAGCTTGCACTTGCTGGCATGTTAGACACTTACCCACAAACTCCATTACTTCTCGCTTAAGTCTAGGCCACCAATACAATTCCCGTAAATCCCGGTACAACTTATTTCCCCCAAGATGCATGGCACAAAGACTGCCATGAGCCTCTTGCAGTATAGGCTGCCTTAAACCCGAGTCCTTTGGGACACAAACTCTCCCACGGAAACACAAGATCCCTTCATTATCCAAACCAAAATCAGAAGTTCCACCCTCATCAACCAGTCGAAACCAAGGAGCCAATGACTCATCCAATAATTGCTTCTCCTTGATTTTCTCCATCCAAGCCGGTCTTACTTGCAACTCAGCTAACAAGCTACCATCATCATACAAACTAAGAAGAGCAAACATTGCTCTCAGCTCAGTTACAACTCTTCGACTTAGTGCATCAGCTACCACATTAGCTTTGCCTGGGTGATACACAATAGAACAGTCGTAATCCTTAAGCAACTCTATCCATCTCTGTTGCCTAAGGTTCAACTCTTTCTGAGTCAATAGATACTTGAGGCTCTTATGATCCGTGTATATGACACACTTTTCTCCATACAAGTAGTGCCTCCAGATCTTTAGTGCAAAAATTACTGCCACCAACACCAGATCATGTGTAGGGTAATTCGCCTTGTGAGGCTTAAATTGTCGCGATGCATAATTAACCACTTTACCCTCTTGCATCAACAAACAGCCCAATCCAACGTGCAATGCATTACTGTACACAGCAAAATCCTTTCTAGACTTTGGCTGAACCAATACAGGTGCGTCAGTCAAAACTTTCTTCAACTTCTCGAAACTCTCTTGTTGTTTCTCAGTCTAGACAAACGGTACTCCTTTTCTCAAAAGCTTCGTCAATGGTGCCGCAATCAAGGAAAATCCTTCCACAAATCTCCTATAATAAAAACTTTGAATTTCTGATACAAATTTTGGTGACTTCCATTCTAGAACCGCCTCAATTTTTCGAGGATCCACCCTAATCCCCTCAGCAAAAACAACGTGACCCAAGAATGTCACTTCCCGTAACCAAAATTCACACTCGCTGAATTTTGCATACCATTGCTTTTCCCTCAACACATGTAGAACAATTCGGAGATGCTCATCATGATCCTTCTCAGTCTTCGAATACACCAAAATATTATCTATAAAGACAACCACAAATTGATATAAGTAGGGTTGGAATACCCGATTCATTAGATCTATCAAGGTCGCTGGTGCATTCGTCAACCCGAACGGCATTACCAGGAACTCGTAATGACCATACCGAGTCCTAAACGTTGTCTTATGAATATCCACCTCTTTGACCTTTAGCTGATGATAACCAGATCGAAGATCGATCTTGGAAAATAATGAAGCTCCCCTTAGTTGGTCAAATAGGTCGTCAATCCTTGGTAAAGGGTACTTGCTTAATAGTCTATTTGTTCAACTGATGATAATCAATGCACAAGTGCATCTTCCCATCTCTATTCTTCACGCACAAAACCGGTGCTTCCCACGGAGACACACTTGGTTTAATAAAACCACGATCCAAAAGCTCTTGGATTTGCACTTTCAACTGCACTAACTCCTTCGATGCCATCCTATAAGGAGCGGTGGACACTGGAGCCATTGCAGGCAAGAAATCAATTTCAAATTCGACTTCACAGTTTTGAGCCAACCCTAGAAGCTCATCCGAAAAAACATCCTGGAACTCCTTCACGGTTCTAACTTCTCTTATGGCCAAACCCTCAGAATCTGACTTATTTACATAAGCCAAAAACACCTTGCAACCTTTACGAATCAACTTCTCAGCTCTTAAAGCCGAGGTAACGTTGGATAAGTAATCTCTTCGCTCCCCTATTAAGTTACCTCATCATCCTCCATAGTCTTTAACACTGTCTGCTTGGCAGCGATATCCAAAGTCGCCTGATGCTTAGCAGGCCAATCCATACCCAAAATGAGATCAAACTTTCCAAATGCCAACTCCATCAAGTCCGCAGAGAAAATCCTACCTTGTGTCTCTAAAGGTACATCTCAAAAAAGTTTGTCTACCCTAACCGAGTGACCTAGTGGACTTATCACAGAAACCCCACTCACAGTTTTCCCAGATTGCACACCCAACGTCCCAGACACATCATAAGCAACATACGAATGGGTAGATCCAATGTTAATCAAGGCAGTGTATGGCGTGCTATAAATTAAAAATGTACCGGTTATGACGTCATATGTGTCACCCTCCTCTCGACGATGAGCAGCATAAACCAACGCCGGCTGACAAGCCTCAACATTTCCAGCACCCCTACCCAGTGCTCCACGCCCATGCCCATTTCCAATGCTGCCCCTAGCCTGACCACGGCCTCTCGGTGGTTGTTGCCCACCTTTCACTGGGTAAGCAACCTTCAGTTCAACAGGTTGCATCTGTGCTGGCCTCTGAGGACAATCTTTAACTCAATGATCTTTGGACCCACACCAGAAAAATGCTTCAGAACGCTTCCAATACTAGCCGAAATGTACGTTACTACAGTCTATGGAAGCTTGCGATCTAACCATATTCATTGGAACTACTCGAACTGGCTCGTCCACTCTAGCCCTTTCAACAGTCCTACCCGCAGCACACGAGGGCCCTGTATCCTTCATGAATCAGTTTCTATCTTTTCACAGTTCTGATGCTCCCGTACGCTTCACCTCCTTAGCAATCTCGGCTTTCTCCACTAGAATAGCAAAGTCATGCTCCCTCTATGGAGCAATCAATACTCTTAACTTGTCTCTGAGGCCATCCTCGAATCGCATACTGCGTTCATACTCTGTAGCGACTATACCACCAGCATACCAGCTTAACCTTAGAAATTCAACTTCATACTCCATGACAGTCTTACTACCCTGAGTCAGATTCAGGAATTCCTTCCTTCGGACATCCACATAGCTCACCCCAATGTACTTCCCTTTGAAGGCTGTCTTAAACAGCTCCCAAGTCACCCACTCAGCTGGGGTACCATCCCTCACAGTGATCCACCACTGGTAGGCCTCGTCACGCAGCAAATATACTCCTTCCTTTAGCTTCTACTCCACTGAGCAGTCCAGGTCATCCATGATCTGCTCCGTGGCCTCCAACCAATATTCAGCCACATTCAAGGCTACACCAGATATGCCCATGAAAATCTTCGTTCCATTAGCTCAGAGTCGTTAAAAAATTGATCCGCGATTCACCGTTCCCATGCTCACTCCAGTAGCTCTTTCCAGAACCCGTAGCATCGCCTGGGATAAAGCATCATCCCCAGCAGCCCGATCATAAGACCCCTTCTTAGTTGTCGATGGTGTTTGTGCCTCTTCGACTGGCATATGTCCCGAAGATGAAGATCCAGCCTGAGCACTTCCTCAGCCACGTCCACGGCCTCTTCCACGTGCTGCCCTCGTACTCATGTCGTATTATCTGATTACAAATTTTATGAATTAGTTCAACATTCCAGTATTTATTACATATGTTTTATGCAGAGATAGTATTTCATAGTTTTGTTTTCGTGAAATCATAGCGTAGCTATAGTCTTAGTCTTCTAGAGTTTTCAGTTTTCCTACTGTCTCTGTCCTCTACAGTCTCAGTATTACTCTAACTACGGAATTTTAGTAGGGTCTTAGCACTATCTACTGTATTATCATAGTATTACAGTAAAGTACAATAAGTGTGCCACTCCTTAGAAACCAAATTCAGAAAAACCCAAGTATTTTCGGTAAATACTTTTAATAAAATTTGTTGGAACTTCCAAAAACCCTAGACTTTTTTGAAAAATTACCTGGAAAAATTTTGGAAAAATTTTTAAAAGAATTCTTAAGGAAGTTTTTCAAAATCGATTTCAAAACAAGTTAGAACTTAAATTTTAAGAAAGCGTTTGAACCTATTACACAGCCGAGTTGTTGCAACCGGGCTTTGATACCACTAAATGTAACACCCCAAACCCGACCCTGACGTTATGGCCAGATCTGGTGTGTCACATGGACAATTGATTAAACTTTGATCTTCTTTGAATAAAACGTGATGTTAATTGTAGTAAAACTGCTTGTAATTAAGATATATTATTAGTTTTTAAAACCGCATCTATTACCCAGAAAGGTTCACTTTTTAAAAGATCTTATAGTTATGTTATCGTTGTTAAGTTATCCATTCATTACTTGTCGCATGTTTAAAAATGTTTGATTAAATTTTAAAGAAAACCCCACATTGACTAGTCTATCGTTGAATATAGCAAGTAATAGAGAAAAACCCAAACCAAAATACCCCAGTAGCCTTACTACAACTTAAATCTGAAATTTAAAAATGAATTATAAATAAAGTAAATTTAAGAAAAAACTATAAACCATAGTATGAATTACGTGGCCACCCTGAATCCCTCGCAGCTCCAATTCCTCTATGGTTGGGGGTTACCTACATGGATGGAAAAGAGAGGGTGAGTTTGTGAAAACTCAGTGTGTAAACTAACCCAACCAGTGTTAGAGATCAGTCCAAGCTCAGCCTGGGCTGAAGCCTTATTCAGATACAGATTAAACTGGCCTTCGCCCTTTCCAGAAATAGAGTCGGCCTTGGGCCCATTACAGAAATAGATCGGAGTATATATATGCATATATGCAAAGCCCAAACCCAATCCAGCCCTAGACACCACCCGTACCAGCCCTACACACCATATGGGGAATAACTCAACCCACCCAGCCCTACACATCACAGTCGCAGCAGAGCTGCTAATACAGATATCATGGCAAAGTCACCAGAACAGAAATACGAGGTAGAGCCTCTAAGCAGATTATGTGGCATTGCCACTTTTAGCACTTCCTCCGTATCCATAACCCAACCCTAGGCAAATCAGAGTGTTACATGTCATGGCATATAGAATATCAGATACAGTAACATGCAAATCAATCAGCTATTCCTAGAGGTAAAACAGTCATTTAACATCTAGGGGTAAAATGGTAATTTTTACCTTTTAGGGATATTTCAGTGATTTTGCTATGTTTCTAAGTTTCATGCTTAAAATGACCTTGTAGCAGGTCTAACGTCGCTCCGAGCAACTCAAATAGTCCGTACAGTCATATATTGCCATCGGGCCCTAAACCCTTAATGGGCTTGAGGGAGCCCACATGCTACTGTGGCCCGCTCAGTCTAATTTTACATATAATATCGCATAATTAATATTCAGATTACCAAAAAACAGTTACCGAATATTTTTACCCATATGGGCCAGTAAGCCTATTGGGTCCAATTCTGACCGATCGTGGCCCAAAACAGACGAAGTGCACGAAAATGCACACAGCAGCCCTTCCCGTCCAATAGTCTAGATTCATGGTTTCGGATTGACCCATGAGCGTTCACACGCTCGCAAGTCCACAAAATGCCAACATTTCGTTATTTTGACTTTTTGGCTTTTGCCAATTTAAGCTACTAGAGGGTGTCATTGCACACCTGTTTGCAAACTACGCCGAGATCCTACGAACGATTATCCTACAACCGCTTAACCATATGTCAAATCATAATCCAATTGAACAATCAACATTAACATACCTATTCGGCAACCATTAAAGCATCACCCTCGCTTACCTTTGCCAAAATCTAGCTACTAGATCTAGATTGCTTATAATCATTTGAGTCCAAGGCTTCCCTCCGGGATTGATCGAGCGATAATAGATCTAAGTACCTACGACAATGGACAGATCCAATCCAACATATGAAAGTTAAAGGAGTGTTAACCTCCCTAACCGAATCTTTACTAAAAGAGAAGTTGAAATACAAAAACTAAAACCTATAACGAGAAATACTTACACAACTCGCTTACCGATCTACTGAAATCTAGCGGTAGTCGCTCACAAGCCCCCAATCTTAACCCTCTCGCAGGTCCAATCGCAACTCAATGTAGAAGGATAGATCCTCTTATTCGGCTAACGTAACAACACAAAAGGGGTGAACACTTGAAGAAGATAATAGGTTTAGGGACTTGTTTAGCAAAAGAGAACAGTATTCAGCTATACAAAAGTGGGTAAAGAATGATTAGATTTGGTCTTAGCAATGTATGGAGTTTGAAAAAGAAGGAGGAAGATGTGAGTTTTGGCTTTGAAAAAATCGGCCAAAAAAGAAATCGTCTAAAAGAATTTCGGGTTTCGACTCTGGAAGCAATCGGCTAGAAATGTTTTAGGGAGATCAATTCAATCGATGAAGAAAAGGAGAAGAAGAAGAGAAATAAGAAAAGAAAGAAGAGAGTAGGTTCGGCTCTTTAGAGAAAAGGTGGGGGTTCGACCAAGAGAAAGAAATCGGCAAGAGGGAATGGTGTGAACAAGGTTTTCGGCTTTTCTGAACAGAGAAGAGAAGGAAAAAGAAGGAATGAAAGAACCCTAAAAATATATATATACCTATACGGCAACAAAGAATATGCCCAAAATTATAGAATCCCGAAAGAATGCCTACAAGAAATTGGCACACACCTTGCCACCAATGCCAAAAATACTACCCTATGCCCCATAGCTGAAATTACTCTCCAAGCAATCCCACAATCGGCCAACTCTTGCTCCTTAACAAATCCCTACGTTTTCTCCTTGCTAATCTCCCCCTTATCACTTCTTAATCCAATCCCATGAGCACTTCAAACTCCTTCCTTTAGAATTTAACTTGGAATTTACCTCTTACCATACACATGCACTAAAATAAAATAAATACCTTGCTCACAAAGGGACTTGAACCTTAGCTCTCTCACAAGCTTTCACACACCATTTCCTGTGTTTTAAGTGGTGCCACCTTACCACTTTATCACAGGCTTTCTTGTGCTATAAAACCCCAACATTTATTTAAAAGCCCACTTAACCGAAGTCCATTCTCATCTAAGGACAAAATTTAAAATTCTGCCAGGCCTTAGACTTAAACCTAGGCCTCCTAAAGATCTACTAAACACACTCAAAACATAACTCAGTACATCAAGACATGCAAAAATAAATTCAAGCAAAATTTGAAAAACCCTAAAATTTGGGGCGTTACGTAAACAGTGTCAGGTGGGCCTTATCCCATTACAGAATCAGGTGGGCGTAAGCCCAATACAGAAACAGTATCAGATGCACATATCCAGATAGAGATTCAACCCAATCCAACCAATACACCACCTATACCAACTAGCACACCATGTGGGGATTAAATTGACCCACCTAGCCAACACCCCAAGCTAGCACCGGTTGCGGCACTAAGTCAACAGAATGGCTGAAAGTCGTAGATAGAATAGCTAAAAGCCATAAGAATCGTAGCAATGCTGCCAAATATCAGAATGGCTAGAAATGTAACACCCCTAGCCCTTATCCGTCACCGAAATAGAGATATAAGGTATTACTAAACGAAAGACAACTATCACATACTCACAAATACTCATATGATGTTATAACAACCATTATCAAAGCATTTTTAAAACAATAATCATATTGTAAAAGTATCATTACTACTACATTGATGTTTCAAACATTAACAAATGACATTTTTCTATTATAACACATGCATGTTTATCTTAATTATAAAACACATTTAATAAACACACCATATAATAACCATTAAATACATATGATGTTTTTACGAAACATAAATTCACAAAACGATTGAGCCATATTCGCATGGCTTTCAATTACAATATAACCAAGTTGTTCCAAAATAGGTTTAAACTATACATGCCATATCAAAAATAATGTTACTATAAGTACCGAAACAAAGTTTAGATAGTGTGGATGACTTTAAACTTGAATCCCTGAGTCCGTAGCTTCGGACGAGATCTATAAAATAGAGAATAAAAAATAAACGGAGTAAGATTTTCTAAGCTTAGTAAGTTTTAAGCAATGTAACCATTTAAACTTAATTTGTATAACTATCATTCGAAATTATCAAATAACAAGCCTTATGCCTATTACCCTTTTTGGCCGAATATATATATAAAAAAATACAAACACTTAACTTGCATTAAACTTTTTAACTTCTCTTGAATCTGGATTCATATAACATAGACAATTCAAATCTCTTCACATAGTTTCACACTTTGACCAAATGCCTCAAGATCATATACATATAGTCTTAGTGCTAATTCACATATCCATCACATTACATATTTAGTTCAATTCCAATCAAGCTCAAATATAAGCACAGGATACATACCTGACCAATTTATAGTACTGAGCTAACTCAATTGCCATTTATCATGGAGTCTAAAAATCTTATAAATCTGAATTCATCACTAGCTCAAAGCCTGCTAGACTTTTAGTCTGGTCACTTTCACCGGCATTCCGCCTGTTAGGCTCGAAACCTGTTATAATTTCACCGGCATTATAGCCTGCTAGGCTCGAGGCCCGATATAATCTGATCGGCATTATTGCCTGTTAGGCTCAAGGCCCGATATCAATCACCAGCTCAAAAGCTTGCTAGGTCAAAGACCCGATAATAACACACGATATTTAATTCTTAGAACTTTATACACATCTATTCATATACTTTCGATTTCCCTAACATAAACACATTAGTGAGATATTACTTTCATTCAAACTCATTCACATATCAATATAATTATTTCTATTTCATAAGAGCCATTAGGCCACATCATATATATATAAACATATATACCATTTCAATTTCATCATTTTATCATTGTAACCATTACCAACCTCACTCATATAAATTACCTATGATTCATAATAGCCATTCGGCTACATACATTTAAATACAAAAGGATCATGGTTTTTTTAATAGATATTAAGTATATCATACACAATCATATCATAGACTTAATGTTCAAAACTTACAAAAGAATTAACTCAATTACTTAAAAACTTACTTCAAAAGTTGTTGAACGATTGAAAACAGCTATTCGAGTACTTTATCTTTCCCCCTATCCAAATTTGGTGTCCTTGGTTCTTGAGCTAAATTAAACAGAGTTTACCATTCAATAAACCATTACCAAAATCACAAAATCATTATTTAATCAAATTTATGCACAACCAAATATATATATACACACAAATACAACTCATTCACAAACATCTCAATATACATTTACTAAGTTAATAATCACTTATAAAATTGACAAATACACACTTGTTACCTAAGTTCACAATTGGAAATTCTTCGATACAAGGATACACAAGTCGCATACTACCTAACATCTAATTCACATTTTCAACCATCTAATTCACAAACACAAACACAAACACAATTCAATATTCAAGGGAGTCATTCGACCATCACAAAACATAATTTGACATTAAGCCTTAGTTTTCTAATATTTAACTAAAGACTTCTCATTAAAAAAATAACTTAACCGAAAAATAGATACTCATTTTATGCTTTTTTTTCACATTTCGCTCAAGGAAAAAATTCAATAATAATTCATTATCACTAAGACCAAAACCGAATGCTTTCACATGGATTTAGGCTACACTAAACATAGATTTCATATATTAAACTCATAATTTAATACACATGCATTTAGACATCACAAGGTCCACTTAACCCTTCTAAATCCATTTCTATCCAAATCCACTCAAACTAACCATGTATTAGCCTTAATTTAATTAGCCATATATGAAACAACTAGCTTAACATTCAAATCTTAACTACCATTAACTAACATGAATCTTTTTCACTAGCAATTATACTCAAATATCTCTCTTGGTATTTAAACAATTGTTTTCTCAATTTAACTCATCACAAACATGGCCGAATATAAATCCTTTTATTTATTACTAAATTTCCTTATTTCCTAGCTCAATTCAACAATGGTATCAGAAATTTAATCAAAGAAAATGTTTCTTGCCCAAATACCCCTATACGGCAATCTCCATTTTGAACCTCAAATGAAATATTCAAACTTAATCATTCATTTCATTTCTCATTTTAGCACATATTCGGCTAGCATATAAACATACACTATCAATTTAATTAGCAAAAATAATAACAACGTACTAAATTATCACATTTCCCTATTAACCAAATGTTACTACTCAATTTAGCTAATCTTTGCAACATTTAACCATTTAAACATACTTTTAATCATTTTCCCATATAAAATCACAATTTAACAACAAAATTAGCATATAAAGATCTTGGCTGAAAGCATCATTCATCACCATTACTAAAATTAATACATAGGCCATGATAAACACTTGACATTTAATTAAATTTCACAAAATCAAAGGAAAATAACATGAATTCTTACCTTAAAATTGGCACAAGAATGGCCGAATGTCTTGTTCTCTCCTAACTCTTTTTCTTTTGATGATTTTCGACAATGAAGAACAAAGGTAAACAAACTTTGTTCTTTTCACCTTTTGATTATTTTATTATCTATTTTGTTAATATAAAACCATTATGCCATTTTTAACTTAAAAGAAATGTATATAATATAAGTCAACCACATGATGACCGGTCACTAAAGTTAAAATGGTTATTTTGACATGCAAACCCCTCCTATTTAGACCATATAACAATCAGCCACTATAGCAAATTAATCTATCACATTTTTAAGGTCTTCCACATAAGCCCTTTTTGAATCAATTCACATTCAAATGACAAAATCAAAGAGTCAAAATTTCACACATACTTTTTCACATATAATAGGCATGAAATTTAACATTTAATTATTTTTGTGACTCAGTTTAGTGGTCCCAAAACCACTTCCCGACTAGGGTCGAATTAGGGCTGTAACAAGAAGCCATAAGTAGAAACACTATAAGCCTTGAACAGAATGACTACAAGCCATACACTTCCTTCGTCAATAATAGCCCAACCCCATGTAGGATGCCATGTCATTGCAATATACATGAATGCAGGATGTCATGCTTGGTATAAAACAAATAACAATCATATATACATCAGTCAAATTACCACTAGAGATGTAACGGTCATTACGTTAGTCAGGGGTAAAATAGTAATTTCAAACCTACAGGGGTATTTTAGTAATTTTACCAATATTGGGGTCTCGATACAAATAACAACCCTTTAGAAATTTTATCGTCATCTCGCACGACTTAGATATTTACCGTCGTATCGCACGACTTAGGTAACCTAGACAGATATAACAATGCAATTGGGCGCAAAACCCTTATTGGGCCCAAGTGGGCCCACACGCCCGTGTGGCCCATTCAGTCTAGATTCATATTCCAATCTATCAATGATCACTTACCGAGTATGCGGCCCGTGTAGACCCACAGGCCAATTTGACCTATTTTGACCCATCGAGGCCCATGACGGCCCAAGTGCACGAAAATGAGCATGATGCCCTTTACATTCTATTGCCTACGATTTGTGGGCTCGGTTCGCACCCTCGTAAGGCCTCGAATGCCGACGTTTCAGCTTTTCAGCTTTTCAACTTTTACCGATTTATACAACTAGAGGGTGTGGTTACACACCTTTCAATTCATAGTGATAATAGGATGGTGGGCAATTACACACCTGTAATAACACTGTTGTCCCAACACTCCTAGATCAATGCACCTAAGATCCCCACGATCCATTTTTAGCCATATTATGATAAATCCTAATCTAAGTATTGAAAACGCCATAAGTAATTCATCGCTACTTACCATGCCTTGCTTGAACCAATGTTCTTAATACTCTTTAAACACTAAGAGAATAAATCTCCCAATCTGCCATATAATTGTATTCCAATAAACACCATTAACAAAATTGACTACAAGATAGACTCAGAAATCCAACACCAACCAAAAGAATGATCGGCCAAACACTTACCCCCTCAAGAAGATTGAAGGCTTAAAAAAATAAGTATCTGAGTCACTGGGGATGTCCTTCACCCTTAGAGAACCAACAAACAGAATCAACTGTAAAAAGAAGAGAAGATTCAGCCCTTTAAGAGATGGGTAAGAACACACAAGTTTAATCAAAAATGCTAAACAACATACTTACCAAACTTAATTGCTAGAGTAAGAGGTTTTGATTGAACGCACAGTGATATTTTTGTTTTCATTTATTCTTTTGAAGTTTCAATTCTAGTGTGTTCACTAATGTGCATAATCCAATCCAAATTGTTGATGATAGGAATTGGCCTATAAGGTAGTACATTATGACACTCTTTTGCCGAGTTAAATTTGGGAATTAAGAGACTGGAGATTAAGGCACCCCAATTTGAATTAAAGCTAGTGCTGTTTCAAATGCTTCAAACAATGGGCCAATTTAGTGGGATGCCCACAGAAGACCCACGCTTTCACTTGCAATTATTCATGGAGGTGAGCGATTGCTTTAAGATAGCCGGGGTAACTGAAGACTCATTGAAGTTGAAGTTATTTCTATACTCGTTGTGACACTGAGCATGAGCATGGCTTAATTTGTTACCCCCACATTCAATTTCAACTTGGCAAGAATTAGCTGAACACTTTTTGGTAAAGTACTTCCCACATAGAGAAATGCTAAGCTACGGAATGAGTCACCACTTTCTAGGAAATGGATGATTAGTCCCCATACCAGGCATGGGAAAGATTCAAGGAGTTATTATGTAGATGCCCTCACCACAAGATTGAACATTGCATCTAGTTGGCGACATTTTATAATTGTTTCAACATGCACACAAGGTTGGTGGTAGATGCTTCTGCAAATGGTGTTCTATTATCATTGTCTTGTAATTAGGCTTACGAGATCATCGAGAGAATAGCCAGTAACAATTACCAGTGGCTAAAAAATTGAGCAGCTTCAGAAAGATAAGTACCCGAAGTGCATGAAGTAGATGCCCTCAGTTCATCTCAATCAAGTATCTTTAAACTCTTTAGTGTTGAAACATTTTACTGCTAACGGTTTTAATCTTGTTGTAGTTTAGCCACCTAGTCAATTTAATTTTGTTTCTTGTGTATATTGTAGGGATGGCCAATTTTTTGAGAACTATCCATCAAATCCCGAGTTAGTTTATTACATAAGGAATCAACACCAAAACAGAAATGGACAAGGACCACAGTCTAATTTTTACAACCCATTATGGCGAAACCATCCAAAATTTTCTTGGAGTAACCAAGGAAGGGATTAAACAACACTTACATGTAGCATAAACCATGTCTGTTACAGCTTGAAATAGGGGCCAGTCAGAATAGTGGTTTCGAGACCACAAAATCCAAAGTATAAAATTTTATTCCTATGATTTATTATAAGTTTTGACATGCTTGCATGATATTGAGAAAATTCCATGAAGGAAATTTCATGAAATAATGAATAAATTGTCCTTTAGGACTAAATCACAAAAGGTGCAATTTATGAGTTTCTAGAAGCTATAAGTATGAAATCGCATAAAAGAAATTATTAGGAGTATTTGGGAATTAGACCAATTTTTGGCCCTATGGACAAAAATGCCCATGGAGGGGAAAATTTTCAAAGAAATGACAAAAGGGCATTTTGGTCATTTAGTAAACTAATGAAATAAAAAGGGAAAAGAAGCCAAATTTTCTCCATCTTCTTCTCCATTGTGCCGAAATTCCAAAGGTCTCTATAACTAGGGTTTTCTTCAATTTCAAGCTTCAAGTAAGTGACTCTAAGCCCCGTTTTTCATGCTCCTCATATTTTTTGAAATCCTCGTAGCTTAATCTAGTTATTTCTACCACTAATTTGAGCTAGGGCTCATGTTCAAAAATATACACATGCATGACATGCAAGTAATTTAATGTCTAATGGTGGAAAATGATGGGTTAAAGTGTAGTAAACACCTTTCTCTAGGTGATTTTACATGAAAGTCCCTAATAGGGACCAAATTGCAAAGCTAGTAAAATGAGTATTAATGTGTAAATTAATGAGCAATGTGGGCTGCTATGAGTCCATATGACATTCGGCTAGGCTTGGGTACCTAAGAAACTAAATGCATTTCATTTTACGAGCCTAGAGACCATTTTGCAATTATACAAAAGTTTAGGGGCAAAATTATAAATTTTCCCAAAGTATGATTTAGGGACTACTTAGTCAATATGGGAACTAAATAAGATAAAATTTTCATTTTAGATCAAGAAACACGAAGCTCGGATCAAAACTGAGGCAAAGGCAATGTTGTGGACTAAATCAAACAATATATACATTTTGGACTTGAGGTAAGTTGTATGTAATAATTTAGCTTATATGCCATATAAATTTATTATGAATATATTTTATAAAATTTAAATGTTCAATGAAGTCTTGGTATGATAAACATGTATAAGTACTATGAGTTAAATCGATACGAAGGATACTGTAGTCATGTCTTGAATATTGTAGGTCTCGTGTAAGACCATGTCCGGGACATGGTTTCGGCACCGATATGAGATACGGACCCTCTGTAAGACCATGTCCGGGATATGGCTTGGGCATCCTATATGAGATCTTGTGTAAGACCATGTTTGGGACATGGCATCGGCATCAGAGTACGATCTCGTGTAAGGCCATGTCTGAGACGTGGCATCGACATCGATGGTGATCCCATATAAGACCACATCTGGGACATGGCATTTGCATCATTCCATGATATTGACTTATAGGTATCCTGTAGTTTTCTAATGATTTTAAAGGAAAGTTTACGTGTTAGTAAATTATGTGAGAAAGACTAAAATTTCATGTGGAGTGTTGCAGGTTCAAGAATGTGTAAGTTATGGGTATTTGAAATGCATGGCTATGAGAAAACCTATTTGATGAAAATGAGTAAGATATGAGAATGAGCAATTCTTGAGAATGAGTAAGAAATATGCATGATGAAAACTCAAAAATGAGTAAGAAGTCCATGATACTTTTTAAAGCCTATTTAGGCAAATATTCTATAAAATTGTGGCTAACTTATTCATGCAACTTACTAAGCATTTTATGTGCTTATCACCTTTCTTTTCCTTTTTCCCATATAGGTTTGCCAATCTAGCTCGGGGATCACCATAAGTTAGAGCTCATAGTCACACTATTAAACCAACTATTTTGGTATAGTTAGTAGACCTTTTGTTGTATGACATGTGTGGGAAGTTAGTCATTTTGTAAATTGCCACTTTAATGGCTATATATGTTGGCCATTGTTGTACTTGAGTCAAGTTGTAATGGCCCTTGGATACGGCCTAAATTTGCCTATTTTAATTTTTTACAATGGTGGATGTTTTCATGTTTGCTAAATTCGAAATTGTGAAATGATGTTGGTATGGATTGGTACTGTATTTGGTCATATCTCAGGGTGGCTTAAGGCTTGGAAAATAGCCTATTAATGTTCACAAGGTTTAGCATACGGGCGTGTGTCTAGGCTGGGCGTCCCCTGTATTCTAAATTACCTAAATTAGTATAGTACACGGGCTAAGCACACAGGCGTGTGATCTGGTCGTGCTAGAAAAACAAAATACCCAGGTGCTTGCACACGGGATATAGACACGGGCGTGTGTCTAGGCTGTGTCAAAATGGGCTAGGAACATGGGCGTCTGAGACTACACGGCCTACCCACACGATCGTGTCTCACCCCACATGGGCGTGTAGCCATGTTTTAGATAAAATTTTCTACTTGTTCGGAAGATCTCGGGTCAGTTCTAGAATACCTATGATGTATGTTTAGGGCCTCGAGGGCCCTTGTTAAAGTTATTACGAGATTAAATGAGAGGTTTTAAAAGGAAAGAAATTTTATAGTAGGACTCACAAGTTTAAGAATGTTCATGTTCGGTAATGCCTCGTACCTGTTCCGGTGTCGAACTCGGGTAAGGGGTGTTATATTAAGTCGTATCAGAGCTAGTGTTTAGTCGATTCTAGGACTAACCTAGAACCAGTATGAGTCTAACTATACATGCCATACTTATGAGTATATGTAAATTGATAGCGTGAAGACTCTTGGCAATTTGAATGTCTTTTATTATACTAAATGGATCATGAACGAGCTACGACAGACGATGTAGAAAGTAATGCACCAGCCCCATCTGAGTTGACAGTACCAGCCAAAATCGAGGATAGGCCGGCTACTGTGAGTCAGAGGGGAGAGGTCTGGGAGGCCTTCTTCCAAATGATGAACGAGTGGTTCACTGAGTTTGTTCGAACGAACCCAGCCACTCAACCTTAAGTTCCACCCCCTTAATTTTCTCAAGTTACCCCATCAGTTCCATAGATAGTAGAGGTAGTGAGGCAAGAGAAGCCTCCAGTTGATAGAATTCAGAAGCAAGGGGTAGACGAATTTCTGGCTACTAAAGATGATGACTCAGAAAGAGCCGAATTCTGGCTAAAGAATAGCATCAGGGTATTCGATGAGCTATCGTGCACCCCTGAAGAGTGCATGAAGTGTGTAGTATCTCTCTTACGACATTCTACCTATCATTGGTGGAACACCTTTGTGCCTGTGGTACTAAGGGAGCGAGTTAATTAGGAGTTCTTCCAAGAGGAATTCCACAAGAAATACATCAGTCCAAAGTTCATTGACCAGAAGCGTAAAGAGTTTTTAGAGCTGAAACAAGGACGGATGATCGTGACAGAGTACGAGCGTAAATTTGTAAGGCTTAGTAAATACGCTTGAGAATGTGTTTCTATCGAGGTCATTATGTACAAAAGGTTTGAGGATGGTTTAAATGAGGATATTAAAATGTTTGTGGGCATCCTTGAGATAAAGAAATTTGTAGTGCTTGTAGATAGGGCTTGGAAGGTCAAAAAGTTGGTGAAAGAGAAGAAGAAAGCTGAGATGGAGTCTCGTGACTCGAGAGAGAGACCGTTTAATAAGTCGTTCCAATCCTCTTCTAAGTGGCCTAAAGAGTTTTCTACTTGATCAACTGCTTCAGCAGGGTTTTCAAGCAAAGGCAAGGGTAAACAGTATTGAGTTTCCAAGACTCTAACTACCTCAGTTCTGAGTGTGGGTAATACTCGACCCAATAGGCCTGAGTGCCCCTAGTGCGGTAGGCGTTACCTCGAAAAATGTTGGGCACATGAGAGGGCTTGCTTCAAGTGTGGTTCACCAGACCGCTTCATTTGAGAGTGCCCAGAGATGGTTGAAAAAGATAAAGACTAGAGTGCAAAATCAAGGAACGTTCCCTCCAGAGGTAGACCTCAGAGAAACTCGGGTAGGACAGTAAGTAGAAAAAGTGCTCCAAAGGAATAGATTGCGAGAATTGAGGGTAGAGCCCCAGCGAGGACCTACGCCATTCGCACTCGTGAAGAGGCTTCGTCCCCTGATGTCATAACAGGTACATTTTCTTTTTATGAAACTTCTATCATTGCTTTGATTAATCTGGGATCTACCCACTCATATATTTGATGAAATTAGTCCCAATGATGAACGTACCCGTAAAGTCTATAGAGCTTATAATAAAAGTCTCTAATCCCTTAGGCAAGTGTGTGCTAGTAGACAAAGTATGTAGAGGTTGCCCATTGATGATTAGGAACCACTATTTCCCAGCTAACCTCATGCTCCTACCCTTCGATGAGATGTAATTCTTGGCATGGACTGGATGACCACACATGGTATAATAGTGAATTTTAGCGAAAAATTTATTGAATTGAAATGTGAGGATGGAGAAACTCTCCGAGTAGAGTCAGACGAGTCAGAGAGTTTGCCTAAGTGATTTCTTCCATGGTCACTTAGAAATGTGTAAGAAAATGATATGAGGCGTATCTTGCTTTTGTGATGAATACTAAAGAGTTAGAGGTGAAAATAGGTTCAGGACCAATAGTCTGTGAGTACCAAGATGTGTTCGCGAAGGAGTTACCTAGATTGCCTCCTGTTAGAGAGGTCGAGTTGGCATAGAGTTGGCTCCAGGTACTACCCCCATATCTATTCCTCGTTATAGAATGGCCGCGACTGAGTTAAGGGAATTGAAGGCTTAGTAACAAGATTTGACAGACAAGGGCTTCGCAAGACCCAGTCACTCTCCATGGGGTGCTCCCATTTTATTTGTGAAAAAGAAAGATGGTTTGATGAGGTTTTGCATTGATTATCGACAGCTTAATAAGGTAATAGTAAAGAACATGTATCCCTTACCCCGGATCGATGATTTATTTGATCAGATGAGAGGAGCCACAGTGTTCTCTAAGAAAGATCTGAAATCGGGGTATTATTAGCTCAGAGTTAAGGAGTCTGATATGCCAAAGACCACATTTTGAACGAGATATGGTCATTATGATTTTCTTGTCAGGCCGTTTAGTTTGACTAATTCCCCAGCAATATTTATGGATTTAATGAATCGCATATTCCGACCATATTTAGATAAGTTTGTGGTAGTTTTTATTGATGATATCTTGGTTTATTCCCATGATGAGGACGAGCATCCAGACATCTGAGGACAGTATTGCAGACCTTGCGAGATAAACAGCTTTATGCCAAGTTCAGTAAAAGTGAGTTTTGGCTTAAGGAAGTTGGATGTTTGGGTCACATTGTTTCGCGTGATGGCATCAGAGTTGATCCAAGTAAGATCTCAGCAATTGTTGATTGGAAACTACCAAGGAATGTATTTGAGGTCAAAAGTTTTTTGGGCTTAGTCAGTTATTACCGGAGGCTTGTTAAGGGATTTTCTATGATCGCCACTCCTATGACAAGGTTACTACAGAAGGATGTTAAGTTTGACTAGAATGAAAAGTGCCAACAAAGTTTCGAGAGGTTAAAGACGTTATTGACCAAAGCTCCTATCCTAGTACAGCCCTAGTCAAGAAAAAAGTTTGTAATTTACAGTAAAGCATCCTTAAATGGATTGGGCTGTATGCTTATGCAGGAAGGCAAAGTAATCGCATATGCCTCGAGATAACTAAAACCTCATGAAAAGAATTATCCTACCCATGACTTGGAGACATCACTTATACGGTGAGCGGTGTCGAGTGTTCACAGATCACAAGAGTCTTAAGTACTTGATGACGCAACAAGACTTCAATCTACAGCAACGACGATGGCTTAAGCTATTGAAAGATTATGAGTTAGTCATCAACTATCATCCCGGGAAAGCTAATGTTGTTGCAGACGCCTTGAGCGGGAAACCCCTGTTTGCTGTGAGAGCCATGAATACTCAGTTGTCCCTAACCGACGAAGGTTTAGTGTTAGCATAAATGAGGGCTAGACCCCTGTTCATTCAAGAGATTTGTGAAGCATAATCCAATGATAGAGATTTGCAAGCCAAGAAAGCTCCGTGTGAATTAAGTACTGATTCAGATTTCCAGATTGATTCAGAGGGTTACCTAAGGTTTCGAGATCGAGTATGTGTACCAAGAGATGATGAGCTTATACAAAGAATTTTATCAGAGGCACATAGCAGTCGTATGTCAGTTCACCCTAGGAGTACCAAGATATACAATAATTTGAAAAAATGGTATTGGTGGCCGAATATGAAGAGAGACATTTTCGAGTATGTTTCAAAATGCTTGATTTGTCAACAAGTAAAAGTAGAACACCAAATACCCTCTGGATTACTAGAGCCTATCATGATTCCCAAATAGAAATGGGACCGTGTCACCATGGACTTTGTGACGAGTTTGTTGATAACACCAAAGATGAAAGATGCTATTTGGGTTGTAATTGATAAGCTCACCAAATTGGCCTATTTTATACTGGTACGTATGGATTATTCGCTTGATAAGTTGGCTGACTTGTACATTTCAAAGATTGTGAGATTACATAGCGTACCTTTGTCAATCATTATAGATAGAGATCTGAGATTGACGTCATAATTTTTGAGAAAGTTACAAGAGGCTTTGGGTACAAAACTAAATTTCAATACTACTTTTCATCCACAGACTGACGGACAGTCAGAAAGAGTAATACAAGTGCTCAAAGACATGCTTAGATGTTGCGTGTTAGAATTCCAAGGTAGTTGGGAAAAATACCTATCATTGGTTGAATATGCATACAATAATATCTTCCAGTCAAGTTTGAAAATGGCGCCTTATGAGGCTTTATATGGGCGTAAGAGCAGAATGCCCTTGTATTGGACGAAACTCAAGGAAAATCAGATTCACGGGGTCGACCTAGTCAAGGAAACAAAAGAAAAAGTAAAAGTAATTTGAAACTACTTAAAAGTTGCTTCCAATAGAAAAAAGTCATATGCTGATTTGAAAAGAAAAGAGATAGAGTTCCAAGTTGGTGACAAGGTGTTCTTGAATGTCTCATTGTGGAGGAAAGTCCTTAGATTTGGCCGGAAAGGCAAGTTGAGCCCGCATTTTATTGGACCTTTTGAGGTCACCGAGAGGATAGGACCAGTAGCCTATCGACTAGCGTTACCGTCTGAATTGGAAAAGATACACGATGTATTTCATGTTCCCATGCTACGATGTTATAGATCGGACCCTTCACACATGATTACTCCGGTAGAGATTGAAATCCAACTGGACATAACCTACGGAGAAGAACCAACTAAGATTTTAGCCCGAGAGGTCAAACAGTTAGGAAACAGGAGTATAACTCTCGTGAAAGTTTATTCCAAATACATGGGGTAGAAGAGGCAACATGGGAGCTTGAAGAAAACATGAGAAACTAATATGCCAATTTGTTGACCGGCAAGATTTTCGGGGACAAAAATCCCTAAAGAGGGAGAATTGTAACAACCTGAAATATGGCCTAGTGAGAATAGTGGCTTCGAGACCACAAACTCCAAAGTAGCAAATTTTATTCCCATGATTTATTATAAGTTTTGACATGCTTGCATGATATTGAGAAAATTCCATGAAGGAAATTTCATGAAATAATGAATAAATTGTCCTTTAGTACTAAATCATAAAAGATGCAATTTATGAGTTTCTAGAAGGTTTAAGTATGAAATAGCATAAAAGAAATTATCAGGAGTCCTTATTTGGGAATTAGACCAATTTTTGGCACTATGGACAAAAATGCCCACGGAAGGGAAAATTTTCAAAGAAAGGACAAAAGGGCATTTTGGTCATTTAGCAAACTAATGAAATAAAAAGGGAAACAGAAGCCAAATTTTCTCCATCTTCTTCTCCATTGTACCGAAATTCCAAGGGTCTCTATAGCTAGGGCTTTCTTCAATTTCAAGCTTCAAGTAAGTGACTCAAAGCCCTATTTTTCATGCTCTTTGTATTTTTGAAATCCTCGTAGCTTAATCTAGCTATTTCTACCACTAATTTGAGCTAGGGTTCATGTTCAAAAATATACCCATGCATGACATGCAAGTAATTTAATGTCTAGTGGTGGAAAATGACGGGTTAAAGTGTAGTAAACACCTTTCTCTAGGTGATTTTGCATGAAAGTCCCTAATAGGGACCAAATTGCAAAGCTAGGAAAATAAGTATTAATGTGTAAATTAATGAGTAATATGGGCTGCTATAAGTCCATATGAGGTTCAGCTAGGCTTGGGTACCTAAGAAACTAAGTGCATTTCATTTTACGAGCCTAGGGACCATTTTGTAATTATGTAAAAGTTTAGGGGCAAAATTATAAATGTAACACCCCAAACCCGGCCCAGACGTTACGGCCAAGTCTGGTGTGTCACATTGAAGTGTTTTTCAAAAACCATGTTTTCATTGAAAACCCTTCGTAATGTTTAGAAACTTTTATCGTTAAACTTGTATAAAATCTTAGCCTTATCAAAACGTGATACATTGTAATAATCAAAACATGGTAAACAACCTTGTAAAATCTTATGGGAATTTTTGAAAACTTGTAAACATCTATAGTTGCGGAAAACATGTTATTTTAAAAACAGTTTAAGCTATCAGAAAATCAGATCCTTTTTATTATGGCTTAAAGTGAATAGATACTATGCACCAAGTAGGATTCAAGAGAAGAGGAGGTGAGTCATTTAGACTGCTTAAGTACCAAGCTCTTCCTAGATCCACTCCTAGACATGCACACATCCATTGCCACACTTTAGCCTTGTGACTTGTCTACGAACAAATTAAGTTTAAATGTATTGAAGACATATATATTTGTGAAAAACATTTTACGTTGCGGAAGCTTTGCTCTACTTATCGAGATATTTTGAAAACAAGTAGCTTTTATAAAACCGTGCCCTAACGCTAACCGATTAAGAACAATTTAAATAATATCATACTTAAGCTAAAACAAATTAAAAATTATTAAAAAGGCCCTTATTACAAACCCAAAATCAAAATAAAAGTAATTAAGATTAAACTGAAATAATTAACCTGATTTAAACCATCAGTCCAGTCCAAGTGGCCACTCTGAATCCCTCCCAGCTCCAAGTCCACCAATCTAGGGCTCACCTGCAAGGATGGAAGGAAAAAGGGTGAGTTTGGAAAACTCAGTGTCTACAGAAGCCCATCTGAAGCCCAAATCAGCTCAAGCCCACTGGCCTAAGCCCTATCCAGTCTCAGTCAGATACTGGGCCAAAGCCTTATCCAAATAACAGTAACAACTGGGCCGAAGCCCTATTCAGATAAAAGTAAACTGGGCCGAGCCCTATTCAGATAGCAGTATGGCCCAAAGGCCCAAAACAGAATAGTACATAATAACAGTATGAATGCAAGCCCATATCATGCGGGGAGACTACTCGACCCACCCAACTGCTACACACCACCCATACCAGCCAACACACCATGTGGGGAATAACTCGACCCACCCAGCCCACACACCACAATCGTAGCATTGCTGCTCAGATATTGTGACAGAGTTACCAGATATAGATAATGTGGCAAAGCCACCAGAACAGATATATGTGGCGAGGCCACCAGAACACTTCCTCTATCAATATAACCCATATCCCATGCAACAGTTATACATGTTACGACATATAACATTCAGAAACAGAATATCATGCATTCCATACAGAATTAACCCTAGGGGTATAACAGTAATTTCGCACCCTAAGGGGTATTTCAGTAATTATTCTACTACTACGAGTCTTAAGTATATTATAGTCATTGGTAATCTTTATTTCCATGTTAGCAATCAATTTAACAGTTTTTAACAAGTTCCAGTTATTGGGCCCCAAAACCCCTAATGGGCCCTACAGCGCCTATTAGCAAATTAAGCCCGTTTTGTCCAAGTTTCATATTCAGTTACCGATTTTAGCAGTTTCGATCCTACAGTCTAACAGAACATACTTATTACCTATTTTTACCTAATTGGCCCAAAAGCCCATTGGGCCCATATTCGGCCCATCAAGACCCAGCTTACCGAAATGCACGAAATTGCACACTCAACTAACTTACCACTTACGGTTACAGATCCCACGATTTTCCAATCATCTTGTGAGCATTCGCACACTCACAAGCCCACATAATACTAACTTTCGGTTAATTGGCCTTTGTCGAATTAGACTAAAGAAGGATTCGATGCACACCTGATTAATGTCGAAACGTTGACGAGATCCCCACACGTAAAGCCTACAATCGGTCATTAATAAATTAGTCTAATAATCGACTATACTAACCCACTATACACTTTACCATATTCGGCACTAGCTCAAAACAATCCCTAGCATTACCTTGTCGATCTAGATGCACTAGATCTATGTCTGGTTGCGCCCACGTTGTCGATTTCCAAAGCTCTTCACTTGATTACCTACTTCGCTAGCCAACGTACATCAAAACCAAATACCAAATTAAGATTAGTCTTAGTCAAGTCGATAGCCTCCCTAAGTACATAGGGATTATTCAACTTTTCTCAAATCCCGAATAACGAATAGAAATAAGATTCTGAGTACTTACCACCAATGATATACTTGTCAATAGCATTTCCTATCCTTTCCTATCCTAGATCCGTCGTAGATCTAACTTCAAGACACCAGCAGAGAACGAATCTAATCGATTTCGACTCTTGAATTCAATCTAGAATATGCCTATTCAGTTTACGAGGTATTTAGAAGGAAAGAGTGCAAAAAGTCGTTTCACGAACTAATGTGGATGGTCGACAGAGAAAGAAGTTTAAGCTTCGCTTTTGAAAATAAAAAGAGTGGAAGAAGAAATACTCGAATGGATTAAAGGGATGCCAGTTGTGATTTAATTAAAAAAAAAAAGAGGAACCCCACAGTCGATTCTACTGAGAAGAAAATCAAAAGGAAAAAGAGAATAGAAGTAGGGGAGAAGGTTCGACTTTGATGAAAAATGGAAGAAAAGAAAATAAAAAATAAAAGAAGAAAACAACCAAAGGAGAAAGGAGTTGGTGAAGAGAAGATGAGCTAAAAGATAGAAAAAAATAAAATAAAATAAAGAGAAAAAAAGATAAACCGATTGAAAGATAATAAAATCGGCTAATGTTTATCACCTATTTAAGCTAATCACAAAGTTTGAATTTAATTCAAACTCCCACCGATCAGCAGTAGCCCTTATCCACCGACTGACCAGCTTCGATACGCTACCTGGGAGCGCCCCAGCCCCGCATGTCTCCTTCCTACGCGCGCCCAGCAAAAACGGCATTCTCCTGCGCATATCGCTACTCGAACCTGGGACCTCCAGGTTGCCCAGCATGCTACTGGCCACTGGGACACGAGTTTGTTTTCAATTAATACCGTCCCAGTTATTCTTAAGCTATACCCGCTGAATTCTCGCTCCTTTAAAAAAATAAAATGGAAACATTCCTACACCCTGGACTCGAACCCGTGCTCGGGTGGAACTCCTAGCACCCTGCTGCCATTACGCCACAAGCACTTCTGTGGCATAACCCAGTCGCAACTATACTTAAGCCTTACATTAGCGTGACCTGGCTTCCAAAAAAACAAACCTTGTGCGCGCCGTGCCTTGAACCCAGGCACTCCAAAAACCTCCTAGCGCCTCTGCCACTGAACCAGACTTCCCTTTGTGACAAATTTAGCCCACTTAATTATTAAAGCCTTATTGCACAGTTTCCCTAACAAACAAAAACTAATTTCTTTGCTAAAGTCTTGGATTGAACCAAGATTTTTCCCACACTTTAAATACTTCCAATTTCATTTAAAAACTAAATTTAAACACCAAATTAATAATAATACTCTATATATTTTTAAATAATAATAATAATAATAATAATAACAACAATAGTAATAAATATATTTTTATAAAAATTTCAAATACAGTAATATTTTTTTCCTACTAATAATATTTAAAAACTTTCATAAATATTTAAAACATCAATAATAATAAATACAGTAAAATTTTCTAATAATAATAATTTTTTTCTTTAAACAATAATATTTAAAACTTCTCAATTTATTCATGTTTTCTTTTATTCGAACCCAGACTCAAAACCCAATTCTTCTAGGCCCAAATTCAGGGTGTTACAATAAATTTTGCCAAAGTATGATTTAGGGACTATTTACTTACTGTGGGTACTAAATAAGCTAAAATTTTCATTTTAGATCAGGGAACACGAAGCCCGAACTGAAACCAAGGCAAAGGCAATGTTGTGGACTAAATCGAACAATTATCTACATTTTTGACTTGAGGTAAGTTGTATGTAATAATTTAGCTTATATGCCATATAAATTCATTATGAATATATTTTATAAAATTTTAATGTTCCATGAAGTCTTGGTATGATTTCTATATGAAACATGTATAAGTATTTTGAGTTAAATCGATACGAGGGATACTGTAGTCATGTCTTGAGTATTGTAGGTCCCGTGTAAGACCATTTATGGCACATGGCATCGGCACCGAATTGAGATCCCATGTAAGACCATGTCTAGGACATGGCATTGGCATCAAGATGTGATCCCTTGTAAGACCATGTCTGGGACATGGCTTCGGCACCGATATGAGATACGGACCCCCTGTAAGACCATGTCTGGGATATGGCTTGGGCATCCTATATGAGATCTCATGTAAGACCATGTCTGGGACATGGCATCGGCATTAGAGTACGATCTCGTGTAAGACCACTCTGAGACTTGGCATTGACATCGATGGTGATCCTATATAAGACCACGTCTGGGACATGGCATTGACATCGATGGTGATCCCATATAAACCACGTCTGGCACATGGCATTGGCATAATTTCATAATTTTGACTTACAGGTATCCTTCGGTTTTCTAAAGCTTTTAAAGGAAAGTTTACGAGTTAGTAAATTATGTGAGAGAGACTAAAATTTCATGTGGAGTGTTGCAGGTTCAAGAATGAGTAAGTTATGGGTATTTGAAATGCATGGCTATGAGAAAAACTACTTGATGAAAATGAATAAGATATGAGAATGAGCAATTCTTGAGAATGAGTAAGAAATGTGCATGATGAAAACTCAAGAATGAGTAAGAAGTCCATGATACTTTTTAAAGCCTATTTAGGAAAATATTCTATGAAATTATGGCTAACTTATTCATGCAATTTACTAAACATTTATGTGCTTATCCCCTTTCCTTTCCTTTTCCCCATATAGGTTTGCCGATCTAGCTCGGGGATTACTCAAAGTTGGAGCTCATACTCACACTATCAAGCCAACTATTTTGGTAAATTTAGTAGACCTTTTGTTGTATGGCATGTCTGTGAAGTTAGTCATTTTGTAAGTTGCCACTTTAATGGCTATATATGTTGGCCATTGTTGTGCTTGAGTCAAGTTGTAATGGCCCTTGGATACGGCCTAAATTTTCCTATTTTAATTTTATACATTGGTGGATGTTTCCATGTTTGCTAAATTCTAAATTGTGAAATGATGTTGGTGTGGATTGGTACTATATTTGGTCATGTCTCAGTGTGGCTTAAGGCTTGGAAAATAGCCTATTAATGTTCACATGGTTTGGTACACGGGAGTGTGTCTAGGCCTGGTGTCCCTTGTATTCTAAATTACCTAAATTAGTATAGTACACGGGATAAGCACACGGGTGTGTGCTAGATAAATAGAATACCCTGGTTCTTGCACACGGGCTATAGAGACGGGCGTGTGTCTAGGACGTGTGAAAACCGTTGTAGGTGGAAATTAAAATAAATTCAGCATGGGCTAGGAACATGGGCATGTGGGACTACACGGCCTACCCACACGAGCATGTAGCCATGTTTTAGATAAAATTTTCTAATTGTTCAGAAGATTTAGGATGGGTTCTGGAATAACCTTGATGTATGTTTAGGGCCTCGAGGGCCCTTGTTAAAGTTATTATGAGATTAAATGAAAAGTTTTAAAAGGAAAGAAATTTTATAGTAGAACTCACGAGTTTAAGAATGTTCAAGTTTGGTAATGCCTCATACCCGTTTCGGAGTCAGACTTGGGTAAGGGGTGTTACAATGTCAACCCCTAGTGTTTAATGAACAACTTCCAAAACTAACACAAGCTGAATCATCTAATAGTTTGGAGAATTTGTTGAAGGCGTACATGGCAGAGAATTACGGTTTAATCCAAAGCCAAGTAGCAAAACTACAAATATTTGGAGAACCAAATAGGTCAATTAGCTACGAAGCTTTGAAACCAACCGCAAGGAGCCCTGCCAAGCTATATAGAAAATCCAAGGAATTTGGTATGGAACATTGCAAGGTAGTTGCTTTACAAAGTGGTAAGACTTTGGAACTCAAGGAAGAAAGTCAACCTACAGTTGAAATTCCTTGTATGTAACACCCCTAACCCATAATCCATCGTCGGACTAGGGCTACGAGGTATTACCAAATAACTGAAGCAATCCACAATCATACTAAAGTAATTTATAACACAACAATTCAATAATCAAACATAAGAAATAAGTCCCTCGAACAGGCATATCAGGTTTCAAACATTCATTTAAATAGGGTCGGGACTAAATTGAACACCTAGAAAAATTTTCCAAAAACTTAACATTTTCATCACTGCAGAAGTCCCATGCTCGTGGGCCTAGGCCGTGTGCCTTACACGGCTACTAGACACGCCCATGTGTCCTGGCCGTGGCAAATTAGAGCAAACACACTGACTTGTGCACACCGCCACAAGACACGCCCGTGTGTCTTGGAAGTGTGAAATTAAGGAGGCTACTGACTTGCAGACACGGCCACAAGGCACGCCTATGTATCTAGCTCGTGTGACATCCTGACCAATTTAGCCAAGGTGCAAGAATCACACGGTCGAGTCACACGCCTGTGTGCTCAGGCCGTGTGGCACAAAATAGGCTTGGTTTAAGCCATTTTCATACTCAATTTGCCATGTACCTACAAAACACAATATGCAACATTCGCCAACCAATTTCACCCAATCTCATGATTCAAAACATACTTTAATTTAACCAGTTCATTTTCAACTAATCCATACATAAAAATCATCTCAACTCACAAGACATAAACATAGTCAAATGTACACTTCAAAGATCATTCATACATCTTTTCAGTCCATAAACCTAACTTCCCAAAGTTCACCGTTTAGCTCATACCAAAATGACCATCTTCAACTAGGCCATATATGCATAATAAACCACGCCAAACTTGTAACACCCTAAACCCCTATCTGTCGCCGGAGTAGGGTTTCAAGGTATTACCTAACTAATCACAACTTACTAAGGTTCATAGATACATACTAAACGTAGATTTAGTTATACATCGAATTATGACTAGTGATCTACTTTAATTTCCATAACCGAACAATCCATCTTACTAAGTGATTCGACAAATGCAACCATATCTCATTAATTTACTATAAGAGCACTATCAAATTTCAAAGTGACTACTTACCAATAATTATAATCAAATTACTTAGATAGTAAGCAAACCATATTCACATCATATTACCCATTTACTACTATTGAAATCTTATACTACGTCATTCAACTAAACTTAGATAATATACTTCTTATACATACTTCACCATTTACCTATGCATCAAAGTAACAAGCCTAAAAAATTTCATCAAAACATATATTCAAATTTAGAGATTAAGCAAGCCATTTTCGCATGGCTCGAATATTTACAACTCAAAATGTAATTCGATTCAAAAGGAGGGAAATTAGCCTATACATGCCATTGTTCTCAAAATAACTATCGAATGTACCAAAATGACGATGATAGTGCAGGTGGTTTCAGCTTGAACCCCCGAGTTCGTAGCTTCAAAAAGAGATCTATAAAACAGAGGAAACAAAGTAAACAAAGTAAGCATTTCTGTGCTTAGTAAGTTTTGAGCATTGTAATCAGATAAAAAAATTAATTACAAATTGGTCGTTCATGTTTTCATTTCAGTATTCTTTTAGGTATATCTTATAGGGGTATTTCTGTAATTTCTACCCTAAAGGGATATTTCCGTAATTTCTACATTTCGGGTTTTAGTTATGAAATTTGGCCTATCAACAAGTCCTCGCGACTAAGGTGACCGAACACTGTGCACCAGGTAGGATACCAGAGAAGAGGAGGTGGGTCACTCGGACCGCTTAAGTACCAGGCTCTTCCTAGATCCAAACCTAGACATGCACACATCCATTGCCACACCCTAGCCTAGCGACTTGTCCACAGACATGTTTGCTTATTTAATTAAGTCTTATGCAATTTGAGAATTCGTCAAAACTAGGCCTAGAGTCCATTAAAACCCTAACATGCATTTCTACAATCCCATAAGGCCCACTAAGCCCAGTCATGTTCATAAAGCCCATCAAGCCCAATCATGCTTATGTAGCCCATTAGGCCCGATCATAATCAAATCATACAATCATCCATATCAATCCACCATACAATTTACATAACAAATTTTACCAATTTGAGCCCACAAGCTCGGTAGGCCATTTAGCCCTGTCTGGCCCGGTTGGCCTAACAGTGGCTCTAGACCATGACATCGCTCTCTAGGCCTCGATAATCATATCGATATCTCTATATGAGTGTTAGCACGCTCGAGTGATTACCGGTGCCATCCTTTCAGCTTTTTGGCTTTTCGGCATTTTAGGATTTCGGGATTTCAGCTTTTGCCTATTGGTAGTGTGTGCAATGTATGTACACACCTGGTTAATGACCCGTGCTACACTATCCTCAGCCTCAACCTACAATCAATACCAACCTCGAATCAATTCCATGCTTAATCACAACCTTTACCAAAAACAAAAGCCTTACTGTAACCTTACCGTGCACCACCAGTTCTAATAGCCCCTCCTTAGCTGCTATTCCCGAATATACTCCATATCTATATCAACACATATACTATCAACATCAAGTGACTCATATTCCACATGAGTCACCCTTATAAACTACACTTATATTTGGCCACCTACGAAATCAAAATTTAGAACGAGTACACTTACCACTTGCTAGAGATCCTTACCACGCTTGCAATTTTTGAACCCTACCCATTGTTAATACAGGGTTAATGACAACAAAAAGATTAGATAGTCCTTTGACTTTTTCCAAAATGCACTAAAAGATAGTGAACTAAGTACTTACCTAAACTAGTCTCTGATCTTGCGGCCTAGATATCTACTGAGTGTCCGATCGGCTTTTAAAAACTTGATTAAGGGTATCAAATAACAAAACAAATTTGAAATGGAGGCAAGCAAAAGAAATCGGCAAAGGGGATATGAGTATTCGGCTTTTAAGGATGGCATTCGACTTTCAAGGATGGTATTCGGCTTCCAAGGAATCAAGGATAATATTCGACTTTTGAGAGAAAAAGAACACAACTTAATGAAATTTCGATAAAAGAATGAAAGGGAGCACAGAGGTTGGCAATGGGATGAATTCGGCAAAACCAAAGAACCCCCAAGAGAATTCAGCACACTCTTAAATAGACCACACCCTAATTCTAGCCTCCTCTAAAGTCCCATTCAGCACCATCACCTCCCCTCTCTCAATCTCTTATTTTCTCTCCTTTATCCTTACCTTAAATTTCTCTCCTGAACACTCTTTTCCAGAGTCCACTCTAGCGCCACTACCTTCCTTCCATGAGCAAAAATAAAGTCCCTAAATTCACCACTCTTATGCCTCGAACCTTGGACCTCCTTACCTGATAGTAACACCACCTTATAGCTCTCCAAGTGGTGCCACCTTGCCACTGAGCCATAGGCCCAATTGTGTCCTAATTTCCCCTTTATTTGTTTAAGAGGCCTAATACGTGAGGGTAGGGTTCCACTAAAGCAAAAATTAAAATTTTCCCTATGGTCTTCCCTACCCTTAAGACTTCAAATAACCCATTGTAATACCTTGAAATTAGTATTCTAACAGTGTCAAACATGTAATCTAAGTCGCTATCTTACCCTCTAAATGTAACACACCCACGCCCGAGGCCTAATTCTTCAAAGCCCAAAATTTAGAGTGTTACAACTCTACCCCCTTAAAGAAATTTCGTCCTCGAAATTTCAAACTATTCTTTATTTGCACTACCCAAGTCACACCATTATGCTTCTGTTGCGCACTCAAATTCTAAGTCCACACTAAGATACAATATACTACAGATAAAATAAGTACCAATATTCGCGCCTGGAGCATCTCCGTCCTCTCGGAGACGTGCTTCATAGGCTAAAGCTGGCTGCCTTGCCTCTGCCTGTCCTGTACCTTTGCTCGGTGCTCTATGCCCCCGTCCTACGTCATTGCCACCTCTGGCTTGTCAACGGCCCCTTGGTGGTTGTTGACCACCTCTCTGCGGCTGAAAATTACCTCTGCCATCGGCTTGCACCTGATCTGGCCTTCTCGGGCACTCTCTAATCCTATGTTCCATAGATCCGCAGCTCAAACAAGCTATTGTTCTCCTCTAACATTCGCATGTATACCCTTTTCCACACACATCACAAGGTGGTATTAATCTCGTGATTTGTGATGAAGTAATAAAATCTGATCATACCTGGAAACTAACTAATATCATGATAAAAGGCAAGGGAACTTATCGAATAGTAGTATAGTTAGTGGCAAGACTGGAATATCAAATCTAAGGAACTATGAGTACTAGTAATGACTTTCTTTCTATTATCTAGCTTAAAAATAAAGAGGGTTTGGTTGTAAACTAAACTAAACTAACTAAAGAAGCGACAAAGAGTAAAGTGGGAGATTGCTTTTGGGAAAGGCTAATTGATTAAGGCAATACTAAGGAAGAATCCACCTAGACTTCACTTGTTATTTAACTCTGAACCAAATGATTTATTCATTTGATTTGATCCGTAGAGATTCCTAAATTATGTTAATACCTCCATCGAGGATAAGAACAACTAATACTACGTTGATTAACTAAAATCTCTTTCTAGTTAAAACCCCTAGTCTTGCATTAACTTGATCTATGGCTCCCCATATTAGATTTGACTCTAATCTAGTAGATTTTCGTTGTCCTATCTCTAGAATTGCGATTAACTCCACTTAAATGTATTCGATCTACTCCTATGCACGGACTTTTGCTCATCTACATAAGCATATTTGACTTAAATCAATATCCCAGAAATATCAATTTAAGAGATAAAAACACAATTAAGAACAAATAAAATATTTATCACACAACTCAAATAACAATAACAAGATCTGTCTTAGGGTTCATCCCCTTAGGTATTTAGGGTTTTAGTTCATAATTATAAAAGAAAACATCTCAGAAGAAATAAAATAACAAAACATAAGAAAACCTAAAACTGCTGAAAGAATTGAAGGGAGATCCTCTCTCTTGATGTAGATCTTGACTTTTGAGATGGATCAATCGGCTTCCCTTTGAGTAATTCCCTCTTTTAACTCCCCGTCTTGGCTGGAATAAAGCACACCTTTGTAGTTGCCTCTTAGGTCTTTATATAGAGTTTTGGAATGCCTTTCTTAGCCCCTAAGTAGCCTTTTCTGAGTGAAATTGAACTTCCTCACGATAGGGACACGCTCGTGTGTCACGCCTGTGTAGATCGAGGCCCAGGCCATACTTGAGCCTGTTAAAGTGGCACGGCTGTGTGGCTAACCTCCAGGTCATGTTGATTACTGAATTGGGCCTAATTTACCTGTTTTTAGCCTATTCCTTGCTCTTTTCTCTTCCCTAAGCTCACATGAGTATAAAACATGAAATTAAAGGTTTAAGAGCATCAATTTACATAAACCAATGGGTAATTCATCCAGAAATTGGTCTAAGCATCGGGTAAAAATATTTATAATTTATTGCTTATCAAATACCCCCACACCTAAGCCTTTGCTTGTCCTCAAGCAAAATCTCAACTAACAGTTAAGAATCATTCTTCTCAACTTATAATCCTTATCAATAATGTTTCAAACTAATCCACAAGTAATCACACAATGAAAATTCAACCAGAAGAACATTAAAGTTTCAAACACTCTAAGTTGAGAATTTTATCACAGAAACATAGGTTTTCTCTCTTCTCCTAAGTAATTATCTTTCAATCAAAATCAACAAGATGTGACATCCTCAATAAAGATTCACTCTATCCACTCAAAGTGTTTAGGGTTAAAAAATTAAGCACTCTTTAGTCAACCTGAAAAGTTATTACCATAGGCTTGCAAGAAAATCAAATCTCCACCACTATTGATTCATATGACACATCGATCAAAAGGTCTTTCAATTGTTGTAATGGGCCTTTAGTTAGGGGTGTTCTCACAAGCTGAAAAAGAGGGTTAGAATTGAGATTGAATTGAAAAATCGTCTAGCTAGAAAAATCTCTATCATTTGGACATATTTCTCATGTAAAGCCTTTCTTTTGGATAATGTTGTCTAAGAACAGCAGCTCAAAAATTACATGGAAATATGCAAAAATATTGAATTACAACTGAAGTATACATATGTTTTTTTTTTAAGTTAAATCAAATAACGACAAATTTAATATTTATGGACTTTACAAATAAAACAGAAAAGGAATAAAGCTAGATAATAATTCAACTCAAATCTTGACAAAATAGGGATCAAAATAATTAGGGGGATTTCAATAATAATAGGTTTTTGGTTAATTTTAATGGTAAGTCAATTGAATGGGTTGTTAGGCTCAAGGGGGTTCATTAGGGGTTAATTTATGGAGGTAGGCTTTTATGGAGTAAGTGGGTTATACCTAGGTGCCTTTATCATCTCAGTATATCAAATCAATGATGTGGTCTCGACATGTATAATTGAAGCAAGTTCTAGAATAACAAATCAATATTGACTCACTGAAAGCAACAATAAAAGTGAGCACGAAATAATGTATGCTCAAAAGGCTCAAAATCTCACCAGAATTATGGCTTTTTGATGTCAATCCTGCGACTTTCAAATTTCAAGATAACACATAAAATAAGGGGAAATATCCTAGAATAATTTAGAATTCTAAAAAATTTCAACTTATCATGCTTGATTACCTAATGTCTTAAAGTTTGAATAATCAAAGCATAATACCTATGTCTTAATTCTCAACATATCAATAAAAATCATGAGTCAATCAGAATTAATTCCTAATAGGAGATTGAGAGTGAAAGTAAGAATTCAAAATTTTAAGAACAGCGCAAAAAGTTAGTTGTAAAAAATTTTCAGGGGTTCGAAGAGAATGCAATGACTGAAAGTAAGTTACCCCCCACACCTAATATGTACATTGCCCTCAATGTACAAAGATACATTAGTAGCAATAGAAGCATAAAATCATAACATAAGGAGAGAAATGAAACTGTCTAAATATTGGATGATTTTGTAGAGACGGATATTGAAATTGTAAGAGCTGGCAGTTGTGCCAGGGTTTTCCCATTATAGATGGATTTGAGCCATAAAGCTCCTTTGAAACTGCGATAGCATAAATAAGTGTTTAGGGATTTAAGTTAAGCATAATTTTCTTGTTAGGGAATAGCCGATATGAAAATAAAATTGAAAACTAAACTAAAATATTCAATAAACATAAAGATCGAAATAAAGATAAAGAAAAATCTAAAGATTCTAAAGAAACATAAAGTTCAAGAGAAGGTAAAAATAAAGATCAAGAAAGCAAATAAAAAAGAAGATAAGAGGAATAGAAAGTTCTAATCCTCAGATGGTCCACGAGGTGGGGACGGTGATGAGATGTGTAAATGCTGGCATATCTGCTAGAGAGTAGCGTCGATGTGATCGAAGCGTTGAAAACACTACTGCTCAAATTGTGTAAGGTGTTCGGCTATGTCAGCATATGAAGCTACCACATGAACTGAGCGGCGAGGGGGTGGTGGTTCAGTCGGTGCCTCCTCCTACGGTGGGACATCATCAGTAATGTCCTCAGGGTCCTCTTACTCAGTATCTCGGAGTAGACAGTATTGTGGAGGATCGGTCCCATCTTGGCACTGTATCATCCTCATGTGGAGCATGCTTTGGATGCTCTGTGGGGACATCCAGCCAACTAGAGTGTAGGAGGATGTCTGGGCTCCGATGTTGAGTAGGCCAAAGTAGCAAGCCAATCGTGTGATGTATGGGCCCACAGAGATTACGCCCCTACGGTGTCGCTTTGTCTGGTACTGGATGGCATAGGCAATGAAGTAGGCAAGATCGATCACATGTGCGTGTGCCATGCTCCATAAAAAATAGGCGTCATGGGTGTGGACGATGCTGGTGCTCTCTCGTCGACCCGTCAATGTGTGCGCGAGTAAGGAGTGAAGGTACCTCAGGGATGGGGTGAGGGCTGTCGCCTTGGAGTGACTTGGGTCGTATGTGGCTAAGGCTGAGACCAGGGCTTGCCAACACACGGAAGGCGTTAAGTGGATGTGGCGATGGAGCTCAGAAAGGTCTGTTTCCTCCACAAAATGCTCAGTGTAGAGGCCTAGCGCTGTACCAAACCTTGGTACACTAAGCTAACGAACAAGGCCTCCTAACCGGAATTGAATCGTCCCTAGATCATCGTGTTGGCTCATCACTGTCTGGAGGTTAAATATTGAGCAGAACTCGAGGGTGAGTTTGAGGTAGGTGGGCTCCACAATCTTGAAAAATTGGTCCCAGGTGTCCTTCGTCAATAGGGCCTGGACCTCATCTGCTAGGTGGACCTGCTCTAGTGCAGCCTAATTGATACATCTTCCTGCTCCAAGGGGTCTCGCTCGTAAAATTTGAAAAAACTCTTCTTGGGAGTTCTACGGGAACTGGAGGAAGGGATGTCAAACTTCAATGGTGGGTCTAGAAGAGGAACCTCCGGGCCCCTTTCGCTTTTTAGGAGTGGGAACGGCAGCTTTCTTCCCTCTCGAAGATGACATGATTTCTAAAAATAAAACAAAACGAAAAAAGATATGCATTAGTCCTAAAAAAATGAATGAACATAAGGATAAGTTCCTATTTACAACTTTAAACTAACCAAGATTTCTAAATGAGTCATGCAAGCATAGGATCATCTCATTAAAAAAATATGGGTCTTAATAAATAGAAAATTCAAATTTCTCAAGATAATGATAAGTGGCAGCTAAGAGATGTTCCTAAATGGCATAATGAGTATTCTAGATTAATCATGCAAAATGTATGAATTTTCTATCAATAATAATGCAAATAACTAAGTGAATGAGATTATTAGTAGATAAATAGATAAAAGACATTAAAAATTAGGAGAAAAAGTATGAAAGGGGAATCGAATGGGTGGTTATGGGGGCGAGCACAGTCGTGGCAAGGGTTGCACGGGCATGGTGGTGTTGTTGAAGCCGGCGGCGGCGCTAGGAGAGGTTGGTATGAACAGTGGTGGGAGAAAATTTTAGGGTTTAGCTAAGGAAGAAGGTGAATAATGGGCTATTTTTATAGGATTTTTGGTCACACTGGCATGGCGCACACCCGTGTGACTCGGGGTTAGCTCGTGTGGTTCAAAATTTAGGGATTAGGCACGCCGGATTCGTAACACACCCGTGTTGAGGCACACGGCCATGTCGCACGGCCGTGTCCTTTAATGTTTGCTTCTTCCACGGATGTGTAAATGGTCACACGCCTGTGTTTGAATGGTAGGTTCCACGACAGCCTTGGGGCACGGGCGTGTCGCACGCCCGTTTTGGATTAACAGGTTTGGCCACGGCCACATCGCACGACCGTGGCAAGTTCTCGACGCCCGTGTGTAGGGATATCTTACCCTGCTCATACACGACCATTTCACACGGTCGTGTCTTTGCTCGTTGCGGCCACACGGCCTTAGGCACGCCCGTGGGCATGGCCGTGTGGCTCAAAAAACCTGCATTCAAATGGTTAGTTTATGTATTAGAGAGCCTAAATAAAAGAGTTTACTAAGTCAATGCTCGGGTTGCCTCTCGAGAAGTGGTTGTTTATAGTCTAAGCTCGACTTTTCTCAAGCTTTTTCGGTCACAGTGGCTTGAAGAGTTGATACTCTTTTACCCTACTTTCAATTTCATTATCAACGTAAGATTTGAGTCGAGTGTGATTTACCTTGAAAGTGCTGAGCAACTCATGTTTTATCTCGACTGTACCATAAGGGAAGATTTTTATTACCGTGAAGTAAGGTGGATCACTTGTATGTTCTTTTGAATTCAAGATTCGAGGATTGTCTTCCACTGAGATTACCATATCCCCTGTAACACCCCTATCCCATAACCGTCGCCGGAATAGGACGAGGCGTTACTAAAAACTAGAAATTTGATCAGGACGGTAAAATTTTGAACAGATTCTTAAATAAATTCTTAGACACAATTAAAGTTCAAATTTAAAAACTTATACAAGAAAGTTCCATAAGATGCATATGCACATGACCTATAAACAAAAATCAAAGTATCATTCTACTTATTGTCCACATCATTATCAACTTTCTTGGATTCCTAAATAATAACCAACGATAAACTTGTAATCACTCTGAAATTCTAACCGTCGTTGTTATCTCATTTTCAAGTCTTTCTGTAGTAACCTTATTAACGATTTCATTATCATCAATGAGTCTTTCACAAATGTCTTTAGTATCATGTAAATCCCAAAAGCTACCCTCATTTATCCAGAGCTCACATTTGCCAAATTTCATGTAAAGCTGCTTATCACTCAGAATCTATAGCACAAGTTTCAAATGTTCTTTCTAATAATTTATCACCTAATACATATGCAAGATAATCTTTACAACTCTTTTCATACATCTACGCGCCAGCATCGAAATTACCACTGATGATAACCTGTTAAGATCAGTTGACTCAACTCTAATTATCACAGCATTCGAACATCACAATTCAATTATCTTTCTTTGGAATTCACTATAGCAACATGCTCGGTTAACCAATCCATATCGATAACAATATAGAATTCATCAAATGGTAACAACATATCATTTAACACATAACAGCCCCGAAAGAATTTCAACATCCAATCATAAACTTAGTAGACTCAACAAATAAGGTCTTACTAAATGCCAAAGTTTTGGGATCAATCAAAGCAATATCATCAATATCGAAAAGAGTAAAAATATCGGTAACAACATCTCGAGAAGTAGCCTCTTCACGAGCACGATTGGCATAGGCTCTGGCAAGTGTACAAGCCTCAGATCGAATAGCCGTGCCTTTAGTCCCTCTTTGACTGCCACTATTATTACCTGTATACCTGAGTGGTCTACTTCGCGTCGCAGTATTACTAGGCCTCCCATTCGAATTAGTATTCTGCCTCACTAATCTCGGACAATTTCTAATGAAATGACAAGCTGATTCGCATTTAAAACAGGAACGATCAAGCAATCTACAACTCCCTGAATGCCATTTACCACAGTGCTTACATTCAATTCTGTTTGGCCGAATATTACTCATGATAGCAACTGATGCAGCTTGCGATCTTACAAAAGGTCGGTCTTGATCTCATCTAGAATAATCCATATTAGCTTTAGATCGGCTATTATCTTCTCTGAATCTCTTTGGTGATGACTGAAAGGTTTTACTCGTTAATAATTTGTAGAAACCTCTAGCCTCATAATTGACTTTTCTCTTTCTTTTACCCAGTTTTTCGGCTCTGTGTTTTCTAATCTTGTCAACCGGAGGCTTACTCGATCTCAACAGATCGGTCAGAGAAGGCATAACAAGTATCGGATGGGGATTATTCGGGGGTGGAGGAGGTTGTGTAACCAGGTTATTTCTCACAAATTCAGAGAACCATTCATTCTCCATAGTATAAAAGGTTTCTTTCATCTCCTCATTTTGATTATTCGAACTCGACTGAGAGTAAATCAGTGCTGTCCCTTGCGCGGGAGCATGCGCAATACTCTCAACATCATCAGTTCTGGCTCGATTAGGATCGAAATTCATTTCTATACAATAAACACATTTCAATTGTCAAAAGTCGTCACACTATCATCTTATCACATTATGGCATGTATAGCTAGACCCACACGTGCTACGTTAGTCCTAGAATCGACTATACCGTAGCTCTGATACCAATAAAATGTAACACCCCTATCCGATAACTGTCGCTGGAATAGGACGAGGCGTTACCGAAAACTAGAAATTTGATCAGGACGGTAAAATTTTGAACAGTTTCTTAAATAAATTGTTAGACAGAATTAAAGTTCAAATTTAAAAACTTATACAAGAAAGTTCCATATGATGCATATTCACATGACCTATAAACGAAAATCAAAGTATCATTCTACTTATTGTCTACCCTATACATGCCATAAGGTAAGACTAAACACATGGTTACCGTAATAGTAGATAGTGTGACGAAATGCTAACAATCCTCGTGCTGAAGCTCAAAATCCACAATCTACAAAACAAAGACACGAAACATACAGAGTAAGCTTTTATAAGCTTAGTAAGTCTTAAGCAAAACATTAATTATGGTGAATCAAAGATGATTATCTCATATACTTAAATCTAAGTAAAATCTCATCTGCCTGAATATACCTAACCAAAATTTCACATAATATTTATTTAAATCTTTCAATAGATCCCAATTACTTGCTCATATGTACTCATCTCGTGCACGTACGTGAATATATATACATAAATACGTATTTAGAAACTTAATTCCTTAGTTCATAATCATATCAATATCTCGAGTACCTCAACATAACAAGTATTAAATTACCGTATAGGTAGATAAAGAACCAAACATATTCCTTATCACATATACGTAAGTTGACCAAATAAAATTCTTACTTTGCATTTGCACATACAGCCGAATACAACTCATTCTTAAATCATAAGGTCCTTTTTTTGCTGAATATGCATAAATACAACTAGATGTTTCAGCACATACTTTTCTGTACTTAATGTTCATACAATAAAAATAAATCAAATACTTTCATATACTAACAACCATTGACAGTAGCTCATTCCTTTATTCATAGATATAATAATCATCAATCACATATATATATTCTTCTTTGATGTTAATGATTCACTTCGAAGTCAATTTACAAATGAGGAGGTAATACGTACCTGAACACCTTAAACGTATAGTACTTACTAAATGGTAATTTACTACGAATACTCAATATCATAAACTTACTTGAATCCCAGCATTTAGCCTTCGGGTCTTTAAACCCGGGTATAATACGAACACGAAGCTTGCGGACATTAAGTCCGAATAATATTCCTGCATAAAGCCTGTGGGATTTTAAGCCCGGATATAACACTAGCACGAATGCCTTTGGGACTTAGCCCGAATATCACACCAGCATGAATGCCTTCAGGGTTTAGCCTGGATATCACACCAGCACGAATGCCTTCGGGACTTAGCCCGGATATCACACCAGCACGAATGCCTTTGGGACTTAGCCGGGATATAACACCAACACGAATGCTTTCGGGACTTAGCCCAGATATCACACCAGCACGAATGCCTTCGGGACTTAGCCCGGATATCACACCAGCACGAATGCCTTCGGGACTTAGCCCGGATATCACACCAGCACGAATGCCTTCGGGACTTAGCCCGGATATAACACCATAGTCAATTCATAAAGTTTTATACACATCTATTCATATACTTTCGATTTCCCCACCATAGAAACACATTAATGAGGTATCACTTCATTTGAACTTATTCGCATATCAATATAGTTAGTTTCATTTCACAAGAGCCATTTGGCCATATAACAATAATATATATAAATACCAATTCATTCACATTTTCATTTCATAGTAGCCATTAGCAGCATCACATACATACATAACTTATCTATAATTCATAATAGCCATTCGGGTATATACCATTAAATAAAGTAAAGTCATGATTCTTAAAAAAAAATTTCATGAGTCATGCTTGAAACACATTCATAGCAATTTAGTTCACTTCAAAACTTTTATTCATGTCTTAACCCATATGCTTTCGATCATTCCATCATATCCCATGTATTCAAAATACCGCACACATATTTTAGTTCAAGACATTTGGCTATCGTACATAGTCCTTACTAAATTCATACTTATTCTATTTAGCATTTCTTGTCCGAAATACACAGGTCATATATCCTTCTTTATAACACTCATAGCATATATTAAAAAGCCATGTACCACTTAATCAAATATACTAGCCACATTCGGCTCAATACATAAACATTTCTCATCATTCACATATGTATATAATAAATCCTCATTTTTATATTACATTCGGCACACTCAACATTCGATCTATCCCATCACATTATTTTAGTCACCATCAGCTTATACTATCAATTCAAGCACTCATTTCTTACATAATATAAACATGAAAAATTTAATTTAAGCACTTAAGAACTTACCTCTATTGTCGACGAACGACTACGGATCCTCTGTTCCATGAGTTTAGCTTTTACTTTATTCGAGTTGGGTTCTTAAGCTCAATGTGGTTAAGTTATTACATATGACTATTCCACCAATCCGTCTTTCCCTTTTTTCAAATTGGTCTCTCTTGGATCTTAAGCATAGATTTAAACAAAATTTACTAATCAAAATCTTTCCATTATGGCTTATAGCCGAATGTCCTTTAAGGAAAAATTAAGATTCATATAAAACACATGCATATAAATAGTTACCACATTAATCATAATCACATTTTCTTTTAAAGACAAATATCACTCACTTCATTCTCAAACATATCATTCGGCCAACAGTTCATGCATCGATTAGTATTTACTATCATGTTTTTCTAGTCTTTAGTTACACTTTTCACAACAATTTATCTTAGCCACCTACAAATCATATGACTTATCCCTTAAACCATCCAACCCCAAAATTAAAGATGCATACCTTAAAATGCTTTACAAAAATAATTTAGCCGAATACTACCCTCTCACTTAGGCTTTCATTCGGACATTACACAAACATACGAGCTCAATAACATTTCAATAACCACTTAAGCCTTAAATACCAATTTATAACAAGCTCAATCTTTCTCTTTATACATTTCTAATTCAACATCAATCATTTAAATTTCGATACATTACACTCAAATCCTATATTCAATATCATAATCGATTAGCATATATATACATAAGTTAAGAATTGGTCATACTATAATGAAAGTTATACTAAGGCTGAACTTCACACTTAAATAACATTGGTCTTTCACTAATTAAATTCCCATGCTAACAACTTAAATCACTCAATTATCACATAATTTATTACTGTACAAGCTCATTTTTATACCACCAAAGATGAATACACACTTTACAACAACCGAACACTTCACCAATTTTACTAATACTCAAAGCAACTCCTTAGCATCATACTTCCATAATTTAACATCTAATTATTTGACCAATAATCTTAAACTAAACTCGGCAACTATGAGAAAGAGCATAAACACACACACAAACCGATTCTAATTATCCATAATCCTCATAAAACTAGCAAGAAATTTCATGTTTACTAGTAGTGACCGAATGTTACTAATTAATCAACCTATCATCTCAAATAAATTTCCACACTTTAAAAACCACATTCGACACAAGGGAAAATTCCATTTAAATTTTAAAACCATCAATTTAACTTATGGTAAATTTTAGGCTCATTCGACCCTTATTTAACAACTAAATCAAAATTCAAGCCTTAACTTAAACACTCATAAACACTTACAATTTTGCATCATAAAGTCTAACAACTATTTCTTAATCAAGTTCTATTATCAAAAATCAAAATTAACACATGAAACATTCCAAAACCGAATGTTCCCTTCCATCTCTCTAAATATACATATATATATATATACGGCAATACACACTTGTACTAATCTTTAGCACACCATTCTAACAATTTGCGACTCAAAATCATACTTTTACCCAATTTATCAACAACGACCGAATGTACCAAGTCAACCAAATTCAAAATTTATACATGGGCTGGGTAGGAGACTTAGTAACTAATTCAATTTCACTAAAAATTTTAAAGAAACATATGAAACATACCTTAAAATCTAGCTATGCCCTTGACCGAATGCTTAAGTCTTCACTCTTTTTTTATTTCGGCTTACAAGAACAAAAATGAACAAAACTTTGTTCTTTTCACCATTTTCCTATTTTATTTATCTTATTTTATTTTAATACCTATTTCTAAACAAATTCCAATATAATAATATGCGAAAACATGAATTAGTGGAATGTTTCATATCATGGCCAGCCACTAATTATTTTTGGGGCAATTTGACATGCAAAGTCATGTCTTTAAACCATACTATTAATTGGTCATCACAATTTTACCTAGCATACTTTCAAAGTTCACAACGAAGCTCTTTTAAGTCAAATTCACTATTATAAGACTAAATTAAAACATCAAAGATGTCACACATGAATTGGCACATATAATAGGCATCAGAATAATTATTAAATTATTTTTGTGACTTGGTTTTGTGGTCCCGAAACCACTTCTCGACTAGGGCCATATTAGGGTTGTCACAACTCTCCCCCCTTAGGGATTTTCGTCCCCGAAAATCTTACCAATAAATAGGTTAGGGTATCGTTCTCTCATTGAATCCTCATGTTCCCAAGTCGTTTCCTCGATTCTGGGTTTAAAACTATAGAACTTTAACTAGGAAATTTTCTTATTCCGTAATTTTTTCACCTCTTGTGCTAGAATATGAATCGGTTCCTTCTCATAGCTTAAATTAGACTAAATTTCAACCTCTGACGGTTTTATCACATGTGAGGGATCAGATCTATACCGACGAAGTATCAAGACACAGAAAACATCATGAATCCCTTCAAGCTCAGGTAGCAAAATAAATCTATAAGCAACTGGCCTAATCCATAACGTAACCTCGCACTGTAAGTTAAATCTCGACTCAATTTACTACACGGCTGAATCTGAACATCTTTCACTATAGTGAGACTCTTAGAAACACTCTATCCCTAATTTGGTACTATATAAGATAATTATTTTGTTTAAATTTTCGCGTACGGTTTCTGACACTTTGCTGCTGCTCTCAAACTTTCATGGAACACTCGGTTGATTTCTGAATTTTAAATAATTATCATCAATCAGAAACTCTGAATCCTCTTTCGAAACACATTTAGTTTGTTTGGTGTCCACATCATTATCAACTTTCTTGGATTCCCAAATAATAACGAACGATAAACTCGTAATCACTCTGAAATTCTAACCTTTGCCGTTATCTCATTTTCAAGTCTTCCTATAGTAACCTTATTAACGATTTCACTATCATCAAGGAGTTTTTCAAAAATGTCTTTAGTATCATGTAAATCCAAAAAGCTACCCTCATTTATCCAGAGCTCACATTTGCCAAATTTTATGTAAAGCTGCTTATCACTCAGAATCTGTAGCACAAGTTTCAAATGTTCTTTCTAATAATTTATCACCTAATCCATATGCAAGATAATCTTTACAACTCTTTTTCATGCATCTATGCGCCAGCATCGAAATTACCACTAATGATAACCTGTTCAGATCAGTTGACTCAACTCTAATTATCAGAGCATTCGAACATCGTAATTCAATTATCTTTCTTTGGAATTCACTATAGCAACATGCTCGGTTAACCAATCCATATCGATAACAATATAGAATTCATCAAATGGTAACAACATATCATTTAACACATAACAGCCCCGAAAGAATTTCAACATCCAATCATAAACTTAGTAGACTCAACAAATAAGGTCTTACTAGATGCCAAAGTTTCGGGATCAATCAAAGCAATATCATCAATATCGAAAAGATTAAAAATACCAGTAACAACATCTCGAGAAGTAGCCTCTTCACGAGCACGAATGGCATAGGCTCTGGCAAGTGTACAAGCCTTATATCGAACTGCCGTGTCTTTAGTCCCTCTTTGACTGCCACTATCATTACCCGTATGCCTGAGTGGTCTACTTCGCGTCGCAGTATTACTAGGCCTCCCATTCGAATTAGTATTCTGCCTCACTAATCTCGGACAATTTCTAATGAAATGATCAGCTAATTCGCATTTAAAATAAGAACGATCAAGCAATCTACAACTCCCTAAATGCCATTTACCACAGTGCTTACATTCAATTCTATTTGGCCGACTACTACTCATGATAGCAACTGATGCAACTTATGATCTTACAAAAGGTCGGTCTTGATCTCGTCTAGAATAATCCATATTAGCTTTAGATCGGCTGTTATCTTCTCTGAATCTCTTTGATGATGACTGAAAGGTTTTACTCCTTAATAATTTGCGGAAACCTCTAGCCTCATAATCGACTTTTCTCTTTCTTTTACCCAGTTTTTCGGCTCTGTGTTTTCTAATCTTGTCAACCGGAGGCTTACTCGATCTCAACGGATCGGTCACAGAAGGCATAATAGGTATCTGAAGGGGATTATTCGGGGGTGGAGGAGGTTGTGTAACTAGGTTATTTCTCACAAATTCAGAGAGCCATTCATTCTCCATAGTATAAAAGCTTTGTTTCATCTCCTCATTTTGAATCTTCGAACTCGACTGAGAGTCAATCGGTGCTGTCCCTTGCGCGGGAGCATGCGCAATACTCTCAACATCATCAGTTCTGGCTCAATTAGGGTCGAAATTTATTTCTATACAATAAAAACATTTCAATTGTCAGAAGTCGTCACACTATCATCTTATCACATTATGGCATGTATAGCTAGACTCACACGTGCTACGTTAGTCCTAGAATCGACTATACCGTAGCTCTGATACCAATAAAATGTAACACCCCTATCCCGTAACCGCCGCCGAAATAGGACGAGGCGTTACCGAAAACTAGAAATTTGATCAAGACGGTAAAATTTTGAACAGTTTCTTAAATAAATTGTTAGACACAATTAAAGTTCAAATTTAAAAACTTGTACAAGAAAGTTGCATAAGATGCATATTCACATGACCTATAAACGAAAATCAAAGTATCATTCTACTTATTGTCTACCCTATACATGCCATAAGCTAAGACTAAACACATGGTTACCGTAATAGTAGATAGTGTGACGACATGTTGACGATCCCCGAGCTGAAGGTCAAAATCCACAATCTACAAAACAAAGACACGAAACATACAGAGTAAGCTTTTATAAACTTAGTAAGTCTTAAGCAAAACATTAATTATGGTGAATCAAAGAGGATTATCTCATATACTTAAATCTAAGTAAAATCTCATCTGCCCGAATATACCTAACCAAAATTTCACATAATATTTATTTAAATCTTTCAATAGATCCCAATTACTTGCTCATATGTACTCATCTCGTGCACGTACGTGAATATATATACATAAATACGTATTTAGAAACTTAATTCCTTAGTTCATAATCATATCAATATCTCGAGTACATCAACATAACAAGTATTAAATTACTGTATAGGTACATAAAGAACCAGACATATTCCTTATCACATATGTGTAAGTTGACCAAATAAAATTCTTACTTTGCAGTTGCACATACAGCCGAATACAACTCATTCTTAAATCATAAGGTCCTTTTTTTGCCGAATATGCATAAATACAAATAGATGTTTCAGGACATACTTTTCTGTACTTATAGTTGATACAATAAATTTAAATCAAATACTTTCATATACTAACAATCATTGACAGAATAGCTCATTCCTTTATTCATGGATATAATAATCATCAATCACATATATATATTCTTCTTTGATGTTAATGATTCACTTCAAAGTCAATTTACAAATGAGGAGGTAATACGTACCTGAACACCTTAAACGTATAGTACTTACTAAATGGTAATTTACTACGGATACTCAATATCATAAACTTACTTGAATCCTAGCATTTAGCCTTCGCGTCTTTAAATCCGGGTATAATACGAACACGAAGCTTGCAGACATTAAGTCTGAATAATATTCCTGCATAAAGCCTGCGGGATTTTAAGCCCAGATATAACACTAGCACGAATGCCTTCGGGACTTAGCCTGGATATCACACCAGCACGAATACCTTCGGGACTTAGCCCGGATATCGCACCAGCACGAATGCCTTCGGGACTTAGCCCGGAAATAACACCAGCACGAATGCCTTCGGGACTTAGCCCAGATATCACACCAGCACGAATGCCTTTGGCACTTAGCTCGGATATCACACCAGCACGAATGCCTTTGGGACTTAGCCCGAATATAACACCATAGTCAATTCACAAAGTTTTATACACATCTATTCATATAGTTTCGGTTTCCCCACCATAGAAACACATTAATGAGGTATCACTTCATTCGAACTTATTCGCATATCAATATTGTTAGTTTCATTTCACAAGAGCCATTTGGCCATATCACAAAAATATATATAAACACCAAGTCGTTTACATTTTCATTTCATAGTAGCCATTAGCAACATCACATACATACATAACTTATCTATAATTCATAATAGCCATTTGGCTATATACTATTAAATACAGTAAAGTCATGATTCTTAATAAAAAAAATCATGAGTCATGATTGAAACACATTCATAGCAATCTAGTTCACTTCAAAACTTTTATTCATGTCTTAACCCATGATGCTTTCAATTATTCCATCATATCCAATGGATTCAAAATACCGTTCACATATTTTAGTTCAAGACATTTGGCTATCGTACATAGTCCTTACTAAATTCATACTCATTCTATTTAGCATTTCTTGTCTGAAATACACAGGTCATATATCCTTCTTTATAACACTCATAGCATATATTAAAAAGCCATGTACCAGTCAATCAAATATACTAGCCACTTTCGGCTTAATACAGAAACATTTCTCATCATTCATACATGTATATACTAAATCCTCATTTTTATATTACATTTGGCACACTCAACATTCGATCTATCCCATCCCATTATTTTAGTCACCATCGGCTTATACTATTAATTCAAGCACTCATTTCTTACATAATATAAACATGAGAAATTTAATTTAAGCACTTAAGAACTTACCTCTACTGTCGACGAACGACTACGGATCCTCTATTCCATGAGTTGAGCTTTTACTTTATTCGAGTTTGGTTCTTGAGCTCAATGTGGTTAAGTTATTACAGATGACTATTCCATCAATCCCTTTTTCCTTTTTTTCGAATTGGTCTCTCTTAGATCTTGAGCATAGATTTAAACAAAATTTACTAATCAAAATCTTTCCATTATGGCTTATAGCTGAATGTCCTTTAAGGAAAAATTAAGATTCATATAAAACACATGCATATAAATAGTTACCACATTAATCATAATCACATTTTCTTTTAAACACAAATATCACTCACTTCATTCTCAAACATATCATTCGGCCAAGAGTTCATGCATCGATTAGTATTTACTATCATGTTTTTCTAGTCTTTAGTTACACTTTTCACAACAATTTATCTTAGCCACCTACAAATCATATGACTTATCCCTTAAAGAATCCAACCCCAAAATTAAAGATGCATACCTTAAAATGCTTTACCAAAATAATTTAGTCGAATATTACCCTCTCACTTAGGCTTTCATTCGGACATTACACAAACATACGAGCCCAATAACATTTCAATAACCACTTAAGCCTTAAATACCAATTTATAACAAGCTCAATCTTTCTCTTTATACATTTCTAATTCAACATCAATCATTTAAATTTCGATACATTACACTCAAATCCTATATTCAATATCATAATCGATTAGCTTATATATACATAAGTCAAGAATTGGTCATACTATAATGAAAGTTATACTAAGGCCGAACTTCACACTTAAATAACATTGGTCTTTCACTAATTAAATTCCCATGCTAACAACTTAAATCACTCAATTATCACATAATTTATCACTTTCCAAGCTCATTTTTATACCACCAAAGATGAATCCACACTTTATAACAACCGAACACTTCACCAATTTTACTAATACTCAAAACAGCTCCTTAGCATCATACTTCCATAATTTAACATCTAATTATCTGACCAATAATCTTAAATTAAACTCGGCAACTATGGGAAAGAGCTTACACACATACACAAACCAATTCTAATTATCCATAATCCTCATAAAACTAGCAAGAAATTTCATGCTCTCTAGTAGTGACCGAATGTTACTAATTAATCAACCTATCATCTTAAAAAAAATTCCACACTTTAAAAACCACATTCGGCACAAGAGAAAATTCCATTTAAAATTTAAAACCATCAATTTAAAAAAATTTTAAAACCATCAATTTAACTCATGGTAAATTTTAGGCTCATTCGACCCTTATATAACAACTAAATCAAAATTCAAGCCTTAACTTAAACACTCATAAACATTTACAATTTCGTATCATAAAGTCTAACAACTATTTCTTAATCAAGTTCTATTATCAAAAATCAAAATTAACACATGAAACATTCCAAAACCGAATGCTCCCTTCCATCTCTCTAAATATACATATATATATACGGCAATACACACTTGTACTAATCTTTAGCACACCATTCTAACAATTTGTGACTCAAAATCATCCTTTTACCTAATTTGTCAACAACGGCCGAGTGTACCAGGTCAACCAAAGTCAAAATTTATACATGGGCTGGGTAGGAGACTTAGTAACTAATTCAATTTCACTAAAAATTTTAAAGAAACACATGAAACATACCATAAAATCTAGCTATGCCCTTGACCGAAAGCTTAAGTCTTCACTCTTCTTTTGTTTCGGCTTACAAGAACAAAAATGAACAAAAATTTGTTCTTTTCACCATTTTCCTATTTTATTTATCTTATTTTATTTTAATACCTATTTCTAAACAAATTCCAATATAATAATAATAGAAAAAATGAATTAGTGGAATGTTTCATATCATGGCCGGCCACTAATTATTTTTGGGGCAATTTGACATGCAAAGTCATGTCTTTAAACCATACTATTAATTGGTCATCACAATTTTACCTAGCATACTTTCAAAGTTCACAACTAAGCTCTTTTAAGTCAAATTCACTATTATAAGACTAAATTAAAACACCAAAGATGTCACACATGAATTGGCACAAATAATAAGCATCAGAATAATTATTAAATTATTTTTGTGACTCGGTTTTGTGGTCCCAAAACCACTTCCCGACTAGGGCCATATTAGGGCTGTCACATCCCCCACCTTGATTTGATTCATTTTTACCTGAGGGTCGTCTTGGTGATGCTCTGGGTTGGTGTGGCATATTTTGGGCTTTTCTTGATACTTCAGCCACTCATCTAGTTCCTCAATCTGAAGCATTCGCTTTTCATGTACGTCCCCCTTGGATGGACTTGTCTGTGGTTGGGTCGCCTTTATGTGGAGTGTATCCTGCACAGAAGGTTGGGTGGTGAGATTAGTGTTTTTACAAGGACTCGTCACTATATTTTTGTCAGCAACAGTCTTAATTGAGTTTCGAGCTTGTAAAGTAACTTTATCAGTAACGTAGTGTAAGCTCACCTATTCCTACATCAATTATTGTTCTAGCAGTTGCTAAAAAGGTCACCGCAGAATTAAGGGTGCATTGCTATCCTCATCAATGTCTAAAACAACAAAGTCAACTGAGAATATAAATTTATCAATTTTGACAAGCACATCTTCAATTATTCCCTTTGGAAATCTAATGGTCTTATCGGCTAATTGGATGCTCATCTTAGTTTGTTTAGGTTTTCCAAGACCTAGTTGTTTAAATAGTTTAAAAGGCATGACATTTATACTAGCCCCTAAATCAGCTAAAGCATTTTTAGCGTTTAAACTACCAAGTAAACAAGGAATAGTAAAACTCCCTGGATCTTTTAGTTTGTTGGGTAGCTTATTCTATAAAATGACTGAGCATACTGCATGCAGCTCCACATGAGATTTCTCATCTAGCTTCCGCTTGTTTGTCAATAGCTCTTTTAAAAACATAACAACATTTGGCATCTACGAAAGAGCTTCAATAAACGGTAAGTTGATATGTAACTTCTTTAAGAGTTTAAGAAACTTACTGAATTGCTCATCTGTGTGGTCTTTCTTTAATGCATTTGGGTATGGGATACGAGGTTTATACTATTTGATAGTTACTTCTTTGGAACTTACCTCATTCTTACCTTTACTTGCCACAGTCTGCTTACATGACTCTGAGTTTGTTTTGGTTAACTCTTCCTAATCTATTGTATCCATGGCATTGAGTTTCTCCTTAGGGTTACTCTCAGTGTTGCTTGGTAACCCACCTTGTGGTCTCTCAGAAATTAGCTTAGCAAGCTAGCCTATTTGAGTTTCGAGTCCTTGAATGGATGCTTGCTGATTCTTCAGTGCTGTTTCGGTGTTTTGAAAATGGGTTTCTCACACGGCAATAAATTTTGTGAGCATTTCTTCAAGGTTCATCTTTTTCTCTTATTGGAATGGTGGCTGTTGAAATCCCAAAGGAGGTGGTTGTCTTTGATTTCCTTGTCCTCCCTATGAAAAATTGGGGTGGTTTTTCCAACCTGCATTGTAAGTGTTACTATAAGGGTTATTTTGAGGTCTAGAGTTATTACCCATATAATTGGCTTGCTCGATTTCCATACCATGTGCATAGGAGGAGTAATCCGGATTGTACATATTTCCTTGAATTGAGTCACACTGCATCACTGGGTGCACTTGTGTAGAACCAACAAAATTGTCAATCTTTTTATTAAGAAGTTCTACTTGATTAGAAAGCATAGTGACTGCATCAATATTAAAATCTCCTGCAGCTTTTTGTGGCTTTGTTCTCATGACTTGCCATTGATAGTTATTCAGTGACAGTTTTTCTAAAAACTCGTAAGCTGCTTCGGGTGTTTTGTTGTTGATTGTTCCATCGGGGGTTGCATCGATCATTTACTTTGTTGAGGGATTCAAACCGTTGTGAAATGTTTGAACTTGTAACCACAGAGGTAACCCATGGTAAGGGCACCTTCTTAAGAGATCTTTCTATCTCTCCAATGTGTCGTAAAGTGTCTCTAAATCCATCTGCACAAAAGAAGAGATATCATTCCACAATTTAGCTATTTTAGCTGGAGGAAAATACTTAAGTAAAACTTTTTCGGTCATTTGTTCCCATGTAGTCATAGACCCTTGTGGTAAGGAATTTAACCACTGTTTAGCTTTGTTTCTCAAGGAGAATGGGAATAGCCTAAGACGAATGGCATCATCAGAAATGCTATTTATTTTGAATGTATAGCATAATTCCAAAAAGTTGGCTAGATGCGAGTTAGGATCCTCATCCTGCAAACCATAAAACTGAACAAATTGTTGTATCATTTGAATAGTGTTAGGTTTCTGTTCAAAATTATTTGCAGCAATAGTAGGCCTAAGAATGCTAGATTCAGAGCCTGCTAAATTAGGTCTAGCATAATCATACATAGTACATAGAGCAGGATTTTGCTCAACAGGATTTGCGACTACTATAAGAGGTAACTGATTATCTTGATTGACTTCCATCCCTTCAGTAGGTTCTAGCTCTTCTTCTTATCCTTGTTCTTGGTATTGGAAACTTCTTCTTATCTCTCGGTGATTTCTGCGAACTGTAGCTTCTAAATTGTCGTCAAAAAGTAGTGGTCCTCCTGGGTTTCTTCTAGTCATAAACCAGAGATACCTAAAAGGGAAAAGGCAAAAAAAATTTTAATAAAATAAAATTAAGGCTAAAAATAATTAAAAATAGTAATGGCTAAAGTAATAGAAATCAAGTATTCCTAATATCTTAGTTCCCCGGCAACGGCGCCAAAAATTTGATCTCGTGAATTGTGATGAAGTAATATAATCTGATCATACCTGGAAACTAACTAATATCACGATAAAAGAGAAATGCACCTATTGAATAGTAGTATAGTTAGTGGCAAGACCGGAATATTGAATCCAAGGAACTATGAGTACTAGTAATGACTTTTTTTCTATTATCTAGCCTAAAAATAAAGAGGGTTTGGTTGTAAACTAAACTAAACTAACTAAAGAAGCGACAAAAAGTAAAGTGGGAGATTGCTTTAGGGAAACACTGATTGATTAAAGCAATGCCTAAGGAAGAATCCACCTAGACTTCACTTGTTATCTAACTCTGAACCAGATGATTTCTTCATTTGATTTGTTCTGTTGAGATCCCTAAATTATGTTAATACCTCCATCGAGGATAAGAACAACTAATCCTAGGTTGATTAACTGAAATCTCTTTCTAGTTAAAACCCCTAGTCTTGCATTAACTCGACCTATGGCTCCTCATATTAGATTTGACTCTAATCTGGCAGATTTTTGTCGTCTTATCTCTAGGATTGCGATCAACTTCGCTTAATTGTGTTGGATCTACTCTTATGTAGGGACTTTTACTCCTCTATATAAGCACATTCGACTTAAATCAACATCCCAAAAATATCAATTTAAGAGTTAAAAACACAATTAAGAACAAATCAAATATTTATCACACAGCTCAGATAACAATAACAAGATATGTCTTAGGTTTCATCCCCTTAGGTATTTAGGGTTTTAGTTCATAATTATAAAAGAAAACATCTCAGAAGAAATAAAATAACAAAACATAAGAAAACCCAAAACTCCTAAAAGGATTAAAGGGAGATCCTCTGTCTTGATGTAGATCCTGGCTTCTGAGATGGATCAGTCGGCCTCCCTTCGAGTAATTCCCTCCTTTAACTCCCCGTCTTGGCGGGAATAAAGCACACCTTTGTAGTTGCCTCTTAGGGTCTTTATATAGAGTTTTGGAATGCCTTTCTTAGCCCCTAAGTAGCCTTTTTCGAGTGAAATTGAACTTCCTCATGACAGGGACACGCCTGTGTGCCACGCCCATGTGGATCGAGCCCCAGGCTGTGCTTGAGCCTGTTAAAGTGGCTTGGCCTTGTGGCACTGCTGTGTGGCTAACCTCCAGGCCATGTTGATTACTAAACTGGGCCTAATTTGCCCCTTTTTGGCCCGTTCTTTACTCTTTTCTCTTCCCTAAGCTCACCTGAGTATAAAACATGAAATTAAAGGTTTAAGAGCATAAATTTAGACAAATCAAGGGGTAATTCATCTAGAAATTGGGCTAAGCATAGGGTAAAAATATGTATAGTTTATCGCTTATCAGGTATCTCAGTGTTAGTAGCAGCAACAGGGGCCCTAGCTCTATCTGGACCATTTACTCTAGCCATCCTCGCAGGCCTCAGTCTAGCCCCCATAGCTTCCACATTCCGTTTATTTTTGCCATTCTCCTTCTCTTAGTTAAGTCGCTCCGCACGCTTTACTTCCTCCGCTATCTTTGTTTTCTCCACTAAGACCGCAAAGTCCATCTCCCTCTGTGGAGCTATAAGTACCCTAAAGTTGTCTCTTAAACCGTCCTCGAACCGTACGCATCGCTCATACTCTGTTGCGACTATTCCTTTGGCATATCGACTAAGGCACTGAAACTCAGCCTCATACTCTGCTACCAACTTATCTCCCTGAGTCAGATTCAAAAACTCCTTTCTTCAGGCATCCACGTAGCCCGCTCTAATGTGCTTCCCCTGAAATGCCAATTTGAAGAACTCCCAAGTAATTTGCTCTGGTTGGTTGCCCTCGTTCACAGTCAACCACCACTGATTCGCTTCTTCCCTAAGTAGAGATATCACCGCCTTTAATTTTTGCTCCGCCGTGCAGTCTAGGTCATCCATTATCCTCTTTGTGGCTTCCAACTAGTACTCCGCCACATTCGGGGTCACCCCAGATACTCATTTGAAAATCTCTGCCCCATTCGAAGTCGCTCCACGATCGACCCACGACTTCCTGTACCATTATTAGGCCCAACGACCCCTTCTAGAATCCTTAGCATGGCCTGCCATACGGCATCCTCTGTAGCAGCAGCCTGATCGTAAGGTCTCATTTTAACTACTGGTGAGGTCGGAGGCTTCTCTACTCCAACATTGGGCATATGGCCTGACGCCAACGATCCAGCCCCAGCACTTCCACGGCCTCTGCCGCAGCCTCTAGCACCCATTCTAGCGCTCATCGTTGCATACGTATTTCTGGATTAAAAATTTTATGAAATTTTAGTTCATAGTTCCACTGTTTAAAGCTTATGTCTTATGCAATTAAGAAGTTACTTCGTCGTCATAAATCCACTACAGGCTTAAGTTTCCTACGGGCTTTAGTCTCTAAGAACCTATTGTTTAAAGTAGCCCAATATCTAAATATAGTTCAAAAATTTAAACAAGTATAATAACAGGAAAAACTTACTTGGCTCGACGTCGAGGGCTCGGTGAACCACACTTCAAGAATCCTGCAAAAACTTTTTAATCTTCTTGTTTCAAAAACCCAAAATCTAAGGCCTCTTTCATAGCCCGAGCTTTGCAACCGGGCTCTGATACTACTAAAGGTAACACCCCAGCCCCGGCCCAGACGTTATGGCCGAATCCAGCGATGTCACATCAAAGAGGTTATTTCTAGACAACTTTGTTTAGCTAAAATTATGTTCTGTAGAAAAGTTTATTGGTTAAAAACTTAAATTTATGACTTAGAAAATCATAATCCTTGAAACTTGTTAAGTTATAATGGAAGCCCATGCTTTAGGAAATTGTTCTCAAGTTAAGGTTACTTAGAAAACCACGTTTACTTAAAAAAATTATTTAAGTTTGATGATTCAACAGTTGTAACAATAATAAACCCAAATAAAAAGTCAAATCGGTGATACAAGGCCTTATTACAACCCATTGAAAAACAAGTAATTAAAATAAAGTAATTCAACAACTATTTAAAACTTCTATGTAGCTTGCAGTGTGGCCATATCTAAGTCCTCTCCCACGTCGAGCCGTCTTCTGAGGGTCACCTGAAACATTAAATTAACGGGTGTGAGTTTTTCAACTCAGTTTGTATGACCCTTGGCAATCAAATCAATTCAATATACAAATATCACATTGGGCCTAAGCCCTAACAATATCGGTGGTCTTGGGCCTTAGCCCACATTGACCTCAAATCACATCAGTTTCACATGAATGCAATGCACCCCTCCCAAATCCAACCCTGCACTCCATTTCCCTTCCAACCCTACACTCATGTAGGGATATAAATATCAACCCACCCATCCCTACACTCCAAAGGTAGCACCAACAGCGACACTACTTAAACGTTGTAGCAAAGCTGCTATTCATATATTGGGCATAAAGCCACCGGTGGATCCATGGTCGTCAGGTGGCTATGCGATCCTCACATATCTTCCTCCGTTCCATTAAACCCACCCAAATGCAACATACATTTCATGAATGCAACATACAAATTTTCCACACAATAAGCATTTAGGGGTATTTTAGTCATTTCACTACCCAGGGGTATTTTGATAATTCCTACCTAACAAGGGTGTTTCACTAATTCTACCCTACAGGGGTATTTAGTAATTCTACCCTAGAAGGGTATTTCCGTAATTTCTACCCTAGAGGGGTATTTCTGTAATTTCTACATTTCGAGTTTTAGTTATGAACTTTAGCCTATCAACAAGTCCTCGCGACTAAGGTGAACGAACACTACGCACCAGGTAGGATACCAGAGAATAGGAGGTGGGTCACTCGAACCGCTTAAGTACCAAGCTCTTCCTAGATCCAATCCTAGACATGCACACATCCATTGCCACACCCTAGTCTGGCGACTTGTCCACAAACATGTTTGATTATTTAATTAAGTCTTATGCAATTTGAGAATTTATCAGAACTAGGCCTAAAGTCCATTAAAACCCTAGCATGCATTTCTACAATCCCATAAGGCCCACTAAGCCCAGTCATGTTCATAAAGCCCAGTAAGCGCAATCATGCTTATGTAGCCCATTAGGCCCTATCATAATCAAATCATACAATCATCCATATCAATCCATCATACAATTTCACATAACAAATTTTGCCAATTTGGGCCCACAAGCTCGGTAGACCCATTTAGCCCTGTTTGGCCCGGTTGGCCAAACAGTGGCCAGAGACTATGAGATCGCTATCTAGGCCTTGGTAATCGTATCGGTATCCCTGCACGAGTGTTTGCACACTCGTGTGATTGCTGGCACCATCCTTTCGACATTTTGGCTTTTCAGAATTTTGGGATTTCGGGATTTCAGCTTTTGCCGATTGGTCGTGTGTGATGCTACACTATCCTCAGCCTCAACCTACAATCAATACCAACCTCGAATCAATTCCATGCTTAATCACAACCTTTTCCAAAAACTGAAGCCTTACCGTAACCTTACCATGTACCACAAGTTCTAATAGCCCCTCCTTAGCTACTATTCTCGAATATACTCCATATCTGTATCAACACATATACTATCAACATCAAGTGACTCATATCCACACGAGACACCCCTATAAACTACACTTATATTCGGCCACCTATGAAACCGAAATTGAGAATGAGTACACTTACCACTTGCTAGAGATCTTTAACACGCTTGTAATCTTTGAACCCTTCCCCTTCGACTTTTTCCAAAACACACTAAAAGATAGTTAACTAAGTACTTACCTAAACTAGTCTCTGATCTTGCGACCTAGATATCTACTAAGTGTGCGATCGACTTTTAAAAACTTGATTAAGGGTAGCAAGTAACAAACAAATTTTTGATAGAGGCAAGCAAAAGAAATTGGAAAAGGGGATATGAGTATTTAGCTTTTAAGGATGGTATTCGACTTTCAAGGATAGTATTCGGCTTTCAATGAATCAAGGATGATATTTGACTTTTGAGAGAAACAGAACACAACTTAATGAAATTTCAGTAAAAGAATGAAAGAGAAAAGAGAGGTTGGCAATGGGATGAATTCAGAAAGCCAAAGAACCCCCAAGAGAATTTGGCACACTCTTAAATAGACCACAAGTTGATTCTAGGCTCCCCTAAAGTCCCATTCGGCACCATCGCCTCCCCTCTCTCAATCTCTTATTTTCTCTCATTTATCCTTACCTTAAATTTCTCTCCTGATTACTCCTTTCCAGAGTCCAATCTAGCGCCACCACCTTCCTTCCATGAGTAAAAATAAAGTCCCTAAATTCACAACTCTTAAGCCTCGAACCCTGGACCTCCTTACCGGATAGTAACGCCACCTTATAGCTCCCCAAGTGGTGCCACCTTGCCACTAAGCCATAGGCCCAATTGTGTCTTAATTTCCCCTTAATTTGTTTAAGAGGCCTAATACCTGAGGCTAGGGTTCCACTAAAGCAAAAATTAAATTTTTCCTATGGTATTCCCTATCCCTAAGATTTCAAATAACCCCTTGTAATACCTTGAAATTAATATTCTAATAGTGCCAAACATGTAATCTGAGCCGCTATCTTACTCTCTAAATGTAACACACCCTGTGACAGTCCCATTTTGACCCTAGTTGGAATGTGGTTTTGAGACCACAAAACCGAGTCACAAAAATGATTAAATACTAAATTTTATGTCGCTAGTTTATAAAAATTATGTGTGTGAAATTCTAGTGTATTATTTTGTTATATTGGATGTGAATTTGCTTGGAAGGACTTAAGTGAGAATCTTAAAAAAATAAGTGAGGCCATATGAAGTGACCAATTAATGTATGAGTAAAATAAAAAGGCATTGCATGTCAATTTGGCCACTTTTAGATAGTGGACGGTAATGATACATTTTTTTGGCATTTTGTGATTTGTCCTCTTTTAGTTAAATGATAAAATAAAGGGAATTAGTGGAAAGTTATCATGAAATAGAAAAATTAAATAATAATTTTGGGTGAAAAGAACAAAGTGTTCTTCTTGTTCCTTATGTTGGCCGAAACTAAGGAAGAAAATAGGAGAAGAAGATTCAAACCATTCGGCTAGGAAGTCATTTGAAATAGGTATGTTTTCTTGATGATTTTCTTTGATTTTTATGAAATGGAGCCGATCATGAGGTTCTTTACTTTGCCCATTTTTGAATTCTTTGAGTTTTGGGGGTTTGAGGCTTTCGACCATGGCTATCTTGCCAAGGGTGTAGTGTTGAAGCTATGAATTTGTGAGTACTTATTAAATGAGCCTTGAGGTGTTATTTTCATGTAAGTTTGAGTTGAATCTAGAAATTTTGGTTGGAATGAAGTATCGAACCTTGGGGGGGCATTCGGCTAATGGTGTTTGTGAGTTTTATTTGGCATTTTGGCTCCTAGCATGATGGGTGGTCTCATTATTTGTTGAATTGGTAATAATAGGTGTTAAATGTACAAGGTGAACTCCTCATTTTGTTTTGATCGAACCCACTTGTAAATTTTGGGTAATGTAGTACATTAGCTTCGGCTATGATAGTGAGATGCTAAATTGAGAGTATGATGTCTTGAATTAATAGTGCATTAAAGGTGAAATTGGAACTACCTAATGTATAGTGATGTGGAATAAATGGTTAGGGGTAATCGTCCTATATGTTTGAATGTGTGTGCCTAGTTACCGAATGGATTTAAAAAATTGATGAATGAGTTTAATGTGCATAATTGTGGCTTATGTTCATGGGGAAAATAGGTTAACATGTTTGCGTAGGAGGGTTGCCGAATTTGAAATTTTGGTTACAAGAATAGCTTAGTGAGGCATGGGAGATTATTATTGATAAATTGAGCAATTAAGGATTTAACACAAATTAGTTGTTATGTTCATGTATGTTGCCGACTATGAATTTAATGGATAATCGGATTAATTGTTCAATTACTTAAAAGTGTAAAAGAAGGGACAATTGGTTTTATTTGTATGCATAAGTTATGAAAATGAGTAGTGGTCTTAGTTGATAGTGACCAATTGGCTCTAAGAGATAAGTGATGTTGTGGTTTTGAGGATTGGTATTCAATTGCCGATTACTTTTATATGTAAATTTCTTTGAAAAATAAGTGTAATATAAGATAGGAAATTTGAAAACATATTGAATTAGTTTATTTGTTTAATTTGCCAAGATCGTAAGGAGCAAAGCACGGAAAAAGGGAAAGCGAAGGTGGTCGAGTAGCTAATTGGAGTGGTTCTTCCTAATTTAAGGTAAGTCACTAAGCAATTGATATAAAGGATGTTGGGATGACTAAAATCACTATGCTCATAAACTTGACGATCAGATGTATTGCAATTATAAAAAAATAGGTTATCCGATGTGTGTAAATTGGGATGAAATGTGGGACTATGTGTGCGATGAAATGTGGCACTATGTGTGCGATGAAATGGGGCACTATGTGTGCGATGAAATAGGGCACTATGTGTGTGATGAAATGGGGGCACTATGTGTGCGATGAAATGTGGCACTATGTGTGCGTGTTTTGAGAAGTTCAAATGGCACTATGTGTGCATATTGTTCACAAGTGTGATTAACCTTATGTATGCGAACATTCACTAGAGGGATATAGCATTGTGTATATGGAAATGATAGGAAGTGGTACACGAATTTGGGTGAATAAAATGTATGAAGCACTTAACTCTATTCTTGTGATTAATTGAGTTAAAGATTTTATTCATTATGGAGTAATAGTAACTAGACGATGATAGTTATTTGGATAAGGATTTGTATAACTTATAATTATTGCCAAAAGAGTCTCATGAAAAAGGTTGTCATTCGAATTAATCTATGGGAGTTACGGGATTAGTTGTTTTTTTTTTTTTTAAATGATATAATAGGGTAAACTTGATCCTTGTTAGACATTGTTTTATTTAATTAATATATTGATAAATGGCTTAGGACTTACTGAGTTAACACCTCATTACGTGTGTTTGTTTTCCCTTATGGATAGATTAAGGATCCGTTGAAAGCTCGGGCCATCTCATCTTGAAGTCATCACATCTATCAACTTTGGATTGGTATTTCTTTTGTAAAGGCATGATTCCAAACATTATGGCATGTAATAGCCTAGTTGATAATATGGCTAGACAAGTTGAATCTTTTATTTTGTATTACTAAGCCATGCAAAAATGGCTAAGTTAAAATTGTTAGTATATGTTTTGTTAAATAGAACTTCTTAAGTATGATTATGGATGAATGATGGTGTACGGTATTACTAGAGCCGAATTAGTTGATTAGGTTTGGATACTAGTAAGCATTATATATGATTGATGACTATAGAAACTTATAAAGTATGTGTATGTAAGGCTAGAGTAGAGTAAACAATCGAATGAGTAATGTGAGTAGCTGGATTTTAGGTCTTGATGATAGTATGCTTCTATAGGTAGTCAAACTAAAAAAAAAAAAAAATGGAAAACAAAAATGAAATGATGATTCGGAATTATGCTACGTATTACTAAGATACATTAAACACTGAGAGGTTAAATGTTGTGATTCCCTTTGATAATTACTTTGTAACTCATTCCTACGACGGAAGAGTGTTAGGGGTGTTACACACCCACGCCCGAGGCCCAATTCTTCTAGGCCCAAAATTTGGGGTGTTACAATTTAAGAACACACATTTAGGACATTTTGCAAATTAGCCCTTACATTTCCACATTTCATCAATTTAGTCCATTTTTATCACAAAATCATAAATACAAAAAATTCACTAATACAATAGCTTGTCTGAATTTTCCTAGTGTCCAAATAAGCCCACATATTTCATGGATTTCACATATTAGTGGTCCAATACATCATTTTCACGATTTAGCCCTATTTAGCTAAATTCCTCAAAAATCCAAGAATAAAACATGTAACCAATAACATATCTTTAATTCCCTATCATTAACTTCATGAAACTCACAAAATCATCAACATCACACTTTGAAATCTTCATCAAAAATAGAAATTGAAACATGGGCTTTCAAATATACGAAGCAACGATCACAGAAACATAGAAATTATATAAAACAGATTAAAAATGAACATTTAATCAAAGAAAATATTGGTCGAACCCTAGCTTGGATGTTTTCTTTTTCTTCCTTTGAATATTCGGCTATGGTTTATGAAATAAACACCATATTCATGTTTTAATTTTATTATTCATCAATTTATAACCATTTTACTAATTTACCCATGTATTATAACATTAATAAATCATCCACTAATGTAACACCCCTATCCCGTAACCGTCGCCTGAATAGGTAAGGGGCATTACCTGACTTGTAACTCATATCAGAACAGTAAAAATTTGAACTTTTTCTTGAAATAAAGAACATTCATTTAGATAAGTACTAAACACAGCCAGGGATAAAATTTAAACTTTTATAAGTAAACATTCAAAAGATGCCATTTTCGTATGGCTTATATACAATAGTCAAAATATCATTCTACTATATTGTCTATCCTATACATGCCATAAGCTAAGTCCAATCACATGGTTGCCTTAATGTTAGATAGTGTGACGAAGTGCTGACGATCCCCGAGCTGGTAGTCAAAATCCACAACCTATTGAATGAACAGAGTAAGCTTTCGTAAGCTTAGTAAGTTTTAAGCAAAACAAAGTGTTTTCATTCAATATCATTGGTCATTCATTTCAACTGTTCGATGAAGTTAATCTAGAGCTTCATCTCGAACCATAATATCAATAAACGCATCACTTGGCTATCACATATATACTTTCGAATAATAATGACCTAGATGGTCGAATATTTCCAAAGCACATTCTTCATCAACTGAAGTTGGATTTCACATGGTAAGCACATTCTTCACCAATTTACAACTTTCAATAATCCTTTCCACTTGTTCATAATCACATCCATATTTTCAAGTATTTCAACATGGCAAGTAATAAATTACCGTATGCACATAAAGAACCAAACATATTCCTTATCACATACACGTAAGTTTACAGAATATAATCCTTACCTTGTACTGGCACATTTAGCTGAGCCCAACCCATACTCAAATCATAAGGCTTTTGGGCAGAACATGCACTAATACACTAATACATAAGAATATTTCATTACATACTTCATTATACAAGCATACCCCTACCAATTAGATCATTCTAATATTTGGAGTTATAATATTAATCACATTTACATACCTCTTTGATACTAATAATTCACTTCGAAATCACTCCACCGATGAGTAAGTAATACGTACCTGAACATCTTAAATACATAATACTTATTTGATGGTAACTGTAACAGCCTAAGCCCCTGTCCGTCGCCGGATTAGGGTTTAAGGTATTACAAAATCAAAATACAATTACCGAGGTTCATAGATACAAGCTAAACGTGAATTCACTGAGTTCAATAGTTGAAAATAACACTTAGGTCGGTTCGGTTAGAACATCGTATCTCATTAAAATCGTTCTATAAGCATACTAACAAATCTTTACCTTGTGACTACTAACAATTTGGCTAAATCGAACAATTTCAATAACCAAACATCATATTAGAAAAGTCATTGCATAATAGGTACTAACTAAATTTCATGCCACAACATCAAATAGTATGAGAATCAACTCCAACCTATATAAGCAAACTCGAAGACTAAACAAGCCATTTTCGCATGGCTAGAAATATTTACAACTCAAAATGAAGTTTGATTCTACCGAAGGAAAAATAGCCTATACATGCCATTGACCCAAAAATAGCCATCAAATGTACCAAAATAACAGCGATAGTGTAGGTGATTAAGGCTTCAATCCCCGAGTCCGTAGCTTCCAAAATGAGATCTATAAAACAGAGGAAACACGGGAAACGGAATAAGCATTACAATGCTTAGTAAGTTTTAAGCAATGACATTAAATAGATTATCAAATTATAGCATAATTAATCATATCTTTGTTTCCCCCTCCTTTACGGGTATGTTACCCTTTTTCCAAACATAGACATTCACATCACATACGAAAATGGATAGCTTCCACTCATAATAAGTTCACATAACATATACATGTCACAAATGTCACATAACATTTCACATAGGCCAATTGCACTTTGATCATATTAATAATCTCATTTCAAGTACACATATGAAATCACATAATGACTTTAGTATTCGGTCCAAAATCCATCTTGTATATAAGCCAAGGGTACATACCTGTATAGTTTAACACTTTCAGCGCACTTCATTAGCTATCGTTACCTTAAAGACCATTAGTCTTAGGCTTTATTTTCATCATCATCGAGGTCTTTAGCTCGGGTAAAACTCAATACATAGCCATCGGGTCTCTAGCCCGGACATAATCTCCGCATATAGCCTTCAAGTCTTAACCCGGACATCATCTCTGCATATAGCCTTCGGGTCTTAACCCGGACATAGTCTCCACATATAGTCATCGGGACTTAAATCCCGGATTCGCATCACAAATTCTCATGTATATATATATTCGCATATAGTCAAGTTTCACATAGCAAGATTTCACTTGTAATTTAATCAATACGTATGTATACAAACATATAACATGCTTCTCGACTTTATATCGTAACTGTACATATAATTCAAAATTCATACACGTATACTTTTCTTTCCTAGACTTCTAGCCCAATGATCAAACATGAATAAGGTGTCTTTCTCAATGGGACATCGTTCGAATATCAGCATGTATGTCATGGCATTTTAACTTAAATATCAAATTTGATTACTCAAAACTTACCTTGAACTTTCACAAGAAATTTCGAGTCGGCTATTCGACCACTTTAGCCTTCCCTTTATCCGAACTCGTCCCTCTATGCTCTTGAGCTAAACAAAGCATTTAATTCTATTAATTCTTATTCAAGCACCTCAATGAATCATTTTCAGACATAGTCAAATCATACATGCATATTCTTCTCATTACAAACACACATACACAATGGAGCATTTCACATACATGTCATAAGTCACAACAAGCTGATTTTCTGAGCAGCATTCAGTAATTTATTCATAACTGGAGCTACGAAACTCCAAATATAGTGCTGTAAATTTTGTATGAAAATAGACTCATTTATCTTTAATCCATAAAATATTCATAATTTTTGGTTTGGTCAATCAATACCAGAATTTTCTTAAAGTTTCCCTATTTCACTGCTTGATTGGACTGACCACTCTATACTACAAACTGAATTTCTCCTTGTACAGAATTCCAAATGTGTCCTCACCAATTTTATTCAAAACTAGACTCATTGAGGAGTCTAGGAATATAAATTTTTCCTCATAAAAATTTTTGTACAATTTATAGTGATTTTCCAAAAACAGAGCAGGGGACTTCGAAGTCAATCTGACACTGTCTCACTCTACTCTAAAAATCTTTTTATCGGGAATTCCTTTGCTTGCAAGGTTTCTTTTATAAGAAACTAGACTCATTAAGCTTCAATTACACAATTTATTCAGCCTCTAATTCAACTCGCACAATTTATGGTGATTTTTACAAAACACATTACTGCCGCTGTACCAAGCAGATTTTTATACAAGGTCCACTCTTTAATGTTCTTATGCACATACTTAAAACATAGCATTTCCTAAGGCACCATTTAGAGTAGTCATTGCTCTCAACACAATGTACATATTTCATATTCATTTTAATCATTATACCACTCTTAAGACACCAATTATCAAAACAAACATCAAAGATTTTAAGCACATGGCCGAATAGGTCATTTCTTTAACCAAGAAGCTTCCACAAGCATAAATTGATCAATTAGTCTACTGCCATTTCTAATGCACACACATTAAGGCCATTCGGCCAAAACAAGTTTATTCATTCATCAAAAACCCAAACTGTCCTATGATTCTTCCATGACCGAAGGTACATATCTCAATTAAACAACAATTTGTTCACATTTTCATCTAAGAGTACATGCGGAAACTTGTTAAATTTAATTTATAATCAAACCACACCCTATAACATTTAATTCAAGATCCCACAAAATAGTTTCATTTCCCTAAATTCACATATACAGCTGCTTCATTAGCAACATTTATTCATATGAGGTTTATAACCACATTCTTCCATGACAAAATGTAAATTAACAATTGCTTATCATTAAATCAATTTCATACCCACACGAACATACTTTTCAATTAATTAGCACATATATGATAATTTTCCACTTGTATCTTCTAATTAAGGATTCAATTTACTTCTCCATGAACTACACATTCATTCGGCCAACAAGAATCTAATATTAACAATTCCATTTACAAATTTTTCAAACAAAGCTCAAACTCTTTATTTAACCATAATGACCGAATGAATTTGATCAAATACCATTCAAGAGAACTTTCGTGTAGCACAATGGTTTATACACATCTATTTATCAAGCTTCTTACACCTCTTGCCATCATTTTCATTTCAAAAATTTAAAACACCCAAAATATCTCATTACCCACATGACCGAATGCAAGCTTCAACCCAAAGCATCAAAAATTCGTACATGGGTCATGGCAAGGGTTTTTAAAATGCACTAAGCTTCAAAATTATTAAGAAAATTTGCAAGAACACTTAACTTGGTTTTAGTCTAAGAGGACCGAATGCCTTAGCTTAGATTCTCCCCTCTCTTTGCATTAGTTTTCGGTCAAAGAAGAAGCCATGGAGACTAACTTTGTTTCTATCACCATATTATTATTTTATTTCAAATTTTATGATTACCCCATTTTACCAATTCATATTATTAAGATTATTTAACTAAATTACAACACACAAAATAACAAAAGAACTCATCATTACCGTCCACTATCATAGAAGTGGCCAAATTGACATGCAACTCCCTTATTCCACATGCATGCATTAATTAGTCCTCACACATTTACCCATCATACTTTCAAAGTTTACTACTAAGCCCTTTTGATTGAAATTCACAATTATAAGTTTAAATTAAAGCACAAAAATTGTCACACATAATTTGACACCTATTTTAGGCATCAATTTAATATTAAATATATTTTATGCCTCGGTTTTGTGGTCCCGAAACCACATTCCGACTAAGGTCGTTTTAAGGCCGTCACAACTCTCCCCCACTTAAGAAATTTTCGTCCCCGAAAATCTTACCGGAAAAATAAGTTTGGGTAACGTTCTCTTATCGACTCCTCAAGCTCCCAAGTAGCTTCTTCGACCCCGTGTTTGACCCATAACACTTTCACTAACGAAATCCTCTTATTCCGCAACTCTTTAACCTCGTGTGCCAAAATACGAATTGGTTCCTCCTCGTAACTCATATCAGATCGAATCTCAATGTCAGACAGATTAATCACATGCGATGGGTCGGATCTATATCGTCGGAGCATCGAAACATGAAAAACGTTGTGAATCTTTTCGAGTTTGGGAGGCAAAATCAATCGATAAGCTACCGGTCCAATTCGTTCAGATATTTCGTATGGTCCGATGAACCTCGGACTCAATTTGCCCTTATGGCCGAATCTGAGCACCTTTTTCCAAGGCGATACTTTAAGGAATACTTTATCTCTGACCTGATACTCGATATTTTTCCGCTTTAAATTCGCGTATGACTTTTGACGATCTGAGGCTGCCTTAAGATTATCTCGGATCACTTTTACTTTCTGCTCGGCATCTCTAATCAAGTCGACCCCAAAGATCTTATTTTCACCCAGCTCGGTCCAAAACAACGGGGTACGGCATTTTCGACCGTACAAGGCCTCGTAAGGTGCCATCTTAATGCTCGATTGGAAACTGTTGTTGTAAGCGAATTCAATCAAAGGCAAATACCGTTCCCACGAACCACTAAACTCAAGGACACAACATCTCAACATATCCTCGAGTATCTGAATTACTCGTTCCGATTGACCGTTCGTCTGAGGATGGAACGCGGTACTAAAATGTAGCTTAGTACCCAATGAATCTTGTAGTTTCTTCCAAAATCGCGATGTAAATCTCGGGTCTCTATCCGACACGATAGAGATAGGGACCCCGTGCAATCTGACGATCTGAGAAACATACAACTCCGCTAGCTTATCAAGTGAGTAATCCGTACGCACAGGTATAAAGTGTGCGGATTTAGTTAATCGGTCTACGACAACCCAAATCGCATCCTTCTTACTCGGTGTCAACGGTAGCCCAGATACGAAATCCATCGTGACTCTATCCCATTTCCACTCGGGAATCAAAATCGGTTGCAACAAACCCGATGGCACCTGATGTTCCGCTTTTACTTGTTGGCATATTAGACACTTCGACACAAAATTTGAGATGTCTCGCTTCATACCATGCCACCAATACTGACGTTTCAAATCATTGTACATTTTGGTGCTTCCCGGATGAACAGACATTCGGCCATTGTGAGCTTCCTCTAAAATCACCGAAACCAACTCTGAACTTCTCGGTATACATACTCGGCCCCGAAACCTCAAACAATCATTGTCATCAACTTGGAACTCAGGGTCCGCACTTACATCGGATTGAGCTCGCTTGGCAATTAAGTCGTCATCCACTTTCTGAGCTTCACAAACTTGTCGGAGAAATACCGGCTCGGCTTTTAATTCCGCTATCATCACACCATCATCTGATACTGATAAATGCGCATTCATGGCTCGTAAAGTAAACAATGATTTTCGGCTAAGAGCATCAGCAACTACGTTCGCCTTTCCAGGATGATAGTCAATGACAAGCTCGTAATCCTTTAGTAATTCAAGCCACCGTCTTTGTCTCAGATTCAAATCTCTTTGCGTCATCAAGTAATTGAGGCTTTTATGGTCGGAAAAGACATGACATTTCTCACCAAAAAGGTAGTGACGCCAAATCTTCAAAGCAAACACAATAGCAGCTAATTCGAGATCGTGAGTCGGATAGTTTTTCTCATGAGGCTTTAACTGTCTCGAAGCATACGCAACGACTTTGCCCTCTTGCATCAACACACACCCCAAGCCATTCAAAGACGCGTCACTATATACTAGAAACTCTTTACCGGATTCAGGCTGAACTAAGACTGGAGCTTCCGTCAATAGGGCTTTCAATTGGTCGAAACTCTTTTGGCACTTCTCGGACCATTCAAATTTAACATCTTTCTGCAATAGCTTCGTCAATGGGGTTGAGATCATCGAAAAGTCTTTTACAAACAGTCGATAGTACCCGGCAAGTCCTAAAAAGCTTCGGACTTCCGAGACATTTTTAGGAGGCTTCCAATCAAGGATAGCGGATATCTTATTCGGATCAACTCGGATACCCGCAGCAGATACAATGTGTCCCAGAAAGCCAACCTCGCGCAACCAGAACTCACACTTACTGAATTTCGCGTACAACTGGTTATCACGCAAAATCTGTAGCACAAGTCTTAAATGCTCGGCATGCTCAATCTCATCGCGAGAATAAACCAAAATGTCATCGATAAACACAACCACAAATTGATCTAGGTACTGCTTAAACACTCGATTCATCAGATCCATGAAAACAGCGGGGGCATTAGTCAGCCCAAACGGCATCACTAAAAATTCATAGTGTCCGTACCTCGTTCTGAAGGCAGTCTTGGGCATGTCTGAGTCTCGAACTCGCAATTGATAATAGCCAGATCGCAAGTCAATCTTTGAAAACACTGAGGCTCCCTTTAACTGATCAAATAAGTCGTCGATACGAGGCAATGGATACTTATTCTTTATAGTCACCTTGTTCAGCTGTCGATAGTCGATACACATTCTCAAAGTCCCGTCCTTCTTTTTCACGAACAAGACGGGTGCACCCCAGGGGGAAAAACTCGGTCTTGCAAAACCTCTATCGGTCAACTCTTGCAACTGAGATTTCAACTCTTTCAACTCCGTCGGAGCCATACGATATGGAGCAATTGAAATCGGAGTTGTACCCGGAACTAGCTCAATGCCGAACTCAACCTCTCTAACTGGCGGTAATCCCGGTAATTCTTGGGGAAACACGTCCGGATACTCACAAACCACAGGAACAGTCTCAAGCTTTAGTTCGGATATTTTGCTATCTAAAACATAAGCAAGATAAGCCTCGCAACCCTTTTTCATAAATTTCTGAGCCAACATAGAAGATATTACTGCCGGCAGCCCGTTTAAATCCGTAGACTCAATCCGAATGATCTCATTAGTCGAACATCATAGATCAATAGTCTTTCGTTTGCAGTTCACTACCGCATCGTGCACGGTCAACCAATCCATTCCAAGTATAACATCAAATTCATCGAATGGCAAAAGCATCAAGTCGGCCGGGAAACAGAAATCTCGAATCCTAAGGGGACATTTCTTACACACTCTATCGACTAACACACAACGACCCATGGGATTTGACACTCGAACCACAAACTCAGTAGACTCAATAGGGAGAGTCTTACTGGATGCCAAATTTTCACATACATATGAATGAGTTGAACCGGGGTCAATCAAAGCAATTATATCAGAATCAAAGAGAGTAAAAGTACCAGTGATAACATCGGGCGAAGAGGCATCCTCTCGTGCTCGAATAGCATAAGCCCTAGCAGGAGCATGAGCCTTAGATCTTGTCGTAGCATCTTTAGACCTTCTCTGACCACCGCTAGCATTCCCCGGATTTCTAGGTGGCCTCCCTCGAGCTGAAGTAGTACTCGGTTTCCCACTCGGGTTCACCTTTTGCTCGGACCATCTGGGGCAATCTCTTATAAAGTGATCAGCCGACCCGCACTTAAAACAGGAGCGATCATGAAATCTGCAGCTTCCCGAATGCCATTTTCCACAATACTTGCACTCGGTTCTGTCCCGACGGTCGTTTCCAACACTAGCAGCAGAAGTGGCACGTGTACTCATAGGGGGTCGATCACGGTCTCGTCTCGTAAAACCCGAAGTAGCAGATGGTCTGTCCGATTCACTTTGGAACTTCTTCGAGGATTTTTGAGTAGACCTCCCCGAAGATCTCTTACGGAACTCTCTGGCTCCGCTATCACCTTTTCTCTTTTCATTTTGGAGCTCTTCGGCCTTGCAGGCTCGCTCGACGAGAACAACGAACTCTTGAACTTCCAGAATGCCAACCAGCAGCTTAATGTCTTCATTTAACCCGTCCTCGAAGCGTTTACACATAATAGCTTCGGATGATATACACTCGTGAGCATATCGACTGAGTCGTACGAATTCTCTCTCATATTCGGTCACCAACATTCTGCCTTGCTTGAGCTCGAGGAATTCTTTCCGTTTCTGATCGATAAACCTTTGGCTGATATACTTCTTTCGGAACTCAACTTGGAAAAACTCCCAACTAACTCGCTCTCTCGACACCACCGAAACCAATGTGTTCCACCAATAGTAGGCAGAATCACGCAGCAGAGATACGGCACACTTCAAGCACTCTTCGGGTGTACACGACAGCTCATCAAACACACGGATTACATTATCGAGCCAAAACTCGGCCCGCTCAGCATCGTCATCAACAGTAGCCCGGAACTCTTCAGCCCCATATTTTCTAATTTTATCGACTGGGGGTTTACTCGACCTCACAGGGTCGGCCTCAGGAGGAGCCACAGGGGTCGGAAGTGGGTTATCCGGGGGAGGAGGTTGTGGGATAGCCGGATTAGCTCGTAGGAATTGAGCGAACCAATCATTCATCATTGCATAAAAGTTCTGCCTCATGTCATCATCTCGACGACTGGCATTCGGCTGAGAGTCGACCGGCGCGGTCCCTTGCGCGGGAGCAGCCGCCACACTCTCAATATCTTCTGCTACGGCTCGATCGGGATCAGAATCCATTACTATACGAAAACACATTTCAAATGTCAGAAATCACCACACTATCGCATTATCACAAAATGGCATGTATAGCTATACTCACACACGCTACGTTAGTCCGAGAATCGACTAAACCGTAGCTCTGATACCAATAAAAATGTAACACCCTAAGCCCTTGTCCGTCGCCAGATTAGGGTTTAAGGTATTACAAAATCAAAATACAATTACCGAGGTTTATAGATACAAGCTAAACGTGAATTCACTGAGTTCAATAGTTGAAAATAACACTTAGGTCGGTTCGGTTAGAACATCGTATCTCATTAAAATCGTTCTATAAGCATACTAACAAATCTTTACCTTGTGACTACTAACAATTTGGCTAAATCGAACAATTTCAATAACCAAACATCATATTAGAAAAGTCATTGCATAATAGGTACTAACTAAATTTCATGCCACAACATCAAATAGTATGAGAATCAACTCCAACCTATATAAGCAAACTCGAAGACTAAACAAGCCATTTTCGCATGGCTAGAAATATTTACAACTCAAAATGAAGTTTGATTCTACCGAAGGAAAAATAGCCTATACATGCCATTGACCCAAAAATAGCCATCAAATGTACCAAAATAACAGCGATAGTGTAGGTGATTAAGGCTTCAATCCCCGAGTCCGTAGCTTCCAAAATGAGATCTATAAAACAGAGGAAACACGGGAAACGGAATAAGCATTACAATGCTTAGTAAGTTTTAAGCAATGACATTAAATAGATTATCAAATTATAGCATAATTAATCATATCTTTGTTTCCCCCTCCTTTACGGGTATGTTACCCTTTTTCCAAACATAGACATTCACATCACATACGAAAATGGATAGCTTCCACTCATAATAAGTTCACATAACATATACATGTCACAAATGTCACATAACATTTCACATAGGCCAATTGCACTTTGATCATATTAATAATCTCATTTCAAGTACACATATGAAATCACATAATGACTTTAGTATTCGGTCCAAAATCCATCTTGTATATAAGCCAAGGGTACATACCTGTATAGTTTAACACTTTCAGCGCACTTCATTAGCTATCGTTACCTTAAAGACCATTAGTCTTAGGCTTTATTTTCATCATCATCGAGGTCTTTAGCTCGGGTAAAACTCAATACATAGCTATCGGGTCTCTAGCCCAGACATAATCTCCGCATATAGCCTTCGGGTCTTAACCCGGACATCATCTCTGCATATAGCCTTCGGGTCTTAACCCGGACATAGTCTCCACATATAGTCATCGGGACTTAAATCCCGGATTCGCATCACAAATTCTCATGTATATATATATTCGCATATAGTCAAGTTTCACATAGCAAGATTTCACTTGTAATTTAATCAATACGTATGCATACAAACATATAACATGCTTCTCGACTTTATATCGTAACTGTACATATAATTCAAAATTCATACACGTATACTTTTCTTTCCTAGACTTCCAGCCCAATGATCAAACATGAATAAGGTGTCTTTCTCAATGGGACATCGTTCGAATATCAGCATGTATGTCATGGCATTTTAACTTAAATATCAAATTTGATTACTCAAAACTTACCTTGAACTTTCACAAGAAATTTCGAGTCGGCTATTCGACCACTTTAGCCTTCCCTTTATCCGAACTCGTCCCTCTATGCTCTTGAGCTAAACAAAGCATTGAATTCTATTAATTCTTATTCAAGCACCTCAATGAATCATTTTCAGACATAGTCAAATCATACGTGCATATTCTTCTCATTACAAACACACATACACAATGGAGCATTTCACATACATGTCATAAGTCACAACAAGCTGATTTTCTGAGCAGCATTCAGTAATTTATTCATAACTGGAGCTACGAAACTCCAAATATAGTGCTGTAAATTTTGCATGAAAATAGACTCATTTATCTTTAATCCATAAAATTTTCATAATTTTTGGTTTGGTCAATCAATACCAGAATTTTCTTAAAGTTTCCCTATTTCACTGCTTGATTGGACTGACCACTCTATACTACAAACTGAATTTCTCCTTGTACAGAATTCCAAATGTGTCCTCACCAATTTTATTCAAAACTAGACTCATTGAGGAGTCTAGGCATATAAATTTTGCCTCATAACAATTTTTGTACAATTTATAGTGATTTTCCAAAAACAGAGCAGGGGACTTCGAAGTCAATCTGACAGTCTCACTCTACTCTAAAAATCTTTTCATCGGGAATTCCTTTGCTTGCAAGGTTTCTTTTATAAGAAACTAGACTCATTAAGCTTCAATTACACAATTTATTCAGCCTCTAATTCAACTCGCACAATTTATGGTGATTTTTACAAAACACATTACTGCCGCTGTACCAAGCAGATTTTTATACAAGGTCCACTCTTTAATGTTCTTATGCACATACTTAAAACATAGCATTTCCTAAGGCACCATTTAGAGTAGTCATTGCTCTCAACACAATGTACATATTTCATATTCATTTTAATCATTATACCACTCTTAAGACACCAATTATCAAAACAAACATCAAAGATTTTAAGCACATGGCCGAATAGGTCATTTCTTTAACCAAGAAGCTTCCACAAGCATAAATTGATCAATTAGTCTACTACCATTTCTAATGCACACACATTAAGGCCATTCGGCCAAAACAAGTTTATTCATTCATCAAAAACCCAAACTGTCCTATGGTTCTTCCATGACCGAAGGTACATATCTCAATTAAACCACAATTTGTTCACATTTTCATCTAAGAGTACATGCGGAAACTTGTTAAATTTAATTTATAATCAAACCACACCCTATAACATTTAATTCAAGATCCCACAAAATAGTTTCATTTCCCTAAATTCACATATACAGCTGCTTCATTAGCAACATTTATTCATATGAGGTTTATAACCACATTCTTCCATGACAAAATGTAAATTAACAATTGCTTATCATTAAATCAATTTCATACCCACACGAACATACTTTTCAATTAATTAGCACATATATGATAATTTTCCACTTGTATCTTCTAATTAAGGATTCAATTTATTTCTCCATGAACTACACATTCATTCGGCCAACAAGAATCTAATATTAACAATTCCATTTACAAATTTTTCAAACAAAGCTCAAACTCTTTATTTAACCATAATGACCGAATGAATTTGATCAAATACCATTCAAGAGAACTTTCGTGTAGCACAATGGTTTATACACATCTATTTATCAAGCTTCTTACACCTCTTGCCATCATTTTCATTTCAAAAATTTAAAACACCCAAAATATCTCATTACCCACATGACCGAATGCAAGCTTCAACCCAAAGCATCAAAAATTCGTACATGGGTCATGGCAAGGGTTTTTAAAATGCACTAAGCTTCAAAATTATTAAGAAAATTTGCAAGAACACTTAACTTGGTTTTAGTCTAAGAGGACCGAATGCCTTAGCTTAGATTCTCCCCTCTCTTTGCATTAGTTTTCGGTCAAAGAAGAAGCCATGGAGACTAACTTTGTTTCTATCACCATATTATTATTTTATTTCAAATTTTATGATTACCCCATTTTACCAATTCATATTATTAAAATTATTTAACTAAATTACAACACACAAAATAACAAAAGAACTCATCATTACCGTCCACTATCATAGAAGTGGCCAAATTGACATGCAACTCCCTTATTCCACATGCATGCATTAATTAGTCCTCACACATTTACCCATCATACTTTCAAAGTTTACTACTAAGCCCTTTTGATTGAAATTCACAATTATAAGTTTAAATTAAAGCACAAAAATTGTCACACATAATTTGACACCTATTTTAGGCATCAATTTAATATTAAATATATTTTATGCCTCGGTTTTGTGGTCCTGAAACCACATTCCGACTAAGGTCGTTTTAAGGCCGTCACAGTAACTTATTGCGTATACTCAATATCAAAGTCTTACTTGAATCCCAGCATTTAGCCTTCGGGTCTTTAAAGCCTGGATATAGTACAAGCACGAAGCCTACGGACATTAACTCAAGATAATATTCTCGCATAAAGCCTGCGGGATCTTAACCCGGATATAGTACTGGCACAAATGCCCTTCGGGACTTATCACAGTTATTCACTTTCACATTTATCACATTGGCCATTCGGCCTTATCACATATATACACTTTCACATTCATCACATTGGCCATTCGGCCTTATCACATATATACATGTTCACATTCATCACATTGGCCATTCGGCCTTATCACATATATACATTTTCACATTCATCACATTGGCCATTCGGCCTTATCACATATATACATGTTCACATTCATCACATTGGCCATTCGGTCTTATCACATATATTCATGTTCACATTCATCACATTGGCCATTCGGCCTTATCACATATATACACTTTCACATTTATCGCATATATACATATCTTGTACATCAATTTCATCATAACAACATTGACTAGGTATACTAGTCATTTATAGCTTATAGCTTCACTTTAATACGGATTTAGTACTTTGATTACCAATATTTAGTCGATAGCTTATAAGCAACTCAAATAGTTTTATCAAGGTTTACAAGATAATCACAAATTCAGCACAAGTTGTTTTTCCTAAGCAATAGTCATTAAATTATTTGTAAATGGAGCTACAAAACTCCAAATGAAGTGCCATTAATTTTCCCTGAAAATAGACTCATATATATTTTATCCATAAAATTTTCAGAATTATTGATTTGGCCAATCAAAACCAGATTTTTCTTGAAGTTTCCCCCGTTTCACTATTTGACTATTCTGACCACTCCTCACTACGAATCAAATATCTCATTGTACAGAATTCAAAATATGTTCTTGATTATTTCATTTGAAACTAGAGTCATCAAGGAGTCTAAGCATATAAATCTTATCTTATAATGATTTTTGTACAATTTACAATGATTTTCTAAAGACAGAATAGGGGCTTTCGGAGTCATTCTGACTCTATCTCACACAACTTTGAATATCTCATTATCGGCAACTCCTTTACTTACGCGGTTTCTTTTATAGGATACTAGACTTATTAAGCTTTAAATACATAATTTATTCAGCCTCTAATTCAACTCCAACAATATCTGGTGATTTTCTAAATTCACGTTACTGCTGCTGTCCTGAGCAGATTTATTACAAATTTACTCTTCTGACATATCCTTTTAGCACTTCATATTATCATATCCGTTTGGCAACATATCATATCAATAACTTACCTATACTTCATAATAGCCATTGGGCTATATGGATAAAAATACAATAGAGTTATGATTCTTTTAATATGCGCTTAACATATCATACTCAATCATATTATAGGCTTTAATACTTAAAACTTACCTGGAGTATATCTGAACACCTACGGGTCGGCTATATAACCACTTTAGCTTCCCTTTATCCGCGCTTGTCTCTCTGGGATCTTAAGCTTAGATTAAGTAAGTAAACTAGTTTAATCATCTTATCAATTCCTCAAAACAAGCATTAATCGAGTATATAAACCAAGTACATATAAATCACTTTGGTCAACCACCGCTTGTCACTTAACATAATTAATTTCCATTTTCAATAACATAAAACCTAGGTTGGCCGAATGTATTCTTTCCTCTATGTATGTATATTATTCGTATTTCATTCAGCTTACTTATCTATTTGAAAACCATATCACCGTGTACACATAGACTCATTTTACAACTACTTTCAATACGCAACATTAAGACACCATTTAGTTGCACATATATACCATGATTCAAATGCACATAGCTCTCAACTCAACCAAACTTGACTTAATATATTCATATTGGACAGCATATGAAGTCTCGATTGAACAATAAGTAAATAAATTCAAGTAAAAACAATTTCTCCTCCTACTATCACATATACGGCATACTTAATTCCTTTCATCCCAAATACATTTAAAATCACTTATTCCTTAACATTGGACCTAATTGATCATTATTATAACCAATTTAAGCCATGCATTAATATTAATTTCATTCAGTCATTATATTAAACAAATTCATCAATTAAATTATTTTGCTAATCCACATTCGGTCAATTCATTTTACACATGAATATTCACATCTACTTCAATCACATATAATAATAGATTCATCTTATTTAACTAAAATCATAATGAAATTCAACTTATTACAATATATATTATTTAAATATTTAACAACACCTCTTCATAAAATTTATCATAGTCGAATACTTATTTTTCATCTATTTAATTCTAGATTCGGTAAACACACATATATAATTACCGAATGCACATAGCTTATAAACTAATTAAATTGAATCATTTCTTGACTAACCACCACATTCGGCCATGGAGTAAGCTAAGTTAACAAATAAACACATACTACAATTAAATTGCAAGAATTTATACAACTTAACACTATTACCCAAAACGGTACTCCTTGCTATCTAACACACAATTTAGCATCAATTTTACTTAACTAAATTTCCCAATCTATATTCGACAACTATGCTAAAACACTTAAGCACTTAAGCCGATTTTAGCTCCTCATTTAATTCCACATCAACAAATTTTAATAAGCTCAAATTTTCATATAACCATCCCTCATTAACGAAAGTCTTTCTACTTAACATACAATGGCCGAATACTCTTATTAACCTTGCATTATGCCAAGTAGCCAATTGCCATAAAACACTTGACACAATTATTCAACTAATCAAACTCAATTTATTAATTAACAACCCTCAATACACAAAGCATCAAAACAACCACAAGGAAACTCAATCAAAACATGGCCGAATGCCTAAATCTTTCAAAGCTCAAGGAATTTCACATTAGGCAAAGGAGAGAACCCTTAGACTAGCTCAAACAACCTCCAAATTCCATTTTTTTAACACAAGCATCAAGGAAAATACAATTCTTCCATCCTTGCTCATATGGCCGAATATCATATCTTGTTTAACCCACAAAGATTTTAAGTTTGCAAGGCTCAAATTCCATTAGTCTTAATCTTCAATACAAAAATCTAACAAAACATCACTAAAGAAAAGCATGCATCCATGGACGATTATGCATGACAATACCAAGCTCAAAATTTATTCAAGGCTAAGTAAATGACTTGGTATCCATCTTTGATTCACTAAAATTTCAAAAGCAAAAATCCAGAACATACCTTTTAACTTGGCTAAGTAATGACCGAATCATCTAGCTTCAATTCTCAATTTCTTTCTTTGAGTTTCGGCTAGGGAGAAAGAAAGATGAACACCTTGTTTTTTTCACCCAAATCCTTATTTTATTAATTCTATTATTTAAATTTTATGATAACTAATTTCTAATTTCTTTTATTATTATTATGTAACTAAATTACAACTCACAAAATGCCAAAAACCTCATCATTACCGTGCACTATCATAAAAGTGAGCAAATTGACATGCAAATCACTTATTTCTTATGCATGCATTATTTAGTCATCACACATTTTCCATCATACTTTCAAAGTTTATAATTAAGCCCTTTTAGGTGAAATTCACAATTAGAAGCTAAATTAAAGCACCCAAGATGTCACACATGAATTTGCACATACAATAGGCATCAAAATAATTATTAAATTATTTTTGTGTCTCAGTTTTGTGGTCCCAAAACCACTTTCTAACTAGGGTCAAATTAGGGGTGTCACAACTCTCCCCCCTTTAGGGATTTTCGTCCCCGAAAATTTCTACTGATGCATAGGTTAGGATAACGTCCTCTTATTGAATTATATCCATATAAACATTAGGTCATCGATAGCAATTGTAATTCATTATTGATTTCGCATCGATCTATAAAAATCATTTTCTTATCTTAAAACAAATACATAAACATTTCTACAAGTATGCACATATATCTCATTTTCTTGATTTCATAAGCAATAATCACTTAATTTAATTCACAAATGCATTTCAAACACATATAAAGCACATATTAACATGTATAATTCATATCATCAACCCACATATTCGTAACCCACATTGTCATTCATGTATATGCTGTAACCTGACCGAAAGTACACATATACTCAAACATCCCAATAACTATCCTTTATAAATCCATCATATCTCAATATTCAACTTAACCTGTTTCCGACAAAAAAATCAACTTCCACATACCTGAACATTTAATTCATTCAGCACATTCAATCACCGTTAACGCTACCCGTATACAGTCGATTAGGCATAAAGCCTCATATAGTATACCGACATGGGATTTATTTTAGCACATAACCCATATATCCAAAATTATCAGCATTCATCAAAATTTTTTTTTACAGACTTCCAAATGTCGAACTTAATCGAAATAATTTCTTGAACATGATTAACAAAAATAGGGGTCATTTAGCAATAGCACATATGACTTCATATACCAAGCATCCCATAGACTAAATCCGTAATACATTTATAACATGAATTCATTTCTTAACAACATATCCACCATCTTAACTCAATGCCTTCATTCCATACGAGGTTTTACATTAATCTCGTTTTACTCGCTTAACGTCTACTGACCGATCTCGCACACATAGTCTTGGTTGAAGAACTCGCACTCTCAGTGCCTCTAATCATTTGCACACATAGTGCCCCTATTCATTTGTTGTCACACATTGAAATGACTTAACCAAGTCTATAAATATCAAGTATGTACACTTTTAAACATATCCTTTCATTTAACTTTGAATTCATATAGTAATGAACACTTAAACTTTGCTCAAATCATCAGCATTAAGCCTGCTAGGTATGAAAGTTTGAATACGTATCACACTAGCACGAATGCTCTTCGAGGCTTAACTCGGATATAACACCAGCACGAATGCTCTTCGGGACTTAACCCGGATATAACACCAGCACGAATGCTCTTCGGGACTTAACCCGGATCATCGTCAAGATCTTTAGCTCGGATGAAATCTCCACACAAAGCCAGCAGATCTTAATCCGGACATAATCTCCGCACATAGCCATCGGGTCTTTACCCGGACAGAATCTCCACATATAGTCATCGGGTCTTTACCCGGACATAATCTCCACATATAGTCATCGGGTCTTTAAGCCCGGATTCACATCACTGAGTCTCATACATATTTATTCACATGTTACCACGGTTCACCTAGCAAAAATCACATTTGAAATTCAAGTCCACTCATTCGCATATAGGCAAACAACATGCTCATTGCAACACCCCAAACCCGGCCTGGACGTTATGACCAGATCTGGTGTGTCACATGAGCCTATAACTAAGTTTACGACCTTTTTGTTTTTGTGACTTAGGTGATATTAAAATAGCAAGTTTGTAAAAAGTCATTTTGATACGTCTTTAGATTATCCAATCATTGAACTTGTTGAGTTTTGAAAACGTTCTTAAGAATTTGAAAACCTGCGCAGCCTATAACTAGCAGTTTCGATAAAATATGAATCAAACCATTGCTAAAACAAAACCAATAAAGAAATTTAAATAGCGGCCTTATTACAATTAAAAACCCCAAAAACAAACATAATAAAATACTTAAAATGAAAAGAAAACCGAATTTGCAGATGCTGTGGCCACTCCGAATCTCTCACAGTTCCAAGCCCACTATGGTTGAGGGTTACCTGTAGAAATGAAATGAAGGAGTGAGTTTGAGAACTCAGTGTGTAACTTAGTCTCAACCATAGGCTAAAACAGATCAAGCCTCAGAATCAGAGTTAATTGGGCCTTGGCCCATTACAGAAATCAGGTTAAGCCTATAGGCCCATAACAGATACAGATCAGATATATTATGCAAACAGAAAACCCAACCCAGATCCAACCATAACACCCCCGTACCAGCCTTACACCATGTGGGGAGACTACTCGACCCACCCAACTGCTATACACCACAGAAATTTACAGCGAGGCTGCCAGATATTGTGACGAGGTCACCAGATACAGATATTGTGGCGAGGCCACCAGAACAGATATATATGTGGCGAGGCCACCAGAACAGATATATACGTGGCGAAGCCACCAGATTGCAGCGAGGCTGCCAGATCTGATATATATATGTGGCGAGGCCACCAGATAGCAGCGAGGTTGCCAGAACGCTTCCTCCATCATAAACCCAAACCCTATGCAACAGATAACATGATATGGCATATAACATATAGAATCGCATGCATCAGATATACACATGTATTATGAGATATTACATACAGAAACAGGAAATCATACGTTTCATACAGAATTTACCCTAGAGGTATAAAGGTCATTTTGCACTTAGGGGTAAAATGGTAATTTTCCATACTTAGGGGTATTTTAGTCTTTTTATCGATTTTCAGGGTTTTTATGCAAATCCAAGTAATTACTAGTCCATTAGTGTTTACAGAAGTCCTTTTAACCTTAGTTTCTAGTTTTACCCTTTTTAGCCCAAAATCCCCTAATGGGCCTTACTAAATCCAATATCGTCTTAAGCCCGTTAAAACCAAATTTTAATGTTCAGATTGTTAATTTAACCGGTTTATTCTCAACATATCGCCAGAATGCTTTTAATGACAATTTTACCGATATGGGCTCGGAAGCCCATTGGGCCCACCTTTGGCCCATTCAAGCCCAACTTACCGAAATGCTCAGAATCGCACCTTCAACAATTCTGTCACCATTGAATCTAAAGTTGACCCTAACAGCGTAAACGATTACACAGAGATTTCACAAGGCCAAATTTTTGGTCACTTTTGGTCATTACGGCCGTTGCCGTCCTAGTCTATAGCGAAAGTATGTTACACACCTGTTAACTGTCGAAATGTTGACGAAACCCATGTATGAAGAGCCTACAATCGAACACCAACTTTTTAGTCTAATATTCGATACCCAAAGAGTCATAAACCCTTACCAAAATTGGCTTACATGGCCTAAGACCTTAAAGTCCCTACCTTCTGCCGAAAATGGACTAGATCCTACTGTCCACTTGCGTTAGTCTACACTAGCCCCTTGTTGCACGTCCCTTCGTCCACACTAGAGTACACAAAACTAAGAGAAAGAGGCCAATAGGCTTTTAGTCACTAACATTAGCCTCATTAAAAAAAGTTTCGGCTTCTTGCCTTAAACCTAAAAACTAACGAGATAGGATCACGAAATGCTTACCAATCTAAGTCCCAAACCACAGCCGTTCCACTTGTAACAACGAGAAAGGAAGAGTGTTGAAGGGTTTCGATTTTAGAAGAGGGGAATAGGGTCTTACGCACAAGAGGGTTTAGCTAACAAGTTGGAGAGGGCTTTGATGAAGGAAAGAAGAAGTAGAAGAAGAAGAGAAGTGTGGGTAGAACCAATTCGGTCAATGGGAGAGTTTAGTAATGGTGGTTCGGCTTGAAGAAACAAATGGAGAGGAGAAAACGTTTAAAGAGAAGAATAAGAGGAGAGGTATTTGATCAAAAGGAGTTCGGCAATGGGGTACAATAGGGTTCGGCTACAAGAACAGAAAAGGAAGAAAAAGAAGAATTTAGAGGACCTAAATGCTAAGTAAAAATTGACAAAAGGACCACAAAAAGAACCTAAGAGAAATCGGCACTATTAGCACCTAATTACCGAATACTCTCCTATGCAAAAATGCCGAAAATGCACCCCCAAAAGTCCCTTGGCTGGCCACCTCTCTTCAAAATTCAAAAGCTCCCAAAAATTCTCCTTAACAAGCTCCCCTTATCACTCCACAAAATCCTCTCATGACCGATTCAAACACTCCTCAACAGAGTTCAACTCTGCTTCAAACTCTTACCAGACCAAGCACAAAAATTAAACACCACACATGCTCACTCTGGGACTTGAACCTTGGACCTCCAAGCTCACTTAGGTGCCACTTTTTAAGGAGCTTAGTGGCTCCTCCTTTGCCACTTTACCAAGACTTGTTTTGTGCTATATTTTATGCACAATTCCTTAAGACCCTTACTTCCAACGGCCCCCTATCTCCTAAGTCAAAAATACAAAATTTTGCCGAGTTTTTACTCAACACCTGGGCCTTCCATAGGCCCATTAACACTCCCCAAACATGCATTACACACCAAAATACTAGAGTTCCTACATTTCACTAGATGAACAATAATCTAAGAGAAACCCAAAAATTTTGGGCGTTACAACTCTACCCTCCTTAAAGAAATTTCGTCCTCGAAATTTACCTTATCCAAACAAATGGGGATATTGTTGCCGCATTGCCTCCTCTGGTTCCCAAGTAGCTTCCTCTTTGCCATGATTACGCCAAAGTACCTTTACCAATGGGACTGATTTTCTCCTTAGAACCTTCACGTCTCGATCCAGGATCTGTACAGGCTTCTCCTCGAAAGTCAAATCAGGCTGTACTTCTGCCTCTGTAACTGGTAGAATATGGGTAGGGTCAGAACGATATCTTCTTAGCATGGATACGTGAAACACATCATGGATTCTATTTAGCTCTGGAGGTAATTCCAACTGATACGCTACCGGACCTACTCGCTTAAGAACTCGATAAGGCCCAATAAATCGCGGACTTAGCTTGCCTTTCCTACCAAATATTAGTATCTTCTTCCAAGGCAAAACCTTCAAAAAGACCATCTCACCCACTGAGTACTCAATCTCCTTACGCTTCAAATCTACGTAAGACTTCTGCCGATTAGATGCCTCTTTTAACCGATCCCTAATCACCTTGACCTTCTCTTCAGTCTCTGCTACCAATTCAGGTCCAAGAACTTGCCGCTCGCCCAATTTGGTCCAACAGCTAGGAGAATGACACTTACGCCCATACAGTGCCTCATATGGTGCCATACGGATGCTAGCCTGATAACTGTTATTATACGCAAACTCTGCTAACAGAAGATAATCCTCCCAACTACCTCGAAAGTCGATAACACATCCCCTCAACATGTCTTCCAGAATCTGAATAACCCTTTCTGATTGACCATCAGTCTGAGGATGAAAAGCCGTGCTAAAGTTCAGTCGTGTTCCCAACGCCTCATGCAACTTTTGCCAGAACCGAGATGTAAATCTAGGATCTCGATCAGAAATGATAGACACTGGCACCCCATGCAGTCGTACAATCTCTACTACATATAATTTGGCTAACTTCTGAAGCGAATAATCAGTACGTACAGGGATGAAATGAGCAGATTTAGTCAACCTATCCACAATCACCCAAATCGAGTCCTTCCTCGACGGCGTCAAGGGCAACCCACTTACAAAATCCATGGTCACCATCTCCCACTTCCAAAGTGGTACTTTCACTGGTTGCAGAAGTCTAGAAGGTAACTGATGTTCAGCTTTCACTTGCTGGCAGGTCAGACATTTTTCGACAAATTCCGTTACCTCACGCTTCAACCCAGGCCACCAATACAACTACTTCAAGTCATGATACATCTTATTACCTCCAGGATGCATAGCACACAGTTCTTTATGAGCTTCATTCAGAATTGCTTGCCTCAAAATAGAATCCCTCAGAACGCAAACTCTACCTCGGAAACAGAGAACTCCCTCACTGTTAAGTCCAAACTTGGAAGTATTCCCATCCTTAACCTACTAAAATCGAGAAACCAGAGACTCATCCCTTAACTGCTTTTCTTAAATCTCCTCCATCTAGGTTGGCCTTACCTGCAGTTCTGCTAACAGACTACCGTCATCATAAAGACTCAATCGGGCAAACATCGCTCTCAGATCAGATACAGTTCGATGACTTAGGGCATCAGCCACCACATTAGCTTTACCTGGATGATACTCGATCGCACAATCATAATCCTTAAGCAACTCTAACCATCTCCGTTGCCTAAGGTTCAGCTCCTTCTGAGTCAGCAGGTACTTAAGACTCTTATGATCTGTGTATATAATACACCTTTCTCCATACAGGTAGTGTCTCCAAATCTTAAGGGCAAAGATTACTACTGCCAACTCTAGATCATGGGTAGGATAGTTCACTTCATGAGGTTTAAGCTACCGCGATGCATATGTAACCACTTTACCTTCTTGCATCAGCACACAGCCTAACCCAACATGTGATGCGTCACTATACACGGTAAAATCCTTTCTAGACTCTGGCTGTATCAATACAGGTGCCTCGGTTAGAACCTTCTTCAGTTTCTCAAAAGCTTCCTACTACTGCTCGGTCCAAATAAATGGTATCCTTTCCTTATGAGTTTTGTCAACGGCGCTGCCATCACAGAAAATCTTTCCACGAACCTTTAATAGTACCCAACTAAACCCAAAAAACTTCGAATTTCCGCCACTGATTTTGGTGGTTTCCATTCCATAATTGCTTCAATCTTTCGAGGGTCCACCTTAATCCCCTCAGCAGAAACAACATGCCCCAAGAAAGTTACCTCCTCAACCAGAACTCACACTTACTGAATTTCGCATAAAGCTCCTTTTCCCTTAACACTTGTAGCACTACACGGAGATGCTCATCATGCTTCTCCTCAGATTCAGAATAGACCAAAATATCATCGATAAATACAACTACAAAACGATCCAAGTATGGCTGAAACACTCGATTCATCAGATCCATAAATGCTGCAGGTGCATTGGTCAGCCTAAATGGCATAACCAAGAACTCATAATGACCATACCGAGTTCTGAATGCTATCTTGTGGATATCCACCTCTTTTACCCTTAACTGATGATATCCAGATCGAAGGTCAATTTTAGAAAATACTGAAGCTCCTCTATGCTGGTCAAATAAGTCATCAATCCTTGGTAACGGGTACTTATTCTTGATCGTTAATTTGTTCAACTGCCGATAATCGATGCACATTCACATTGACCCATCTTTCTTCTTCACGAACAACACTGGTGCTCCCCATGGAGACACACTTGGCCTAATAAAGCCTCTATCCAACAGTTCTTGAATTTGAGCTTTCAGCTCAACCAACTCCTTCGGTGCCATCCTATAGGGTGCAATGAACACCGGTGCCGTACCAGGCAGCAAGTCGATCCCAAACTCAACCTCTCGATTCGGAGGCAATCCTAGAAGCTCTTCAGGAAACACATCTTGAAAATCGCTAACAGTTCTAACTTTGCCCACAGTCAGTTCCTCAGTTCCTGCTTGACTTATGAATGCCAAATAAGCCTCACATCCTTTTCGAGTCCATTTCTCAGCTCTTAATGCCGACACCACATTGGACAGATAATCTCTACGTTCACCTATCACTAAAATTTCCTCATCCTCTGCAGTCTTTAACCTCATTCGCTTCGCAGCACAATCCAAAGTAGCCCTATGCTTAACAATCCAATCCATTCCCAAGATAAGATCAAAATCTCTGAAAGGTAGCTCCATCAAGTCTCCAGAAAAGATTTTTCCTTGAGTCTCTATAGGCACATCTCTGTACAGTTTGTCTACCCTAACCGAGTGACCCAAAGGACTTAATACAGATACCCCACTCACTGTTTCCTCAGAGCGCACACCCAGCAACCCAGATATAGCACATGCAACATAGGAATGGGTGGATCCAACATCTATCAACGCAGTGTATGCATACTAGAAATAAAAACGTATCGATTATGACGTCAGGAGCATCACCCTCCTCTCGGCGACGAGCTGCATACACCAACGCTGGCTGACGAGCCTCAGCAAAACCAGTACCCCTACCAGGTGCTCCTCGTCCTCGACGATTACCATTCCAACCTCTGCCTTGTCCACGGCCTCTCGGAGCTGGTAGTCCACCCCTTACTGGTTGAGCAACCCTCTGATCCATAACTTGTCCCTGATCTGGTTCTTCGGGACAGTCTTTGACCCTATGCTCCAGCGATCCACATCGAAAACAAGCTCCAGAATGTTTTCGACACTCACCCATATGTATCTTACCACAACTCCTACAACCCTACTGTCTAACAGCATTCATTGGCACCGCTCACACTAGTTCTGCCACTCTTGCTCTCTTAACATTCCTGTTGGCCCCACCTGATGGTCCAGAATCCCTCCGGAAGCGGTTCCTATCCTTTTCGCGATTTTGTCTTTCTGTCCGTTTTACTTATTCAGCTATCTTAGCTTTCTCAACCAAAGCAGCAAAGTTACGCTCCTTCTGCGGAGCAATCAGCACTCTCAGTTCATCCCTCAGACCATCCTCGAAGCGCACGCTACGCTCATATTCAGTAGCAACTATCCCAGAAGCATATCGGCTCAGCCTCAGAAACATAGCCTCGTACTCGGATACTGTCCTACCTCCCTGAACCAAATTCAAGAATTCTTTTCGGCGGGCGTCCACATAGCTAGCCCCAACATATTTCCCCTTAAAGGCTGTCTTAAACAGCTCCCAAGTTACCTCACCAGCTGAAGTTCCATCTCTCACTGTGAGCCACCACTGATAGGCTTCATCTCTAAGCAACGATACAGCTCCCTTCAGCTTCTACTCCACGGAGCAGTCCAGATTATCCATGATTCGCTTTGTGGCCTCCAACTAATACTCGGCCACATTTGGGGCTACACCAGATACGCCCCTAAAGAATTCTGCTCCATTAGCCCGGAGTCGTTCAGAGATAGATCCCCGGAATCCATTACCGGTACTTACCCCAGCAACCCTTTCCAAAACTCGTAGCATTGCTTGTGATAGGGCGTCATCCCCTACACCCCGATCATGCGACTCCACCTCCGTTGCCAGTGGTATCGGTACATCAGCTGCTAGCGCATGACCCGAATATGAAGATTCAGCTCGTGTACTACCTCGGCCACGTCCACGGCCCTTACCACGAGCTGCTCGCGTGCTCATTTCGTATTATCTGTTTTAGAAGTTTTATGAATCAGATTAATATTCCAGTGTTTATTACAGATGTCTTATGAATAAGTAGAATTTTGGAGTTCATTTCCTTTCGCAAAACCTAGCTACAGTCTCAGTATAATTATCAGGGTTTCTATAGTTTCAGTAATACCCTAACTAAAGTATCATAACAGAGTCTTAGTGAGGCATATAATCAGAATTTCAGAATAAATCAGAAAAGTTCAGAAAACTTACAGGCTTGGGCCGGAGATTCGGTGTGTCACTCTTTAGAAGATAAATTACAGAGGAAACTTAATTTATTGTTTGAAAATAAATCGTCTATGCACGAAAGGAGTTCATCAAAAAAAGTTCCAATTAATTCTGAAAACACTTGTTAAAAACATGATATTTCGAAAATCTTTGTTTTGACTTTTTGAAAACTTCCATCTTTAGACCCGATCCACAGGCGAGTTGTTGCAACTTAGCTTTGATACCACTAAATGTAACACCCCAAACCCGGCCTGGACGTTATGACCAGATCTGGTGTGTCACATGAGTCTATAACTAAGTTTACGACCTTTTTGTTGTTGTGACTTAGGTGATATTAAAATAGCAAGTTTCTGAAAAGTCATTTTGATACGTCTTTAGATTATCCAATCATTGAACTTGTTGAGTTTTGAAAATGTTCTTAAGAATTTGAAAACCCGCGCAGCCTGTAACTAGCAGTTTCGATAAAATATGAATCAAACCATTGCTAAAACAAAACCAATAAAGAAATTTAAATAGCGGCCTTCTTACAATTTAAAACCCCAAAAACAAACATAATAAAATACTTAAAATGAAAAGAAAACCGAATATGCAGATGCTGTGGCCACTCCGAATCTCTCACAGCTCTAAGCCCACTATGGTTGAGGGTTACCTGCAGAAATGAAATGAATGAGTGAGTTTGAGAACTCAGTGTGTAACTTAGTCTCAACCATAGGCTAAAACAGATCAAGCCTCAGAATCAGAGTTAATTGGGCCTTGGCCCATTACAGAAATTAGGTTAAGCCCATAGGCCCATAACAGATACAAATCAGATATATTATGCAAACAGAAAACCCAACCCAGATCCAACCATAACACCCCCGTACCAGCCTTACACCATGTGGGGAGACTACTCGACCCACCCAACCGCTATACACCACAGAAATTTGCAGCGAGGCTGCCAGATATTGTGACGAGGTCACCAAATACAGATATTGTGGCGAGGCCATCAGAACAGATATATATGTGGCGAGGCCACCAGAATAGATATATACATGGCGAAGCCACTAGATTGCAGCGAGGCTGCCAGATCAGATATATATATGTGGCGAGGCCACCAGATTGCAGCGAGGCTGCCAGAACGCTTCCTCCATCATAAACCCAAACCCCATGCAACAGATATCATGATATGGCATATAACATACAGAATCGCATGCATCAGATATACACATGTATTATGAGATATTACATACAGAAACAGGAAATCATACGTTTCATACAGAATTTACCCTAGGGGTATAAAGGTCATTTTGCACCTAGGGGTAAAATGGTAATTTTCCATACTTAGGGGTATTTTAGTCTTTTCATCGATTTTCAGGGTTTTTATTCAAATCCAAGTAATTAGTAGTCCATTAGTGTTTACAGAAGTCCTTTTAACCTTAGTTTCCAGTTTTACCCTATTTAGCCCAAAATCCCCTAATGGGCCTTACTAAATCCATTATCGTCTTAAGCCCGTTAAAACCAAATTTTAATGTTCAGATTGTTAATTTAACCGGTTTATTCTCAACATACCGCCAGAATGCTTTTAATGACAATTTTACCGATATGGGCTCGGAAGCCCATTGGGCCCACCTTTGGCCCATTCAAGCCCAACTTACCGGAATGCTCAGAATCGCACCTTCAACAATTCTGTCACCATCGAATCTAAAGTTGACCCTAACAGCGTAAACGATTACACAGAGATTTCACAAGGCCAAATTTTCAGTCACTTTTGGTTATTACGGCCGTTGCCGTCCTAGTCTATAGCGAAAGTATGTTACACACCTGTTAACTGTCGAAATATTGATGAAACCCACGTATGAAGAGCTTACAATCGAACACCAACTTTTTAGTCTAATATTTGATAACCAAAGAGTCATAAACCCTTACCAAAATCGGCTTACATGGCCTAAGACCTTAAAGTCCCTACCTTCTGCCGAAAATGGACTAGATCCTACTGTCCACTTGCGTTAGTCTACACTAGCCCCTTGCTGCACGTCCCTTCGTCCACACTAGAGTACACAAAACCAAGAGAAAGAGGCCAATAGGCCTTTAGTCACTAACGTTAGCCTCTCTAAAAAAACGTTTCGGCTTCTTACCTTAAACCTGAAAACTAACGAGATAGGATCACAAAATACTTACCAATCTAAGTCCCAAACCACAGCCCTTCCACTTGTAACAATGAGAAAGGAAGAGTGTTGAAGGGTTTTGGTTTTAGAAGAGGGGAATAGGGTCTTAAGCACAAGAGGGTTCGGCTAACAAGTTGGAGAGGGCTTTGATGAAGGAAAGAAGAAGTAGAAGAAGAAGAGAAGTGTGGGTAGAACCAATTCGGTCAATGGGAGAGTCTAGCAATGGTGGTTCGGCTTGAAGAAACAAATGGAGAGGAGAAAACGTGTAAAGAGAAGAATAGGAGGAGAGGTATTTGATCAAAAGGAGTTCGACAATGAGGTACAACAGGGTTCGGCTACAAGAACAGAAAATGAAGAAAAAGAAGAATTTAGAGGACCTAAATGCTAAGAAAAAATCGGCAAAAGGACCACAAAAAGAACCTAAGAGAAATCGGCACTATTAGCACCTAATTGTCGAATACTCTCCTATGCAAAAATACCGATAATGTACCCCCAAAAGTCCCTTGGCCGGCCACCTCTCTTCAAAATTCAAAAGCTCCCAAAAATTCTCCTTAACAAGCTCCCCTTATCACTCCACAAAATCCTCTCATGACCGATTCAAACACTCCTCAACAGAGTTCAACTCTGCTTCAAACTCTTACCAGACCAAGCATAAAAATTAAACACCACACATGCTCACTCTGGGACTTGAACCTTGGACCTCTAAGCTCACTTAGGCGCCACTTTTTAAGGAGCTTAGTGGCGCCTCCTTTGCCACTTTACCAAGACTTGTTTTGTGCTATATTTTACGCACAATTCCTTAAGACCCTTACTTCCAACGGCCCCCTATCTCCTAAGTCAAAAATACAAAATTTTGCCGAGTTTTTACCCAACACCTGGGCCTTCCATAGGCCCATTAACACTCCCCAAACATGCATTACACACCAAAATACTATAGTTCCTACATTTCACTAGATGAACAATAATCTAAGAGAAACCCAAAAATTTAGGGCGTTACACTCATTGACTTTGTGTTGTAAACATCATTCAAATCTAATACATGTATACCTCTTTTACCAAACTTTCAGCTCAATGAGCAAACACATATAAGCATATATATATATCCCCAATTTTGTTCTTTGTTAAATTCTCTAATAGCCATTCGGCTACATAACAAACATGTTTATGATTTCTTTCTCAATAACCTTATTATGGTAAGGACAATGGGATATCATTCATCTATCATACATGTATATCATGGCATTTTGAATTAAATACCAAATTCAAATACTCAAAACTTACTTATATTATACCTTTCTCAATATTAACACATCATAAGCATGTCTCAGTCCTCTCAATACCATCTGCTACAGCTCGATTGGGATCGGAATTCATTACAATATGAGAAACACTTTTTAACTGTCAGAAATCATCACACTATCATATTATCACTCTATGGCATGTATAACTAGACTCACATGTGCTACGTTAGTCCTAGAATCGACTAAACCGTAGCTCTGATACCAATAAAATGGAATACCCCTATCCCGTAACCGTCGCCTGAATAGGTAAGGGGCATTACCTGACTTGTAACTCATATCAGAACAGTAAAAATTTGAACTTTTTCTTGAAATAAAGAACATTCATTTAGATAAGTACTAAACACAGCCAGGGATAAAATTTAAACTTTTATAAGTAAACATTCAAAAGATGCCAATAGTCAAAATATCATTCTAATATATTGTCTATCCTATACATACCATAAGCTTAGTCCAATCACATGGTTGCCTTAATGGTAGATAGTGTGACGAAGTGCTGACGATCCCCGAGCTGGTAGTCAGAATCCACAACCTATAGACCAAAACATGAACGAACAGAGTAAGCTTTCGTAAGCTTAGTAAGTTTTAAGCAAAACAAAGTGTTTTCATTCAATATCATTGGTCATTCATTTCAACTGTTCGATGAAGTTAATCTAGAGCTTCATCTCGAACCATAAAATCAATAAACGCATCACTTGGCTATCACATATATACTTTGGAATAATAATGACCTAGATGGTTGAATATTTCCAAAGCACATTCTTCATCAACTGAAGTTGGATTTCACATGGTAAGCACATTCTTCACCAATTTACAACTTTCAATAATCCTTTCCACTTGTTCATAATCACATCCATATTTTCAAGTATTTCAACATGGCAAGTACTAAATTACCGTAGGCACATAAAGAACCAAACATATTCCTTATCACATATACGTAAGTTTACAGAATATAATCCTTACCTTGTACTGGCATATCTAGCTGAGCCCAACCCATACTCAAATCATAAGGCTTTTGGGCAGAATATGCACTAATACATAAGAATATTTCGTCACATACTTCATTATACAAGCATACCCTTACCAATTAGATCATTCTCATATTTGGAGTTATAATATTAATCACATTTACATACCTCTTTGATACTAATAATTCATTTCGAAATCACTCCACCGATGAGTAAGTAATACGTACCTGAACATCTTAAATACATAATACTTATTTGATGGTAACTTATTGCGGATACTCAATATCAAAGTCTTACTTGAATCCCAGCATTTAGCCTTCGGGTCTTTAAAGCCCGGATATAGTACGAGCACGAAGCCTACGGACATTAACTCAGGATAATATTCTCGCATAAAGCCTGCGGGATCTTAACCTGGATATAGTACTGGCACAAATGCCCTTCGGGACTTATCACAGTTATTCACTTTCACATTCATCACATTGGCCATTCGGCCTTATCACATATATACACTTTCACATTCATCACATTGGCCATTTGGCCTTATCACATATATACATGTTCACATTCATCACATTGGCCATTCGGCCTTGTCACATATATACATGTTCACATTCATCACATTGGCCATTCGGCCTTAGCACATATATACACTTTCACATTCATCACATTGGCCATTCGGCCTTATCACATATATACATGTTCACATTCATCACATTGGCCATTCGGCCTTATCACATATATACACTTTCACATTCATCACATTGGCCATTCGGCCTTATCACATATATACATGTTCACATTCATCACATTGGCCATTCGGCCTTATTGTAGGAACGCCGGTGCCTCCAAGGCGCAGCCGAAAATTAGAATAATAAAATTTTTCCGGCGATCCATACCATGGATCCATGTGTAAGGAAGGAATCGGGGTGATAAAGGTTTCGAAATTACCGAAACTTCAATCTGAGTAGACTGCGACGCCAAGGCAACGGGAATCCTGAAGCACTATCGAACCAGGCCACAACCTTTTCCGATGTCGGCCTCTACGTAGTCCACCCAATTAACAACGAACGGTAATATTCCAGAAAACTGTTTTCAGAGATGTATTGTTTTGACGGCTGCTAGACCTATATTTAACATAGTTTCAGGATTGCCTATATATTAGCACTTTAGGGTTTTTTACCCTTGCCATATATATATCTTTCAATTAATTGGTATATATTCATAACGAATATTTATTACCATATATATAATCTGAATCATAATAGTCATCATTAAAATAAATATAATAACGTTTAACCGAAAATTATAATTACGTTAATTATAATAAAAATTTCGGTAAACTATATTTATTTAAATTTATATATATATGAACCAAAATCATATATTAGAAAATTATGTTCTTGATTATGTGTACAACATCCTTGTACATACAGTATGTTCAATAGTCTGATTGCCCAATTAAATTAATTCTATAATTAATTTAATTCATGTGACAACCAGACACAATACCAACTATGTTTTACACCGTTCATTTCAATCGTAGGGTGTGACCCTATAGGTTCTTGTAACGTTAGCAGTAATATTAGAACTATTCTAATATTACAAACAATGAGTGGCATCTAGCAATGCATACCTAAGTTACAAGAAGTCATGATTCGACATAACCTTTTGTGATTAACTTTTCATGCATTAATCCTTAAGTCCAATATCTTTGGAATGGACACAAGTCATGGAATAGTCACACTTGCATAGTCCATCCCATGTTTCTTGATACCTTGAGTAGACTATGATATACAAATAAGTATGACATCTCATATCAACTTATTTGAGCATGGCCATGCATTTCTAGTCTCACTCAATCAAGTGGCCTGAGATATTACTCCTATTATGTAGGAGGGACTTATCCTATATTGATCAACCATATCCCTCTACATAGATTGTGGTATATCCAACATTAGTCTTAATAGAACAACCAATTACGGTGTTCGTTTGACTATATCAAAATATACAACTCACGATGTTGGAATGATGATGATCTCAAGTATGAGGATCATATACATATTAATCACTATGAGTAATATTGTGACAATTACATAATAATCCAAGAAACATACTCATAGTGGGTCAGTCCAATATGTTGTTCTCTAACACACACATTCATGCATTGATTCTGATACTCCATATCAATGACAACTCTTTATCATCAATCAACTACATGTTAGTCTTAATGCATTATTATTGTCCTAGCCAACAATAATACTTGACTAAGGATCTTTTAAGAATACTCATATTATTCTTAGGACATTATTATAAAACAATTTATTTATGCACACAGAAATGAAACTGAAATAATAATGGCAAAGCTTACATTAATAAACATGATAAATCAAGTATGTTATCACAACCATCTCGTGATTGATCTTTGGGCATACTCTTACACTTATCACATATATTCATGTTCACATTCATCACATTGGCCATTCGGCCTTATCACATAGATACACTTTCACATTTATCGCATATATACATATCTTGTACATCAATTTCATCAAAACAACATTGACTAGGTATACTAGTCATTTATGGCTTATAACTTCACTTTAATACGGATTTGGTACTTTGATTACCAATATTTAATCGATAGCTTATAAGCAACTTAAATAGTTTTATCAAGGTTTACAACATAATCACAATTCAGCACAAGCTGTTTTTCCTAAGCAACAGTCATTACATTATTTGTAAATGGAGCTACGAAACTCCAAATAAAGTGCCGTTAATTTTCCCTGAAAATAGACTCATATATCTTTTATCCATAAAATTTTTAGAATTATTGGTTTGGCCAATCAATACCAGATTTTTGTTGAAGTTTCCCCCGTTTCACTGTTTGACTATTCTGACCACTCTTCACTACGAATCAAATATCTCATTGTACATAATTCAAAATATGTTCTCGATTATTTCATTTGAAACTAGACTCATTAAGGAGTCTAAGCATATAAATCTTATCTTATAATGGTTTTTGTACAATTTACAATGATTTTCTAAAAACAGAATAGGGGCTTTCGGAGTCATTCTGACTCTATCTCACACAACTTTGAATATCTCATTATCGGCAACTCCTTACTTACACGGTTTCTTTTATAGGAAACTAGACTTATTAAGCTTTAAATAAATAATTTATTCAGCCTCTAATTCAACTCCAACAATTTATGGTGATTTTCTAAATTCACATTACTGCTGCTGTCCTAAGTAGATTTATTACAAATTTACTCTTCTGACATATCCTTTTAGCACTTCATATTATCATATCCATTTGGCAACATATCATATCAATAACTTACCTATACTTCATAATAGCCATTGGGCTATATGGATAAAAATACAATAGAGTTATGATTCTTTTAATATGCGCTTAACATATCATACTCAATCATATTATAGGCTTTAATACTTAAAACTTACCTCGAGTATATCTGAACACCTACGGGTCGGCTATATAACCACTTTAGCTTCCCTTTATCCACGCTTGTCTCTCTGGAATCTTAAGCTTAGATTAAGTAAGTAAACTAGTTTAATCATCTTATCAATTCCTCAAAACAAGCATTAATCGAGTATATAAACCAAGTACATATAAATCACTTTGGTCAACCACCGCTTGTCACTTAACATAATTAATTTCCATTTTCAATAACATAGAACCTAGGTTGGCCGAATGTATTCTTTCCTCTATGTATGTATATTATTCGTATTTCATTCAGCTTACTTATCTATTTGAAAACCATATCACCGAGTACACATAGACTCATTTTACAACTACTTTCAATACGCAACATTAATACACCATTTAGTTGCACATATATACCATGATTCAAATGCACATAGCTCTCAACTCAACCAAACTTGACTTAATATATTCATATTGGACAGCATATGAAGTCTCAATTGAACAATAAGTAAATAAATTCAAGTAAAAACAATTTCTCCTCCTACTATCACATATACGGCATACTTAATTCCTTTCATCCCAAATACATTTAAAATCACTTATTCCTTAACATTGGACCTAATCGATCATTATTATAACCAATTTAAGCCATGCATTAATATTAATTTCATTCAGTCATTATATTAAACAAATTCATGAATTAAATTATTTTGCTAATCCACATTCGGTCAATTCATTTTACACATGAATATTCACATCTACTTCAATCACATATAATAATAGATTCATCTTATTTAACTAAAATCATAATCAAATTCAACTTATATATATTATTTAAATATTTAACAACACCTCTTCATAAAATTTATCATAGACGAATACTTATTTTTCATCTATTTAATTCTAGATTCGGTAAACACACATATATAATTACCGAATGCACATAGCTTATAAACTAATTAAATTGAATCATTTCTTAACTAACCACCACATTCGGCCATGGAGTAAGCTAAGTTAACAAATAAACACATACTACAATTAAATTGCAAGAATTTATACAACTTAACACTATTACCCAAAACGGTACTCCTTGCTATCTAACACACAATTTAGCATCAATTTTACCTAACTAAATTTCCCAATCTATATTCGACAACTATGCTAAAACACTTAAGCACTTAGGCCGATTTTAGCTCCTCATTTAATTCCACATCAACAAATTTTAATAAGCTCAAATTTTCATATAACCATCCCTCATTAACGAAAGTCTTTCCACTTAACATACAATGGCTGAATACTCTTATTAACCTTGCATTATGCCAAGTAGCCAATTGCCATAAAACACTTGACACAATTATTCAACTAATTAAACTCAATTTGTTAATTAACAACCCTCAATACACAAAGCATCAAAACAACCCCAAGGAAACTCAATTAAAACATGGCTGAATGCCTAAATCTTTCAAAGCTCAAGGAATTTCACATTAGGCAAAGGAGAGAACCCTTAGACTAGCTCAAACAACCTCCAAATTCCATTTTTTTAACACAAGCATCAAGGAAAATACAATTCTTCCATCCTTGCTCATATGGCCGAATATCATATCTTGTTTAACCCACAAAGATTTTAAGTTTGCAAGGCTCAAATTCCATTAGTCTTAATCTTCAATACAAAAATCTAACAAAACATCACCAAAGAAAAACATGCATCCATGGCCAATTATGCATGGCAATACCAAGCTCAAAATTTATTCAAGGCTAAGTAAATGACTTAGCATCCATCTTTGATTCACTAAAATTTCAAAAGCAAAAATCATGAACATACCTTTCAACTTGGCCAAGTAATGACCGAATCATCTAGCTTCAATTCTCAATTTCTTTCTTTGAGTTTCGGCTAGGGAGAAAGAAAGATGAACACCTTGTTCTTTTCACCCAAATCCTTATTTTATTAATTCTATTATTTAAATTTTATGATAACTAATTTCTAATTCCTTTTATTATTATTATGTAACTAAATTACAACTCACAAAATGCCAAAAACCTCATCATTACCGTCCACTATCATAAAAGTGGGCAAATTGACATGCAAATCCCTTATTTCTCATGCATGCATTATTTAGTCATCACACATTTTCCATCATACTTTTAAAGTTTATAATTAAGCCCTTTTAGGTGAAATTCACAATTAAAAGCTAAATTAAAGCACCCAAGATGTCACACATGAATTTGCACATACAATAGGCATCAAAATAATTATTAAATTATTTTTGTGCCTCGATTTTGTGGTCCCGAAACCACTTTCTGACTAGGGTCAAATTAGGGGTGTCACAACTAATGTCCATCTTTGTCATTTATAACCTTCAATGGTCTAATTGCATCATAAATGCCTCATGCTATAAAGACAACCACAATTTGGCCCTTACAAATTAAACTATCAAATTTTCATTTTACGCGATGAAGCCCTTTTTCATAATTAAGCACACAAACAACCAAATTTTTATACGAGACTTTCCCACATGCTAATACACATATAATAAGCATAAAAAATAATAGTTAAGTATTTTTTTTAACATCGGATATGTGGTCCCGAAACCACTATTTCGACTAGGGTCTAAACCGGGCTGTTACATTGGAACACCCCTTACCCATGTCCGACGCCAGGATAGGGTACGATGCGTTACCTTTCTAAATACGTGCAACCATTCAATCTAAACTCATGGAAATGCATCCCAATTAAAAACTTTTTCAAATATTCTCTTACAAACACTCACATGGGCCTATGCGGCCAAAAATGTGGTTTAGAAACAACCTAGGACCATTTCTGGCACTTAAGAAAACTTCTTCAAAAACTAGTAAAAACAGGACACGCACCCATGTGGAAAGGGCAACACGCCTGTGTGGCCTCTAAACATGGCCGTGCTGATGGCCCGTGTGCCTCACATGGCCTAAGCACCTAAGGACACGCCTGTGCCCCTTGTCCGTGCAAATTTATTTCTAACTTCGAACCTACAGGGGTTCTCACATGGCTTGGTCACACGCCAGTGTGCCCAGCCCGTGTCCCTCACATAGCCATAAGACGCCCTATTCCAAAAACCTTGACATTAAGTTTCTGATGTCATCACACACACGGCTGTGGCACACGCTCGTGTGCTGGCCGTGTCCTCCACACGGTTGTGTCTCATGCCCGTGTGGTACACTGATGGGTATTAAATAAAAATGTAACACCCTAGGCCCCTGTCCGTCGCCGGATTAGGGTTTAAGGTATTACAAAATCAAAATACAAACTACCGAGGTTCATAGTTACAAGCTAGACGTGAATTCATTGAGTTCTACAAGCATGCTAGCAAAACTATACCTTGAGGCTACTAATAATTGGGCTAAACCGAACATTCAATGACCGACCATCATGTTAGAAATTCATCGCATATTGGTTGATAACTGAACAACATGCCACAACATTAAACCAAACGAGTATCATTCACATAAATATTCAACTCGAAGACTAAGCAAGCCATTTTCACATGGCTAGAATAATTACAATTCAAAATGAAGTTTGGTTTAATCGAAGGAAAATAGCCTATACATGCCATTGACCCAAAAATAACCATCAAATGTACCAAAATAACAGCGATAGTGTAGGTGATTTAGGCTTCAATCCCCGAGTCCGTAGCTTCCAAAAAGAGATCTATAAAACAGAGGAAACAAGGGAAACGGAGTAAGCATTACAATGCTTAGTAAGTTTTAAGCAATGACATCAAATAAATCATCAAATTAAAGCATAGTTGTTCGTATTTTTGTTTCCCTCTTCTCTTGGGTAAGTCACCCTTTTTCCACACATATACATTCACGTCATATACGAAAGTGGATATCTTTCACTCATAGTAAGTTCACGTAAACATATACATGTCACAAAAGTCACATAACATTTCACATAGGCCAATTGCACTTTGATCATATTAATAATCTCATTTCAAATACACGTATGAAATCACATAATGACTTTAGTATTCGGTCCAAAATCCATCTTGTATATAAGCCAAGGGTACATACCTGTATAGTTTAACACTTTCAGTGCAATTCATTAGCGTTCGTTACCTTGAAGACCAGTAGTCTTAGGCTTTTCTCGTATCATCATCGAGATCTCTATCTCGGGTAATTTCTATACATAGCCATCGGGTCTTTTCCCCGGATATAATCTCCGTATATAGCCTTCGGGTCTTAACCCGGACATCATCTCTGCATATAGCCTTCGGGTCTTAACCCGGACATAGTCTCCACATATAGTCAGCGGGAATTAACCCCGGATTCACATTACAAATTCTCATACACATATATATTCACATGTAGCCAAGTTTCACATAGCAAGATTTCATTTGCAATTCAATCAATTCATGTGCATACCAACATATAACATGCTTCTCGACTTTATATCATAATTATACACATAATTCAAACTTATACACATATATTCTTCTTTTCTAAACTATCGGCCCAATGATCAAACATACATAGGCAAAAGCATTTCAAAGCTCAATTTCAGCCCTTTTCTCTATGAGCCATTCGGCCATATAACAAACAAGAAATAGGCTTCTTTCTCAATGGAGCATCGTTCAAATATCAGCATGTATATCATGGCATTTTAACTTAAATACCAAATTCGATTACTCAAAACTTACCTTGAACTTTCACGAAAAATTTCGAGTTGGCTATTCGACCACTTTAGCCTTTCCTTTATCCGAACTCGTCCCTCTATGCTCTTGAGCTAAATAAAACATTTAATTCTATTAATCCTTATTCAAGCACCTTAAAGAATCATTTTCACTCATAGAAAATTCATACATACATATTCTTCTCATTGCAACCACTCATGCACATAGGAGCATTTCACATACATATCATAAATCACAGCAAGCTGATTTTCTGAGCAGCATTCAATAATTTACTCATAACTGGAGCTACGAAACTCCAAATGAGGTGCCGTTAATTTTGTGTGAAAATAGACTCATTTATCTTCCGTCCATAAAATTTTCATAATTTTTGGTTTGACCAATCAATACCAGAATTTTCTCAAAGTTTCCCTATTTCACTGTTTGAGTAAACTGACCACTCTATACTACGAACCGAATTTCTCCTTGCACAGAATTCCAAATATGGCCTCACCTATTCCATTCGAAACTAGACTCATTAAGGAGTCTAAGCATATAAATTTTGTCTCATAACAATTTTTATACAATTTATAGTGATTTTCTAAATACAGGGCAGGGGACTTCGAAGTCAATCTGACACTGTCTCACTCTACTCTAAAAATCTATTTATCAGAAATTCCTTTTCTTGCAAAGTTTCTTTTATAAGAAACTAGACTCATTAAGCTTCAATTACACAATTTATTCAGCCTCTAATTCAACTGGTACAATTTATGGTGATTTTTCCAAAACACGTTACTGCTACTGTACTAAGCAATTTCTTATACAAAACCCACTCTTTAATGTTCTTAAGCACATACTTAAAACATAGCATTTCCTAAGGCACCACTAAGGGTAATCATTGACCTTAACACATATATATATATACAATTCATGTTCCTTCCATCCATAATCAGATTTCTCCATATAGCACAAACTAAACCAATTACCAATTTGACACCCAAAACATCCAAAAGCAACATCAAAGGCTCATTCGGCCATTGCACATACATACATTATAGCAATTGAAACATCAAAACAAAATTAAGAGTAAAACAACTCAATCATTCAAAGAACCAAAGGTCCTTTAGGCAATTATCCTCACCAAAGTTCCAATCTTACTATTTTGTGCTTACAAATCCAATTCTTATGAATTTTTGACATCATGGAGTCTATTAACAAGCTTTAGTAAGTTCATAATTGCAAAACAAGACTCCCTAACAAATTTTGACAAGGCCGAATGCCTTCATCCTATAAGGCTCAAGAATTTTTCACATTAACAAAGAAGAGGACCCTTAAACAAGTTCAAACAACACCCACCTTCCATTATTTAACACAAGCATTAAGGAAAACATAATTTACCCTACACTTGGTCATGGCCGAATGTTCCATCTAGATTATCACACAAAAGTTTCATGTTTTCAAGCTCAAATCTCTTAACAAGACCTTCAAAACATCACTAAAGAGAGCATGCATCCATGGCCAAATGCTTATAGCACTTAGGGCTCAAGAAATTCAAGCATGGACAAGAAAAGAGCTTCAAAACCAACTAGATTTCATGAAGTGCAAAGAAAATCATCTAGAAATTGTACCTTAATCAAGATTTCTCCCAACCAAATTGCTTGAACCCTATTTCTCTTCTCCCTTAGTCACATACGGCAATGAAGGAAAAAGATGAACAAAAAATGTTGTTTTTACCCTCTTTTTCTTATTTTATTAACTATATTATTTCTATTTTATGACAACTTATTTTATTTAATAAAAACAAATTTATTTTCATTATTGTTGTTATTAATTAGCCATAAAACAAAACACAAAATGACAAACTAAGTCAACATTACCATCCACTATCACAAAAGTGGGTAATTTGACATGCAAGTCCCTTATTTTGCATGCATGCATTTATTAGTCATCACACATCTAGCTAGTCTACTTTCAAAGTTCACAACTAAGCCCTTTTAAGTGAAATTCAAATTTATAACTCTAAATTGACACACCAAACATGTCACACATGAATTAACACATATTATAGGCATCTAAATGAACATTAAATCTATTTTATGCCTCGGTTTTGTGGTCCCGAAACCACATCCCGACTAGGGTCGTTTTTAAGGCTGTCACAACTCTCCCCCACTAAAGAAATTTTCGTCCCCGAAAATTCTTACCGGAAAATAAGTTTGGGTAATGTTCTCTTATCGAATCCTCAAGCTCCCAAGTAGCTTCTTCGACCCCGTGTTTGACCCATAACACTTTCACTAACGAAATCCTCTTATTCCGCAACTCTTTAACCTCATGTGCCAAAATACGAATTGGTTCCTCCTCGTAACTCATATCAGATCGAATCTCAATGTCAGACGGATTAATCACATGCGATGGGTCGGATCTATATCGTCGGAGCATCGAAACATGAAAAACGTTGTGAATCCTTTCAAGTTCGGGAGGCAAAATCAGTCGATATGCTACCGGTCCAATCCGTTCAGATATTTCATATGGTCAGATGAACCTCGGGCTCAATTTGCCCTTACGGCCGAATCTTAGCACCTTTTTCCAAGGTGACACTTTAAGAAATACTTTGTCTCTGACCTGGTACTCGATATCTTTCCGCTTTAAATCCGCGTAAGACTTTTGACGATCTGAAGCTACCTTAAGGCTATCACGAATCACTTTTACTTTCTGTTCGGCGTCTCTAATTAAATCGACTTCAAAGATCTTACTTTCATTGAGCTCGGTCCAAAACAACGGTGTACGGCATTTGCGACCGTACAAAGCCTCGTACGGTGCCATCTTAATGCTCGATTGGAAACTGTTGTTGTAAGCGAATTCAATCAAAGGCAAATATCGTTCCCACAAACCACTAAACTCAAGAACACAACATCTCAACATATCCTCGAGTATCTGAATTACTCGTTCTGATTGACCGTCCGTCTGAGGATGGAACGCGGTACTAAAATGTAGCTTAGTACCCAAAGAATCTTGTAGTTTCTTCCAAAACCGCAATGTAAATCTCGGGTCTCTATCCGACACGATAGAGATAGGGACCCGTGCAATCTGACGATCTGAGAAACATACAACTCCGCTAGCTTATCAAGTGAGAAATCCGTATGCACAGGTATAAAGTGAGCGGATTTAGTTAATCGATCTACAACAACCCAAATCGCATCCTTCTTGCTCGGTGTCAACGGTAGCCCAGATACAAAATCCATCGTGACTCTATCCCACTTCCACTCGGGAATCAAAATCAGTTGCAACAAACCCGATGGCACCTGATGTTCTGCTTTTACTTGTTGGCATATCAGACACTTCGACACAAAATTTGAGATGTCTCGTTTCATACCATGCCACCAATATTGACGTTTCAAATCATTGTACATTTTAGTACTTCCCGGATGAACTGACATTCGGCTATTGTGGGCTTCCTCTAAAATCATCGAAACCAACTCCGAACTTCTCGGTATACATACTCGGCCTCGAAACCTCAAACAATCATGGTCGTCAACTTGAAACTCAGGATCCACATTTACATCGCATTGAGCTCGTTTGGCAATTAAATCTTCATCCGCTTTCTGAGCTTCACAAACTTGTCGGAGAAATATCGGTTTGGCTTTTAATTCCGCTATCATCACGCCGTCATTAGATACTGATAAATGCACGTTCATGGCTCGTAAAGCAAACAATGATTTTCGGCTAAGAGCATCAGCAACTACATTCGCCTTTCCCGGATGATAGTCAATGACAAGCTCGTAATCTTTTAGCAATTCAAGCCACCGTCTTTGTCTCAGATTCAAATCTCTTTGCGTCATCAAGTATTTGAGGCTTTTATGGTCGGAAAAGACATGACATTTCTCACCAAAAAGGTAGTGACGCCAAATCTTCAAAGCAAAAACAATAGAAGCTAATTCGAGATCATGAGTCGGATAGTTCTTCTCATGAGGCTTCAATTGCCTCGAAGCATAAGCAACAACTTTGCCTTCTTGCATCAAAACACATCCCAAGCCATTCAAAGACGCATCACTATATACTACAAACTCCTTACCGGATTCAGGTTGAACTAAGACTGGAGCTTCCGTCAATAGGGCTTTCAATTGGTCAAAACTCTTTTGGCACTTCTCGGACCATTCGAATTTAACATCCTTCTGCAATAGCTTCGTCAACGGGGTTGAGATCATCGAAAAATCTTTCACAAACCGTCGATAGTACCCGGCAAGCCCTAAAAAGCTTCGAATTTTCGAGACATTTTTAGGAGGCTTCCACTCGAGGATAGCAGAGATTTTATTCGGATCAACTCGGATACCCGCAGCAGATACAATGTGTCCCAGAAAACTGACCTCGCGCAACCAGAACTCACACTTGCTGAATTTCGCGTATAACTGGTTATCACGCAAAACCCGTAGCACAAGTCTTAAATGCTCGGCATGCTCGATCTCATCGCGAGAGTAAACCAAAATGTCATCGATAAACACGACCACAAATCGATCTAGGTACTGCTTAAACACTCGATTCATCAAATCCATGAAAACAGCGGGGGCATTAGTCAGCCCAAACGGCATCACTAAAAATTCATAGTGTCCGTATCTCGTTCTCAAGGCAGTCTTAGGCACATCTGAGTCTCGAACTCGCAATTGATAATAACCAGATCGTAAGTCAATCTTTGAAAACACTGAGGCTCCCTTTAACTGATCGAATAAGTCGTCGATACAAGGCAATGGATACTTATTCTTTATGGTCACCTTGTTCAGCTGCCGATAGTCAATACACATCCTCAAAGTCCCGTCCTTCTTTTTCACGAATAAGACGGGTGCACCCCAGGGAGAAAAGCTCGGTCTTGCGAAACCTCTATCGGTCAATTCTTGCAACTGGGATTTCAACTCTTTCAACTCCGTCGGAGCCATACAATATGGAGCAATTGAAATCGGAGTTGTACCCGGAACTAACTCAATGCCGAACTCAACCTCTCTAACAGGCGGTAATCCCGGTAATTCTTCGGGAAACACGTCCGGATACTCACAAACCACAGGAACAGACTCAAGCTTCTGTTCGGATATTTTACTATCTAAAACATAAGCAAGATAAGCCTCACAACCCTTTTTCATAAATTTCTGAGCCAACATAGAAGATATTACTGCCCGCAGCCCGTTTAAATCCGTAGACTCAATTCGAATGATCTCATTAATCGAACACCGTAGATCAATAGTCTTTCATTTGCAGTTTACTACCGCATAGTGCACGGTCAACCAATCCATTCCAAGTATAACATCAAATTCATCGAATGGCAAAAGCATCAAATCGGCCGGGAAACAGAAATCTCGAATCCTAAGGGGACATTTCTTACACACTCTATCGACTAACACACAACAACCCAAGGGATTTGACACTCGAACCACAAACTCAGTAGACTCAATAGGAAGAGTCTTACTAGATGCCAAAGTTTCACATACATATGAATGAGTTGAACCGGGGTCAATCAAAGCAATTACATCAGTATCAAAAAGAGTGAAAGTACCGGTGATAACGTCGGGCGAAGAGGCATCCTCTCGTGCGCTAATTGCATAGGCTCTAGCAGGAGCATGAGCCTCAGATCTTGTCGTAGCATCTTTAAACCTTCTCTGACCACCGCTAGCATTCCCCGAATTTCTAGGTGGCCTCCCTCGAGCTGAAGTAGTATTCGATTTTCCACTCGGGTTCATATTTTGTTCGGACCATCTAGGGCAATCTCTTATAAAGTGATCAGCCGACCCGCATTTATAACAAGAGCGATCATGAAATCTGCAGCTCCCCGAATGCCATTTTCCACAATACTTGCACTCGACTCTGTCTCGACGATCGTTCCCAACACTAGCGGCAGAAGTGGCACGTGAACTCATAGGGGGTCGATCATGGTCTCGTCTAGAAAAACCCGAAGTAGCAGATGGTCCGTCCGATTCACTTCGGAACTTCTTTGAGGATTTTTGAATAGACCTCCCGGAAGACCTCTTACGGAACTCTCTGGCTCCGCTATCAGCTTTTCTCTTTTCATTTCGAAGCTCTTCGGCCTTGCAGGCTCGCTCGACAAGAACAACGAACTCTTGAATTTCTAGAATGCCAACCAGCAGTTTGATGTCTTCATTTAACCCGTCCTCGAAGCGTTTACACATAATAGCTTCGGATGATATACACTCGCGAGCATATCGGCTAAGTCGTACGAATTCCCTCTCATATTCGGTCACCGACATTCTGCCTTGTTTAAGCTCGAGGAATTCCTTTCGTTTCTGATCGATAAATCTTTGGCTGATATACTTCTTTCGGAACTCAACTTGGAAGAACTCCCAACTAACTCGCTCTCTCGGCACCACTGAAACCAATGTGTTCCACCAATAGTAGGCAAAATCACGCAGCAGGGATACGGCACACTTCAAGCATTCTTCGGGCGTACACGACAGCTCATCAAACACACGAATCACATTATCGAGCCAAAACTTGGCCCGCTCAGCATCGTCATCAACTGTAGCCCGGAACTCTTCAGCCCCATATTTTCTAATCTTATCAACCGGGGGTTTACTCGACCTCACAGGGTCGGCCTCAGGAGGAGCCACAGGGGTCGGAAGTGGGTTATTCGGGGGAGGAGGTTGTGGAACAGCCGGATTAGTTCGAAGAAATTGGGTGAACCAATCATTCATCATTGCATAAAAGTTCTGCCTCATGTCATCATCTCGACGACTAGCATTCGGCTGAGAGTCGATCGGCGCGGTCCCTTGTGCGGGAGCAGCCGCTACACTCTCAATATCTTCCGCTACGGCTCGATCGGGATCGGAATCCATTACTATACGAAAACACATTTCAAATGTCAGAAATCACCACACTATCGCATTATCACAAAATGGCATGTATAGCTATACTCACACACGCTACGTTAGTCCGAGAATCGACTAAACCGTAGCTCTGATACCAATAAAAATGTAACACCCTAGGCCCCTGTCCGTCGCCGGATTAGGGTTTAAGGTATTACAAAATCAAAATACAAACTACCGAGGTTCATAGTTACAAGCTAGACGTGAATTCATTGAGTTCTACAAGCATGCTAGCAAAACTATACCTTGAGGCTACTAATAATTGGGCTAAACCGAACATTCAATGACCGACCATCATGTTAGAAATTCATCGCATATTGGTTGATAACTGAACAACATGCCACAACATTAAACCAAACGAGTATCATTCACATAAATATTCAACTCGAAGACTAAGCAAGCCATTTTCACATGGCTAGAATAATTACAATTTAAAATGAAGTTTGGTTTAATCGAAGGAAAATAGCCTATACATGCCATTGACCCAAAAATAACCATCAAATGTACCAAAATAACAGCGATAGTGTAGGTGATTTAGGCTTCAATCCCCGAGTCCGTAGCTTCCAAAAAGAGATCTATAAAACAGAGGAAACAAGGGAAACGGAGTAAGCATTACAATGCTTAGTAAGTTTTAAGCAATGACATCAAATAAATCATCAAATTAAAGCATAGTTGTTCGTATTTTTGTTTCCCTCTTCTCTTGGGTAAGTCACCCTTTTTCCACACATATACATTCACGTCATATACGAAAGTGGATATCTTTCACTCATAGTAAGTTCACGTAAACATATACATGTCACAAAAGTCACATAACATTTCACATAGGCCAATTGCACTTTGATCATATTAATAATCTCATTTCAAATACACGTATGAAATCACATAATGACTTTAGTATTCGGTCCAAAATCCATCTTGTATATAAGCCAAGGGTACATACCTGTATAGTTTAACACTTTCAGCGCAATTCATTAGCGTTCGTTACCTTGAAGACCAGTAGTCTTAGGCTTTTCTCGTATCATCATCGAGATCTCTATCTCGGGTAATTTCTATACATAGCCATCGGGTCTTTTCCCCGGATATAATCTCCGCATATAGCCTTCGGGTCTTAACCCGGACATCATCTCTGCATATAGCCTTCGGGTCTTAACCCGGACATAGTCTCCACATATAGTCAGCGGGAATTAACCCCGGATTCACATTACAAATTCTCATACACATATATATTCACATGTAGCCAAGTTTCACATAGCAAGATTTCATTTGCAATTCAATCAATTCATGTGCATACCAACATATAACATGCTTCTCGACTTTATATCATAATTATACACATAATTCAAACTTATACACATATATTCTTCTTTTCTAAACTATCGGCCCAATGATCAAACATACATAGGCAAAAGCATTTCAAAGCTCAATTTCAGCCCTTTTCTCTATGAGCCATTCGGCCATATAACAAACAAGAAATAGGCTTCTTTCTCAATGGAGCATCGTTCAAATATCAGCATGTATATCATGGCATTTTAACTTAAATACCAAATTCGATTACTCAAAACTTACCTTGAACTTTCACGAAAAATTTCAAGTTGGCTATTCGACCACTTTAGCCTTCCCTTTATCCGAACTCGTCCCTCTATGCTCTTGAGCTAAATAAAACATTTAATTCTATTAATCCTTATTCAAGCACCTTAAAGAATCATTTTCACTCATAGAAAATTCATACATACATATTCTTCTCATTGCAACCACTCATGCACATAGGAGCATTTCACATACATATCATAAATCACAGCAAGCTGATTTTCTGAGCAGCATTCAATAATTTACTCATAACTGGAGCTACGAAACTCCAAATGAGGTGCCGTTAATTTTGTATGAGAATAGACTCATTTATCTTCCATCCATAAAATTTTCATAATTTTTGGTCTGACCAATCAATACCAGAATTTTCTCAAAGTTTCCCTATTTCACTGTTTGAGTAAACTGACCACTCTATACTACGAACCGAATTTCTCCTTGCACAGAATTCCAAATATGGCCTCACCTATTCCATTCGAAACTAGACTCATTAAGGAGTCTATTTGTCTCATAACAATTTTTATACAATTTATAGTGATTTTCCAAAAACAGGGCAGGGGACTTCGAAGTCAATCTGACACTGTCTCACTCTACTCTAAAAATCTATTTATCAGAAATTCCTTTTCTTGCAAAGTTTCTTTTATAAGAAACTAGACTCATTAAGCTTCAATTACACAATTTATTCAGCCTCTAATTCAACTCGTACAATTTATGGTGATTTTTCCAAAACACGTTACTGCTACTGTACTAAGCAATTTCTTATACAAAACCCACTCTTTAATGTTCTTAAGCACATACTTAAAACATAGCATTTCCTAAGGCACCACTAAGGGTAATCATTGACCTTAACACATATATATATATACAATTCATGTTCCTTCCATCCATAATCAGATTTCTCCATATAGCACAAACTAAACCAATTACCAATTTGACACCCAAAACATCCAAAAGCAACATCAAAGGCTCATTCGGCCATTGCACATACATACATTATAGCAATTGAAACATCAAAACAAAATTAAGAGTAAAACAACTCAATCATTCAAAGAACCAAAGGTCCTTTAGGCAATTATCCTCACCAAAGTTCCAATCTTACTATTTTGTGCTTACAAATCCAATTCTTATGAATTTTTGACATCATGGAGTCTATTAACAAGCTTTAGTAAGTTCATAATTGCAAAACAAGACTCCCTAACAAATTTTGACAAGGCCGAATGCCTTCATCCTATAAGGCTCAAGAATTTTTCACATTAACAAAGAAGAGGACCCTTAAACAAGTTCAAACAACACCCACCTTCCATTATTTAACACAAGCATTAAGGAAAACATAATTTACCCTACACTTGGTCATGGCCGAATGTTCCATCTAGATTATCACACAAAAGTTTCATGTTTTCAAGCTCAAATCTCTTAACAAGACCTTCAAAACATCACCAAAGAGAGCATGCATCCATGGCCAAATGCTTATAGCACTTAGGGCTCAAGAAATTCAAGCATGGACAAGAAAAGAGCTTCAAAACCAACTAGATTTCATGAAGTGCAAAGAAAATCATCTAGAAATTGTACCTTAATCAAGATTTCTCCCAACCAAATTGCTTGAACCCTATTTCTCTTCTCCCTTAGTCACATACGGCAATGAAGGAAAAAGATGAACAAAAAATGTTGTTTTTACCCTCTTCTTCTTATTTTATTAACTATATTATTTCTATTTTATGACAACTTATTTTATTTAATAAAAACAAATTTATTTTCATTATTGTTGTTATTAATTAGCCATAAAACAAAACACAAAATGACAAACTAAGTCATCATTACCATCCACTATCACAAAAGTGGGTAATTTGACATGCAAGTCCCTTATTTTGCATGCATGCATTTATTAGTCATCACACATCTAGCTAGTCTACTTTCAAAGTTCACAACTAAGCCCTTTTAAGTGAAATTCAAATTTATAACTCTAAATTGACACACCAAACATGTCACACATGAATTAACACATATTATAGGCATCTAAATGAACATTAAATCTATTTTATGCCTCGGTTTTGTGGTCCCGAAACCACATCCCGACTAGGGTCGTTTTTAAGGCTGTCACATTTAATTTTTCAACTTAAGGTGTAGGGGACGCATGGCCTATTCACGCGCCTGTGAGTAGACTGTGTGTCACACACGGCCTAGACACATCCTTGTGTCTAACTTGTGGACAAAAATAGGCTATCTACCAAGCCTCTTGGCCACCCTAAAACAATTACAAAGGCATACTCAAATATACCAAGACTAAGGTGTTCGACCAATAGCCATAATTTGACATCCACACAATTTAATATGATCAATCTAAACAACCATCATACAACTACCCTAACAATTGCATTCATCTAACCATTTTGCATAATCATGAAACATCAACATTTCATTCATTAACTGAAGATAAATATCAGCTAATACTTTTGGCCTTATACAAAATATAGTATAAATATCAACTAATACTTTTGGCCTTATACAAAATATAGTATTTCAAATTCAAGCCAACACATTTGGCTCCCAAAATAATATGACACAACCCATGCCTAGTTTCTATACATGCCATTTCCCAAAACACTTAAATACCGAGTGATCAAGCCGATAGTGTGAGCATGGCCTCTGATGTCTGATGATCCCCGAGCTAGGTAGGCGGTACTAGAGGAAAATGGAAAATAGAGGGGTAAGCATAAATCCTAGTAAGTCTATATGCAAACATTTAATACATTGACCATGCATTGAAAAATTAAAATGTAGTTCAACTGTACCGATACTTCCAAAACATGAATTCACTTACTCGTCCCACACCTTACCCAATATCCTCAATACAATTTTATGCACAGAGCTCATCTTATTAACACATAAGTTACCTACAGTTACCTATCACCACAACACTCATAAATTTCATTTAAGTGATTCCACAATATAAACATCTATGCAATAAACCATACAAGTTAAATTCGCACATAGCCATTCATAGTGACATTAATAATAAAGTGGTTTCGCACTTAGCTCACCATCATCAATAATTTACGTTGGTTTCACACATACCTCACTTTTATCAATAATTTATGGTGGTTTCGCACATAGCCCACCTTTTTCAATAATTTACGGTGATTTTCCACTTAGCTCACCATCATTAATAATTTATGGTGGTTTCGCACTTAGCCCACCTTTATCAGTAAATTACGGTCCCACCCTTATCAACATATCATTGAATTTTACCCCTACTTTCATTTTTTGCATTTTCATCCAAAAACGATAACATTCAACCACATATCATATATGGCAATTATAAATAAAAGCATTAATAAAAGAGGTATCATTTACATATAAACTTACCTCGATATACAAAACGTGATAACTCGATCAATCTCAATCTAGAGCTTGGCCTTTCCCTGCTCTAAATTCGGGTCTCGTACTTCTTGATCTATATAAAAATAAATTCACTAATTTCGATCATCAATTTAATCTAAACAATTCAAAAATCATAATTTGGTAAAATGACAATTTTGCCCCTAAACCTTGGCAAAATGACCATTTTACCCCTAGGCTCAGAAATTGATTTTTATCAAATTTCCTTACTAAATAAGCCTAACCAAACTCTTATCACTTCTATAGCAGCCCAAAATTCCTATTATTTCACAAACTTATTCGTTATCTTACAACTTTTACAATTAAGTCATCTCTAAGTGTTTTCATGCAATTTCCTTCACAAATATTGTTTATCAAACAACTATGGTTCATTTTCTTTCATAAAAATCCAGCAAACCACACTTATTCATTCATGGTGACTTTCTAAATGTTTAATCAATTTGCAAAATACACCCCTCAAGAGGTAGCCCAAGCTACAAGGGTTCCAAAAATGTAAAAATTATCAAGAAAAGACCTTAAAAGCACTTACTTATGAGTGCTTGAAGTTGCTGAAAATTTAAGCTTCTAAAACCCCTCTAATGGCTGAAATTTTCGGTGGTAAGAAAGAAATGAAGAAACAGATGAAGCTAGTCTTAGGCTTTATTATTAAATTGCTAAATATCTCACCTAATACCCAACTTTGACTTTTCTTCCTCTAATTGCTTCTCTTGGTCGGCCATGCCTAAGAGAGTGGGGCTATTTGCCCAATAAAATCCTCCAGTTTTAGTTCTCTACCTATTTGACAACAATTGCCAATAAAGCACAACTTTTTCCTTTTATGCAATTTAGTCATTTTTCACAATTAAGCTTTCAATCGCGTAAATTAATTTACCAAAATTTTCATGCAACCTTATAAACATGCTATAACACATATAATAGTGCTAAAATAATTTTCTCAAACCTCGAGAAATGATTTCGAAATCACTGCTTCGACTAGGCCCAATTTCAGGCCGTTATAATTCTCCCCCTTAGGGATTCTTGTCGTCGAAAATCATACCATTAGAAAGGTTCAGGTATTGATCTCTCATGGTCTCCTCGGGTTCCCATGTGGCTTCTTCAACTCCATGTCGATGCCATAATGCCTTCACTTGTAACACCCCTCACCCAAGTCTGATGCTAGGATCGAGTACGAGGCATTACCAGTCTTACGAACACACGATCACTCAATCCTAATTCACAAATTCTACGAAAATTTAAAACTTTTTCAATCTTATTCAAAACACTCCTATTATGGGCTTACAGGGCCCAAAAGACTCATTAGGTATAATCTAGAACCAAATCGAAAATTTTCAATCACATAAAAAACATTTCTACTTAAAACAGGGCACACGCCTGTGTGGGACAGGGACACGCCCATGTGGGCAAGCCGTGTGGTCACATACGCCCATGTCCCTAGCCCGTGCCAAATTAATTTTCATTTTGAATCAATAGGGGTTTTCGCAAGGCCGAGCACACACCCGTGTCCTTCACATGGCCTCAACATGCCCGTGTCCTCACCCCAAGTGAAAAACTGGGGTATTCTGTTTATGATGTCATCATGGAGTTTTCATCACACGGCCAAGCCACAGGCTCGTGGGCTAGGCCATGTCTATCACACGGTCGAGACACACGACTGTGTCTCCAACTCGTGTGCATACTACAAAACCTTTAATTTCCATAATTTCAGGTGCATGGGATACACAGCCTATCAACACGCCGGTGTGCCTACCCGTATAGACAATTATAGGCTATTTGCCAAGCCAATTGCCACCCTGAAACACAACCCAACACAAACCAATTTTTGTCAATAAATAATATGACATAAAAACACATCCAAACAACCACATTTTGGCATCCATCCACCACATCCTACTAACCATACACAAGCATACTCATCCATGCACATCATTCACCTACTATGCAACTTGTATTAAAAGAGATTACAACACTTCAATTAGAAAATATTCAATCATATGTGGCTGATAGCGAATGGCCAAATACCATAACTTTAGTGAAAACATTTGACCTCAAGAAATATGATGCATAACAACACATTAGAGCATCTATACATAACATAATCTTAAGTGTTTAAACAAAATACCAAAATGCTTGTTGATAGTGTTGATGGAATCCCATTGATCTCTGAACCTCGATTTAGCTTGACGAACCTATAGGGGATGAGAAAAATAAAGCGGTAAACTATAAAGCTTAGTAAGTCTATATGTAAAAGTAATGAGCATTTAAACTAAATGGACATAGCTAATGGAAAATAAGTTTTCCAATCATACAAATAAGTTTGGAAATTATCACTTACTCATGTGATCTTACCATATGATTTATTACATATATTAAGCAGTTAGCACACACAATAATTTTCATATAACCTTTACATACACAATCTTGAACACACAGTTAAATCTTTTCGTATGTATTCACATTGTATCATATTAATTCGGATAGCCCGATGAACCACGCGGAATACTAAAGAATACACGGAAATAAGGCACAAGTGCCATACACATAATGTAGCCAAAGCTACCACTTATCACATAAGGCTCAATAATGAGTTATTATCGAGTTTGCTCACACAAGCTGACGGTGTTGTCGATTCTACTCAATGCTGCTCACACAAGCTGACAGGTATCTGCAACAAATGTAGGATTACCTAGCCACTAGTAGTTGGACTAGAATGGTTTCCTAGTGACATGTCACTCGTATCCTAATGATTCTTAAGGTTCAATCGAGACTTTTCTTTACTTATCGGTTTATCACATTCCATAATCAATATTTAGATACAAAATTTTAGAATTTCAAAATAATTAAACTAATTAAACATAATGATTAAAAGTAACTCATTATTTACAAATAGGACTTACCTCGATACAAATATGCTAATCCTTTTTATTTTAATCTGACACCTTGCCTTTCCCTTGGTCAAGGTCATTTTCACATTGTTCTTGATCTATAACACTGAAATTAACACATTCAATACATACATTACTCAATTGGACCCAAAATTATCCTATGGAAATTTTACCATTTTACCCCTAACTTTGTTAATTTTTACAATTTAGTCCCCAGGCTCGTAAAATGAAATGTATTAAATTTTCCACATTCCCAAGCCTAGCGGAACATATTTCTCTTCTATAGCAGCCCATAATTTTCAATGTTTCACAATTTATGCACATATTTTACAACTTTTGCAGTTTAGTCCCTCAATGCATTTTCATGAAAAATCACCTAGCAAAAGTTGTTTACTCCACTTCAAGCTTTCATTTTCTACCAATAAACATCAAAATGCTTTCATGTCATACATGGTTAAACTTTTAAACATGAACCCTAGCTTAAAATAGTTGTATAGAAAGCTAGATCAAGGTACGAGGATCTAAAAAATACGAAGAACATGAAAAACGGGGCTAGGAATCACTTACTTGGAGCTTGGAAAGATGAAACAAAACCCTAGCTATGGAGAAAGGGACATTCGGCCATACATGAGGAAGATGGACACCAATTTTGATGTATTTTCCCTTTTTATTTCATTTAATAACCAAATGCCCAAAATGCCCTTAATGGCCTTCTTTGCAAATCTTTCCTTCCGTGGGCATTTTTGTCCATCATGCTATAAAATGGTTTATTTGCAAAACAAGGACCTCTAATTTATGAATGAAATTCAATTACACACTGAATGCTACTAGAACTCATATTTTGAAATTTTTGCAATTTAGTCCTATCTCTCAATCGGGCACTTTATCGATAAAACTTATTTACCAACTTTTTACTCATGCAATCAATCACCTACTAAATCTTTAAACTTTATCAAAATAAATTTTTCTAGGTCAAATTTGTGGTCTCGAAACCACCATTCCGTCTAGGCCCAAATTCGGGCTGTTACAACTCTCCCCCTTAAGGGATTTTTGTCCCCAAAAATCTTACCAGTGAAAAGATGTGTGTACTGTTTCCTTATAGTCTCCTCCGATTCCCATGTAACTTCTTCTATACCATGTTTTTGCCATAGTACCTTTACCAAAGCCATAGTTTTTTCCTTAACTGTTTCAGTTCTCGTGCTAAATTGTTGATTGGTTCCTCACTATATGTCATATCCGGCTGAATTTCCACTTCGATTGGTGAAATCACATGTGACAAATCAGAAAGGTATCGTCGTAACATCGATACATGGAACTCATCGTGAATCTTTTCTAACTCTGTCGGTAAAGCTAATTGATAAGCCACTAGTCCAACTCTTTCTGCAACATCATATAGTCCGATGACATGTGGGCTCAATTGGCCTTTCCGACCAAATCTCAGAATCTTCTTCTAAGGAGATACTTTTAAGAACACTTTATCACCCACTTGAAACTCGATCTCTTTCCTCTTCAAATACGCATAAGACTTCTTTCGACCTGAAGCAACTTTCAAGTAATCTTGGATAATCTTTACCTTTTCTTCGGTCTCTCTTATCAAATCTATCCCATTGATCTGCTTTTCACTAAGCTTCATCCAATATAAATGAGTACTACATTTATGACCATACAATGCCTCGTACGATGCCATTTTGATACTCGATTGAAAACTATTATTGCAAGCAAATTCCACCAAAGGTAGATACTTTTCCCAACTACCTTTGAACTTGAGAATACAACAACGGAGCATATCTTCAAGGATCTGTATCACTCGCTCAGACTTACCATTAATTTGTGGGTGAAAGGCAGTGCTAAAATTCAACTTAGTGCCCAAGGCTTCTTGTAACTTCCTCTAAAACCTCGAAATAAATCTTGGGCCTCTATCCGATATAATAAAAATCGGTACCCCATGTAATCTTACAATCTTGACAATATACAATTCGGCTAGCTTATCCAGTGAAAAATTTGTGTGTACCAGGATGAAATGAGTCAATTTGGTTAACCGATCAGCAATAACCCAAACTGTATTTTTCTTTTTCGGGGTCAACAACAAACCCATCACAAAATCCATAATAATACAATCCCATTTCCATTCGGTAATCATTATTGGCTGTAATAGACCAGAAGGTACCTGATGTTCAGCTTTCACTTGTTGAAAAACCAAGAACTTTGATACGAACTCGGAGACATCTCTTTTCATTCCGGGCCACCAATACAATTTCTTCAAATCACTATACATCTTTGCACTTCTCGGATGAATAGATAAATAACCATTATGAGCTTCGTATAGAATTTCCCGAATGAACTTAGCATCTATCGGTACACATATTCTATCTCGAAACATCAAACAATCATTCTCACCAATTCGAAAATCTGTCTCATTATTCATTTTGCACCGAACTATTTTTGCTTGCAACTCGCTATCACCCTTTTGAGCTTCATAAATTTGTTGAATAACGATGGCCTAGCTCGCAACTCAGCCAAAATCAAACCATCACTGGATATGGTCAAACTCGTATTCAATGCTGCTGAGGCAAGCAATGATTTTTTACTCAAGGCATCGGCGACCACGTTCGCCTTTCCCGGGTGGTAGTCAATCACTAACTCATAGTGTTTATGACTGTCCGATTTTGAGCCTATTCAGAATGGTGGTTTCGGGACCATGAATCCGAGTCACAAAAATATTCCTATGTTATTTTATGTGTTAAAATTTTGTGAATTTGCATGTGTAAAATTTTCATGTTTGAATTTTGCTATTTGAATAACTAATTTAATAAAAGGATTTAAGTGTAAGAAAATGAAAAGTGGATGGTTTAAAGCCATATGGCCAAATTGATCATGGTTTAGTAATATGGAACACTTATGTGGATATTATACCATGCTAAAATAGGTAGACATTTATGACTATCACTTATAAAGTTTATAAATTATATTACAAAGTTTATAATGGTCATTTATGATTTTATATGTGGTATGTCATAATAAAACAAAAGAAAATCTTCTTTAATTTCCTTGTAAAAGCCGAACACATTCATAAGAAGAAAAAGAAAAAGTTTGGGGCATTCGGCTACCTTGTAAACTCAATCCAGATCAAGAAAAGGGAAAATTGGATTCGGATTGGAGAAAAGCTAAAATAGACGGATAGCCGATTCGTAGCGCTCAATGATATCCAAGGTAAGTTTTAAGTAATTAAACATAGATTATTTTTTATTATAACATGATATATCATGAGAATTCAATTTTTATAATGTATTTGTATGTAGCCGAATGAGAAGTATGAAAAGAAAATAAGGTAGTTGAATTATATTTGAATGATACTAAGATCTTAAAGGTGTGTTTGTGTTACATGGAAAACAAAATTATATGATTCGATATGTGAAATATTGTGGATTGATTTTTATGTTGTAACATTCGGGCCTTAGGCCTAGCAAGCTTTAAGCTGGTGATTTTGATCAAGCTTTGTGCCTAGCAGGCGTAGTGCTGGTGAATGAATATCAGACTTTGAGTCTAACAGGCCTTGTGCTGATGATGAATTCAGGCTCTTGCCTAGCAGGTTTTATACCGGTGATTTGTTTCCAAGTTCATGATTATAAGAATTCAAGTCGTTACGGATAATGAACAATGGTAATTGAGCTATGTGACATTTCATAGGATCTGTAACACCCTACACCCCGTCCGTCGCCGGAATAGGGTATTAAGGTATTACATAACAAGACATAGCCTACCAAAATTTCATAGATTTATTTAGTTCTTTAACCGAGGGTGACACATGCAAATAAGTTCGGTTAATAAGTCATATCTCATAAAAGAAAACATTTCATAAGCATAGTATGCTAGCATAATTCTACTATGTGGCTACTAGCAACTTGGCCGAAACAAACCCTTCATAAACCGAACTCCCTAGTAGCAACTCATTACCAAATTGGGTATTAACTAAAAACATGCCACAACTTTAAACCATACAAGTAGCATTCACATATATATTTAACTTGAAGACTAGGCAAGCCATTTTCGCATGGCTAGAATAATTACAACTCAAAATGTAGTTTAACACAACAAAAAGGAGATTAGCCTATACATGCCATTGATCCAAAATAACCGACAAAGTACCAAAATAACAGCGATAGTGTAGGTGATTAAGGCTTCAATCCCCGAGTCCGTAGCTTCCAAAAAGAGATCTATAAAACAGAGGAAACAAGGGAAACGGAGTAAGCATTACAATGCTTAGTAAGTTTTAAACAAAGTCACTGATAAAGCATTCAATTCTAACATAGTTATTCGTAGTTTTGTTACCCTCTTCCTTTGGGTAAGTCACCCCTTTTTCCAACATATACATACACATTTCATACGAACATGGATAGCTTCTACTCATAGTAAGTTCACATTACATATACAGGTCACAGAAATTCACATAACATTTCACATAGGCCAATTGTACTTTGATCATATTAATAATCTCGTTTCATGAACACATATGAAATCACATAATGACCTTAGTATTCGGTCCAAAATCCAGCTTGCATATAAGCCAAGGGTACATACCTGTATAGCTTAGCACTTTCAGCGCAATTCATTTGCGATCATTACCTTGAAGACCATTAGTCTTAGGCTTTATTCTCATCATCATCGAGATCTTTAGCTCGGATAAACTCTATATATAGCCATCGGGTCTCTACCCCGGACGCAATCTCCGCATATAGCCTTCGGGTTTTAACCCGGACATCATCTCTGCATATAGCCTTCGGGTTTTAACCCGGGTATAGTCTCCACATATAGTCAGCGGGAATTAATCCCGGATTCACATTACAAATTCTCATACACAGATATATTCGCATGTAGCCAAATTTCACATAGCAAGATTTCACTTGCAATTCAATCAATTTATGTACATACCAACATGTAACATGCTTCTCGACTTTATATCATAAATATACATATAACTCAAACTTATGCACATATATATTTCTTTTCTAACTTTCGGCCCAAAGATCAAACATACATAAGCAAACGCATTTCAAAGCTCCATTTCGGCCCTTTTCTCTATGAGCCATTCGGCCATATAACAAACATGAATAAGGTTTCTTTCTCAATGGGACATCATTCAATATCAGCATGTACATCATGGCATTTTAACTTAAATATCAAATTTGATTACCCAAAACTTACCTTGAACTTTCCCGAGAATTTAGGAGTTGGCTATTCGACCACTTTAGCCTTCCCTTTATCCGAGCTCGTCCCTCTATGCTCTTGAGCTAAATAAAATATTTAATTTTATTAATCCTTATTCAACATCTCAATTAACCATCTTCACTTATAGTCAATCAATAAATGCGCATACTTCTCATAGCAAAAAAAAAAAAAAAAAAAAAAACATACACATTTGGTCATTTCCCATACATATCATAAGTCACAGCAAGCTGATTTTCTGAGCAGCATTCAATAATTTACTCATAACTGGAGCTACGAAACTCCAAATGAAGCGCCGTTAATTTTACATGAAAATAGACTCATTTATCTACCATCCATAAAATTTTCATAATTTTTGGTTTGACCAATCAATACCAGAATTTTCTTAAAGTTCCCCTATTTCACTGTTTGATTAAACTGACTACCCTATACTACGAACCAAATTTCTCCTTGTACAGAATTCCAAACATGTCCTCACCAATTTTATTCGAAACTAGACTCATTAAAGAGTCTAAGCATATAAATTTTGTCTCATAAAAATTTTTATGCAATTTATGGTGATTTTCTAAAAACAGAACAGGGGATTTCGGGGTCATTCTGACCCTGTTTCACACAACTTAAAAAATCTCTTTATTGGAAGGTCCATTGCTTGTAAGGTTTCTTTTATAAGGAACTAGACTCATTAAGGTTTAATTACACAATTTATTCAGCCTCTAATTCATCTCCCACAATTTATGGTGATTTTTCCAAAACACGTTACTGCTGCTGTACCAAGCAGGCTTATACAAAATTCACTCTTTAATGTACTTATTCACATAATTGAAACATAACATTACTAGGCATCATTTAGAGAAGTCATTGATCTTGTCATGTTTATACATACATAATTCACATTCATTTTAAAACAAAGAGTCCATGCCCATGGCCGAATAGGTCATTTTTCTTTAACCAAGAAGTTTCCACAAGCACAATTTGATCAATTAGTCTAACTACTATTTCTAATGCATACACCCTAAGGCCATTCGGCCATATGTCCAAGCATGGACTTTATTCAAATCCATCTCCTAAACTTTAACTAACATTTTATTAATCAAGCACATATATCCCCTAATAGACCCTTTTTAAAGTTACCAATCAAACCAATCTCACCAAGTTAGCCGAATACATGCATGTACACATAATGCATTTAGCATCTTCATTTACCTTAGTTCATTTAACAAATTTACAACTAAATGCTTAAGTCCAAAATTGACATTCATTGGCACAAAAATACACTAGCCGAATGCCATCTAACATATGAATCACAACCTCAACCATCAAAATTTACAATGGCCGAATACCCCTTTGAATCACCCAAAAACATAATATGAAACATATGCATTATTGCACATCTTCAAACCCTCTTCTAACAACTTGAAAACTCAATTACTTCATAGTTATTTTCAACTTCATATTCGGCAATCATGGGCATATTTAAGCTCTTTAATTGATCCCTATTAACAATCAATTCACAAATGTGCATTTAACAAGCTCAAATTCACTTATTAACAAATATCATCAAGACATCAACAACTCAATACTTGAACCCATAACCGAATGCTTCTTCAAAAATAATCACAAGAAAATTTAACAAGCTTTAATAAGCTCATAAATTCAAAACAAGTCCCTTAACCAAAACTTGGTATGGCCGAACACCTATCTTGCTTATCACACAAAGATTTCATGTTCTCAAGCTCAAATCTCTTAACAAAACCTTCAAAACATCACCAAAGAGAGCATGCATCCATGGCCAAATGCTTATCACACAAAGATTTCATGAAATTCAAACATGGACAAAGAAGAGAGCTTCAAGACCAACAAAATTTCATGAGATTCAAAGAAAATCACCTAGAAAGTGTACCTTAATCAAAGTTTCTCCCAACCGATAGCTTGAGCCTTAGCTCTCTCCTTCCTTAGTTAATTTCGGCAATGGGGGGAAAGAAAGATGAACAAAACATTGTTTTTTACACCCTTTTCCTTATTTTATTAATCATAATATTTCTATTTTATGTTAACAAATTTTATTTAATAAAAACAATTTTATTTTCATCATTATGTACTAACATACAAAGCACAAAATGCCAAACACAATTATCATTACCATCCACTCACATAAAAAGGTAAATTTGACATGCAACTCCCTCAATTTGCATGCATGCATTAGCTAGTCATCTCACATTTGCCTAGCATATTTCCAAAGTTCTTAATTTAGCCCTTTTAGGTGCAATTCATAATTATAATACTAAATTGAAGCACCTAAGATGTCCCACATGAATTTGCACATATAATAGGCATCAAAGTGAATATTTAATTATTTTTATGCCTCGGTTTTGTGGTCCCGAAACCACATACCGACTAGGGTCGTTTTAAGGCTGTCACAGGATCGGCCACATAGGTAAGTATATGTCATGTATATTGAATTTGTTAATTTGACTGTGGATGAATTATATTAACTTGTGTATTTAGTTTTATGTGAAGTTGCCCTGAAAGAATTGATCTGGCCAATATGATGTTATATTGAGGTTGAACTATAGGTGGCATATAAGGTTTTACTTATCTTGTATATTCGGCCATATGTGTGAACATCGATGAGAAAGTATAAATGATATTATATAATGGGTTATATAGGAAACGTTTAAGTGATGCTAATACTAGTATTGGACATCTGACCAAAATATCCTATTGTGTATTTGTATAAGGTTATTGGTATAATTTGTTAGTTTGAATATTATAAATTTTGATTGAGTTGTTTAATTTACTTGAGACTTACTAAGCTAAATTGCTTATTTTGAGTGTTTTGTAACTTTGTTTTATAGATTTTGGAGGTAAGTTACGAGCTCGGGGATCAACATCGAAGTCATCCACACTATCATCAATCCTTCGGTACTTTTAAAAGACTATATTTTGAACTCATGGCATGTATAAGCTAAACCATTTTGTGAATGTTTTTGAACTCGGTATGTATAAATTATAAGCCATGCAAATATGGCTTGTTCGTTGTGTTAAATATGTTTATATGTTTTTATTAACTATTATGGTTGACTTTGATTATGGTTTATAGTTTCGGCATTGATCTTGGCATGATATGTAATGGTAGAAATGGTTATAAAATGCTTGAGCATTATTTAATGTATAAGGAATGATTCATGAATTGAGACTATGAGATAAATGATGGATGATTGTGATTGGATTATATGTGCCGAATGAGATTAGATGAAGATGGTATATGTTTTTATATGTTTGTATAAAAAGCTTCATGTACGTGATACTAAGAATTTATATCATAGGTATTATAATTATGTGGTTTGCCAAAATGGACATAATGCAAAGTGATGTAGTTTAGGTCTGGCCTTAAAGTCATTAACTATATGCATGAGTGGTTTGGACAAGTTGATGGTGATAGGTGAAAATCTATTATTTATTTGGTTAAGTCATTGAAAAATGACCATATGAATAGTATGATATGGTGTATGAATTGTTAATTGAATTGCACCTCTGATTAGAATTAGTTGCCTTTAATTGCTGAATATATTATGGTTATATGATGAAAGTTTAATTGATTCATTCTATGAGATATTTTATTTTATTGGTTTTGTTGTGGACGTATGCTTATGTGAATTGTTTCATATCTTATATATGTGCTTATAAATTAAATTATTATATATATATATTAGTGATGTGACATGAATTTGTTCATAAGAGATTATTCAACTTGATGATATTACATTTGATTGGATTAACAAATTTGAAACTGTGAGCAAGTGAATGTATGAAAGTTGAAAATTGTTCGGCAATGCCTCATAACCCCTTCTGGCGACGGACACAGGTTAGGGGTGTTATAGTGTTTCAACAGCTTAAGCCACCTTCGCTGTCACAAGTTCAAATCCTTTTGTGACATCAAATACTTCATGCTTTTATCGTAGGTGAATATGCGAAATTTCTCACCATAAAGATAATGGCGCCAACTCTTCAAAGCGAAGACAATGGTAGCTAACTCCAAATTGTGTGTCGGGTAGTTCCTCTCGTGTGGCTTCAATTGTCTTGAGGCATATGCTACCACTTTATCTTCTTGTATCAATAAACATCCAAGACCATTTAGAGACGTATCACTATAAATCAAAAATTCTTTACTAGATTCAGGTTGCACTAATACTGGTGCCTTAATTAACACTATCTTCAACTTCTCAAAACTTGTTTGACACTTCTCTATCCAGTCAAACTTAACTTTTTTTACAGCAACTTAGTCATCGGGGAAGCGATCATCGAAAATCCTTTTACAAAGCACCGGTAGTAACTAGCCCAGGCCATAAAACTTCTAACATTTGATACATTTTTCGACGATTTCTAATCTACTATTGCCGAAATCTTACTTGGATCAACTCGAATGCCATCTCTCGAGACGATGTTACCCAAAAATCCAACTTCACTGAGCTAAAACTTACTTTTACTAAATTTTGCATACAACTGTTCATCTCGCAAGATTTGTAAAACCGTTCTTAGATGCCCGGCATGCTCGTTATCATCACGAGAATAGATCAAGATGTCATCAATGAAGACCACTACAAACTGATCCAAGTATGGTCTAAAAATCTTATTCATTAAGTCCATGAATACCACTGGGGTATTAGTCAAGCCGAAAGGCATTATGTGAAACTCATAGTGTTCGTACCTTGTCCTGAAAGCAGTTTTCGACACATCGGACTCTTTCATCCTTAACTGGTAGTATCCAGATCTCAAGTCTATTTTGGAGAACACTGTAGCTCCCTTCAGCTGATCAAATAAGTCATCAATCCTTGGCAATGGGTAGTTGTTCTTTACTGTCACTTTGTTGACTTGCCTATCATCGATACAAAGTCTCATCGATCCATCCTTTTTTTCTTTACGAATAACACGGGGGCACTCTAGGGAGAAAAATTAGGTCTCGCAAATACTTTGTCTGTCAACTCCTGTAACCGCACTTTCAATTCCCTTAGCTCTATTGGAGCCATTCTGTATAGGGCTATCGATATTGGGGCAGTCCCTGGCAACAAGTTGATGGCAAATGCTATCTCTCTAGTAGGAGGTATACCCAGTAATTCTTTAGGAAAATACATCTGAGGACTCACAAACCACTGGCACATATTCCACTTTAAGTTCAGACTCTGTCGTATTCAATACATAAGCCAAATATGCTTCGTACCCCTTTCTCAAACACTTCTGAGCAGTCATAGACGAAATCAAAGCAGGCAACCTGCTGGACACATATGTTTCAACCCGAAGACTTTCACCATTTTCACACTTTAATTCGATAACCTATGTCTACAATTCACTTTAGCATCATGCATTGATAGCCAATCCATGCCCAAAATAGCATCAAACTCGTCAAATAGTAATAGCATCTAATTGGCTGGGAAATAGTGACCTCAGATTACAAAGGGACAATTCTTCAAAATTTTGTCAATTAACGCACTCTTGCTTAGAGGGTTTGACACATTAACCACAAATTCGGTTGACTCTATAGGCCATTTCATATTATTCACTAATTTTATGCAAATGTAAGAATGTGTGGACTTGCAATTAATCAGTGAAACTACACTAATATCATAAAGAGATAATATATCGGTGATCACGTCAAAGGATGACGCCTCTTCCTAGGCACGAATGGCATAGGTTCTTGTAGGCACTCTGGCCTCCGATCTTGCAGCCGGATCTGTAACTATGCCTCTGCTACTAGCTCCCTCTTTCACATTTCTAGTAGGCCTCCCTCTAGCGGGTACATTGCTCAGTTTAGTGCTTTGAGTAGTTTCTTTAACTACCATTTTTGAACAATCTTTGATGAAGTGGTCTTGAGAGCCACATTTGAAGCAAGCCTTCAAACCCATATTTTGCCTCCCACGAGTTCTGCTTGGATTTCCAGCTGAAATGGTTGAACGATTTGGTACATTCCTCACTTTCTTTGATGATGGTTGGAAAGACTTACTCAACGATCTTTTCTTCACATCCCTAGCCTCTGATTCAGCCCTCTTCTTTTCCTTGAACAATTCCTCAACTTTACATTCCCGATCAACTAGCACAATGGATTCTTTTAATTCCAAAATCCCAACATATAACTTGATATTCTCATTTAGGCTGTCCTCAAACCTTTTACACATGATTTCCTCACTGGAAACACATTCCTGAATGTACTTGCTATGTCTAACAAATTCTTGCTCGTACTCACATTGTCATGCGGCCCTTTTCAGCTTTAAAAACTCCTTTCGCTTCTGGTCAATAAAGTGCTACCTTATATACTTCTTCAGAAACTCCACTTGGGAGAAGTTCCAAGTAACTCTTTTGATATGCACTATCGAGACTAGCGTTTTCCACCACTGATACGCTGAGTCTTTCAAAAGTGAGACGGTACACTTTAAACACTCCTCAGGTGTGCAGGAGAGTTCATCAAATACTCGAACAGTGTTCTCTAACCAAAAATTTTCCCTCTCGTGGTCATCATCAACACTAGCTCTAAATTATTCGGCCCTATACTTACGAATCTAGTAAACAAGTTGCTTACTCTATCATCTCATTTTCATACCTTGTGGGGCTACTGGGATTAGTTGAAGAATGAGAAAAGGTGGGGGAGATTGGGCATTCGGATTCACCCGAATGAAATCTATATACCATTTGCTCATTCTACAGAGAAAGGCTTCTCGGGCCTCTTCTCTCGACTGGATTCTACATTCCTACTTTTAAGTGGCACGGTTCCTTGAGCAGGAGCCGACGCGTTTACTTTTTGCATCGTCAGCCACTACCGGGTCGGGATCCATTTACTATATGGAAACACAATTCAATGACTAGAAACTATCACACTATCAATATTCACAATTATGGCATGTATAGCTACACTCTCACACTTGCTATGGTACTCCGAAGATTGAACTAAAGCATACTCTGATACCACTAAATGTAACATCCTTCACCCAAGTTTAAAGCTAGGACCGAGTACGTGGCATTACCAGACTAACAAACACACGCCACTCAATCCCGATTCACAAATTCCACGAAAATTTAAAACTTTTTCAATCTTATTCAAAACACTCTTATTATGGGCTTACAGGCCCAAAAGACTTATTTAGTACTATCCAAAACCAAACCGGAACTTTTAGGTCACTTAAGAAAATTTCTACTTAAAATAAAGCACACGCCCGTGTGGGACAAGGACACACCCGTATGGGTAGGCCGTGTTGTCACATACTCCCATGTCTCTAGCTCGTGCATGGAAACACAAAAATTTATAGACTTTTTCATACCCGTTTTTCTTAAAATTGTGCAGTTTTAGTAAAATTCTTGTTGAAAAATAATTAATTTTATTAAAATAATTAAATTATATTAAAAACATGAACATACTAAAATATAGTCAATTTTATAATTATTTTTAGTTAATTTTTATTATTTTCAATAGATTCGCGCAAAGGATGAAAATTAGCTCGGCAGACACTACTAGAACCACAAAACCGAGAACCAATTTGAAGTATCGAGGTGAATTAGTTTCCAGCCTAAGACGGTCCAAACATGTGTATTAATTCATAATATAATTAATTTTAATTTATTCCCAAATTAATTTGGGCTAAATAAATTAATTTTTATTAATTATGGTAAAAGGGCCGAGTCGAATCGCACCAGTTGAACCAAATTGAGTGAACCGAACCAGCCACCAATTGGGCAACCCAAAACCGTCCAAATGCTAACCCAAATTAGCATTTTAGCTGACTAAATTAAGTTGCAAAAAGGCCCTTGAAAGACTTCCAAATTGCTTTCAAATCCCTCATTTAATTATGGCTTTATGGATTTGCCCCAGGTTATTTTTTGCAAAGTTGAAACTCTCAACATTGACATGTAGATGGTCAGCCATGGGGAGCTCTCTTTGCTTGCTGGAATTTGCTATTTTTAGCAACCTTCCTCATCTATAAAAACCCCCTAGTTGCCCATTCAATGTATCCCTCAACACTCTCTCATTCTCTCACAATTCTCTTCTCCTCTCTATTTTCCCACTCATTTGCCCCTTGTTCTTGTGCTGATTTCTTCTCTTGGAAATGAGGTGTTTCTTCAACCATTTGGAGCAGCAAGTGAGTGTTCGTAGAGGCCTTGATCGGTGGAGACAACAAAGTAGGAAGAACATAGCAACCTAGTCAAGTTTTACATTTGGTTTAATTTTCTATTAAATTACAACTTAATTAATTTTTCTATGAATATTTTAGGTGTTAGAGTATTAACCAGATTATTGAGTTACTCCCTATAGACCTTGAGATAGAACGGACCATTCGACGGCGTAGAAGACAAGCGAATCAGAGAAGGACTGTAACACCCCAAACTCGGCCTAGAAGTTGGGCCCGAATCTGGCGTGTCACGTTGAAGTGTTTTTCGAAAACCCTGCTTCTATTAAAAACCCTTCTTATTTAAAACTTGAGAAAAATCCCAACTACGTCAGCTCATCTTAAAAATGAGGTACATTCAAAAATTATTAATTTTATTCCCAAAATTTGTTTGAGTTGGGGAAGCTTAATTTAAAAGAGTCGATTTACTAAAACGTGATGCTTAAAGATTAAGTCGCGAAATCATTTCAACAATGCTGTGGAAATGTTATGTTGTTTTAAATACAGTTAACATTTTTGAAAAACTGTGATTTACTTCTACAGATATAAATCAAAATAAATAAAAACTCAAATAAAAGCAAATAAAAATCCCAATGGCCTTATTACAAAATTTTAAAACCAAACGGAATCATAACCATAAATAAAGTCCAAAACATAATAAGAAAACAATCGTGTGGCCATCTACGAGTCCATCACAGCATCGATCCTCCTAAAGCTAGGGATCACCTGCACAGTTGAAAACGGGGTCAGTTTATGAAAACTGAATGTGTAATCCCCTTACTAGAGTAGCAGTTAGTATACAGAGACAAAAACATAACCAGACTATGCCAAAGCCCTTTAAAAGAAACAGTACAGTCCAGTTCAGAGCATACGTGGGCCAAAGCCCACTACAATATTATTTGGGTCACAGCCATAACAGAACCAATTGGGCCTAGCCCAAAACTAATAACAGAATAATTAGGCCTAAGCCCAAAATAGAGCAGAACAATATGTGAATGTGACCCCAACCCAGTCCAACCATCACACCACCCGTACTAGCCAACACACTACATGGGGAATAACTCGACCCACCCAACCCACACACCAATATGCAGCCATGGTGCTAATAACAAATAACATGGAAATGCCACCAAAATCAGAACACGTGGCAAGCCACTAGCACAAACCTTCCTCCAAATCAAGCCCAACCCTATGCAGAATATCGTGTATGTCATGCTCAATCATCAAACGTGTATTCATAATGGCCATGCTCAACAACAGTCATTTAAACACATATATTAAAAACATATAAGTCATACAACCATAGTCAAATTAGTTAAAACAAAGTCATACAATCACAGTCGAATCAGTTAAAACACAATCATACCATCATAGTCAAATCAGTTAACACACAGTCATACCATCACAGCCAAATCAGTCGAATTCATAGTCCAAGTACGTCACTTGCCTGGCAGGGCAAAACAGTCATTTTACAGTCTAGGGGCAAATCAGTCATTTTACCTTATAGAGGTATTTTTGTAATTCTACCCTATAGAGGTGTTTCAGTAATTCTACCTTATAGAGGTGTTTCAGTAATTCTAGCCTACAGAGATGTTTCAGTAATTCTACCCTACAGGGGTGTTTTGATAATTTTACAACTCGAGGGTAGTTCGGTAATTTTACAAATCGAGGGCATTTTAGTAATTTTACAGATCGAGGGCATTTTGGTAATTTTACAAATTAATAGCATTTTGGTAATTTTACAAATCGAGGGCATTTTGGTAATTTCACAAATCAAGGGTATTTTGGTAATTTTACAAATTAGGGCATTTCGGTAATTTCAAAAATCAAGGGTATTTTGGTAATTTTACAAATTGGTGGTATTTTGGTAATTTTACAAATCGAGGGCGTCTTGGTAAATTTACAAATCAGCGTCTTAAAGACCCAACCGAAGGTCCATCGTCGCCTCAAGCGACTTTTATAACCTAAACAGACAAAATGGGGTAATTGGGCCTAAGGCCCATTACTTGGCCCAAGTGGGCCCACACACTTGTGTGGCCCATTTAGCCCAGAAACAACCATGGCTATGCAAACGACATAGCCCAAAACAATCACTTATCACATCACATACATTTTAGCCGTCTGGGCCCATAAGCCTATTGGGCTGACACGGCGCAATGTGGCCCAGAACAGCCCAAGACACCGAGAGTGCTCCTAATGGCCTCTACAGTCTAATGCCCACGATTTGTGGGCTCGATTCACCACACGTACGATCGAACGCTCGTGTCGCATCATTCGTCGATATTTTAGCTTTTTGGCATAATGCCAATCAATAATCAAATTAGGGTGTGAAGAACACACTTTCGGCTTTTTAGCCGATTATCACATATGACACCAATACGCATGCTTTCGACTTTTCAGCCGATTATCTATAATGATAACAGTTACACATCCAATGGTAGTGTTCATACACTATGTCGGTGTTAAGCCGATCCACAGAAATTGGGTTTAATTGCACACCATACTTGCGAAACTGAGTAACTGCACACGCCCAAAACCTCCGTAGCACAAGTGGATCACTAATCCTCCAAAGTCACCAATCTGAACTGATCACTTGTCAAAGTCGTGAATTTGCACTACCACAGATTCCTAAAACTATGATTGGTTAAAGCCCAAGGTTTAGAATCCCTACCAATACCAAAGAAGCATTCGGCCAAAGCACTTACCCCCCGTAACTGCTTCAGATGCCCTGCGATACTAGAGCAACCTCCCTCTTCGAAAGCCAGGACTTCTCCAACACTTCTCAGGGCCGTTTAACCACTAAATCAAGCCTTCATATTATGCCACCTCTTGCACAATAAATATTCATGTACTAATCTTCCTAATGCGCCCCAAGCACATGACCCATTTCTTCTAGGCCCAAAATCTGGGCGTTACAACTCTACCCTCCTCAAAGAAATTTCGTCCCTAAAATTTCCAACTAACAGGGTAGTTGTATTACAACTACACCACCATGCTACCACTACGCACTCTATTCCCAATCACACTAATATTGTTTTAACTTAATCTTGAAACCACTTACACTCAACCAAACATCTAACCACAGAAGCAAACATATATTTATTACATTGCCATACCATTTCCATAACAAAACACCACATCTTAACAAAACCCACCTAAATTAAAAGGGACTGTGCAATCCTGAACCCGATGCTCTGTAGATCCGCATTTGAGACTTGCCGCTGTCTTCCTACAACATTCACCCAGATGGCGCCCGTTGTAGTGCTCGCAAGCTAAAAAGTTTGGACGTGTCTTAACGCGTTTCACAGAATGAGACTCCATCCCTAGAGAACTGTGATCTCTCTTCTTATCGCAATCCAAGCACCTGTATTGGATCATTTCTTCCATCTCCTTAACTCTGGCCTCGAATACCTCTTCTACCACTTCCCTTACTAATCGGGTCAGTGCCTTAGTACCACGCTCAGGGTTATCAGCACCCGATGTTGGTGGACTTTGCTTACACTTGGAATCCATCAAGGTCCTAGTTGAAGAATCTACACTTCCAGAGCATACAGAGTAAATGCAAAAATCAAAATTTAAGTACAGTCTATATCTAAAGGAACTTACGAATTCAGTGCCAGAGACTCAGTGTGCCACACTTTCCAGTAACTCGAAACACTTTACACATTTGAAACCAACCACTTGAAATATAAAATTTTGAAAACCCATTCTACAGTCGAGTTTTGCAACTTGGCTCTAATGCCACTAAATGTAACACCCTAAATCTGGCCTAAAAGTTGGGCCCGAATCTGGCGTCTCACATTGAAATTTTTTCGAAAATCGTGTTTCCATTAAAAACCCTTCAAATTAAAAACTTCAAAAAAATCCCAGCAACGTCAGCTCATCTTAAAAGTAGGGTACATTGAAAATTATTAATTTTATTCCCAAAATTTCTTTCAGTTGCAGAAGCTTAATTTAAAAGAGTCTATTTACGAAAACGTGATGTTTAAAGATTAAGTCGCGAAATCATTTTGAAAATAACATTTTTGAAAAACCAGGATTTACTTCTACAGATATAAATCAAAATAAATAAACCCAAACAAAAGCAAACTAAAATCCCAATGGCCTTATTAAAAAATTTTAGAACCAAACGAAACCATAACCATAAATAAAGTCCAAAACGTAATAAGAAAACAATCGTGTGGCCATCTCTGAGTCCCTCGCAGCACCGATCCTCTTAAAGCTAGGGATCACCTACACAGTTGAAAATGGGGTGAGTTTATGAAAACTCAATGTGTAATCCCCTTACTAGAGTAACAGTCAGTATACATAGACAAAAATAGAAACAGACTGGGCCAAAGCCCTTTAAAAGAAACAGTACAATCTAGTTCAGAGCATCCGTGGGCCAAATTCCACTACAATATCATTTGGGTCATGGCCCATAACAAAACCAATTGAGCCTAGCCCAAAACCAATAACAGAATAAGTGGACCTAAGCCCAAAATAGAACATAACAATAAGTGAATGTGACCCCAACCCAGTCCAACCATTACACCACCCGTACTAGCCAACACACCGTGTGGGGAATAACTCGACCCACCCAGCCCATACACCAATACGCAGCCATGCTGCTAATAATAGAAAACGTCGTCGTGCCACCAGAATCAGATCACGTGGCAAGCCACTAGCACAGAACTTCCTGCAAATCAAGCCCAACCCCATGCAGAATATCGTGTATGTCATGCTTAATCATCAAACATGTATGCATAATGGCCATGCTTAGCAATAGTCATTTAAACATATATATTAAAAACATATCAGTCATACAACCATAGTCAAATTAGGTAAAACACAATCATCCAATCATAGTCGAATTAGTTAAAACACGATCATAACATCATAGTCAAAACAGTTAACATGTAGTCATACCATCACAGATAAATCAATCTAGTACATAATCCAAGTCCGTCACTTGCCCACAAGGGCAAAACAGTCATTTTACACTCTAGGGGCAAAATGGTCATTTTACCGTATAGAGGTATTTCGATAATTCTACCCTCTAAAGGTGTTTCAGTAATTCTACCCTAAAGAGGTGTTTCATTAATTCTACCCTAAAGAGGTGTTTCAGTAATTCTACCCTAAAGAGGTGTTTCAGTAATTCTACCCTATAGGGGTACTTCGGTAATTTTACAGCTAAAGGGTATTTCAGTAATTTTACAAATCGAGGGCATTTTGGTAATTTTACAAATTAAGGGCATTTCAGTAATTTTACAAATCTAGGCCATTTTGATAATTTTACAAATCGAGGGAATTTCAGTAATTTTACAAATCGAGGGCATTTAGGTAATTTAACAAATCGAGGGTATTTTGGTAATTTTACAAATCGAGCACATTTTAGTAATTTTACAAATCGAGGGTATTTTGGTAATTTTACAAATTAGGGTCTTAACGACCCTACTGAAGGTCCATTGTCACCTCGAGTGACTTCTGTAACCTAAACAGACAAAACGGGGTAATTGGGCCTAAGACCCATTACTTGGCCCAAGTGGGCCCACAGACTCATTTGGCCCATTTAGCCTAGAAATAACTACGGCTATGCGAATGACACAGCCCAAAAACACTTATCACATCACAACATTTTAGCCATGTGGGACCACAGGCCCATTAGGCCCACACGGCCCAACGTGGCCCAGAATAACCCAAGACCATGAGAGTGCTCGTGATGGCCTCTACAGTCTAAAGCCCACGATTCGTGGGCTCGATTTACCACGCGTGTAATTGCACACTCATGTGGCATCATTCACTGGTATTTCGCTTCCCGGCATAATGGCGATGAACAGTCAAATTAGGGTGTGAAGAACACACTTTTGGCTTTTCAATCGATTATCAGAGATGAAACCAATACACACGCTTTTAGCTTTTTAGCTGATTATCTATAACGATAATAGTTACACATCCAATGGCAGTGTTCATACACTATGTCGATGTTAAGCCGATCCATAGAAACAATGTTTAATTACACACCATACTTGCGAAGCCGAGTAACTACCCACGCCCAAAACCTCTACAGCACAAGTGGATCACTAATCCTCCAAAGTCACCGATCTGAACTAATCACTTGTCAAAGTCGTGAATCTGCACTACCACAGATCCCTAAAAATATGATTGGTTAAAGCCCAAGGTTTAGAATCTCTACCAATACCAAAGAAGCATTCGGCCAAAGCACTTACCCCCCATAATCGCTTCAGATGCCCTGCGATACTAGAGCAACCTCCCCCTTCGAAAGCCAAAACCAAAAAGTGGAAAAGAAAAGAGTAAAGATGAAAGCTTGAGTATTCGGCCAGTTGACAGAGCTTGGCCTCACAAGGAAATGAAATGGAGACAATCACCAATAGTAGAATTCGGCCAAACCACCGTTCACTAAAAGGTTAAACTATTTGGTGAATAAAAAATAATCGGCTTAGGGAATCAAGAGAGACAAGGGAATTATGTTCGGCCAAAGGAGAAGAAGATGAACGACGGGAAAATTCAGCTATTGACAATGAACTGATAGAATAATACAAGGAAAGAGGAGAAAGGATTTGGTGTAAGAAAAGAAGATGAAATAGATTCGACAAAAGAAGAATTTGGCAGTTATTCACTTGAGTTTTGGCTAAACAAAAAACAATTGCAGAATAATGCTAAAAAGGAAAAGACTCGAATGGTAAAAAATGCACCAAGATTGGGAGAACAACCGCTCAAGAGGAAAGCTACCGAAACCCCAAAGAATAATGAAATACCCCTAAAGTTCCTATACACATTCGGCACCACCAATGACAAATTCCCAAAATGCTCCCCCCAACAAAAACTGAATGCACAATCCCATGTAACCCCAAATTTAGCCACTCATTAAACACCTTGAAAATCTCTACCGCTTCCTCCTTGATTTTCTCCAACTCCCCCCAAATTCAAATTCAAATAACCACCATGACCAGTTCAAACTTCACCCTCTTACCAAGTCCTCAACAACCCTTCAATATTTGAATCAAATTGAACCTCTTACCGCCCTTATGCAGCACAATAATTACCTTTTGCATGCAAGGCATTTTGAACTCAAGCTCTCTTGTAACTTAATCCACGCCGCTAGCCACCTTACCAACTAGCTCCTTGCGTCAATAAACAAGCAAAACTAAATATAAGCCTATGTCCCAAAGTCTAGGTTTGTTTATAAGAAAACCAAAATGAATTGTAAATGGCAAGACTTGAACCCATGCTCCCTTGTAGCCCTACTGATGCCACAGCCACTAGACTACACACCTCCTTGTGTCATTTTTCCAACACAATAATTTATAAGGCCTACTTCCCAACATCAAGGGTTTTATCCACTTAAAACTAAAATTTTTACTACAACCCATGTTTGAACCCAAGACTTCTCCAACACTTCTCAGGGCCCTTTAGCCACTGATACAAGCCTTCATATTATGCCACCTCTTGCACAATAATTATTCATGTTCTAATCTTCCTAACGCTCCCCAAGCTCAAGGCCTATTTTTTCTAGGCCCAAAATCAGGGCGTTACAAGGATTGAAGAGATGAATTTCAAGAATATGAATAAAGGAAATAGAGCAAACCTTGCTCAAAATCCTATCCTTATGGTTGATGATAGGGATAGAGCCTTAAGACAATATATCGTACCAGTGTTCAATAATCTTAATCCGAGTATCAGGAGACTTGAAATCGAGGTGCAACAATTTGAACTGAAGCCAATCATGTTCCATATGCTTCAAACTATAGCCCAATTCAGTGGAATGCCTACCGAAGATCCTCATCTTCACTTGAGACTGTTCATAGAGGTGAGCGACTCTTTCAATTTAATCGGAGTACCTGAAGATACATTAGGATTGAAAGTGTTCCCGTACTCACTAAGGGACAGAGATCGAGCTTGGTTGAACTCATTACCACCGAACTCAATTTCCACATGGCAAGAGCTAGCAGAAAGATTCCTTGTGAAGTATTTCCCACCTAGCAAGAATGCTAAGCTGAGGAATGAGATCACTGCCTTCCAACAAATGGATGATGAATCCTTGAATGAGGCATAGGAAAGATTTAAAAAGTTATTACAAAAGTGCCCTCATCATGGAATCCCACATTGTATCCAACTTGAGACATTTTACAATGGTCTCAGCGCTCACACAAGGATGGTAGTAGACGCTTTTACTAATGGTGATCTCCTTTCTAAGTCTTATAATGAGGCTTATGAAATTATCAAGAAGATCACCAGCAATAATTATCAATGCCAAACCAATCAAGTAGCGTCAGGAAGACGAGTTGTTGGAAGACATGAAGTAGATGCTCTTACTTCACTCGTATCTCCAGTATCATCAATATCCTTAATGCTTAAAAATCTTACTACTAATGGGTCTAATAAATTTTCAGCACAACCACTTAACCAATTTGATAATATAGCCTGTGTCTATTGTGGGGAAGGACATTTGTTTGAAGAATGTCCGTCAAACATAGAATCTGTATACTACATGGGTAATCAGAACAAAAATCGAGGAAGACAAGGGCTGGAACCAGTAACACTTACGCTCAACCTAGACCAACCCAGCCACCTAGTTTCCCCCAACAAGTTCAGAAACCAACTTAAGTTGAATCATCCAATAGCTTAGAGAATTTATTGAATACATACATATCGAAAAACGATGCCACTCTAAGAAAATTGGAGAATCACGTGGGCCAGCATGCAACTGAACTTAAAAACTGACCACAAGGTGCTTTAACTAGTGATATAGAGAATCTGAGGAATCCAGGAAAGGAGCATTGCAAAGCATTGACATTGAGGAGCAGAAAGACGATAGAGTCCAATGCTATAGAAGCTGAAAAGGAACAAGCTAATACTCAAGACTTAGAGGAAGTTCAACCGTGTGTTGAAATTCCAATTTCACAAGAACCTGGATCTACAAAACTCGACAAGGTAACCTCAGAACCAGCTAATTCTGATAAACTAACAACTCTGTTAGATGCAGAATTACCACATAAGGTGAATCAACCGTTACTAGTTCCAGTAAAGAAAACACCACCATCCTACCCTCAAAGACTTTAAAAGTAAAAATAGGAGATTCAGTTCAAGAAGTTCCTTGACGTACTCAAGCAACTTCACATCAACATCCTGTTGGTTGAAGTACTTGAGAAAATACCGAATTATGTCAAGTTGATGAAGCATATCCTATCTAAGAAATGAAGACTTGGAGAATTTGATACGGTAGCTCTAAGGAAGGAATGCAGTGCATATCTTCAAAATAAACTACCCCCGAAGTTGAAAGATCTTGGATGTTTTACCATACCTTCCAATATTGGAGCAACATATTGTGGTAAGCCATTAAGTGACTTAAGTGCAAGTATTAACTTGATGCCTATGTCAATATTTAAAAAGTTGGGGGATAGGTGAAGTTAGACCTACTACGGTTACACTTCAACTAGCAGATCGATCCTTAGCACATCCAGAAGAAAAAATTGAGGATGTATTGGTACCTGTAGATAAATTTATCATTCCTACTGACTTTGTAATTCTAGACTTTGAAGTAGATAGAGAAGTTCCAATTATCCTAGGAAGACCGTTCTTAGTAACTTGAAAGACCCTTATTGATGTGCAGAAGGGCGAGCCGACTATACGTGTTTAGGATGATCAAGTAACATTTAACATTTTTAAGTCTATGCAATTTCCTGACACAATTAATGATTGTTCTGTAGTGTCTGATTTAGAGGAATTAATACTAGGGAAGGAACTCAACTATGTTGAGGATCTGTTGGAACAAATTCTGACATCAGACCCTCTAAATGATGAAGAGAATGATGAATACTTAGCTTTACTAGAAGCTAATCAATAGGGATTTAATCCACAATCTTGTTTTAAATCTTTGGAATTAGAGAAAAGGGATTATACGTAGCCAAAAGCGTCAATCAAGGAGCCACATAAATTAGAACATAAGGCATTACCTTCACATCTAAAATATGTTTATTTAGGTAACGCTTCTACTCTGCCTGTGATTGTTTCAGCAGAATTAACTACTAAGTAAGAAGAGAAACTTCTCATAGTATTGAAACAATTCAAAAAGGCTATCGGATGGACCATAGCCGATATTCGTGATGTGACAGCCCTATTTTGACCCTAGTCAGGAAGTGGTTTCGAGACCACAAAACCGAGTTATTAAAATTAAATAATGCCATATTTTATAAATATGATGTGTGAATTATGCATGTGTGGAGAATTTTTTACCTTAATATTATTAGTTCAATGTGAATTAGCCAATAGGACTTAGGTGAGAATTTTAAAAATTGGTTGGGTGAATCTTTGAATGGCCGAATTGTGCATGCTATAAAAGAATTGGACTTGCAAGTCATTTTCCTCTTTCACGTGAAAGTGGCTGGCCATGCAAATGGTTTTATTGGTTGCATTATTATTTTAAATTTTAAAATTAGGTGAGTGGAAAATGATTTCATATTAGTGAATAAAATAATGATATTAGAAAAAGAAAGAAAAATTTTGTTATGTTTTGTTCTTCTTTGCCGTGAACTAAAGGAAGAAAAAAAAAAAGGGAGAAGAGAAACTAGGCATTCGGTCTTCTTCTTACTTGATTAAGGTAAGTTTTAGGTTAATTCTTTGAGATTTTATGAAATTTTGGTTGATGGTTAGGTCTTTGACGTAGCCCATGTATAAATTTTGATCCTTGTGGTGTTTTGGGCATTCGTCTAAGATAGGAATGTTAGAAGGTGAATTCTATTCTTTATGTTTTATGAGTTGGGAGCTAAAATTGAAGTTGATTGAAATGAATGTGTGTATTGGGGTTTAAGTAGTGCGGAAATTTGGTTAACGAGAGTGTGTATGTGTGGTTACTTGCCGAATTTGGGTATTAAGGTTAGTAGGTTGGTTTGATTCTTATATTAGAAATCTATTTGAGCAATTAGATAGGCATTGAATGGTTGAAGTGATGAAATTAGAAACTCATGAACTTGAATTAAATATTTTAAGCTTATGGTAGTTAAATGGATTAGAAAGGATCTATTCGGCCATGGAGGTTAAATACTTTGATAAATTGTTGAATATATGCTTTGGTTGTTAAGAAATATTCAGCTTTGGTATGAATTTCATTAAAGAACATTTAATTATTAGTTTTGGTATAAAATACTTATTGAAATGGTGGAATTGGATTACTTGCTTATGGATTTAGTTATGAGAGTCTTTTGTAAATAGAGCTAGAGGGTTGGCCTTGAGTATTTTAGAAATTGAATATTAAAATGCTTATGAGAACTTTAGTGAAACATTCGGCCATGATACATATCCTAAGGAAGGACTTGTAAAAGGGTATAAAAGGGTGGTGTTTTATGATAAACATATATATATGGACCCTAAGTACGTACCTTGTAATTTTTTTGTAAACTTTTGGTTAAACTTGTATCATACTAATTGTTAAAATACTAGCTTGTGTGGAAAATTTGTGTATGCTATTATATGCCGAATGGGAGCCAAAAATTGAGCTCACTATGTGTAACATATTCGACCTTTGATCACTAATATGTCTTATATTGTAAGTTGAATTAAAAGAAATGTATGTGTTTGATCTAATCAAAGCTAAGCATGACTTGTAACATAGTGGTAATTGGCTGAATGTGTATGTGTGATATAGAGAGGATAATTGTATTTCTTGCTTTGACTAAGTGAAGTACATAAAGTTAATACACTTAATTTGTCCGATTAAGCTCAAGAGCACAAAGGGACAACTTCGGATAAGGGGAATGCTAAAGTGACGGAATAGCCGACCCGTAATTATTCAAAAGAGTTCGAGGTAAGTTTTAGATAATGAAACCTAGCTTATTATTTGATTAAACATGATGTACATGTCTAGTTATTTAGGCTAATATTGGTTATTGCAAAGTAAGTGGGAAAAATGGCAATAGAGCCGAAAGTTCTTTTTAAATAAAGTCTATGAATATAAATTTCATATGAGTAATTCTTATGTACTTATAGGCCAAGTATTTAGTAAATATGTTATGCCATGTGTATATGTGTGAGATAGGCAAGTCAATGTTAATTAAATCAAATGTGTGAAAATATACTTGAAGGATCCAAATTCACAATGTTGCCATGAGTTTAATCCGGGTTGCGTCCTGAAGGGCCTCTGAGCCAGAGATGTATCCGGGATAAGTCCCAAAGGGCCTCCAAGCCAGAGATGTATCCGGGCTGCGTCCCAAAGGGCCTCAGAGCTAGAGAGGTATCCGGGATAAGTCCCAAAAGGCAACCGAGCCAGTATTACATCTGGGCTAAGCCCAAAGAGCCTTAAGGCTAGTGTTATAACCGGGTTAAGCCCGAAGGCATTCGTGCTAAAAACACATGGTCTATGTTTTAATCATCTCAAATGAAGGTGTTCATTTCCTTAAGCCTGTCAGGTACGTACCCCATACTTGTTGTGAAGTTATTTCGGTTAGATTTTTGCCACCTATTGGGGTTGTGATGCTTTAACTATCGTCTAATGTCATATGAAAGTCAATGACATACTTATGATGTGTGAATTTTAGTTCAAGTAGAATAGTGATAAGTTGAATCCTTAGTTATATGTATATGCATATTTGATTTTAAAGTATGATACTACATGTATATGTGAGATTGTGCATAAATTTAAATTTAACACCGAGTTGATAGGGTATGCTGCGGTCAAGGGAGAAATGTTTATGGATATATTAAGATTTGTTTATTTGATACGATATGTTGTTGGAGATAAATGAATGTGATTTGTATACAATACGATAGCCTTTTTGCAATACTAATGTTTCGCCAAATAAAAGAGTTTTAACTTAAATTGAAGCATGCTTTAAATTCATTGTTTAAAACTTACTAAGCATATGAATGCTTACTCTATTGCCCTTAACTCTCTGTTTTGTAGATTTTGTTCGTTAGCTACGGTATCGAGAATTTCAAAATTTGAAGTCATCTACACTATCCAAGCCTCTCGGTACTTGTAATTAGACCTTGTAAATGGCATGTATAGGCTTGACCTTTGGATTCTTAACTAGTATCATTTTGTTAATGTATATATCCGTATTGCCATGCGAAAATGCATACTGTGCTATATTTTTATTTAAGCTTGAATTTTGTGCTTGGTTTTGTTGAATGGGAATGAATGGGATGGTGTAGGCAATCGGTTACTAACTACTATAGTAGTGTACTTTTTGGAATGTCTTTGAAAGTGTTTGAATTATTTTGTGACTTGAATACCTATTGGCTGAGATGTATATTTGGGCATATTCGGTTCTAGTACTTCGATGGGATAGTTGGTTGGGATTTAGAATGTTACCTCTGAATTTAATAGTGAACCTTTGGATATGTTAAAAAGGAAGTTATATAAAATGCATAAGTGTGGGTTGTTTAGTATTCGTCGAGTTGATTTTGAGTTTATACTTTGTGAAAGACACATATCTGTTCATGCACTTACACAGTCGGTTTTCTGATTTGTTTGCGAAAATTAAGTATTTGTTCTGAAATGCCTCTTAATCCTTCCGATGACAGTTTCAGGATTAGGGGTGTTACACGTGGTATTAGTCTATCTGTATGCATGCACAAGATCATACTAGAAGATGGCAAAAAAGGGATGATTGATGGTCAACGGAGACTGAACCCCAATATGAAAGATGTAGTAAAAAAGGAAATTATCAAGTGGTTAGATGCGGGTATCATTTACCCCATCCCAAACAGTGAATGGGTAAGTCCAGTCCAGTGTGTACCGAAGAAAAGAGGTATTACAGTAATTGAAAACGAGAATAGCAAATTGATACCAGCTAGAACGGTTACGGGGTGGAGAATTTGCATCGATTACCTAAAGTTGAACAAGGTGACTAGCAAAGATCACTTTCCTTTTTCGCTCTTGGACCAGATGCTGGATAGACTCACAGTGTGACAGCCCTATTTTGGCCCTAATCGAAAAAGTGGTTTCAGGACCACGAAACTGGGTCAGAAAAATATTTAAATATTATTTTCTATGGATATTATATACGAAATTTCATACGTGAAAGTTTCGTGTTTTAATTTTGTCATTTGGATGTTGAATTATTAAATAAGGACCTGTTTGCATAAAAGAAAAATTAGATGGTTTATGTGTGAGCGTCGAATTGTAGTTGTTCTTTTAATGTGGAGGGTTTAAGATGCAATTAGGCCAAGGAAATTTTGCATGGACATATTCGGCCATTTCATAGTGGAAAGGTAATAATATTAATAAGGCTAAAATTGGAAATGGTTTAATAATGTTTGTTAAATGAAATAAACATAAAAATAAAGACATTTTGCTCTTGTTTTTATCGAAACTAAAAAGAAAAAAATTGAAGAAGATTTGTTGAGCATTCGGCCACTTGAAACCTCCAATTCAAGGTGATTTTTATCTTTGTTCTTGTTAATTTTGGTCTATTTGAATTCTATGTTCTATCCTTTAAAAAGCCCATGTTGAAATTTTGAATTTGGTTGAAGGATGTATATTCAGTTATAGAGGACATTGAGTCAAATTTGATTGTTTGTTTAAGTTGAGTAGAGAAATGGATGAATACATAATTATAAGTGAGTAAATTAGTAAAATAAGGAGTTAGAAGGGCTTGTTTGAAAGGAGATTACATTCGGATTAAAGGTATCTTTGACAAATTCATTTTTGTTATTTTTTGTATGTACTTGGACTGATTTGTAAGGACTTGGAAATACTATGGAATATTCGGCTGAAGTATAATAGGTAGAATGTTGAATATTTTCATGTTAAAGATGATAGGGCCGAATTGTTGATGTCCAAAATTGTAAAGGCTGTTATGTGAAATTTGTTTTAGTTGTATTGTATATAAACAATCCTTGAGTAGTGTTAAGTGGATCAAGTGATTTAATAAATAGTTCTTTTATTTTTTTAATTCAAGCTCAAGAACCTAAAGGGACAAATTCGGACCGGGGGAAGGCGAAAATAGTCGAATAGTTAATTCGTAATCGTTCGAAAACATCCGAGGTAAGTTTAAGTAATTAAACATAAGGTATACTTGTTTATAACATGATGTATCATGAAAATTTAATTTACATTGTATATATATGCACAAGACCGAATGTGAGGATGATTTGAAAGAAAAATAGTCGATATGTTTCATGGTCAAATGTAAGTATGAAATGAAGGTAAGTATTTGATATGATTTATGGTCGAATAGTAAACTTTGATATGGAAGTAAAAGGTTGATATATGTTAAGGCCGAATGGAAAATTTTGGAATGAAATAAAATGTTTGGTAGGTGTTAAGTTTGAGTGATGATAAGTTTTACTATGTATTTGTGCTATGTGTAAATTAGAAGCATATGAATTGGGGTATGTGAAACTTTGTGATTTAATTATCGTATTGTGTTATTCGGGCCTTTGGCCTAGCAAGCTTTAAGCTGGTGATTATTAACGGGCTTCGAGCCTAGCAGGCGTAATGCCGGTGAATAAGTATCGGACTTAAAGTCTAGCAGGCCTTGTGCCGGTGATAAATTTAGGCTCATGCCTAGCAGGTTATATACCGGTGATTTGTTTTCAAGTCTATAAATATAAGACTTCAAGTTGTTACAAATAGGGAATAATGGAAATTGAACTATATGGTGATGTATAGAACCGGCTATAAAAAGTTAAGTTTGTACTGGTGTTCATTGAAATAGTTAACTTAGCTATAAGTGATTTATATCATCTTTTGTGAATGGCTTAAGAGAAATCTCCGTGAACGAATGTGGTGATTATAATTTTATCTTGAAGTTGAGTTATGTGTGGCTTATAAGGATATATATATTCGGCCAAGATAACCCTTGTGAAATTGTATTAGGTTATTGCGTATATGTGATAGTTTGAAATATTATATATTTAGTATTGAGTTGTTTAATTACTTAATACTTACTAAGCTAATTAGCTTACTTTGAGTGTATTTGTCATTCTGTTTTATAGGTTTTGGCTGAAAGTTACGAGCTCGGGGATCATTATCGAAGTCATCCACATTATCGTCAAACCTTCGGTACTTTTAAAAGACTATATTTTGAACTATGGAATGTATAGGCTAAACCCTTTTGAAAACAAGTTTATTTTTGGATATGTATATAGTCAAGCCATGTGAAAATGGCTTGTTCATTAGCTAAGTATGGGTTCAAGGTTTGATGGAATTATGTAGTTGATATTTGGTTGTGGTTGATTAAAAAGTAAATGACTTGAGAATTTGACTTTGATATTTGGTATAAATATATGTTTAGTGTTAAGATGGAGATTGTATTTACAAATTATTATGTTAGATACGTTTGGAAAGATGAAATTCTTAATATGGTTAACCTTTGCATAAGGATTAAGATATTGAAATTATTTATTGAAATGGTTTTGATATGTGTAATTGGGCTATTGTAGCAATAATTTTTGATGTGTATAATTAAATGCTGATTTAGTCATGTTATGTACATGAAAAAAAAAATTGTTTGATTAAGAATGAATTTTCATTCGACAATTGACATTATATAAGCATCTAATTTGATGTTTGATATGTGATCACTAGTACATAGTCGAATGTTTATTCAAAGAATTAGATTTGTGTAAGATTATTTTTAAAATGCATAGTGATAGACCATTTGATTTGACCAATTGAATTATTGAATGAATTATATGCTTTAGGATTGTCTTATATTTGGTTATAGCCTTATAAAAGAACCAAATAAATAGTATCTTATGTTTCAAAGGATCATGATGAATGAATACGTGAGAAGTAGTTTTGGTTGGCTATTTGTACCTTGAAGATTAGGTATTTTTTGGCATTTGAATAAAACATGGTAAAATGATATGGTCCATTAGTTGCACACATGATTTCATAGATGATTTATTAGGTGTGTTTGTTCATGATTTAACTATTTAAAACTGTGTACAGAATTATCCTTATAACATGAATGATTTGATTATGCTTTATATGCATATATTGTAGTGCCGAATGGATAAAGCCAGTATGGTATGTACTTTAATATGTTTACTTTATGTAGTTAATGTGGTAATGCCTTGTAACTAATTCCGGCGATAGATCAGGGATAAGGGTGTTACATTTTATTGGTATTAGAGCTACGGTTTAGTCGATTCTAGGACTAACGTAGCGTGTGTGAGTCTAGCTATACATGCCATATTGCGATAATACGATAGTGTGATGACTTCTGACAGTTGAAATGTGTTTTTTTATAGTTAATGTAACGTCCTAATTTTCGGGATTTTTGGGGCTAATGAGATTTTTGGTGAGGCTGGGAAATTTTGTGTTCTGATTGCTAAAATGGTGTTTGGATGTGTTAGTGGGCCTATAAGAAGCCCAAACCTCGGTTAAAAATCGATAAAATAGTTAAGTACGTTTTAAGTAAAAAGGGGGAACTAGGTCAAAAGGGCCCTTAAGAAAAATTGTGTAAAACATGTCGCAAAAGGGAGCCTTGGTAGAGTGGCAAGGTGGTGCCACTAAGCTCCTAAAAAAAGGTGGCGCCTAGATGGGTATTGAAGGACAAGGGTTCGAGTTGCAAGGTAGGCTTATTGCTCTTCTTAATTTTTAAGCATGTGCCGGACATGTGACTAATTTAAGTAGGAAATTCGGCAAGGGGCTTTAGGGACTTGGGCCGATTGCTTGAGGGAGATTATTAGGGTTTCGTCTTTTTTTATTTTCTGTCATGAGAGTTAGGGTTAGCCACCTTAGGTGTTATTATTCTCTTTTCAGTCAAAAAGCCGAAATTTGCCTTCTTAAGAGCATCTAGTCGATTTCTTCATCTTCTTCTTCTCTATCATTGTTTTTCCTCTTTTCTTTTTACCCTGTTGATCTTCTCCTTTGCTGAATACCCTATCATGCTCAGCTCTGCAATTTCTTTCGATTCCATCCCTCCAAAAATAGCCATAGCCGATTGCTCAAAGTGCCAGAAATCCCGAAAACTGCTTCCTTTTTGCCGATTTCTTGTAAGCCGAATTACCCCTATTCCTTTCACCTGTTGTGGCCGATTACTACATTCCCTTGAGCCACATCATTGTCGACACCATCACCCAAACTCATAGCCCAAATCGCCATCTTCTTCTCTAGTTGAAAAGCCAAAATCACCATTAGTGTAGGGAGATAGCCAAATAGTTCAGATCTCAAAAATAGGGGTTCTGCTAACATTCAAGTGGCAGATTTACATCAGATCTGTGTAGGAATCGAAGAGAAACCATTGGTAAGTGCTTAATACCTCAGATCTGTTCAATATTTCATGTGTTGGAAAAGCCGAAAGTCCCTAAAGTTAGGGACTTTGTCGATTTGGACTTTTAGTAAATCAAGTGGTATTTTTCTTTGTTCTTTTGAGTGATAGTTAGCGAAGAAAGTGATCAAGCAAGGAGTTGAAGGCATCGGTATCATCAGATCTAGATTTTGTGCACCTAGGTCGTCAGAGGTAAGTTTTCATGGCCATTAAGGGTATGGCCGAATGTGGTAAGGGATTGTGGCTTTGGTTTTTTCTGGATCTACTGATTAATTGATTAGATATTGGGTTGTAGGAACTGTCGCATAGGAGATCTCGTTGGTGAAACCGCAAAACAGGTGTGTGATTCTGAACCCCTTCATTGTGCATGTTGGCAAATGCCGAAAAGCCGAAATGCCAAAGATCTGGCATTTCGAGGGCTTCTGAGAGTGCGAACGCTCACAAGTTGGTAGCGAAACGTTGGATATGAAATCGGTACTGAATGGAGAGCTAACCACGAAATTTTGGGTGTTACGGTAAGTTGGGCCTCAGTGGGCCGAATATGGGCCCAATGGGCAATTTGGGCCCATTTGGGTAAAAATGGGTTTAAGGTAATAATATGAACTGTAGGCGTAAAAACAGTTAAAACAAGGTAACTGAATATGAAATTTGGACTAAACGGGCCTAATTGGCTAAACGACGTAATAGGGTTGGCCCATTAGGGGTTTTAGGGTTTAAAAGCTAAAACTATTAAACTGAGTTAACCGAATTTCTGTAACGACTATGGGATTAGTAGAGACTGTAATAAGCATAAAAACTGTAATATGAAAGCAAAAATTACGGCAAAACCCTTAGGGTGAGAAATTACTGTTTTGCCACTAGGTAGAAAATTATCGATATACCCCTAGGGCTAAAACCGACTGAACTGTTTGACATGACTATTATTGATACTGCATATCATGATGTATGTATGTCTGATGCATGGGATTGGGTTTGATATTGTAGGAAGTGTGAGTGGCACTACCACGTTACTGAAAGGGGCTATGCCTCGTACTGTTTCTGAAAGGGGCTTTGCCTCATATACTGTTTATCTGAGCAGCCATGCTGCAACTGTGGTGTGTGGGCTGGGTGGGTCGAGTTATTCCCCTCATGGTGTGTTGGCTGGTACGAGTGGTGTGTAGCAGTTGGTGGGTTGAGTAGTCTCCCCAATTAGGTTGCATTCATACTGTTATACTGTACTGTACTGTTATAGGCCTATGGGCCAAACTGTTATCTGAATAGGGCTTCAGCCCAGTATCTGTTATAGGGCTTTGGCCCATTTTACTGTTATCTGAATAGGGCTTCGGCCCAGTATCTGACTGAGACTGGTTAGGGCTTAGGCCTAGTGGGCTTGAGCCAATGTGGGCTTTGGATGGGTTCTACACACACTGAGTTTTCCCAAACTCACCCTTCTCTTTCCATCCTTGCAGGTGAGCCCTAGGTTGTGACTTGGATGCTGGGATGGATTCAGAGTGGCCACCAAGACTGAACTCGCATTCTAGTTGGTTATTTATTTTAATTACTTTTCTACTATTGGTTTTATTTTGGTTATGGGTTGTAATAAGGCCGCTATAACTATTTTATTTGGGATTTTCAACTGTTTTATTTCTATCACAAATATACACTGTTTTTAAAAATTAAACAAACAATTTCTTAATCAACCTGATATTACTTATGGCTAAATAAGATAATAAGGTTAAAATGAATCGCGTAACAAGGGGAATAGAGATTAAAGTTAAAACGGGAGTTTTCAAAATAATCGAGCATTGCTTTCCAAAACTCACCAACGGACTTAGTAAATAGGGCGGCGTAGGATAGTCTAGGTAATGTAGCACACCAGACATGGCCATAACGTCTGGGCCGAGTTTGGGGTGTTACAGTAAATGAATCCTGACCCCGATCGAGTCGTAGAAAATGATGTCGAGAGTGTAGTGCCTGCTCCCGCGCAAGGGACAGCGCCGATTGACTCTCAGCCGAATATGAGTAATCCTGATGATGAGGCTAAACAAGCCTTCTATGCTATGATGAACGATTGGCTCACCCAATACATTCGAACTAATCCAGCTGTTCCACAACCCCCACCCCCGAATAATCCACTTCTGATACCTATGGTGCGTCCTGTGATCGATCCATTGAGATTAAGTAAGCCTCTGGTTGATAAAATTAGAAAATATGTGGCTAAAGAGTTCAGAGCCATAGTTAATGATGACGCTGAGTGGGCCGAGTTTTGGCTTGATAATACTATACGTATTTTTGATGAGTTATCGTGTACACCCGATGATTGTTTGAAATGTGCCCTGTCTCTGTTACGTGATGCTGCCTATCATTGGTGGAACACTTTAGTCTCAATTGTGCTGAGAGAGCGGGTTACCTAGGAATTCTTTCTGATAGAGTTCCATAAAAAGTATATCAGCCAGAGATTTATCGACCAAAAGTACAAAGAGTTTCTTGAGCTTAAACAGGGCCAAATGTCAGTTATAGAATATGAACGAGAATTTGTAAGACTCAGCAGATATGCCAGTGAGTGTATCTCGTCCAAAGCTATCATGTGTAAATGTTTTCAGGGCGGGTTGAATGAAGATATCAAATTGCTAGTATGTATTTTGGAAATTAAAAAGTTCGTGGTACTTGTTGAGCGAGCTATTAAAGCTGAAGAGCTTGGAAAAGAGAAAAGAAAAGCTAATGCTGGAGCCAGAGAATTTCGTACCTTGAAGATCAGGTATTTTTTGGCATTTGAATAAAACATGGTAAAATGATATGGTACATTAGTTGCACACATGATTTCATAGATGATTTATTAGGTGTGTTTGTTCATGATTAAACTATTTAAAACTATGTACGGAATGATCCTTATACCATGAATGATTTGATTATGCTTTATATGCATATATTGTAGTGTCGAATGGATAAAGCCAGTATGGTATGTACTTTAATATGCTTACTTTATGTAGTTAATATGGCAATGCCTTGTAACCTATTTCGACGACGGATCAGGGTTAAGGGTGTTACATGTAGGCTAAGACTATTACTATTTTCTCGATGGATACTCAGGGTATAATCAGATTACAGTAGCATCAGAAAATCAACATAAGATGACGTTCACCTGCCCATGCGATACATTTGCATTTAGACGCATGCCATTTGCTCATGTAATGCACTTGTTACATTTGAAAGATGTTTGATGTCTATTTTTACTGACAAGATTGAGAAGTATTTGAAAGTTTTTATGGATGACATTTCAGTATTTGGAGACACTTATGATGATTGTTTAGCCAATCTAGCTAAGGTACTAAGACGATGTGAAGAAACAAACCTGGGACTCAATTGGGAAAAGTGTCATTTCATGGTACAAGAAGGGATTGTTCTAGGGCATCGGATATCAAGACATGGAATTGAGGTAGACATAGCGAAGGTAGGCGTTATTGAGAAACTCCCACCTCCAACAACTGTAAAGGGTGTTAGGAGCTTTTTGGGCCACGCCAGTTTCTATCAGAGATTTATCAAAGACTTCTCCAAAATTGTGAAACCTTTGTGCAAATTATTGGAGAAGGACGCGACATTCAAGTTTGATAAGGAATGCTTAAAAGCATTCAAAGATTTGAAGAATTGATTAGTTACGGTACCCATAATCGTCATACCAGATTGGGATCTGCCATTTGAATTGATGTGTGACGCAAGTGACTTCGCAATTGGAGCTGTCATGGGCTAGCAAATAAACAAAGTTTTTCATCCCATCTACTATACAAGTCAGACTCTAAAAGGATCTCAATTGAATTATACGGTAACAGAAGAAGAGTTACTTGCAATTATGTTTGCTTTCGACAAGTTTCGATCTTATCTTGTATGTACCAATGTCATTGTCTATACGGACCACTCGGTAATTAAATATTTACTTGCCAAGAAAGATGCTAAGCTAAGACTGATCCGGTGGGTACTTCTACTTCAAGAGTTCGATCTAGAAATTCAAGATGGAAAGGGAGTAGAAAACCAAGTAGCAGATCACTTGTCCAAATTGGAGCCATAAGAAGGGAATTCTCCACTTGTACCGATTCAGGAGACATTTCTAGATGAACACATACTGAAGGGAAATCATGTCCATAACACCCCTTGGTTTGTTGATATTGCTAACTATGTAGCTTATGGGTTGATGTCGATTGATAAGACGTATCAACAAAGGAAAAAGTTTCTTCACAATGTGAAGTACTATTTTTAGGAAGAGCTATATTTGTTTAAAAAGTGTGCATATCAGATGATCAGTAGAAGTGTGGCAAAAGATGAAATACCGAAGATTTTATACCACTATCACTCAACTCCGAGTAGGGGACACTACGGAGGTACTCATACTACGACCAAAGCATTACACGCCAGATTCTTTTGGCCAACAGTATTGAAGGATGCATACGCTTATGTGAAGAATTGTGATCAGTGTCAAAGGCTCGAAAATGTCACCAATAGAAATGAGATGCCTTGAACAAACATCATTGAGGTAGAATTGTTCGATGTTTTGGGTATTGACTTTCTCAATCCTTTCCCTCCATCTTTTGGTCACAAGTACATATTGGCAGTAGTAGATTATGTGTCCAAGTGGGTCGAAGCTGAAGCTTATCCAACAAACGATGCTAAGGTTGTGATGAAGTTCTTGTAGAAACACGTGTTCACAATGTTTGGAACCCCAAGATCTATTACCAGCGATAAAGGGACCCATTTTGTGAACAAGTGGTTAAAATGGTTGTTGGATAAACATGGAGTGAAACACAAGGTTGCTACAGCTTACCACCTGCAGACGAATGGGCAAGCTGGGCTGGCGAATATGGAGATCAATGGCATACTTGAGAAGGTAGTTTGTTCGAACCGACAAGATTGGTCCAAAAGACTAGATGATGATTTATGGGCTTACAGAACAACATACAATACACCTTTAGAAATGTCACCCTATAGGTTGGTCTTTGGAAAATCCTATCATCTACCCTTTGAGTTAGAGCAGAAAGCTTACTAGGCTCTATGACAACTCAAATTGGACCTCAAGCTTGCTAAAGAAAAACGGATGCTCCAACTCAATGAGCTAGAGGAATTCTGAATGTTCTCATATGAAAATACCAAATTCCTCAAGGAGAGACTCAAGAAATGGCATGACAAGCACGTTCGAGTTCGAGAATTTGAAGCTGGTCAACAAGTTTTGTTATTCAATTCTAGATTAAAGTTCTTTCCAGGTAAACTCAAAGCATGTTGTTCCAGTCCATTTATGATTCATTGCGTTTATCCATACGGAGTTGTTGAACTCCAAGGTAAGAGAGGTAATTTTCAAGTCAATGCTCAACGTCTAAAACATTACTACAGAGAAAAGCCTGAATGGGATCAAGTCTTGTTCAGTTTATTAGATATTTAAATTTTCTTGTTTTTAACAAAATTATTTAGGGCAAATTTCCAGGTTTATTATGTCTAAATAAATTCTGTCTAGGAGATTGGAACTTAAGCGGGACCGCTTATGACCCCCCAATCTATCCGAGGAATTGATTTTTACATAATTTTTCGAGGAATTATTCCCTAAATAAGAAAATAAATTTTTGATTTTTCAAATAAAAGGGTCAATTTGATCCAAGTTTTAATGTGCAGCTCAATCTTAAATTTTCATTAAGTCTAAGGACTTAATTGATTTATTTTTAAGATTTGATTGCTCTTTTTGTAAATAATAAAAACTAGGTGCCTCTCTCTATAAATTTTTTAAAAGACATCTAGAAATAAATATTTTTGCTTAATATTATATATTTATATTAATAATATGATAAACTTTAATATATAATTATATCTATTATATTTCTATATTAATTTTTATCAACTTAGCTTAGAATTAGGATTAATTTTATTTAAGTATATTTTATGTTTATCTTAATGATTTAATAGTAATAGATAATTCATATGCATATATTTAATTATTAGTTGTTGTTAATTTTGAGTAGGATTAGAATTAGACTCTTATTTTAATTATTAAATTATACTAAGAGTTCTACTCTAAGTCCTATTACTCATACTATAAATTCCACCTATCTTCCCATCTATCCATCACTCAAAAACTCTCAAAACACCAAACCACCTAGTACCGCAAGCCCATAGCTGCAACACTACCGAGCATTTGGTCAGGAATTGGCCAGCACACGCCCTAGGCTCTTGACGCAGGCCTGCTTGTAGCACGCAACATCACGCGCTTGCTAGCCCAGTAGCCGTCGAGGTCATGACCTGCTCCCACGCATACCCTACTGTTCTAGACTGCAAAATGCTTTGAATAACTGTGAACATGTTAATGGGTCGAATTGTGTACTTAGGCCCATGATAAGATACGATCGATATGCCCTAAGGGCTAAATGACTGAAATGCCCCTACTCGTTGTATGTATATTTTAAGTATTCCATATGTTATTTGCTGCATTCATACGATATTATGTTGCATGTGGGATGGATTTGTATTGAAGGAAGTGCTATATAAGGATCGCATAGTTGCTTGACGACCATGGATCCAACAAAGGCTTTTAAGCCATATTATGATTAGCAGCTCTGCTGCAGCAATGAGTAGTGCCACAACCGATGCCACAACAGGTGTGTAGGGATGGATGGGTTGTGTAATTTCCTACAGGAGTATAGGGTTGGAAGCGGGGTGCAAGGTTGGATGGGAATTGTGCATTGCATGTTCATATTGATATTTGTGATATAGGCTCGGGCCAACCGAGGCTATTATGGGCCCAAAGGCCACTGTATTTGTGTTATCGGCTCAAGCCCAACTGAGGCGAATGGGGCTGAGGCCCAATTGCCACTGTTATTGAGATAGGGCTTAAGCCCAATTTGATTAATACTTGTTTTTATTTTTTACGAGAGTAGTACACAGTGAGTTTTCGAAAACTCACTCCCTCTTTTAAAATTTTCAAGTGATCCTCAGTAGGCGATTTGACGGTTGGGAAAGACTCGGACGTGGCCACACAGTGAGCTATTTTAAAACTTTAGTATTTGTTTTACATTTTTTTACTTGCTTTCTCTTGGGTTTAAATTTCTGTAATAAGGCCTTTTCTCCAGATCTATTTTTTTATTTGGGATTGTTTATTTCTCTATTGAATCTGTTATCTTTAGGGCATGGTTTTATAAAAGATACATGTTTTCCAAAAGTATCAGGATAACGCAACAAATGGGTTCAAAAACAAAAGCTTTCGCTATAACTGAAACATAAGATCTTGTTAATATAAAAATTTAAGGTTTCCAAATAACAAACTTAAGGTTTATACAAACTACGAATTTACAAGTTTTCACTATTTTTAATCGTAAGCGATCAAATGACTCCAAGGTTTTTTTCAACTACATCGCATTTTTTGTTTCACCTTCCAATGATACATGCCAGACTCGGGTCTATCTTTTAGGCCGGGTTTGGAGTGTTACATTTAGTGGTATTAGAGCCCAGTTACGAAGCTCGGGTTGTAAAATAGGCCTTGGATTTTGGGTTTTAAAATTATTTTTAAATGAACCGCTAAATTTTGAAGGATTTTTTATGCGTGGCACACCGAGTCTCCGACGTCAAGCCAAGTAAGTACCCTTAAAACTTTGAATTGTTTTGTTTAACTATTGTTTACTTCTTTGAAAAGCAGTAGATAGGGATACTGTGATCCCTTAGATATTAGACTGTATTGCTGCACTTAAAATTGATGGTTGTATTTATTCAGTATATTTTGTTTGAATGAGATATCCTGGATGCATGATTAAGTTATTTAGATCAGAGTGCGCAGCGGTAGCGTAGTGGGGTAGATGATACATGACTACCCTATTATTTAGAAATTTCGAGGACGAAATTTTTTTAGGAGGGCTGAATTGTAACACCCTAATTTTTGGGCCTAGAAGTATTGGGCCTTAAGTTTAGGATCGGTTAGTAGGCAAAGTAAATAATTTAAATGTGTTTAAAAATTTTACAATTGCATGTTTAGTTTAATATTTAAATGATTTAGGAAGGGTTGGTAGTGTGGAAAAAGTCTTGGGCTCGATCTAGGGCTTTAGCAAAATTTTACATTTTCTTTTCTAAAGGACCCTGAGCATTTGGTGGAAGGCTTATTAACAAAGCCTGGTAAAAATTGACACAAGGGACGCGCCTGGCCTAGTGGCAAAAGGCGTTAGGAACAGTAAGGGAGTACTGGGTTCAAGTCGCGCAGGTGCGAAATTTTGGTTTTTTTTTTAAACCAACTTGGATGTTGACAGGAAGGCTTATTAAACATTTGGATAAAAAGGTGACACAAGATAAGGTGTGGTCCAGTGGCAGAGGGGTGTTGTTAGGGTGCAAGGGAGCCTAGGTTCGAGGCTTTGCTCGCACAAGATATTTTGGTTTTCTTTTAACTAAACCTGGAGTCTGGCCTAAACACTTTATAATTAAATAGGGAGGAAAGTTGATGCAAACAAGGCAGGCGGCGTAGTGGCAAGGGACGTGTAGCATAGGTTGGAGGTTGGAGGTTGGAGGTTCGAAACTGGGTAGCAATGAATTTTTTAGATTGTTTCAGTTAACCTGATCGCTGGGTAGTAAGCCTTATAATTAGTTGTGAGCGAATTATAACACAAGAAGTAGTATGGTGTAGTAGCTATGGCGTTATGGAGAGATAGGTAGATTCGAGGTTCGAATCTGGGCTGAAGCGATGGAACAATTATTTTGGTACAGGGATGTCCAGTGTTTAAATTGGAGTAAAGTTTTATTGGGTGAGTAACGGGGAGAAATTTATGGGATTAAGATTGAGGTTGGTAAGGTGTTGGATAGGATGGAGATAAAATTAGAGAAATTGAGGGGAATTTAAATTGGTGAAGAATTAGAGCTGAATGGGGAGGGGGAGATACAAATTCGGTCTCTATTAGTGTCGAAATAGTGTGGGGAATATTGAGTAGTATTTTGGTTTTTGGTAAGCATTCTCTTTCCTTTTTGATTTTGTCAAGTTTGTATTTTCTTCTCATTAAGGACCAAATTTTTTTTATCATTCGGGTTTTGCTTTCTGGCCTTCATTCGTGTTTGGGTTATTTTCTTTTCTATATAACTCTATCAGCGACTGAATATCTGTAATGCCCTCTCACCCGAGACCATCATCGGAGTCGAGCTTGAGGTGTTACTAAACTTAATTTACCATTTAAACAACTTTAAACCATTTATTTGAACTTTCGGAATAAGCTGTCTTTCTGCATCATGGTCGCTCGAAAAATCATATCTCAAGTTACAAAACTCAAAATTAAGATCCGTAAATTTTCCCTGAAACTAGACTCATATATCTATCTACTAATTTTTTCCTAGAATTTTTTCTTGGGCCAATTAGTACAGTTTATTAGTTAAAGTTTCCCCTGTTTCAGTGTTTGACTGCTCTGACCTATGTTCACTACAAAGCACTTTTCTCTCTATACAGAATCCAAAAGGCTATTACATTTATTTATCTTAAAACTATACTCAATAAGGAGTATGTACATATATAGCATGACTCCTAATTATTTTTGTACAATTTGTAGTGAATTTCCAAAGTTGGAACAGGGGATCCAGAAATTGCTCTGGCCCTGTTTCACTAAAATTCAAATATCTCATAACATATAACTCATTTACCTATTTCGCTTCTTCCATATGAAAGTAAACACTTAATTCAATTTCATATTTAATTTATCACCTAATTTGCTTTCTACTATTTTTAGTGATTTTTCAAACTCACATCACTGCAGTTACAACATTCTGTTTTATGACAAATTTTCACTTTTCTATGGAAATTCATGAACTATTAACACTTTGAACATACATGGTCTCATACATGATCTAAATTAACCATTCCAAGGACTAATCATTTTCAGGCATTTTCTCAACCAAACCACAACCATATCACAAGATTAATTACACAAAACAAGTATATTGCTATACATGCCATATTTGAGTTATACAAGCCATTTTACTAAACTAGTTCTTCGAATAGTGTGAACGAGCCTTCGACCTATCCCGATTCCCAAGCCGGCTTGTCCAAAACTATAATGAATGGAAAGGAGGGAGTAAGCATAAATTCTTAGTAAGTTCACATGCAAATAACAAGTAACATAACAAAGCAATTCTTCCAAATAACACTAGCATGGTATCACCAAAACATATATCACATTTCTAATCATAATTCATCATCTTACCACATAATTGTTGTTGTATCAAGTTTCAACCCGAGGGTTAAGTACATGCCTGTCCAAAGTGTCCATTTCACAACACTTATTAAAATGATACTTGCCTCTTGAGTGTTCTTCCATTTCACTAGAATTTTACCCGTTGAACACCTCGGAATATAACTTAGATACATGGATAATTTACACATAATGCCACATATATAATCAAGTAACCATGTAACCTGCCCATAAGCGAACTCAGACTCAACTCAATGAGGTCGGGCGTTCGCATCCATAAGTGAACTCGGACTCAACCCAACGAGCTCGGATGCCTAGTTACATCTCACGAACTCGGACTCAACTCAACGAGTTCGGACATTTGCATCCATAAGTGAACTCGGACTCAACTCAACGAGTTCGGATGCCCAACCATCCTAGTGACATGTCACTTGTATCCTAATCTATTCCCAAGGTTCAAACGGGATTTTCCTCAATCACACATTTCCCAGTCGTTCTCCTCGGAATATCGGAACCAATACGTTGCTTGCGTCTCATACTTATCAATTTAATCACATACTTTTCATACCAATACATAATATTTCACAAAGCATAATATTCATAATAACAAGTATCATATCATATAAATAGCATTAAATCACTTAAAATAGCAATTACGTTACATTATTTACACATGAACTTACCTCGGTACAAAATATAGAAATTTTGCAATTTAGTCCACAATCTTTTCTTTTCCTCGATCCAGGTCGATTCCACGTCTTTCTTGATCTAAAATAACACATTTAGCTTATTTAATACTCACATTTATAAAAAAAGTCCTTAACTCTAACTTTGTCAAAATTACAAATTTGCCCTTAAACTTTTGCATATTACGCTTTTGCCCCAAAGCTCGGAAATTAAACTTTATCCCAAATTCTTATGTTTTAGGACATGCTGATCATTTATTTACCATTAGCAAGCTCAAATTCCAACTACACCATGCACTTATGAACAATAGGTATTTTTACCGATTAAGCCGTTTTACTCGTTTTTACATAAAACCGAGTAGCACAAGTTGTCTAACATAATTTAAAACCTCATATTCTATCATAAAACACCAAAATAAACAAATTTCACCTATGGGTATTTTTCCAAATATGAACCCTAGGTTGAATTATTGCTAGCATAAGCTAAATCAAGTTACAGGGACTCCGAAAACGTAAAGAACATTAAAAACGGGGCTTGGAATCACTTACTATTGAGCTTGGAAGCTTGAAACAAACCCTAGCTATGGAGAACCCTTGAAATTTCGTGGTAATGAAGAAGATGGACATATTTTGCCATCTTTTTCCCTTTTTTAATCTTTTAATTACCAAATGACCAAAATACCCTTAATGCCTTTCTTTGAAAATTTTCTTGTACAAGCCCATTTTTGTCCAAAATTTTAGATATTGGTCAAATTCCTATTTAAGACCTCCTAATTAATATTTCAAAGCAATTTCATACTAAAAGCTTCTAAAATGCAAGTTTTGCAACTTATTCGATTAGTACCTAATTTCAACTTAAGCACTTTATGCATAGAATTTCTTCACGAAATTTTCACACCATCATGCAATCACATCATAAACATCAAAATAATAATAAAATAATTATTTCTATATCAGATTTTTGGTCACGAAACCACTGTTTCGATTAGGCCCTACAATATCCTTTAGTTACCCTCTCACAAGCGCATTTGATCTTTTTTTCTTTTCTTCTAGTTCTTTTTCAAATCCTTTAAAGCTGAACCCTCCCTCTCTATTTTCATTTATTTTATTTTTCTCGGCAATTGTTGAACCAACCCTCCTTTTTCATTTTCTTTTCACCCTTGGCCTATTATAATTCTTCTTACCTTGGTTCTTTTTGGGCTTTTATTCCAGCCAAACCCTCCATTCCCCTCTTTTTACGTTGCTTTTGTTTTCTTTGTCTTGGAAGATAACTGTATTTTTTAGATGGGAAAAAAGGATACTAGTGGTAAAGAGATGGTGAATGTGATGACGGGGTTTTAGCACGTAACCACTACTCCCAAATTTAAGCAATGTAAGGTGTTAGTGGTTTGGGATTTTCCACCTGGATGCGCAAGAGGGGCTGCAATGGACATCAGATTGAATAGGCAAATCGCAGTCAATCAAGGCAAGTATAGTAGTCTTTCAGTAAGCGATTATAGTGGATTTGTTTTGTGTTCATGGGTAGGTGTCTAATGAAGTGTAATGTTTGAATATAGGTTTTGACAATTATGAGTACTTTGTACTCCAGGTAGTAAGGCATGTACTTCTAACCTATGTTTGACTGTTTGATATAAAGCCGAAGGTGTGTACATACACCGCACACACGACAAATCGGCAAAAGCTGAAATGCCGAAATGCTGAAAAGTTGAAAGGTTGGCGTCGGCAACCACATGAGAGGGCGAACGCTCGTATGGAGTGTTCGATTCGACAGCAGAGGCCCCATGAGCGATCTCATGGTCTCAGGCCACTTTTTGGCTAACTGGGCCGAAATGGGCCTGATAGGCCCATGGGCCCATCGCGAGTAAGATGGATGGATTAGTAGGTTTTGACAAGCCGGATATGCTAACTACATGACTTATGGTAGATTTGGGCCTAATGGGCCATACGAGTGTGTGGGCCCTACTTGGGCTATGTATTAGGCTTTTGGGCCCTAGTGTATTGGTAACTCTTATGAAATGGTCTCGAAACGCATTGAATAAATGTGAAAATGTTAATAGGCCGAATTGTGTACTTAGGCACATGATAAGATACGACCGATATGGCCTAAGGGCTAAATGACTAAAACTCCCCTACTCGCTGTATGTATGTTTAAGTATGCCATACGTTATTTCCTACATTCATATGATATTATGTTACATGTGGGAGGGGTCTGTATTAGAGGAAGTGCTATATAAGGATCGCATAGTCACTTGACGACTATGATTAGCAGCTCTACTGCAACGATGAATAGTGCTGCAACCAGTGCTACAACGGGTGTGTAAGGTTGGATGGGAATTGTGCATTGCATGTTCATATTGATATTTGTGATATAGGCTCGGGCCCAACCGAGGCTATTATGGGCTAAGGTCCAAAGGCCACTGTATTTGTGTTATTCGCTCAAGCCCAACTGAGGCAAAGGAGGCTGATGCCCAATTGCCACTGTTATTGAGATAGGGCCTAGGCCCAAATTGATTAATACTTGTTTTTCTTTTTGACAAGGGTCGTACACACTGAGTTTTTGAAAACTCACTCCCTCTTTTAAAATTTTTAGGTGATCCTCAGTAGGCAGTTCGATGGTTGGGAAGGACTCGGAGGTGGCCACTATAATGCACCTATCCCGCGACCTTCACCAGAACAGGTAAGGGGCATTACCAGAGTTACAGAATAGATCATAACAGATCAGAACAGAACATTCACAGTTCATATGATTTAGATAATAAGTCCCCATTAGAGATCTATAAGACCTCAAACATGCATAAAGATAAGGTCGGGACTAATCCGAACACGTTCACAAAATTTAGAACAAATTTTCCAAATTTAGGAGGTCACACGCCCATATGACCAGGCTGTGTGCCTCATACGGGATTCAGGCACGCCCAAGCACCCAAACCTTGCCAAAACAAAGTAAGCGTACTGACTTTTTGCCACGGCCACAAGACACGCCCGTAGGTCTTGGCCGTGTGAATCTTTGTGTCAATACTGGAAAATCAACATGGCCATAGGCCACGCCCATGTGCCCTAACCATGTGGCACAAAGCAGACTTGAAATAAGTCATACTTTCCACCCACTTGGGTCAATTTTACAACATGCCAAAAACACCAACTTACCTAAACAAAATCCAACTAATTCAAAGCTTAAAACATTCATCTATATGATCAAAATATTCATATACAATCTCATGCCAATGGACAAACATTCAATAACTAAAACTTATCATTTATATTCAATCAACACCAACTAAACTTACCTTTCACCACCTAGATTTAATATCAAAATATCCACTTCATTAAGGACATTCATTCATCAATTTCAGACCACATTTTCACCATTCACAATACCAAAACAAAGTACATAACCATAGCTTAACCACATCACATGACATATATACATAGACTCAAAAACACATCTTAGTCATCCTAGCCTATACATACCATATTCAAACTTTGTACATTCAAAATGTACCAAAACCAAGCTCGATAGTATGGTGATGATCCTTGACTATCCCCAAGCCCTCAGTACCTACAATATCAGTAAAACAGTTGAAAGAAAATACAGAGTAAGCTACAATGAGCTTAGTAAGTCAAATACAAACATACGAAATCTTTAAACAGATTATGATAGCAATCTCATACAGATAAATCATGAACCAGATATACTCATTCGTTACATACTCATAGTTCACAATAGCATACTTTTTATGCTCGTAAATTCAATACAGAACAGACATACCTGAGTGAGACATATAGAGTATGCATTCATTTATTTCTCAGAATTTCTCCTCGTATCATTCAGATATGTCACAAAAATCATATAGGCGTTATACAATGCCGACGTCCCTGACGTGGTCTTACATGTTATTTAATGTAACACCCCAAACCCGGACTAGACGTTACGGCCAAGTCTGGTGTGCCACATTGAAGTGTTTTTTGAAAACCATGTTTTCATTGAAAACCCTTCTTAATGTTTAGAAACTTTTACCGTTAAACTTGTATAAAACCTTAGCTTGTGTTTACTTTTCCGAAACGTGATTCATTGTAATAATCAAAACATTGTTAACAACTTTGTAAAATCTTATAGAAAAATTACGAAAGCTTGTAAACCTTTGTAGTTGTGGAAACATGTTATTATAAAAACAGTTTAAGCATTGGAAAGTCAGACTTTCTTTGTTATGGCTTAAAGTGAATGGATACTACGCACCAGGTAGGATTCAAGAGAAGAGGAGGTGAGTCATTTAGACTGCTTAAGTACCAAGCTCTTCCTAGATCCAATCCTAGACATGCACACATCCATTGCCACACTTTTACCTTATGACTTGTCCACGAACAACAAATTAAGTTTAAACGTATTTAAGATATTTATTTATGAAAACATTTATGTTGCGGAAGCTTTCCTCTATTTTTGAAATATTTTGAAAACAAGTAACTTTTACAAAAACGCGCCGCAAAGCTAACCGATTTCAAAACGATTTAAACAATGTCCTACTTAATCTAAAAATAATTAAAGAATTAAAGAATTGAAAACCCAAAATAAAATAAATAGAGCGGCCTTATTACAACCCAGAAACCAAAATTAAATAATCTAAATAAATAATAAAATGAAATAATTGAAAACCAGAAATTTAAATCTTCGTGGCCACTTTGAATCCCTCCCAGCTCCAAGTCCACCAACTAGGGCTTACCTGCATAGATGGAAAAAAAGGGGGGGTGAGTTTGGAAAACTCAGTGTGTATAGAATGCCCATCCAGAGCCTAAGTCAGCTCAAGCCCACTAGGCCGAAGCCCTATCCAGATACAGTAAACTAGGCCTTCGCCCTTTCAGTTAATGGTATTGCCCATAGGCCCATTTCAGAATAGAACAGATAAAATCATGTATGCAAGCCCGACCCAGCCTAAATCCATCCGCTACACTCCACCCGTACCAGCCCTACACACCATGTGGGGAATAACTCAACCCACCCAACCCTACACTCCACGGTTGCAGCATGGTTGCTTAGATAATAGTAAATTGAGGCAAGGCCTCCAGTACGTGGTCAAGCCACTTTCAATACTTCCTCCATCAATGTCCCCGTCCCATTCAACAGATAGTAATGGCATGCAATAACAATAACAGTAAAACATGCATTTTGGGTCAAACTTAACCCTAGGGGTATAACAGTCATTTTACTCCTAGGGTAAAATAGTAATTTTCCACCTATAATGGTATTTCAGTAATTTTATCAGTTTTTAGGGTTTTCATGCATAATACAGTCACTACTAATCCATTTATCTTCACGGTAGTCTATTTAGCTTAGTTTAACAATTTTAGCTATTGGGCCCTAGAACCCTTAATGGGCCTTACGGTGTCTATTACCAAATTAAGCCCATTTAGTCCAAGTTTCATAGCCAACTTTCTAGTTTTAGCAGTTTCGATCCTACAGTCTAACAGAACATACTTGTTACCTATTTTTACCCATATGGGCCTGTAAGCCCATTGGGCCCATTTGTAGCCCTTCGAGGCCCAATTATCGAAGTACACGAAATTCCACACGCGACTAGCTTACCACCTTGCGATTTCAGATCTAACGATTTCTAACGTCTTATGAGCATTCGCACACTCACAAGCCCACAAAATGCCAGAATTTTGGCAATTCGATTTTTGCCAAATTAGACTAAAGAAGGGGGTTCGATACACACCTGTTTCTTGACGACTGCTAGAGAGATCCCCCACGATGTCCTACAATTAATTACCACAATTCCTAGATTGCAAAACTACAACAAACAATCCCAATATTCACTTACCCATATTCGGCCAATGCCCCTAAGGCCCTCAAAATCTTACCTTTGTCGAAATTGATTACTAGATCTAGATCTAGTCATTCCAAAGATCCAAGCTTTCGATCAATCACCTTTAGAAAACACTAATCACCAAAAGAAATCATTGGTTAACGACCCTTAAAGCCCTAAGCCCCAATCGACAGCCTCCCTCGATTTTAGAGACTTCGGTTTTTTTCTAAATCGCAAAATAATGTAGATCTGGGATAACGAGTACTTACCATAGTTTCTCCTTATGTTCCTACACAAATCTGATGCAGATCTATCCCCTAAGCGCTAGCAAAACTTGAATCTTAGAGATCTAAAGATTCGGCTATGAGCTCCTATGGTTATGGCAGTTTCGGCTTTTTGACTGGTGAAGAAGATGATGATTTGAGGCTATAGCTTTGGAGTAGTGTTGCCGACAGATACTAAGGGTTTAGAGAAGATGAAATTCAATCAAAAGGAATAAAAAGAATAGGGGGAATTGGCTTGGATAAATCGGCACAAGAAGTAAGTTTTCGGGATTTCGACTTTTATGGCAATCGGCTATGGTGGTTTTAGGGAGGATGGATTTGAAAGAGAAGATGGATTTGAGTAACAGGGATGTTCGGCTGAGGTAGAAAGCAAAAAGGAAAAGAAAACAATGGAGGAGAAGAAGAGGAAAAAGAAATCGGCACAAAGGAGAAGGAATCTGCGTTTTCGGCTTTTATGAAAACTTAGAGAAGGATAAATGAAAGTGAAAGCTTTTAGGTGGCTAACCCTAATTTGTCATGACAGAAAAAGAAAAGAAACTAACCCTAATTACTAACAAAACAATCGGCCTAACCTTCCTAAGGCCCTAGCCGATTCTACTTAAGTGATCACATGCCCGGCACATGCCTAAAAATTAAAAGTAACCATACGCTTACCTTGCAACTTGAACCTTGGAGCTTTAATTCCTTCCCAAGTGCCACTTTTTTTGGAACTTAGTGGCCCCACCTTGCCACTTTGCGAAAGCTCTTCTTGTATCATAATTTACAAAGTTTTTCTTAAAAGCCCACTAAACCAAGTCTCCTATTCACTTGAAATCGAAACTTGATATTTTACCGGGTTTTAACTTAGGCTTGGGCCTTCTAAAGGCCCACTAACACTTTTAAACTCAATTCCAATATTCAGAACACCAAAATTTCAAGATTTCACAAAAATCACAAAAACCCGAAAAATCCCGTAAATCAGGACGTCATCTAAATTTCTCAGGCTATCTTCCATCCGAACCCAGACTCAAAGCCCAATTCTTCTAGGCCTAAATTCAGGGTGTTACATTTAACATCGATGCCACTGTCCCAGACAGGGTCTTACATGAAAAATTTATGATGCCAGTGTCCCAAACACGGTCTTACACGTAATTCTTTAATCAATGCCTACGTCCCGGACAAGGTCTTACATGATATCCTTTTACCATTGTACATTCGAAAATGACTCGGAATAATACTTCGGACTCTCATGGCCGTCCAATATAGTTTATAAAACAATAATTTATAATAGACATTAATATGACGCATATTTGTATTTTGACTTACCTGGTACAGATTTAAACGGATTCGAGTCGACTAATCAACAACTTTGGACTTCCCTCGATCTAAGTCTGTTTTTCTTTGTTCTTAATCTAAATCAATTCAAATTCAACCATTCAATTATTCATTCCATTCAATTCAATCCATAAACACAATTTTAAGGCATTTTACATTTTAGCCCTCACAATTTCATACTTTAATAAATTAGTCCCTAATACACAAAGACATCAAATTCACAGAATTCATTTAAATACAAGCTTGGCTAAATGTTTGTGGCTTTCATAAAAGCCCATGTAACACATTTATTTTAGAAATTAGTCCTTCTAAAGTATCATTTTCACAAATTAGCCCACATAGCTCAATTTCATCAAAAATTCCTGGTAAAACATGTTTATTCAACACCTATCCATAATTATTCACTCAATTTCATCACAAAGCTTCAGATAGTATCAATGGCGTCTTTCACAAACTTCATCAAAAATAGAAATTGAGACATTAGCATGGAAGATTTCAAAGCAACGATTACAAAAACGTAGAAATTATCAAAAATCGAGCTCAAAACATACCTTGGTTGAGCTAAAAGAGTGCCGAAACCTAGGATGCTTTATTTCCTTCTTTAATTTTCTTTGATTTTCGGTGAAAGAGAAGCATTATAAAACCATATTTCATGTTATTTTATTATATCATATAATTAAACAACATTTAGTAATTTAACCTTCATTTAAACCATAATAAAACACATGTTTGGAGGTCACTTATGACCATTTAAACCTTCAATGGTTTAATTGCCACATAAGGCCATCATTATTTGAAATACATTTCAATTGAACACTTGAACATACAGCATACTAATTTTATCACATATACAATTCAACCCTTTTTCACAATTAAGCACAGAAACAGACAAATTAATTCACAGAAATTTCATAGATGCTAAATCATATATCACAAACACAGAAAATAATATTAGAATATATATATATTTTTTAGACTTAGATATGTGATCTCAAAACCACTATTCTGAATAGGGTCCAAATTGGGCTGTTACAGCCACATAGCGAGCGGTTTTAAAACTTTAGTATTTGATTTACATTATTTTTACTTGCTTTCTCTTGGGTTTAAATTTTCGTAATAAGGCCTATTCTCCGGATCTATTTTTTTATTTGGGATTGTTTATTTCTCTATTGAATCTATTAGCCATAGTGTGTGGTTTTATAAAAGATACCTGTTTTCCAAAAGTATCGCGATAATGCAACAAATGGGTTTACAAACAAAAGCTTCCACTTTAACTGAAACATTAGATCTTATTAATATAAAAATTTAAGGTTTACAAATAACAAACTGAAGGTTTATACAAACTACAAATTTACAAGTTTTCACTATTTTAACCATAAGCGATCAAATGAATCCAAGGTTTTTTTCAACTACACCGCATTTTTCGTTTCACCCTCCAATGTGACACGCTAGACTCGAGTCTATCTTTTAGGTCAGGTTAGGGTGTTATAGCTCAAAAATAAGTTTGGGGGAGTTGAAAAGAGGTATCAGTTGCTCGAAAATTATAGTACATAAAGTGAGTGCTCGTGTTGGCTTGGATTTAAAAAAAGGGCACATGTACTCGAAAGAAAATAGATGGACAAAAGAGCATATGAAAGTAAAATAAGTTGGTGTATCCAAGGTAAAAATTTTGAAGGTTCGATTTATGCTGAGTCTAGGGTACATGGCCTAGCCACACGGGCGTGTGCCCTATTTCAAAGGTAAAATTTTTATATGATTTGTAAGATTTTCAAATGTTTTCAAATTGGTCCCAACCCTTTTCTAAAGCATGATTTAGGTCTTGTAGACCTTCTAAAGGGACGTATTGTATGACATTGATGATGGAATGATGATGTATTATTTATAATTGTGTAAATGATGTGAATTATTTTGGTTGTTCATAATACCCCGTAACCCTAATCAGGCAATGGATTACGGGTTAGGGGTGTTACACACGGCTTATCAACATGCCTATGGGGCTGGGCATGTGTGGCACACGGCCTAGACACATGCCCGTGTACCTACCCGTGTGGACAATTATAGGCTATTTTCCAAGCCAATTGCCGCCATGAAACACAACCCAACACAAACCAATTTTTGCCAATACATAATATGACACAAAAACACATCCAAACAACCACATTTTGACATCCATAGACCACATTCTACTATCCATACACAAGCATGTTCATCCATACACATCATACGCCTACTATGTACCTTGTATTAAAAGAGATTACAACACTTCAATTAGAAAATATTCAACCATATGTGGCCTATAGCAAATGGCCAAATACCACAACTTTAGTGACAACATTTGACCTCAAGAACTATGACACATAACAACGCATTAGACCATCTATACATGCCATAATGTTAAGTGTTTAAACAATATATGTAACAGCCCGATTTAAACCCTAATCGGAACGGTGGTTTCAAGACCACGAATCTGAGTCAGAAAAATATTTTTAAATTATTTTCTGTGTTTATTTTGTGTGAATTTATATTTTTAAAATTTTCGTGATTTAATTTCGTCGTTTAGGTGTCAAATTAAATAAAAAGGACTTAATCGCGTAAAATAAAAATTTAGTGGTTATTTTAAAAAGGGGCTAGATTGCACTTGGCTTTTTAAATGGAAGCCTTAAAGTTGCAATAAGCCCAATATTAAGTGTAGTGGATGGTTAAAGACATATACTATATGATTTTATTATATCATTAAGGTTATTTAAGTAATTTATTTAATAAACTTATAATAGTTAAAATAAAGTTATGAAATTCATTATATTCATTTGTTCTTTTCGGCAAAACTAAACAAAAAGAAAAAAGAAATAAAAAGAGCTAGGTTTGGCCATCCTTCTCATCTTGATTCAAGGTTTGTTTTTAGTCAATTTTTGATAATTTTTACGTTTTTTATATCGTTGCTTCGAGTACTACAAAATCCAATGTTTAATTTTTGATTTTGATGAATATTTTGTATTGTGCCAGTTTTGAGAGCTTGTGATTTTTTTTGGTTGATGATGAATTATGAAAGACATGGACTGGGTTAATATATTATGTAAAGGGATTTTTGATGATTTTGAGTAATTAGGATTTAATTGCAAAAATAAAAATGTGGGGGGTGAAAATGTGAAATTGATGAAAAATATAGGCTTATTTGGACACTAGGGGTATTCGGCCTACCTTAGATGTGATTAATTTTGCATAATTTTGTGTTTTGTGCATTAGGGACTAAATTGTAAAAATTGTAGGGGTAAAATGGTAATTTTCCCATTTGTGTGTTTTTGGACTAAATTGAATGAAAATATGTTTGAATAAGCTTAATTTGAATATGTTTAGATCAAGAATTAAAGAAATCAGAATTGGATCGGGGAAAAGCTAAAGTTGTCACTAGTCGTTCCATCTCGTTTTTCATCGCCCGAGGTAAGTTTATAAGAAAATAGACGTGTTTATTGATAGTTTAATGTTATAATTACTTGCTATTATGAAATGTTAGAAACTAAGTATATTGTGGCCGATTATGAATAAATGTGGCTATTACACTTCTGAGTCCGATTCGACTGAGAAACAACGTCCAAAAGCTCCGAATGAACCTTAGGAATAGCTAGGATACATACGTCATGACATAGGATTTCGATATATATGTGCGAGTAAGTCCATGGCATCAACTTCTGATTTTGATATGTGTTTACGAGTAAGACCCTGTCTGGGACAGTGGCATCGATATGTGACTACATGTAAGACCATGTCTGGGACGTTGGCATTGTATGACTTGTGTGTTTATCCTAGTGTCCTAGCCAATTTTGAATCGTTCATTGGGCAAAGGTAAATCGTGATCGAATGTGAATTATAAAAAAAAAGAGCTAGGGGACAAGTATGGTTTAGCTTATTAGTTGTTGGTAATATGGTAAGTGTGAAACTTGAAAGTTGATAAGTTTTATGTGATGCAAAGGATGAATGTATATATTAATTAAGCAAGTATATTTGGCTTGAACAAATAGTAAGAATATTATGGAATTAATTTTGGAGATGTATATATATATGTGTGATTATATATGTGTGCGGTCATGTAAGTAGTATATATATATATAATAGCATAGTTGAATTCTTGAGCTTACGTGAATAAGTAAATATGTGTTTGATTATATAATGATATTATATCTTAGGAAATTTATTGACATTCGGTTAATGTGGTTATGAAAGTATTCGACCATGGTAGAATTATACATGAAAATGTAATTATTTATTTCTCCTATAAGTTCGTATTTAAGTTTAGCAATGTTAATATAATTTGGTTTAACTTGAAATGAGTCGAATCTATCTTGGAATCGTTTATTTGCTTTTGACTTACTAAGCTATGTTAGCTTACTCTTCGTATTTATGTTACTTTGTTTTATAGATTTTGGATTCAAGTTACAAGCTCGGGGATCGTCAGTAAAGTCTATCACACTATCAACAACTTCGTTATTTAAATATTTGAATTCAACTTATGGCATGTATAGGCTAGATCTTATTTTGAAAATACCGAAAGTTAGTTATCTATATAAGCCATGCAAAAATGGCTAAATTATTATATTGGTGTTCGGTTATGATAGGTAAGGCCTAAATTAATTTTGTTAACTAGTTGTGTGCCTTGAATGCCTGATATATGTAAAGAGTAGTATAAGTTTTGAAAATGGTTTGCGAATTATGTTAAATTTGGTCTTGTAAATTCTTAGTCAAGCATTTAATGAGTCTGCCCATTGGTAATTGATGATGAAAGTTGGATGCTTATATGAATTTTGGTAATAAGATTCGGCTATGAAAGAATATTGGCATAATGTGTAATTAGCAAGTTTATTATCACGTGATAGAAAATATAAAATGCAGCATTGTTTCAATGATGAGTGATTATGTTCTAACTTGGTTAGTTCAATTATTAAGTGATAAATAATATATGTGGTTCATGATTAATATGGCTGACTATCTGATATGTGTTTGATGCTTAAATGTTAAGTATAGCCTTCGTTTTTGGGTAAATGCGTATCTTATATGTATATTGATGAATAAGTTATATATATATGTGTGTGTGTGTTTAGTTTTATATTGGATCTACATCAAGGGCGTCATCATTACATAAAAGATTTGTCTTAATGATATGTACTTTCAATGTGTAGTTCATCATGAATGGTGTTGGATTAATATAAATTATGATATTCGTAGGCAAAGAGGAAGGTGTATTCACGATACAAATTTTGATGCTCATTTATGCATTAAATTAAGACATGCGTACATGATATTTGAACTTGTTATATGAATTAAGTTTTTATGTGCTTCGAATGTGTGTAAAGTGTTCATATTTACGAGTGCTTGTTACTTATATATATCTATATGAAATCGTTGATGTAAAATATTATATTGTTACATGTGATCGATATAACCATATATACGTATGATGTGAAACGTTCAAATTTAAGAGGTGTATTAATTTATGAAGTAAATTTTAATTAACTTTCGAGACTTGTGTATGTGATCAATTATGTATATATTATAAGTAACGGTTTGAGATAGTGTTTTATTCTGTAATGCCTTATGACCTTAATTCGGCAACGGATACGGGTTAGGGGTGTTACATTTTATTGGTATCAGAGCTACAGTTTAGTCGGTTCTAGGACTAACATAGTGCGTGAGAGTCTAGCTATACAAGCCATAATTATATACAATGATAGTGTGATGACTTCTGACATCTGAAATGTGTTTTTACATAGTAAATGGATCCCGACAGAGCTATAGCTGATGATGTTGAGAGTGTAGCGCCTGCTCCAGCGCAAGGGACAGCGCTGGCTAATTCTCGACCGACTTCGAGTAATCAAGAAAGTGAAGCTAAACAAGCCTTTCATCAAATGATGAATAACTGGTTTATCCAGTATATCCAGACTAACCCGGCTGCTCAACAACCTCCACCCTCGATTAATCCATTCCAAATGCCGGCGTTACCCCAAGTAAGTTATTCGTTGAGATTAAATAGGCCACCTGTGGATAAAATCAGAAAACATGGGGCTGAAGAGTTTAAAGCTACTGATGATGATGATGTTGAGCAGGCTCATTTCTTGCTTGATAATACTATTTGTGTGTTTGATGAGTTGTCCTGTACTCCGGATGAATGTCTAAAATGTGCTATATCCTTGCTTTGAGACACAACATATCACTGGTGGAATACCCTAGTATCAATGGTTCTGAGAGAGCAAGTGACCTGGGAATTCTTATAGACTGAGTTCCGTACGAAATATATCAGCCAGAGATATATTGATCAGAAGCGTAAAGAATTTTTAGAGCTGAAACACGATCGGATGACCATGACAGAGTACAAGTGGAAATTCGTGAGACTCAGTCGTTATGCCAGAGAGTGTGTCTCCACTGAAGCCATAATGTGTAAAAGATTTGAAGATGGGTTGAATGAAGACATTAGACTGTTTGTTGGCATACTTGAGATAAACGAGCTCATGGTACTGGTTGAGCGAGCCTGCAAAGCTGATGAGCTCGGGAAAGAGAAAAGAAAAGTTGATTTTGAAGCTAGAGATGTACGTACAAGAACATCTGGTGAGTCATTCCAGTTGGTATCAAAGAAGTCTTGAGATGATTTCATCCGTTCAAAAGCCACTTCGGGTTACTCCAGACAGGATCAAAATAGACCACCCTTGAGCTCGAGAGCTACTTCGGTAGCGAGTGTGGGTAATGTCAGATCAAATCAACTCGAGTGTAAGCACTATGGTAAACGACACCCCGGCAGTTGTAGGTTGCGTGATCAGGCCTGTTTTAAATACGGATCGACAGATCATTATATTCGAGATGGCCCAATGTTGGCTGAAGAAAATCCAGTGTAGAATACAAGATCGGGTAACACTATAGCTCGAGGTAGACCACCCAAAAATGCTTGTAATACAAGTGGCAGTCAGAGAGGGACTAAAGATACGGTAAGTAGGTCTGAGGCTTGTGCACCTGCTAGAGCCTATGCAATACGTGCACGGGAAGAGGCTTCATCCCCAGATGTTATTACTGGTACTTTTACTCTTTATGATACTAGTGTTATTGCATTGATTGATCCTGATTCTACTCATTCTTATGTATGTGAGACATTAGCATTCAGTAAGACTCTGCCTGTTGAGTCTACTGAGTTTGAGATTAGAGTGTCAAACCCCTTGGGCCGGTGTGTTATGGATGATAAAGTGTGTAAGAATTGTCTCTTGATGGTTCGAGATCTGTGCTTTCTGGCTGATTTGATGTTGCTGCCATTTGATGAGTTCGCCATAATTCTGGGTATGGATTGGCTAACTTTACATGATGCTGTTGTGAACTGCAAAAGAAAAACCATTGATCTATGGAACCAGAATGATGAGGTTATTCGGATTGAATCTAGTGATTTGTGTGGTTTACCAGCAGTGATTTCTTTGATGCTAGCTCAGAAATATGTGAGAAAAGGGTGTGAAGCTTATTTTGCTTACGTGCTTGACAGTAAAGCGGCTGAAAGGAACATTGAATCAGTACCTGTTGTATGTGAGTATCTAAATGTGTTTCCAGAATAATTACCGAGTTTGCCACCTATTCGGGAAGTAGAGTTTGGTATTGAGTTAATGCCTGGAACGACTCCTATATCTATAGCTTCGTATAGAATGGCACCTAAAGAATTAAAAGAATTGAAGGCTCTGTTGCAAGAATTTAAAGATAGAGGTTTTGCACGACTGAGTTTTTCTCTTTGGGGTGCACCTGTGTAGTTTGTGAAAAAGAAAGACAGAACTATGAGAATGGGCATCGATTATAGACAGCTTAATAAGGTGACTATAAAGAATAAGTATCTGTTGCCACGAATTGATGATCTATTTGACCAACTAAAAGGAGCTATAGTATTTTCAAAGATAGATTTGAGATCAGGCTACTATCCATTATGAGTTAAAGATTCAGATGTGCCAAAGACTACTTTCAGAATGAGGTACGGACATTATGAATTCTTAGTTGAACATGTCGAACATTTTGATCTACTTTCGTGATGAAGTTGAACATGCCGAACATTTGAGACTTGTGCTGTAGATATTGTGAGATGAACAGTTGTATGCGAAATTCAGTAAATGTGAGTTCTGGTTAAGTGAAGTTAGTTTTCTAGGCCATGTAGTATCAGCATCAGGTATTCGGGTTGACCCGAGCAAAATTTCAGCCATACTTGATTAGAAACCTCCAAAGAATGTTTCTGAAGTTTGAAGTTTTTTGGGACTTGCTCATTATTATAGACGGTTCATGAAAGGTTTTTCTATAGTTGCAGCCCCTATGACAAAGTTATTACAGAAGGATGTTAAGTTCGAGTGGTCAGAGAAGTGCCAGAAAAGCTTTGATCAGTTGAAAGCCCTTTTGACTAAAGCTCCAGTGCTAGTTCAGCCAGAATCGAGTAAGGAATTTGTTATTTATAGTGATGCATCATTAAATGGTTTGGGCTGTGTTCTGATGCAGGAAGGTAGAGTGATAGCTTATGCTTCGAGACAGTTGAAGCCACATGAAAAGGGCTATCCTACCCACGACCTAAAATTAGCAGCCATTGTGTTCGCTTTAAAAATTTAGCTCCACCATCTGTTCGGTGAGAAATGTCATGTTTATTCTGATCATAAAAGCCTAAAATACTTGATGACTCAGAAAGATCTGAATTTAAGACAACGTCGATGGTTAGAATTGCTAAAAGACTACGAGCTTGTGATTGACTACGACCCGGGAAAGACTAATGTTGTTGCTGATGCTTTAAACTGAAAATCATTATTTTTTTGTGTGCAATGAACACGCCTATAACCATGACTGAAGACAGTTCGATAGTAGCTGAATTAAAAGCTATACCTTTATTTGTTCAACAAATATGTAATGCCCAGAAAGTTGATAATGAATTGATTGCAAAACGGGCTCAATGTGAGACGGATGCTGATTCAAAGTTTAGGGTTGATACTGATGACTGTTTGAGATTTAGAGACTGAATATGCATTCCAAGAAACTCAGAGTTGATTCAGATAATTTTGAATGAAGCTCACAGCAGTCGGTTATCTATTCATCCAGGTAATACAAAAATGTATAATGATCTGAAACAGCTTTATTGGTGGCATGGTATGAAATGGGATATTTCTGAATTTGTTGCAAAAGGTTTAGTTTATCAATAAGTTCAATACATATATTACTTGATTGGACCCAATATTATCCTATGGAAAATTTTACCGTTTTACCCCTAACTTTGTTAATTTTTGCAATTTAGTCCATAGGCTCTAAAATGAAATTTATTAATTTTTATACATTCCCAAGCCCAGCGGAACATATTTCTCTTCTATAGCATCTAACAATTTTCAATGTTTCACAATTTATTCACATATTTTACAACTTTTGCATTTTAGCCCCTGAATGCATTTTCATGGAAAATCACCTAGAAAAAGTTGTTTATTACACTTCAAGCTTCCATTTTCTACCAATAAACATCAAAATGGTTTCATGTCATACATGGGTAAATTTTTAAACATGAACCCTAGCTTAAAATAGTGGTATAGAAATCTAGGTCACGGTACGAGGATCTAAAAAATACAAAGAACATGAAAAAATGGGCTAGGAATCACTTACTTGGAGCTTAAAAAGATGAAACAAAGCCCTAGCTATGGAGAAAGGGACATTAGGCCATACATGAGGAAGATGGACACCAGTTTTAACTTATTTTCCTTTTTTATTTCATGTAATAACCAAATGACTAGAATGCCCTTAATGGCCATCTTTGCAAATTTTTCCTTCCATGGGCATTTTTGTCCATCATGCTGTAAAATGGTCTATTTGTAAAATAAGGACCTCTAATTTATGAAAGAAATTCAATTACACATTAAATGCTACTAGAACTCATATTTTGAAATTTTTGCAATTTAGTCCTATCTCTCAATCGGGCACTTTATCGATAAAATTTATTTACCAAGTTTATACTCATGCAATCAACCACCTACTAAATCTTAAAACGTTATCAGAATAAATTTTTCTAAGTCAGATTCGTGGTCTCAAAACTAGCGTTCCGTCTGGGCCGTAATTCGGGCTGTTTCATCACTAATGTTATACTATTGTTTTTCAATTACTTGATCTCTCGAGCGAAAATCTTGACCGACTCTGCACAATAAGTCATGTCCAATCTAATTTCTACCTCTGTCGGTGAAATCACGTGTGAAGGGTCAGAGCGGTAATAATGTAACATCGATACGTGGAAGACATCGTGAATTTTCTCCAACTCGGATGGCAAGGCTAAACGGTATGCTACCGGTCCAATTCTCTCGGCCACCTCGTAGGGTCCAATAAACCGTGGACTTAACTTGCTTTTTTTACCAAAGCGAAGGAATTTCTTCCACAGAGAAACTTTCAAGAACACTTTATCCTTGACTTGAAACTCAATCTCCTTTCTTTTCAAATCCACGTAGGATTTCTATCTATCCGATGCGGCTTTCAAGAAATCTCGAATTACCTTGACTTTATCTTCGGTCTCCTTAACCAAATTGACCCTATTATCTGATTCTCTTTAAGATTTGACCAATTTAAAGAGCATTCTGCACTTGCGCCCACACAAAGCTGTGGCAAGTGGCAAGTTCTTTTCCCATTTTCAAGCTCAACAAATAACTATTATTGTAGGCCAATTCAGCTAGTGGCAAGTACTTTTCCCAATTGCCTTGGAACTCGAGAAAACAACATCTCAACATATCCTCAAGAAGTTGATTACCCTCTCTAACTAGCAATCAATCTGCGATGGAAAGCTGTGCTAAAATTCAACTTTGTCCCTAATGCCTCATGCAACTTTTTCCAAAATTGAGATGTAAATCTTGGATCTCTGTCTGAAATTATCAACAAGGGTACTCCGTACAATCTCACTATCTTAGAAATATACAACTTAGCTAGTTTCTCGAGGGGGAAATCTGTACAAATCGATATAAAGTGAGCCGACTTTGTTAGTCTATGCACTAAAACCCATATTGCATCTTTCTTCTTTGGTGACAAAGGCAGCCCTGACACGAAGTCCATAGTAACCCGGTCCCATTTCCTCTCGGGGACCATTATAGGCTAAAGTAAACCTAGAGGCACTTGGCATTCGACTTTTACTTGCTAACAAACTAGGCAGTTAGAGAGAAACTCTGAAATGTCTCTCTTCATTCTTGACCACTAATACATTTTCTTCAAATCATTATACATTTTCATGCTGCTTGAGTGAATAGACAAACGACTACTATGCGCCTCTCGTAAAATACTTTGAATAAGTTTAGCATCCTTTGGTACATAGATTCTGTCTCAGTACATTAAACATCCGTCGACCTCAATTCTAAAATTTGATTCATTACCAGTCTCGCACTGAGCTATCTTAGCTTGTAAATCTTTATCATTTTTCTGCGCTTCAACAGTCTCTTGCAAAAATATCAGTCTGGCTCTCATCTCGGCTAGGATCGATCCATCCTCATTTACAGCCAACTGATTATTCATGCCCCTTAAGTCGAACAATGTTTTTATCTTAGTGAGAAGGTCAGTTGAAAGGTAATTTGAGTTATACACATTTAAGTCTATCCTCAGAGAAGAAAATAAAATCTTGTGCATCAAGGGTGATAGATAAATAGATTGATGGAATAATTTATATTCTAGAAAGTACAATACAAAGATATACCTATTAGATTTGTTTTAATCGAAAGGTGTTATTATAAGTTAAAGCTATTCTGTGTGATAAATGTTATCACATCTGTGAAAGTTTATATGGTCTATTGCATGTTAGTATAGTTGAAACCAGTTGAAGGTATTATTAACTAAAGCACTGATTCTAGGTTTTGTTTAAATTGAGTAAAGAAATTATGATTTTTTAGTGATGCCTTATTGAATAGATTGGAATGTGTTTTAATGGTAAGAATGTAAAGTGATAGTTTATGCTTTCAGATAGTTAAAATTTTATTAAAAGAAATGTTCGATGAGTGATTTTGAATCTGCCACTAGTATGTCTATCTGAGAAAGTGATGACATCGCTAGTTTGACGAAACACTTCATATGCTTCTTGATTCATAGAGTATAAAGTATCTAATGTTATGGAAAAATCTAAAATTAAGACAACGTGATGGCTTGAACTATTGGAAGATTGTGAATAGTTAACAATTGATCTTTGCAAAATTAAATATGGTGCATGTAACGCCTCAGATTTTGGGCCTAGAAGAAATGGGCTTCGCGTGTCAGAGAAATTGGATTTTAGTTGTGCGAGGAAATATCACAATTGCATATTTGGTGTGTTGTTTAAGTGATTTGGAGTGTTTGGGGATGTTTGAGAAGTCCTGGTTTAAAGTAGAGCTCTAGCAAAAATTTTAATTTTTCCCTTAAGTGGACTTTGGCAAGGTGGCGTTAGGAGTGTGCATGTGGTCAGGGGTTCAAGTCATAGAGTTTGCAAAATTAATATTTTTGCTCCTAAGTGAACCCTTGGTTATTAGAAGTAGACCTTATATTTAATTTTGGAATAAATGTGACACAAAGCGACCTTGGGGCTTGGTGGCAAGTGGCGTGACTGGGTATTGTGGGAGCTAGAGTTCGAATCCCCTTGCAAGAAAAATGTATTTATTTTGTTTCATAATGGCGGCAAGAGGTGGAGTGGTTACAAACTCTATCAAGGTTGTTATGGACTTGGTAAAAGGTGAAAATTTGACTTGGTCTTGAGAATTTGAATTTAATTCAAATGAGAAGTTGGAGTGAATCAAGGGGTTGGTGTTGGTTGTTGGGGGAGTGGATTGTGCCATGAGTCAAGGAGGAGAAAAAGGGAGAATTTGAATAGAGGAGGGTGTTAGCCGAATTTTCAATGGGGTGCAAGTAAGTAATCGGTTTTGGGGAAAAATATAGGGGTTTCTTTTATTTTGTTTTGCTCTTTTTCAGCATTTGGGGTTGTTTAGGTATCGAATGTTCCTTCTGACATTTGGGGTTTTTTTGGTTTCTTTATGTTTCTGGGATTTCTTCTCTTAGTAGTGCCGAAATTGCTAAGGTCATTATTTGTTTTTTTGTCAATATCGGGTAAGGCCTCTCTATACCTTTTAGGTCATTTCTCTTCTATACTTTTCCACTTTTTCTTCCATTCTTACTTTGTCAAAAGTGGTCAATTACCGAACCTTCATTTCCTTTTCTTATCACCATATACCTTCTCCTTTTGAAATGAATCTCTTTTTCTTTAACCTTCTTCACTTTTCCCTTGTAGCCGAATATAGCCTTCTTTTTCTCTAGTTGTTCCAATCTTCTTTTGTTTAATTTTTCTCTGAGTCAACCATTCCTTTTCCTCTCTTTCGGGATTGTTTTTCATAGCTAAACTCTTTCTCTTTCTTTTGCGTATCATTTTCCCTTCTCATCGGTTGGTATTAGCGTTCGGTTGTGCAAGTGGTCTACTAAAGGGTAAGTACTTTTATTTCTTTTTTTCCAAGGTGATTATTTGGTTTAAAAGTCGAATGCTCATCTTCTTGTACCTGGGGTGTTGAAATCTTAATCCTTTCCATTTGGGATGATAATTGTTGGGTTTTGGTATTTCAGTTAAGCCAAGCAGTTCAGAAGATTCGGAAGTAATCTAGGTTTTCTCTCATCGATAGTTAAGGTATAGGCCGAATTTATCATGTGTCCTTTTAAGATGTTACTTGTAGTTTTATCACATCTTTAGCCATTTCTTTCTAACAAGATCTATTCTTATACAGCCTTTGGCAACTGGCATTGACTATTTCTAGCTAGCAATCGTAGAGTGTTAAGTTGTATTTCTATCAATCAAGGCTTTGGATTCGCAAGCGGTGCTTCCATTGTGTAGCAAGGTGTGTATCCGTATACACTGTTTGATTGTGGATCAGCTAAAAAGCCGAAAGTGCGTCTCTCATACTGTTTTGATTGTAGATCAGCAAAATGTCGAAAAGGCGAAATACCAGTGAATGATGCCACACGAGCGTACAAATGCACATGTGGTGGACCGAGCCCACGAGTATAGGCATAAGATGGTTGAGGCCACCATGAGCATTCTTATAAGCTTGGGTTGTTTTAGGCCGCGTTGGGGCCGAGATGGGCTGTGTGGGCCCAATGGTCCAGTGTGCCCCACATGGGTTAAAACTACATATTGTGGGAAATGGTTGACTGAGCCGTGTAGTCCACTTAGCTAGTATTGTTTGGGTTAAATGGGCCGTGTGGGCCCAATGGGCTTATGGGCCCACACGGTTAAAATGTATGTTATGTGATAAGTGATTGTTTTGGGCTATATTGTTTGTATAGCCGTGATTGTTTCTGCGCTAAATGAGCCACACGAGAGTGTGGGCCCACCTAGGCCAAGTAATGGGCCTTAGGCCCAATTACCCCATTTTGTCTGTTTAGGTTACAAAAGTCGCTCGAGGCAACGAATCACCTTTGGTAGGTCGTTAATACCTTGATTTTTGAAATTACCGAAATACCTCTGATTTGCGAAATTCCGAAATAACCCTGGCTTGTGAAATTACTGAAATACCCCTAATTTGGGAAATTAACGAAATACCCCAAGCTTGCGAAATTACCGAAATTCCCCTAATTTGCAAAATTATCGAAATACCCCTAGTTTGCAAAATTACTGAAATACCCCTAGTTTGCAAAATTACCAAAATACCCCTACTTTGCAAAATTACCAAAATACCCCTAGTTTACAAAATTACCGAAATACCACTGATTTGCAAAATTACTAAAATACCTTGGTTTATGAAATTACCAAAATACCCTGGTTTGTGAAATTGCCGAAATACCCCTGTAAGGTAGAATTACTAAAATACCCCTGTAGGGTAGAATTTCTGAAATAACTCTGTAGGGTAAAATTACCGAGATACCCCTATGGGGTAGAATGACTGTTTTGCCCCTAGGGTGTTAAATGACTATTTTACCCTTGTGGGCAAGTGACTGACTTGGACTGTAATCGTATGATAGTGTTTTAACTGAGGTAACCGTGGTTGCATGATAGATATATTTTTAATATATGTTTAAATGACTGTTACTGAGCATGGCCATTATGCATACATGTGTGATGATTGAGCATGACATACACAACATTCTGTATTGGGTTGGGCTTGATTTGGAGAAAGTTCTGTGTTAGTGGCTACACCACGTATTCTAATTCTAATGGCACTGCCACTTTTTTTATTATAAGTAGCATGACTGCGTATTGGTGTGTGGGCTGGCTGGGTTGAGTTATTCCCCACATGGTGTGTTCGCTGGTACGGGTGGTGTGATGGTTGGACTGGGTTAGGGTCACATTCACATTCTGTTCTGATTTTGTTTTTTGGGCTTAGGCCCATTTGTTCTATTATTGGTTTGGGCTTGGCCCAATTGATTCTGTTGTGGGCTGTGACCCAAATGATATTGTGGTGGGCTTTAGCCCACGTGTGCTCTGAATTGGACTGTATCATTACTGCTAAAGGGTTTTGGCCCTGACTGCTTCTATTTTTGTATACTGACTGTTTCTTTAGTAAGGGGATTACACACTGAGTTTTCATAAACTCACCCCGTTTATTAATTTTTCTCAGGTAATCCCCAGCCTTAAGAGGATCGGTGCTGCGAGGGACTCGGAGATGGCCACACATCTACTTCTATTTTTCTATTAAATTATTCATGAGTACTTTAATTTGGATTTGGGTTGTAATAAGGCCTTTATAATTTTTGGATTTTAACTTTGGGTTTTTATTTACTTTGATTTATATCTGTTAGAGGTAAATCACAGTTTTCTAAAATGTTAACTGTTTTTTTAAAGCATTACCTTTTTGTAAATTGATTACTATTAAATAAAGCTTCCGCAGCAAAAAGTGTTTTAAAGGTAATAACGTTTTACAAGAGAATAGCTTTTAATAAGACATGTTTTGAAAATAAGCAAATGAAATTTAAGGTTTTACATAAGGTTTAAATAGCAACAATTTTTAAATAAGAAGGGTTTTCAATAGAAACAAGGTTTTCGAAAAACACTTCAATCTGACATGCCGAATTCGAGCCTAACTTCTAGGTCGAGTTTAGGGTGTTACAGTGCAGATGGCTGTATGTAAAGCTTTTGTTCATTTTGTGAGTGTTGGTCACCTGATTGACCTTTTTTGATGGAACTCTAAATGTAACTAAATTAAAGGGCTAAAGCAATGTTTTCTTTACATGGTTGAGCACCTCAGGAATGTGACAGTGAGTGGTAAACTGAACAAGTATAGTGTGCGATGACTTTTGATTTTGATTTTTGTTATTATTACTTCGAGAAAGAATTCGTGCAATGATTTATCCAGAGCTTTTGCAGAAAGTATTGTATGAGACTCAGTAGTAACTCGTTTGTTTAGTCAAAGAGTAATAATTATGTAGTTATTTAACGGGGATGTTTTGATGATCAGAGAACTTTGAGTATGCAATTGCATCTTGGCAACGAAATTCATCTTCAAATTAATGGTAGGCCTATGAGAGTAATTCAATTCTTTGACGATATACTCCGACACTATGTCTTAGAGTTCAAAAGTGAGTGAAAAGAGATATATGTGGTGGAACTGCTTTGTGATTCTGAGGGAAAAGGGTGAAAGTGAGTCGTAAAAGTTGAATGAAACTTTAGACTGACATCAGTGGTACACGGATCTGAAAATTTAAGATATTTGATTCTAGATCGATAACAAAGTACTTTTTGAAGTATTGCCCTTGAAGAGGACTCTTCCATAAGGTAGAGGAAACTATGAGAATTTTACCCTAATCTCTTCTGGTAAGATTTTCGGGGGAAAAAATCACTAAAAGGGGAGAATTGTACCAGCCTAAACTTGGGCCTAGTCAAAACAGTGGTTTTGGGAGCACAAATTCGATGACGAAAATTTTATTTTTATTATATTTTATGGTCTACAATTTCATGGAATGATTTCGTGAAAATTTCGTTCGAAAATTTCGACGTTTGGGCACTCAATTAAAATAAAAGGACTAAATTGTAAAAAATAAAAAAGTTGAATTCTAAATGTTAGATGTGTCTAATTGTTATGAAATTTTAAATTAGAGGTCCTTAAATGGTAATTAGACCATTGGTTAATTTTTTGGACAAAAATGGACATGAAATAGGTGAAATAGAATATTTTCAATTTAGGGGCATTTTGGTCATTTAGTGATTAAATGATTAAATAAACAAAATTAATAGCCAATTTTTGTCCATCTTCAACCCCATGGTCAAATTTCACAAGGGGAAACCATGGCTAGGGTTTTTCAAGCTTCCAAGCTCGATTGTAAGTCTGTTCTAGCCTCGTTTTTAATGATTTTTGTGTCTTTGAAATCCTTGTAACAAGATCTATCTATTTCTACCACTAATTTGAGATATGGTTAAAGTTTAGGGTTTTGAACCATGATGAATATGTGTGTATTTTTGTGTTTAATGGTAGAAAATGCATGTTTATGGTAAGAGAAACGACATTTACTAAGTGATTTTTTGGTGAAAATGCCTAAAAGGACTAATTTGTAGAAGTTATAAAATGTGTCATAAAAGTGTGTTTTAATGGAAATTGTGGGTTGTTATAGTTATGAAAATGGTTGGCTAGGCGTAACGTACAAAGAAATTTAATGAAAATCATTTTACGAGCATAGGGGCAAAATTGTAAATATGTGAAACTTTAGGGGCAAAAATATAATTTTACCAAAATATGATTTTTGGGTCACATTGAATAATTTTTCTAATAAATAAATTAAATGTGATATTATAGATCAAGGAAAACAAGGTTTGGAACTAGAACGAGGGAAAAACAAGAAATTGATGAATAAGTCCTTTTCACCGATTGTGCTAGCGAGGTAAATTTGTATGTAAATAATGCATCGTTTTTACTTACGCTTTCATATTTTGATATATTTTGTGAAATTTGGCTGAATATTTGACGTACTTCACAAAATATCTATAACACCCCTTACCCATATTCGACGCCGGAACCGGGTACGAGGCATTACCGGTCTTAAACATGCTTAATCATATAAAATCGAGTTATAAATTTTCACTCCAACTTAAAACTTTTCATCCATATTCTTAACATCCATATTATGGGCTTACGAGACCCAAAACATACAAATAGAGTGGTTCAGGACTGAACCGGAAACTTTCGAACACTTAAATTTTTTTTTGCTCAAAACAAGGCCACATGCCTGTGTGGAATGGGACACGCCCGTGTAGGCAGGCCGTATGGTCACACACCTCCATGTCCCTAGCCCGTGTCGAATGTATTTTCATTACGAACCTACAAGGGTTTTCACACGGCCTGGCACATGCCCATGTCCATGGCTTGTGTCCCTCACATGGCCACGACACACCCGTGTCTTAGCTCGTGTGTGAAAACCTTGACATCTATTTATGACGTCAGCAAACATTTAGGGACACATGGCCAAGTCACATGCTCGTGTGCTAGGACATGTGGCGAATTTAATTCTCACAATTTATGTACAGACTTCACACGTCCTAGGGACACGCCCATGTCCTAAGGCCATGTCCTTCACACAGCTGAGACACGCGGCCTTGTCTCTGTCTGTGTGTTTACTACTGGGCATTCTGTTTAGCTATATTTTGGATGCAAGAGACACACGGCCTATCAACACGCCCACGGGGCTGACTGTGTGTCACACACGGCCTAGACACACGCCTGTGTGCCTACTCGTGTGGACAAATATAAGGTTATTTACCAAGCCATTTGCCACCCTGTAAAACAACCACACTTATAACATTTCCAATAACACATAGCATGGCAATAATACACATCCAAATATCCACAATTATGACATCCACACCTCAATTTCATGTAACATACATCATGCATATACTTCACACATTCTGTAATCAATTATGCAAGCTTGCACCTTTATGAGTTTCATCTTCATTGAATGAACATAACTTATCTAGTATTGACCAATTCCAATGGCCATTTACAAAATGAATGAGTAACATCACTAGCCAACACACTATACATGCCATACCCAAAATACTCAAACTTTACTTTACCCAAAGAGTAACTTGATAGTGTGAATCGAGCTTCGATGTCCTTCGATCCCCGAGCTAGTTTGGCGATGCTACAAGAAAAGGGAAAACAGAGGAGTAAGCATAAAGCTTAGTAAGTTGCATGTAATAAATAACAACATCAAATACTGTAATAACATCCATATATCACATTATGAATAAACACATAGTCTTCAAGTGACCATTGACATGGCTTACTCATACTCTTTCTTACCAAACACATATCACATACCAGACTCATTTCTCGTGAGTTTCGCATATGTACCTGTATCACCCCATCACATAACTTTAGTCTTTTTCATCTTTAGCATAAACTTTAATTCTTTTTCCCGTTGGAGCACTTAGAATATCGAAGGATACTCAGAAATGTCATTCACATGGTAAGATGCCAACGCCATATCCCAGATATGGTCTTACATGGGATCACATGTCGATGTCGATGCCATATCCCAGATATGGTCTTATACGAGATCTCATAATGATGTCAATGCCATATCCCAGATATGGTCTTACACGAGATTATATATCGATGCCATGTCCTAAACATGGTATTACACGATTTCATACTGAAGCCAAGTCCCATGCATGGTCTTACACGGAATCATTGTTTGATGCCAATGCCATAGCCCAAAATGGTCTTACACGGGATCTCCATTAGGTGCCGATGCCATATCCCAGATATGGTCTTATACTGAGCCTTACTAATTTGATGTCATGACAATGGTATCCTTTTTATTTCTCAGGTTCAATCGGGATTTCTATATAGCTTAACTTCATCAGTTCTTTATCGAGACCTCATTTACCATTTTCATATAACTCATATACATTTCATGAAAAATCAAGCATTTAAATACTTAAACACAAAGTGCTGATTTATTACACAAAAACTTACCTCAGTAGCAAAATATTACTAATTGTTCGATTTAGTCCACCACCTTGTTCTTTCCACGATTTAGGCCCGGACTTCATGTTTCTTGATCTATAATGACAAACTTCACTTATTTAATTATCACATTGGCTAAAACAACCCATGAATCATACTTTGGCAAAATTATGATTTTACCTATAACGCTCTGATTTTGGGCTTAGAAGTATAGGGCCTTAAGTAAGGGAAAGGTTAGGAAACTGTGCATAAAAGTTTATGTGAGGTAGGAAATAACACAATGAAATGTCTGCTTCAGTGGTTAAGGGTTCTGAGAAGTGTTGGAGAAGTCTTGGGTTCAAACTTGGGATTTGCCAAAATTTTGGAAAAAAATGAATTAAACTCTGGATGAGGGAAGTAGTCCTTTTAAACTATTGTGTTAAATAAATGACACAAGGAAGCATGTGGTCTAGTGTTGTGGCATCATTAAGGTTGCAAGAGAGCAAGGGTTCAAGTCTTGGCTCTTGTAATTTATTTTGTTTTTCTTTTAAAGGAACCTGGAGTTTGGTCTATAGATTTTATAAGTAATTGTGGACAAAATGGGACACAAAGAGAGCTTATGGCTCAGAGGAAAAGTGGCGTGTAGAGCATGAGAGAGGGCAAGGGTTCGAATCCCACTGCAGGCAAGTGGTTGTGTTGGATTCAAATCCTTTGGAGTTGTTGTGGACTTGGTAAAATAAGGAGTGAATCATGGGATAAGATGTGGTTATTGGGAAGTTGGAGTAGGAATAGGTGGAGGAAATCAAGGAATTTGAACTATGAAGAGAGTTGGGGCGAATTGGGCAGCTTGAAGATGCAAATTTGGCTAAAACTGTAAAGGAATGGTTAGCAGAGAAGAGTATAAAGAAAAGTGGAGAAAAAGAACTAGAGAGGCAAGAGAGAAGTACTATTCAGTTTTGATGAAAGAAAAGAGAACAATCTCGAAAAGCGAAATCAACAACACTGACCCATTTCCCAAAATGCCAAAATTAAAACGACAAGAAACGAAAGTGGTAACAAGGCAATTCTAGCACTAAAAGTAAAGAGAATTCATCAACTCACTCCCCAAAAGCACAAAAGTCAAATATGCACCTAAGAAACATTTCTAGCCGAATTTGCATCCTCAAGCTACCCAATCGGCCCCAACTCTCTCCTTAGTTCAAATTCCCTGATTTCCTCCACCTCTTCCTCCTCCAACTTCCCAACAACCACATCTTATCCCATGATACACTCCTCCTTTTACTAAATCCACAAAAACTCCATAGAATTTGAATCCAACACAACCACTTGCTGGCCCCATGTAGCACAATAGAAGTCCATTGCCTGCAACGGGATTCAAACCCTTGCCCTCTCACATGGTCCACACGTCACTTTGCCTCCAAGCCACAAGCTCTCTTTCTGTCCCATTCTGTCCACAATTACTTATAAAGTCTATAGACCAAAGTCTACGTTCTTTTAAAAGAAAAACAAAAGAAATTGCAAGAGCCAAGACTTGAACCCTTGCTCCCTTGCAACCTTAATGACACCACAACTACTAGACCACATGCTTCCTTGTATCATTTCTTTAACACAATAGTTTAAAAGGCCTACTTCCACACATCCAGGTTTTAATTCATTTTTTTCCAAAATTTTTGCCAAAGCTTAGGTTTGAACCCAAGACTTCTCCAACACTTCTTAGGACCCTTAACCACTGAAGCAGACATTTAATTGTGTCATTTCCTAGCTCACATAAACTTTTATGCATAGTTTCCTAACCGTTCCATTGCTCAAGGCCCAATACTTCTACGCCCAAATTTAGGGCGTTACAATTTTACCCCTTTAAAGCAATTTCTTCCTCGAAACTTCTAGCTAATTGGGTAGTCGTGTAACAACTACCCCTCACGCTACCACTACGCACTCTGATCCTAATAACTCTAACACACACTCAGAACATCCACTTGTTGTAATAGATAAATTACAATTCCTATATCTAAAATATCATACTCAAAACTCCCTGAATAATTACCAAATCTAAATACAGCCCAATATCTAAACAGCCATAGTATTTCTAACTTACTGCAGTTCAATTTCTAAAAAGATAAAAGTATTAAAAAAACTTACGGATTTGGCGCTGGAGACTCGGTGTGCTATACTTTTCAAAAAAAAATACTTCAAAACACTTTACATCTTTGAAACCAATTTCTTGAAATAAAAAATTTTGAAAACCATTCCACAGCCGAGTTTTGCAACTTGGCTCTAATACCACTAAATGTAACACACCAAACCCAGACTAAAGTTAGGCCCGAATCTGGTGTGTCACATTGAAGTGTTTTTCAAAAACCATGTTCTCATTGAAACCCTTCTTGATATTTAAGAACTTATGTAAAAACTTAGTTCGTGTTCGTTAAATTTCAAAATGTGGTTCATTGAAATGTTAATCACCTTTAAAAACGTCATTAATTTGGTTGAAAATCTTTTATTGTTGCGAAAGCTAATTTGAAGTAAAGAAGTTTAAAATATATGTTTCTGAAAACAGTTACTATCATTGAAAATCCCTAGCGTTGGAGGATCGGTGTTGCGAGGGACTCGGTGGTGGCCAAAGGATTGCTGATGTTCTACTTTAGACTTAATTCTTTAAATTCCATTTTGGGCTATTGTTTTGTAATAAGGCCATTTGTGGTTTAATTATTCATTGGGTTTCTACTCTTTCTATTTTAATTTGCTAGTTAGAAAGGGCAAGATTTTCAAGATAGTAATTGTTTTCAAAAACAATACGTTTTAAACTTCTTTACTTCAAATTAGCTTCTGCAACTATAAAATATTTTCAACGAGATTAATGATGTTTTTAAAGGTATTAACATTTCAATGAACCACGTTTTGAAATTCAATGAACACGAACTAAGTTTTTACACAAGTTCTTAAATATCATGAAAGGTTTCAATGAGAACATGGTTTTCGAAAAACACTTCAATGTGACACACCGACTCGAGCCTAACTTCTAGGCTGGGTTTGGGGTGTTACATTTAGGATCGATGCTGCGAGGGACTCAGAGGTGGCCACACGATCACTGATGTTCTGCTTTAGACTTAATTATTTAAATTCCATTATAGGATATTGTTTTGTAATAAGGCCATTTGTGGTTTAATTTTTCATTGGGTTTCTACTCTTTCTATTTTAAATTTGCTAGTTAGGAAAAGATGAGATTTTCAAGATAGTAACTATTTTCAAAAAAATACGTTTTAAACTTCTTTACTTCAAATTAGCTTCTGCAACTATAAAAGATTTTCAACCAGATTAATAATGTTTTTAAAGGTGATTAACTCTTCAATGAACCACGTTTTAAAATTCAACGAACATAAACTAAGTCTTTACACAAGTTCTTAAATATCAAGAAGGGTTTCAATGAGAACATGGTTTTTGAAAAACACTTCAATGTGAAATGCCAGATTCGGGACTAACTTTTACGCTGGGTTTGGGGTGTTACATTGCCCCTAAAGTTTTACATATTTGCAAAATGGTCCCTAGGCTCGTATGATGAAATGTATTCATTTTCTTAGTTACCCAAGCCTAGCCGACCCACACATATACTCATATCAGCCCACATTCCTCATCAAACTATATTTTTACTACACATTTTTCCACTTTTACAATTTGGTCCCTATTAAGGGTTTTCATGAAAAATCACTTAGAAAAAGATGTTCACAACACATTCAACTTTCATATTCTACCATTAGACACCAAAATACAACCATGTCACACATGGGTACATTTTTAAACATGAAACCTAGCTTAAAATAATGGTAGAACTAGCTAGACCATTCTTCAATGATCTCAAAAATATAAAGAACATTAAAAACTATGCTTGGAGACACTTACTTTCAGCTTGAAAATGAACCCTAGCTATGAAGGGCCTGAGAATTTCAGCTAGGTGAGGAAGAAGATGGACACAATTTTGACTTATTTTTCCTCTTTTAATTCATTAAATAACCAAATGACCAAAATGCCCTTAATGCCATTCCTTAAGATTTTTCCCTTCCATGTCTATTTTTGTCCATCACAAGATATAATGGTCTATTTACTAAATAACGACCTCTAATTTTCACATGTGTTTCAGTTGAGTACCCCAAAGCTTCTAGAACCTCATATTTTACTACTTTTGCAATTAAGTCATAAAAGACAAATTGATCAATAAATCATAAAATTTCTTCATGAAATTTTCACCCAATCATGCAATCATATCATATTCCTTGAAATAATCATAAAACATATATTTTTACTTCAGATTTGTGGTCTTGCAACAACTATTTTGACTAGGCCCTAAATCGGGCTATTGTAATATCGACAAGTGAGATATTTCCCGGTTGAACCTTTGTAATAGAATAGGATGTAGTGACATGTCACTAAGGACCTATGTGAAAACTATGTGAAATTATGACTAAATGAATCCGAGTGCTGATCTTATAAGTTCTACCAATGACTGGGTAATCTGGCATCGGTTGCGGATACCTGAAAGCTTGTGTGAGTAGCACTGAGTAGTTATGAATGACCGACATCTTGTGTTAGCATACCTGCAAATGTGAATAGCTCGAGAATGAGCCTATGTGTGATAAGTGATGCGAAGTAGCTTTGGCTACAAGTGTGGCACTATGTGCAATATTCCGATGTATCCGTTAATATTTCAATGTGTTCAATGAGAAATGAATAAGTGAAAATTATTGTGATTATGTGATGAATGAGTGTATGTGTAACACCCCTTACCGTGTTCAATGTCAGAACAGGATACGAGGCATTCCCGGAACATACACATGCAATCATACAAAGCCGAGACATAAATTTTACATCCAAATTAAAGTTTTAAATTTTCTTCACTATGTCCTTGATATAGACCTACGAGGCCCAATACATACTATGGAAGTAGTTTGGGACTAAACAGAGAACTTTGGAAAACGTTGGAAAATTTCTTAAAAATAGGGGCATACGCCCGTGTCCAAGGCCGTGCCCTTCACACAACCATTCATATGCCACATTTATCATATCAACATCATGCACTAATTCATCCACACACATATGCAAGCATGCTCATTCATGAATTGCATCATTTTAACTTATAACATAACTAATAATAACTACATTAGATGGCCTTATACAACAAAGACCTTCAAATAGCATAGGCCAATGTTTTAGGCCAACTCATAATAACATATAAACAATTAACCAAGTCCCTATATATGCCATTGACTTATAAATACTTGAAAACCTTTTTATATCGACCAATAGCTTGATAGTGTGATTGAGTCTCCGACAACCTCCAACTTGAGCTAGCATCTGTGACACTATAGGAAAAAATGAAAGGAAGGGACTAAGCATTATAGCTTAGTAAGTAAGTATGCAAATAATAAGCAATTTATTAACATGCTTTTATAGATCTTTACAATATATTTTCAAAATAATACAATCATTACTACACCTAGATCCATTATTTACTCAAGTTCAAAATAAGCTACCTATTCGAGTCACAATCACTAAATTATTTATATCTAGAGCTATGGAACTCCAAATTAAGGTCAACTAATTTTCCCTGAAACTAGACTCACATATCTTCTTACTATAAAATTTTAAGAATTTTTGGTTTAGCCAATAAGTACAGTTTATTCTTTAAAAAATCTCTCATGTTTCGCTGTCTGACAGTTTCGAATTAATTATCTCTTCGTATAAGATTTAGAAATCGTTTTGACCCTGTCTCACTTAAACTTAAATATTACAGAATATGAAATTCCTTTGCTTTCATCATTTCTTTTATGTGAAAAATAGACTCATTAAGCTTTAATTTTATATCTTATTCAACTTCTAATTCGATTTCCACCATTTTGGTGTTTTTTCAAAGTCACACAACTGCTGCTGTCCAAAACTATTTTATTACAATTTTACTCTTACATAATTTCACTTACTTCATTTAATCTTACTGAAAGTTCGATCAACTATCGAGCACATTGCTCATAAATTTTCACAGACATATACCTGCATTTATTCATCACATAGTCATATTCAATTACACTAGTCATTACATGATCACATGTATTTTCACTTAGTCAATTTCCTGTTGAACTCATCAGAATAATAATAGATACACGGTGGCCTGCACATAGTACCACCCTTATAGCCGAAGCTATCTGGTGCACATAGTAGCTAGCACTTAGTACTATATTTGTGACCAAAACGATCTCTTACACATAGTGGCCTGCACTTAGTACCACACATGTGATCAAAGCTATCGGGTATGCATAGTAGTTTGCACTTAGAACTACACATGCAACCTAACCATCTAGTACAATTAGTAGCCTATACTTAGTAGTACACACAAGACCTAAAACCATCTTAAACACATAGTAGCCTGCACATAGTACTACACATATGTTTTCACAGTGGATCATTCGTATCTTTTCTATTCCAAAGGTCCAATTGAGAAATTCGTTATTTTTCAAAATTTTACCAATTCATCCATACTCAATTTCAATTCATAATTTACCTCAAGTAATCATTCAATATGCAACAACATCTCATATAATAACAATAGATTATAACATAAGTAAAAATGATATATTATTTACATACAAACTTACCTCGACCCGAAAACGACAAATGGACGTATTCGACATTTTCTTTGATTTTCTCCCATTCTAAGTCTGAACCTCATTTTTCTCAATCTATAACAACACATTTAACTCATTTATTCAATATACAACTCAAATTAACCCAAATTTATAATTCGACAGTAAATACATTTTTACCCGTAAACTTTATCTTATTTACACTTTTGCCCCTAGGGTCGTAAAATAATTTTTATTTAATTTCTTTGCATTTTAGGCCTATCCGAACCATTTTCATAACTATAGCAGTCCCCAATTTGCATTTATTCACACACCTACACACATTTTACAACTTGTTATAAACTAGTCCTTTTAGGCATTTTCACCGAAAATCACTTAGTAAAAGTCGTTTCTCTAACCATAAACATGCATTTTTCTACCTTTAAAAAAATACACATATATTCATCATGGATCAAAACCCTATACTTTAATTATATCTCAAATTAGTGGTAGAAATAGATAGATCTTGTGACGAGGATTTCAAACACGTAAAAATAAAAAAACGAGGCTAGAACAGACTTACAATTGAGCTTGGAAGCTTAAAAAACCTAGCTACGCCTTCTCCATGCAATTTTTGGCCATGGGGTAGAAGATGAGCAGAAATTGGATTTTAATTTTATTTTTAATTCATTTAATCACTAAATGACAAAAATGCCCCTAACTTAAAAATATTCTATTTCACCCATTTCATGTCCATTTTTGTCCAATAAATTAACCAATGGTCTAACTGCCATTTAAGGACCTCTAATGTAAAAGTTCATAGCAATTGGACACCTCTAACATATCGAACTCAACTTTTGCACTTTTTACAATTTAGTCCTTTTGACTAAATTGAGTGCACAAACGTCAAAATTTTCACACAAAATTTTCACAGACAATTTTCATAAAATTGTAGACCATAAAATATAATAAAAATAAAATTTTCCCTCGTCAGATTTGTGGTACCGAAACCACTATTCCAACTAGGCCCAAAATCGGGCTATTACAGCATAGCACGTACATGTGTATATATATTCATAAGCAATGTGCTCGATATGTGATACTTTGGTAAGGTTGATGTGGAGTAAGTATGACTACGAAGACTTGTAAATATTTGACAATGACTAGCTATTGGAATGGCTAGCTAAGGACATGTTTCGTGTTATGTGTGTGTAAATGAAAGTTAATACAAAGAAAACATGAAAGAGTGAAATTAGTAATAAAACAGTTTTGGATAACAGCCTTTGTATAACTTTAAAAATCACCAAAAATTGTAAAAATTGAATTAGAGGTTGAGTAAGATATGAAATTAAAGCTTATTGAGTCTAGTTTCACAGTGAAGAAACGGTGTAAGCAAAAGAATTTCATATTATGAGATTTTGCATTTTTGTGAGACAGGGTCAAAGTGATTTAGGAATCCCCTGTTCTGACTTTGGAAAAATCATTAAAAATTTTATAAAAATAATTATGGGTTAGAATTTATGTTTAAAATTATTAATGAGTCTATTTTCAATAGAAATAAATGGGAACATCATATGATCCCGTATAAGAATATGAATAATTTTTAGTGAAGAAGGGTTAAAACAGTAAGACAGCAGAACAGGGATGACTTTAAAGAATAAACTGTACTTATTGGCTAAACCATTATAACGCCCTAATTTTTGGGATTTTTGGAGATTTTACGATTTTGGTGTGAACTTAAAATTTTGTTGTTTGGTTATGTAATTCATGCTTTGAGTATGTTGGTGGGCCTTTAGAAGGCCCAAGCCTAAGTTAAAACCCGGTAGAATTTTTAAATTTTGGACTTAAAGAGTAGGGGTCTTGAGTATGTGGGCTTTTAAGAAAAAGTGGGTAAATTAAGACTCAAATGAGCCAGTGGTAAGGTGGCAATGTAATGCCACTTAGAGGACAATGGTGGCGTGTGGAAGCTGTGCAAGGACTTGGGTTCAAGTTCCTTGGGAAGCAAGGTGGTATTTTATTTTTACATGTGCAAGTCATGTGGTGGACTTCAAGTGAAACTCTGTTGGAAAGAGTTTGAGATGCTCATGAGATTGAGTCAGAGAGGATAAGGAGGAGAAAATCTAGGAATTTTTTTGAACAGGAGCATGTGATGGCCGAATATGGGGTTCTTGGAGGAGCATAATCGGTTTTGGGCATATTCGGCAAGGGGGAGTTTAGAGGGTTAGCCGAATGAATTTTGGGTCTTTCCTGGGGTCCTAGTTCGACACATTAGGTAAGGGTGTGCCAACTAGGTAAGTCTATAGGTCTTTTTTCTTTTTTTCTTCTCCTCCCTCGTTCTAAAAGTCGAAAATGCATGTGGTAAAACTTTTGGTGCCGAATTCTCCAAGACCCAACTCTCTTATCTTTTTTTCTTCCTTTCTCCCTTACTTTCTTCTCAAGCTGAATTCATCTTCCTTCTCATCCTCTTCTCCCTCCATCTCCATCAACTGAGGTAGTCTCTCATCAAAGCCTATTAGTCGACCATCACAAAAGCTGAAACCAAACCTGTGTTACCATTTATTCCCTTGACTAAAACTTCTTGCTCAGTGAACTACAATCTTTCAAAAACCCGAAACCCAAAACACCCTAACGTTGTCAACATATTCTCTTTACCATTACAAACTTCTATCCTTTTCTTCTTCATTAGACCAGAACCCGAAACATCTATATTCATAGTGATTAAGGAATTGAACCTTTAGAACTCTTAGATCTATTCTCTACTCGCACTTTAAGTTAGATCCACAACAGAACTGGAATAGGAAGGTACTTGGGAATGGTTTGATAAGGAGACCTTTAGTAAGTGTTCAAAACTCCTCTCATTCTTTCTTATGATTCAAGAAAAGCTAAAAACCTTAAACTCCTTGAGAGGCTGTTGATTTTTGATAAGATTAAAGCTAGTATTTTTATTCGGTTTTACGTGTACTAGTTCGCGAAACGGGTGATCTAGCAAGGAGCGTTGGAGGCTAGGACTGTTGGAGCAACTACATCTAGATCTAGTAATTGTTTTCTACAAAGGTAAGCATTATACGGCCATGAAGGATGTTGGCTGAATAGGGTGATGGTGGTTACATTAGTTATCGTTGGTTTATGGTCTAATATCTTAAGTGGTCAATTGTAGGTTAGTCGCGTGGGAGATCTCATCGCAGTATAATCAGAAATTAAGTGTGTAAACGAATACCCACTAGTGGACTAAATCGGTAAAAGTCGAAAAGCCGAAATGAAGAAATTCTGGCATTTCGTGGGCTTGCCAACGTGCGAGCACTCGTGGGTCGGTTGACTCGATAAAATATGTAATCCCAAACGGTAAGGTTGATGTGAGCGCAATTTCGTGCGCCTCCGTAAATTTGGGCCTTGAGGGGCTGAATATGGGCCCAATGGGCTTACGGGCCTGTAAGGGTGAAAACGAGCGGTAAGTGGGCACTAGTAATTTGTATGCTAAAACTGTTAAATCAAACTTAAAATTTAGGCTTTGTGGGCCAAAATAGTTAATGAACACCGTAGGGCCCATTAGAGGTTTTAGGGCCCAATAACTCTAACTTTCTAGAATGGGCTAGATAAACTACTTAGATGATAACTGGACTGTTAATAACTGTAATAAGCATGAAACCCAAAAAATTGGAATAACTACTGAAATACCCCTTAAGGGTGGAAAAATTACTGTTGTACCCCTAGGTGAAAAATGACCATTATACCCCTAGGGTTAAAATTGACTGAAATGCATGTTATATTCTATCTGTTCACTGTATGCCATGACATGCTATACTACTGCATGGGATTGGGTTTATGATGGAGGAAGTGCTAAGTGGCAATGCCACCTTTACCGATAGGGGCTTTGCCTCGTTTTACTATTAGTGGCTTGGCCACGTTATCTGATTAAGCAGCTATGCTGTGACTGTGGTGTGTAGGGCTGGGTGGGTTGAGTTATTCCCCACATGGTGTGTAGGGCTGGTACGGGTGGTGTGTAGGGCTGGATTTGGGCTGGGTTTTGCATACATGCATAATTTTTGTTCTGTTACTGTAATGGGCCTAAGGGCCGCACTGATTACTGAATAGGGCTAAGGCCCAGCTAAACTGATTACTGAATAGGGCTAAGGCCCAGTTAAGATTGTATCTGGATAGGGCTTAGGCCCAGTAAAGCTTGAACTGATTTGGCTCTGGTTGCGTTTACTTTACACACTGAGTTTTCCAAACTCACCCCTTCCCTTTCATCTATATAGGTGAGCCCTAAGCTAGTTAACTTGGAGCTAGAGGGATTCGGAGTGGCCATATAGACTGCATTTGGTTATTTATTTTAATCTATTCTACTTTCAGTATTTTACTTAAAATTATTTCATTGTGGGTTTTTCACTTGTAATAAGGCCGCTTGTGAGTATTTTTAATTTGGTTTTTATTTCCTTAATTATAACTTGTTTAAAATGGATATACTAATGCTGTGCGGTTTTCATGTAAAAATTATTCAATGATTTCAAAATATAACACACATATCAAATGGATAATGTAAAGACAAACCAGACCTTTGAAACAAGATAAACTTTAAACTGGTAGTGGATAGGTCTTTCACAAATTTAAAAACATGGTTTTCTTTTCAAACTTTAATAACAATTTTGCAAACTCACCCTAATCGTAATAACTCAAGAATATGATCAATCCATCGTTGATGTGACACACCAGACTTGGCCGTAATGTTTGGGCCGGGTTTGGGGTGTTACATTTAGTGGTATCAGAGCCCAGTTGCAACAACTCGACTGTGGAACAGGTCCAAAAAGTTTTCCTCACGATTTTAAAGAAAGGCCCAAAAAGGTATTTTCAAATTGGTTTTGGGAAATTTCTCAAGGAAACCCTTTTACAACCGATTTTTTCCAAGATATCCATATTTTACTAAACACCTAAGGTTTCATTTTAAAAACAAAGTTTAGTTTCTACATAAAATTGGGCTTTTTGAAATCTGGTTTCTAAAGAGTGGCACGCTGAATCCCTAGCACCAACTCTGTAAGTATTTCTTTTTCCTATACTGTACTGTACTGAAATATGGCTATAGATAGTAATGAGACTCTACTATGATACTGTAGTTAGAGCTATACTGAAACTATAGAGACTAAGATAGTAGGGAAACTAAACCCTAAAAGACTGAGACTATAGCAAGGCTACGATTCCGCGGCATAAGACATTTGTAATAAACATTGAAATATTAAACTAATTTCATAAAATTTGTAATTAGATAAGTCGATGTGAGTACAAGGGCAGCTCGTGGACGAGGCCGTGGACGTGGCCAAGGTAGTGTACAAGCTGGGTCTTCATCTTCGAGACATATGCCAGTTGAGGAGGCACGACCGCCGTCGGTAGCTGAGAATTGGCCGTATTATCAGGCTGCAGGAGATGATGCCTTATCCCAGGCAATGTTAAGGGTTCTAGAGAGGGTTGCTGGAGCTAGTATTGGGACTGTGAATAGGGGAACCATTTTTGAGCGACTCCGGGCTAATGGAGCAGAAGTTTTTAGGGGCATATCTAGAGTAGCCCCAAATGTGGCTGAGCACTGGTTGGAGGCCACGGAGCGGATCATGGACTATCTGGATTGCTCAGTGGAGCAAAAGCTGAAAAGAGCGATGTCTCTGCTGCGAGATGAGGCGTATTAGTGTTGGATCACTGTGGAGGATAGTACCCCAGCTGAGCGGGTAACCAGGGAGCTGTTTAAGACGGCCTTCAAAGGGAAGTACGTCGGGGCGAGCTATGTGGACACTTGAAGGAAGGAATTTCTAAATCTGACCCAGGGTAATAAGTCTGTTGCTGAATATGAGGTGGAGTTCCTAAGATTGAGCCGGTATGCTAGCGGAATAGTTGCAATCGAGTATGAACGTAGCATTCGATTTGAGGATGGCCTCAGGGATAAGCTTAGGGTGTTGATAGCTCCGCAGAGGGATCGTGGCTTTGTTGCATTGGTGGAAAAAGCTAAGATGCTGAGGAGGTGAAGCGAACTGAATGACAGAATCGTGAGAAGGATCGAAATTGATTCAGAAGGGATTCTGGACCCTCGGGTGCTACAAATAGGTATGTCAAACGAGCAAGAGTGGACGAGCCAGTCCGAGCAGTTCTGGTGAATACAGTTAGACCACAGGCTTGTGGGGACTATGGTAGAGTACATCTGAGAGAGTGCTGGAAGCATACTAGGGCTTGTTTTCGATGCGGATCTAGGGAGCACAGAGTTAAGGATTGTCCACAGAGGCCAGCTCTGACGCAAGGTGCTGAATAGAGGGTTGCTCAACCAGTGCATGGTAGACCACAACCGCTGAGAGGCCGTGGTCAAGGTAGGGGTGGCAATAGAAATGTTTGTGGACGTGAAGCACCTGGCAGGTGTGCTGGAAATGCTGAGGCTCATCAGCTAGCATTAGTGTATGCGTCGCTGAGAGGAGGGTGATGCACCTGACCTCATAACTGGTACATTTTTTATCTCTAGCATGCCATACACTACCTTGATAGATGTTGGTTCTCCTCATTTGTATGTTGCATGTGATATATCTAGGTCATTGGGTGTGCACTCTGAGGAAACTGTGAGTGGGGTAATTGTGATAAGTCCACTGGGTCACTCGGTTATGGGAGGCAAACTCTATAGAAATATGCCTTTAGAGACTCAAGGTAGGATTTTCTCTGGAGACTTAATAGAGTTGCTATTCGGAGAATTCGATCTCATCTTGGGAATGGACTGGCTTGCTAAGCATAAGGTGACTCTAGATTGTGCGGCTAAGCGGATGGTGTTAAGGACTACAGAAGATGAGGATGTGATGGTTATAGGGGAACGAAGGGACTACTTGTCCAATGTTGTGTCAGCCTTGAGGGCGGAGAAGCTGATTCACAAGGGTTGCGAGGTATATTTGGCATTTGTGAGTTAGACGGTGGCTGAGGGTTTGACTGTAGGGAAGGTTAGAACTGTCAAGGAATTTCAAGATGTTTTTTCTGAGGAGCTTCCGGGATTGCCTCCGAATCGTGAAGTCGAGTTTGGAATGGACTTGCTACCTAGAACGGCTCCAGTGTCCATCGCACCTTATAAGATGGCATCAAAGGAGTTAGTGGAAATGAAAGCGCAAATCGAAGAGTTGTTGGATAGAGGTTTTATTAGATCGAGTGTGTCTCCATGGGGAGCACCAGTTCTGTTAGTAAAGAAGAAGGATGGGACTATGCGTATATGCATGGATTATCGCCAGTTGAACAAACTGATGATTAAGAATAAGTACCCTCTACCAAGGATCGATGATCTGTTTGACCAACTTAGAGGAGCTTTTGTGTTTTCCAAGATCGATTTTTGATCCGGATATCATCACCTAAGGGCCAAGGAGGCTGATATTCATAAGACAGCATTCAGAACTCGGTATGGCCATTACGAGTTTCTAGTGATGCTGTTTGGACTAACGAATGCACCTGCGGCTTTCATGGATCTGATGAATCGAGTATTCCAACCTTACTTGGATCGATTCGTAGTCATCTTTATCGATGATATTCTGGTGTATTCGAAAATTGAGGAGAAGCATGATGAGCATCTCCGTATTATTCTGCAAGTGTTGAGAGAGAAGCAACTCTATGCAAAGTTCAGCAACTGTGAATTTTGGTTGCAAGAAGTGACATTTCTAGGTCATGTTGTTTTTGCTGAGGGGATTAGGGTGGATCCTCAAAAAATTGAGGCGGTTCTGGAATGGAAGTTGTTGAGATCGATATAAAAAATTTAAAGTTTTTTGGGTACTACAGAAGGTTTGTAGAAGAATTCTCTTTAATCGCTGCATCGTTAACAAAACTATTGAGGAAAGGAATGCCCTTTGTATGGACTGAGAAATAGCAATGGGCTTTTAATAAGTTGAAGAAGGTTTTGACTGAGGTGCCAATGTTGATTGAACCAGAGTCTGAAAAGGATTTCACTGTGTACAGTGATGCGTCGCATGTGGGGCTAGGCTGTGTACTGATGCAAGAGGGTAAGGTGGTCGCTTATGCTTCACGATAGCTTAAGCATCACGAAGCGAACTACCCTACGCATGATCTGGAGTTGGCAGCGGCTGTCTTTGCGTTAAAGATCTAGAGGCACTACTTGTATGAAGAAAAGTGTATTATATACACGGACCATAAGAGTTTCAAGTATTTGTTGACTCAGAAGGAGTTAAGTATTAGACAACAAAGATGGATAGAGTTGCTTAAGGACTACGACAGTTCGATTGAGTATCACCCAGGCAAGGCAAATGTGGCAGCTGATGCACTGAGTCGAAGAGCTGTAACTGAGTTAAGAGCAATGTTTGCTCGTCTGAGTCTATATGACGATGGTAGCTTGTTAGTTGAATTACAAGTGAGACCAAATTGGATTAAGCAGATTAATGAGAAATAGTTAGAGGATGAGTCGTTAGTTCCTCGATTTCAGCAAGCTGAGAATGATGAGAGTTCTGATTTTGAACTAAATAGTGAAGGAGTTCTGTGTTTTCAAGGACGAGTTTGTATTCCGAAGGACTCTAATTTGGGGCAGTCAATTCTGAAAGAGGCTCATGGCTGACCCTGTGCCATGCATCCTGGAGGGAATAAGTTGTATCGAGACTTGCAAGAGTTGTACTAGTGGCCTGGACTTAAGCGAGAAGTGACCGAGTTTGTGGGGAAATGTCTGACGTGCCAGCAAGTAAAAGCTGAGCATCAACTGCCTTCTGGACTTCTGCAGCCAGTGAATATTCCACTTTGGAAGTGGGAGAGGGTAACCATGGATTTTGTGAGTGGATTACCTTTGACACCTACCAAGAAGGACTCAGTATGAGTAATTGTGGATAGGTTAACGAAATCTGCTCATTTCATACCAATCCGAACTGACTACTCACTTTAGAAGTTGGCCAAGTTGTATGTGGCAGAGATGGTGCGACAATATGGGGTGCCAGTTTCAATAATTTTTGATCGGGATCCTTGATTTACATCTCGATTCTGGCAGAAGTTGCATGAGGCGTTGGGTACGCGATTGGATTTTAGAACTACTTTTCACCCCTAGACAGATGGATAGTCGGAAAGGGTTATTCAGGTTCTGGAGGACATGTTAAGGGGTTGTGTTATCGACTTCCGAGGTAGTTGGGAGGATTACTTGCCATTGGTGGAGTTTGCTTATAACAACAGTTATCAGGCAAGTATTCAAATGGCTCCATATGAGGCACTATATGGGCGAAGGTGTCGTACTCGTACTTGATGGATGGAGTTGGGAGAACGTCAGGTTCTTGGGCCAGAGTTGGTGGCAGATACTGAAGACAAGGTTAAGTTGATCAGAGATCGGTTAAAGGAACCATCTAATAGACAAAAATCTTATGCTAACTTAAAGCGTAAGTAGATTGAGTACTGAGTAGGGGATATGGTCTTCTTGAAGGTCTCGGCTTGGAAGAAGATTTTGAGGTTTGGTAAGAAGGGCAAGTTGAGTCCGCGGTTTATAGGGCCTTATTAAGTTCTTAAACGGGTAGGGCCAGTAGCTTATCAGTTGGAGTTACCACTAGAATTGGACCAGATTCATGACCTTTTTCATGTCTCCATACTGAGACAGTATCGATCAGATCCTTCTCATGTCATACCAGTGGAAGATTGAGGTAAAGACCGACTTGACTTTTGAAGAAGAGCCTGTGCAAATACTGGAGCGAGAGGTCAAAGTATTAAGGAGGAAGTGAGTTCCTTTGGTAAAAGTACTTTGGGACAACCATGGCAGAGAAGAAGCTACTTGGGAGCCAGAAGAGGCGATGCGTCAATAATACCCTCACCTATTTGGATCAGGTAAATTTCAGGGCTGAAATTTCTTTAAGTGGGTAGAGTTGTAACGCCCAAATTTTTCAAATTTTTTTGGGATTTTGCGATTTTGGTGTGAACTTAAAATTTTGTTGTTTGGTTATGTAATTTTTTCTTTGAGTAAGTTAGTAGGCCTTTAGAAGGCCCAAGCCTAAGTTAAAAACTGGTAGAATTTTTAAATTTTAGACTTAAAGAGTAGGGGTCTTGAGTATGTGGGCTTTTAAGAAAAAGTAGGTAAATTAAGACTCAAATGAGCCAGTGGTAAGGTGGCAATGTAACGCCACTTAGAGGACAAGGATGGCGTGTGGAAGCTGTGCAAGGACTTGGGTTCAAGTCCCATGGGAAGCAAGGTGGTACTTTATTTTTACTGCATGTGCAAGTCATGTGGTGGACTTCAAGTGAAACTCTGTTGGAAAGAGTTTGAGATGCTCATGAGATTGAGTTAGCGAGGATAAAGAAGAGAAAATCTAGGAATTTTTTTGAATGGGAGCATGTGATGGCCGAATGTGGGGTTCTTGGAGGAGCATAATCGGTTTTGGCCTATCAGTTTTGGGCATATTCGACAAGGGAGTGTTTAGAGGGTTAGCCGAATGCATTTTGGGTCTTTCTTCGGTCTTAGTTTGGCACATTAGGTAAAGGTGTGCCGACTACGTAAGTCTTTAGGGTTCTTTTTCTTTTTCTCTTCTCCTCCCTCGTTCTAAAAGCCAAAAATGCAAGTGGTAAAACTTTTGGTGCCGAATTGTCCAAGACCCAACTCTCTTCTCTTCTGTTCTTCTTTTCTCCCCTACTTTCTTCTCAAGCTGAATTCATCTTCCTTCCGATTATCTTCTCCTTCCATCTCCATCAAGTAAGGTAGTCTTTCCTCAAAGCCTATTAATTGACCATCACAAAAGCTGAAACCGAACTTGTGTTGCCGTTTATTCCCTTGACTAAAACTTCTTTCTCAATAAACTATAATCTTTCAAAAACCCGAAACCCAGAACACCCTAACCTTGTCGACATCTTCTCTTTACCATTACAACCTTCTATCTTTTTATTCTTCATTATACCATAAGCTGAAACATCCATATTCATAGTGATTCTGGAATTGAACCTCTAGAACTCTTAGATCTAATCTCTGCTCGTACTTTAAGTTAGATCCACAATAGAACTGAAATAAAACGGTACTTGGGAACGGTTTGACAAGGAGATCTTTGGTAAGTGTTCAAAACTCCTCTCATTCTTTCTTATGATTCAAGAAAAGCCGAAAACCTCTAAACTCTTAGGGAGGCTGTCGATTTTGGATGAGATTAAAGCTAGTCTTTTTATTCGATTTTATGTGTATTAGTTTGCGAAACGGGTAATCTAGCAAAGAGTGTTGGAGGCTAGGACTGTTGGAGCAACTAGATCTAGACTAGTCATTGTTTTCGACGAAGGTAAGCATTCTAGGGCCATGAAGGATGTTGCCCGAATAGGGTGATGGTGGTTACATTAGTTATCATTGGTTTATGGTCTAATATCTTAAGTGGTCGATTGTAGGTTAGTCGCGTGGGAGATCTCGTTGCAGTATAATCGCAAATCAGGTGTGTAAACGAACACCCACTAGTGGACTAAATCGGCAAAAGCTAAAAAGTCGAAATGCCGAAATCCTGGCATTTCGTGGGCTTACGAGCGTGCTAGCACTCGTGGGTCGGTTGACTCGGTAAAATATGTAATCGTAAACGATAAGGTTGACGTGAGTGCAATTTCGAGCACCTCGGTACATTTGGTCCTCGAGGGACTGAATTTGGGCCCAATGGGCTTACGGGCCCATAAGGGTGAAAAGAGCGGTAAGTGGGTGCTAGTAAACTGTATGTTAAGATTGTTAAATCGGACTTAAAATTTGGGCTTTGTGGGCCAAAATAGTTAATGGACACCGTAGGGCCCATTAGGGGTTTTAGGGCCCAATAACTCTAAGTTGCTAGAATGGGCTAGATAAACTACTTAGATGATAACTGGACTATTAATAACTGTAATAAGCATGAAACCCTAAAAATTGGAATAACTACTGAAATACCCCTTAAGGGTGGAAAAATTACTGTTGTACCCCTAGGTGAAAAATGACCATTATACTAAAATTGACTGAAATGCATGTTATGTTCTATCTGTTCACTGTATGCCATGACATGTTATATTGTTGCATGCGATTGGGTTTATGATGGAGGACGTGCTAAGTGGCAATGCCACGTATATCGATAGGGGCTTTGCCTCGTTTTAATGTTAGTGGCTTGGCCACGTTATCTAATTAAGCAGCTATGTTACGACTGTGGCGTGTAGGGCTGGATGGGTTGAGTTATTCCCCACATGGTGTGTAGGGCTGGTACGGGTGGTGTGTAGGGCTGGATTTGGGCTGGGTTTTGCATACATGCATAATTTCTGTTCTGTTACTGTAATGGGCCTAAGGGCCGCATTGATTACTGAATAGGGCTAAGGCCCAGCTAAACTGATTATTGAATAGGGCTAAGGCCCAGTTAAAACTGTATCTGAATAGGGCTTAGGCCTAGCAAAGCTTGAACTGATTTGGGCTCTAGTTGGGTTTACTTTACACACTAAGTTTTCCAAACTCACCCATTCCCTTTCATCTATGCAGGTGAGCCCTAAGCTAGTGGACTTGGAGCTGGAGGGATTCAGAGTGGCCATGTGGGCTGCATTTGGTTAATTTATTTTAAGTTATTCTACTTTCAGTATTTTAGTTAAAATTATTTCATTATGGGTTTTTGACTTGTAATAAGGCCGCTTTTGAGTATTTTTAATTTGGTTTTTATTTCCTTAATTATAACTTGTTTAAAATGGATAGACTAAGGCTACGTGGTTTTCGTGTAAAAATTATTCAACAATTTTAAAATATAACACACGTATCAAATGGATAATGTAAAGACAAACCAGACCTTTGAAATAAAATAAACTTTAAACTGGTAGTGGATAGGTCTTTCAAAAATTTAAAAACCTGGTTTTCTTTTCAAACTTTATTAACAAATTTGCAAACTTACCCTAATCATAATAACTCAAGAATATGATCAATCCATCATTGATGTGACACACCAGACTTGGTCGTAATGTCTGGGCTGGGTTTGGGGTGTTACGACCATAAATTTTGAAAATTTTATGGTAAGAAAATATGTGAGTCTTGCAAGAGAAATTTACCGAATATTAATTCGGAGTTCTGTAGCTCAAGATATAAATAATTTAATGACTATGACTTCCGTAGACAGCTTGATATGAACATGAGTAAATAGTGAAACTATGTGCAAATATGATTGTGTTATCTTGAAAACATATTAGGAGGATTGGTAAAAGCATGTTAATAAATTGTTTATTATTTACATGCCAACTTACTAAGCTATATGCTTACTCCCTTTTCTTTCCCTTGTCTTATAGTGTCACCAGGCTAGCTTGGGGTACAGAGATCGTTGGTGATCCATCCGTACTATCAACACTCTTTTGGCATTGTGAAAGCAATATTTTGAATTATGGCATGTATAGAGGACTTGGTTATTTTGTTATGTGTCATAATTGATTTGGCCTAAAATATTGGCCTATGTTATTTGATAGTTGGGTATTATTAGTTAAGTTGTATTTTTATGATATTGCCATGCTGTGTATTGATAAAATTGGTATAAGTGTGTAAAATTTTTGGATGGAAAAAGGCTTGGTAAATAGCCTAACTTTCATCCACACGGCTGGCCACACGGCCATGTGCTCAAGGCGTGTGCCGTTGTTTATCAGAATTTTTCAAAGTTTTCAAAAGTTATCAATTTGGTCTCGAACCACTTTCAAAGTATGTATTAGGCCTCATAAGGCCATATTAGGGACTTTATGATGAAACATGAAAAATTTTAATTTGTATGAAATTTTATGACTCGATTTTGTATGATTGGTTATATTTAAGTCCGATAATGCCTCATATAATGTCCCAACATCGGACACAGGTAAGTGGTGTTATAGTACACATGAGATGAGGCTTAAAAAAGGGAGTGAAGAAGAAAGAGTTATGAAGAAGAATGTTGGTAAAGCTCTAAAATCCAGCACTAATGATGATAGTGAATCAAGTGAAGAGGTGGATGAAGACAAAGAGATAGAGATGTTTGCTAGAAGATTCAAAAGATTTATTAGGTCCAACAAAGGAAGGGAGGACTCAAGCTTGAATCTACCAAGGAGAAAGATCCCATTATTTTCTATGAGTGTAAGAAACTATGACTTATCAAGTATGGTTGTCCTCAACTTGAAAAGAAGGTGTCTAGAAAACAAAAGGCCTATGTTGCTGCTTGGAGTGATAAAGATTCATCCTATGGTGAAGTAGCCAACTTATGCCTTATGGCCATCAATGATCCTAAGGTAACTTCTAACTTATCTACTTTAAATGATTATTCTTTTGATGAGTTGCAAGATTTCTGTGATGAATTGGGTTTGGAATTGGAAGCCATGATTTCAAAACACAAGAAAATTGTTTCAAAAGTGAGAAATGTAACTGACTTACTTTCCAAAACAAATCATGAACTTTAAGAGAAAGTAAACAAAATGTAAATTATTAATGACTTTAAAAAGAAAATTTTAGACTTGCATAATTTACTTTCAAAAGTTCATGAGGATCATCAAAAGTGCCTTGAGTTTCTTAAGAGTGAAAAAGCTCACTCTAACAAAGCTTTTGAAAAAAGAAAAAATTCTGTGACAGCCCGATTTGGGCCCTATTTGAAATGGTGGTTTCGGGACCACGAATCTAAGTCAACAAAATATTTTAATATTATTTTGTGTTTTTAAATTGCGTGAATTTGCATGTGTGAAATTTTCATGTTTGAATTTCATTATTTGGATGCCCGATTTGATAAAAAGGAATTAAGTGCGAAAAAATAAAATTTTGAGGTTTAATATGCAAGGACCAAATTTCATTTGTCTTATTAATATGGAGTGTTTAAGTGGAAATTTGACCATATTTAAATAGATGGATGGTAGTGGCCATGTTTTATAATGGTTTTATATGTTTTATTAAAGGTTATTTAGGTAATTTAATAAATGATATAAGCTATAATATAATAAAACATTAAAGGAAAACCATCCATCTATTCATCATTTTTGACCGAAACTAATAAAAGAAACAAAAGGAGAAAGCAAATGATATTCGGCCATTTCAATATTTGATTCAAGGTGAGTTTGGTTTCAGTTTTTAATAATTTTTACGTTTTTGAGATCGTTGCTTCGAATATTATCCGACCTATGTTTGAATTTCTAATTTTGAGGAATATTTTGAGTTTTTCCATTGTTAAAAGCTTGTGATTTTTGTTATTTGATGTTAGAAAATAAAGGATATGTGATTGATTAACAAGTTTTGTATAGGAGATTTTGATGAATTTGAGTAATTAGGGTTTAATTGTAAAAAATAATAAATCGAGGGACTAAAATTAAAAATAAATGAAATGCATGGATTGATATGGATAAGATGAGCATTCGGCCTACGCATGTTGAATTGAGATTATCAGTATTTTGTTATTTATGCAAATTGGACTAAATTGTAAAAGTGTGAAATATTAGGGGTAAAATGGTAATTTATCTATATATGTTGTTGTATTAAATTGAGTGAACTTCTATTTGAATGAGCTTAATTTGAATTTTTATAGATAAAAAACAAAAGAAATTGGACTTGGATCGAGGGAAAACAAAAATAGTTAAATAGTAGTTTTATACCATTCCTCGATATCCGAGGTAAGTCTGTGGGCAAGTAAACGTTGTTAATTATGTTTATACGTAAACATAATATGTTAATTTGAATTTTATGAGCTTATAAATGAAATTGCTGAATGGGAATTATGCATGAGAATCATATGTTCAAGTTCAATGCAATCGAGTTACGACGTCCGAAAGCCCATATGAACCTTAGGAATAACTAGGATACATATGTCATGACATAGGGATTTCGATATGTGTTCTCATGTAAGACCACATCTGGGAACTAGCATCGATATGTGATTACGTGTAAGACCATGTCTAGGACATCGACATCGTATATGTGATTCGTGTAAGACCCTATTTGGGACAGTGGCATCGATATGTGATTACGTGTAAGACCACATCTGGAACGTTGGCATTGTACAGTATATGGTATAATTCGAGTATCCTTTTCAACTCTGAATGGTTCTGGGGGCAATGATAAGTTACTAATGAATGTGAATTCAGGTTAAATGAACAGGTATCTGATAGTATTTGCTTATTTGAAAATTCATGTGTATAAAAGACGAGATTATATCCGGCCAAGTGATATATGCGTATGAAACTAAAATGTGATATATGTGTATACTTGTATAAATGTGTATATATAATGGTTTGAGATGAGATTGTAGTTTTGGATAAAAATGATGAATCTATTATTGAACATTTGAGTATTCGACCTTATGACTATGGAAGGTGAAAGTTATAAATGGTTATATAAATTCTAGACATGAGTACATATTCTTGATTGTGATTACATTAAATCAGCCTTGCTAGTATAATAGTATTATGCATATGTTGTCATGTAATTACTTAAGGCGTACTAAGCTAAGTTACCTTACTCTTTGTGTATATTTTTGTCTTTTTTTTTTTAGATTTTGTAAATCGTTACCTGCTCGGGGATCGTCAGTGAAGTGAATCACACTATCGTCTACTTTCGGTACTTTTAAAAGTTTTTAACTCGAACATATGGCATGTATAGGATAATATGTGTTTGTCTGATTTTGGAATATGTATATATTTAAAAGCCATACGAAAATGGCTGGTTCATTTGCTAAGTATGGGTTCGTGGTTTGATTAAATAATGTGGTTGAAATTTTGGATATGTTTGGTATTTTCAGTTATGATCTATATATGTATAATTAGATGTGATTATTGCTTGAATTGGTTGGTGAAAGGTGAATAGCTTGTGAATTTGACCATGAAATGTAGTATGAATACTGTTTGTCTTGAATGATGTTTATATATATATATTTGATATTTGAGATGTGGATTGGACTTATAAATGTATAAGATTTGATATATTTGGAAATGTGCATATCTTATTACGGTTACAACTTGTACATGGTTAATTATTCGGCTTACTTATTGAAATAATTTAGATTTTTTATATGTGCTTTTTGGTTAACCTGTGATTAAGTTTTTGACGTATATTTAAATAGGTTTGATAAACAATAAATTATACATGTTTTTACCTCATGCTTAGCCTAATTTATGGATGAATTATCATTGAATCTGTGAAAATTGGTGCTCTTAATCCTTCTATTTCATGTTTTATGCCCAGATGAGCTTAAGAAAGAGAAAAGAGCAAGAAACGGGCCAAAAACGGAGAAAATGGGCCAAAGAATGAAAACAACACGGCCCGAAAATTCACCACACTGCCGTGCCACATGGCCGTGCCTCATTGAGCTCAAACACGGCTCAACCCCGACAAGCATGGCCAGACTACACGGCCGTGCCACCATCAACAGGCCCGACCACGGCCTGGGCCTCGATCCATACGGGCGTGTCCCTATCGTGAGGAAGTGTAATTTCACTCCGGAAAGGATGCTTAGAGGCTAAGAAAGGCATTCCAAAGCTCTATATAAAGACCCTAGGAGGCAACTCCAACAGTGTACTTTTTCTCCCACAAAAGAGTGCTTTATTTCCGCCAACACAGAGAGTAGAAGCAAGGAATTACTCCAAGGGAAGTCGATCGATTCATCTTAGAAGCTGAATTCTCCCTCAAGACTAAAGATCTCCCTTCAAATTACTACAAGGGTTTTTGGGTTCTTTATGTTTTGTTATTTTATTTCTTTTGAGATGTCTTCTTTTACAATTATGAGCTAAATCCCCCAAATACTTGAGGGGATGAAACCTAAGACAGATGTTGTTATTATTTTCTCTTGAATTATATGATAAATATTTGATTTGTTCTTAATTGTGTTTGTAACTCTTAAATTGATATTTCCAGGATATTGATTTAAGTCGAATGTGCTTATGTAGAGGAGCAAAAGTCCCTGCATAGGAGTAGATCCAACACAATTAAGTAGAGTTGATCGCAATCATAGGGATAGGACGATGAAAATCTATCGGATTAGGGTCAGACCTAATAAGGGAATCCATAGATCGAGTTAATGCGACTCTAGGGGTTTTAATTAGAAAGATATTTCAATTAATCAACCTAGGGTTAGTTGTTTTTAGTCTCGAGAGAGATATTAACATAAGTTAAGAATTTCTGTGGATCAAGTCAAGTGAATAGATCGTCTAGTTCAGGAGTTGATAACAAGTGAAGTCTAGGTGGATTCTCCCTTGAGTATTGTCCAAATCAATAAGTTTTACCTATGAGTTTTTCCCCAATTTACTTTTTGTGCATTCTTAGCTTAGTCCAATAATTAGTTTAGTTTAATAAAATCCCTTTTTATTTTTAGGTTAAATAATAGAAAGAAAGTTAGTACTAGTACTTTTGGTTCCCTTGGGTACGATATCTCGGTCTTGCCACTAAGCTATACTACTGTTCGATAGGTGCGCTTGCCTTAAAATTGTGATAATAGTTAGTTTTTTGTGTGATCATTTATTATAAATTTTATTACTTCATATCACGCAGATCAAGTTTTTGGCGCCATTGCCGGGGAGCTAAAATATTACGAACACTCGATTTCTATTACTTTAGCCATTACTATTTTGATTTATTTTCAGCCTTTATTTTTATTTTTATTTATTTACTAAAATTTTCTTTGTTCCTTTTCCCTTTCTAGGTATCTCTAGTTTATGACTAGAAGAAACCCAGTAGGACCACTACTTTTTGACGAAGATTTAGAAGCCACAGTTTATAGAATTTGTAGAGAGATCAGACGAAGCCTACAGTATCCAGAGCAGGAACAAGAACCTACTAAAGAGATGGAAGCAAATCAAGACAATCTACCACCTTCCGCAATAGCCGCAGAACCGGTGAACTAAAATGATGCTCCTCGTACTATGTATGATTATGCTAAACCTAATTTGGCTGGTACTCAATCCAGTATTATTAGGCCTTCTATTGATGCAAATAATTTTGAATTAAAACCTAACACTATTCAGATGATTCAGCAATTTATGCAGTTTGATGGTTTACAGGATGAGGATCCCAACTCACATTTAGCCAATTTTTTGGAATTCTGTGATACTTTTAAAATCAATGGTGTTTTTGATGATGCCATTCGCCTCTGACTATTTCCTTTTTCCTTGAGGAATAAAGCTAAACAATGGTTAAATTATCTACCACGAGGCTCAATCACTACATAGGAACAGATGACCAAAAGATTTCTACTTAAGTATTTCCCTCCAGCTAAAATAGCTAAATTGCGGAATGATATCTCTTCTTTTGTGCAGATGGATTTAAAAACACTTTATGATGCTTGGGAGAGATACAAAGATCTTTTGAGAAGGTGCCCTCACCATGGGTTACCTCTGTGGTTACAAGTTCAAACCTTTCACAATGGTTTGAATCCTTCAACAAGACAAATGATCGATGCCACCACCGGTGGAATAATTAATAATAAAACACCCGAAGCAGCTTACAAGTTTATAGAAGAGATGTAACTGAACAACTATCGGTAGCAAGTCATGAGGACAAAGCCGACAAAAACTGCAGAAGTTTTTAATATTGATGTCGTCACCATGCTTTCTAATCAGGTAGAACTTTTAAATAAAAAAATTGATAATTTTGTTGGTTCTAAGCAGGCACACCCAGTAATGCAGTGTGACGCAATTCAGGGAAACATGTACAATCCAGATTACTCTTCCTATGGACAAAGCATGGAAACTGGGCAAGCCAATTATATGGGTAATAATTCTCGACCTCAGAATAATCCTTATAGTAACACTTACAATGTAGGTTGGTAGAATCACCCCAATTTTTCATGGAGAGGACAAGGAAACCAAAGACAAACACCTCCTCCGGGATTTCAATAGCCACCTCCACAATAAGAGAAAAAATTGAACCTTGAAGATATGTTCTCCAAATTTATGGTCGCATCAGAAATCCGTTTCCAAAACACCGAAACGGTACTAAAGAACCAGCAAGCATCCATTCAAGGGCTCGAGAATCAAATTGGTCAACTCGTAAAGATGATAACTGATAGACCACAAGGAAGTTTGCCGAGTAATACTGAGCCAGATCCTAGAGAACATGTAAAAGTAATTACTCTAATAGATGGGAAAGTACTGGCTGAACCAGAAAAGAAGCCTGTTTAATAATCAAAAAAAGACAAGGTAGAAGAAGAGAAACCTAAGGAAAACACTCCACCAGCAATTAAAGAATATAAGCCACAAATACCATATCCAGCAAAGTTAAAGAAAGACCGCACGGATGTCCAATTCGGTAAATTTCTTGAACTTTTTAGACAACTACATATTAACTTACCTTTTGTTGAAGCGATTTTGCAGATACCAAAGTATGCCAAGTTTTTAAAGGAACATCTTACAAATAAAATAAAGTTGGAAGAACTAGCCACAGTGGAACTCAACGAGGAATGCTCAACTATTCTCCAAAATAAACTACCAGCCAAACTGAAAGACCCAGGGAGTTTTACTATTCCCTGCTTAATTGGTAGTTTAATCATTGAAAAAGCCTTAGCTGATCTAGGTGCTAGTATTAACCTAATACCCTACAAAATGTTAAAGCAATTAGGTCTAGGGGAACCAAAACCCATTAGGATGAGTATACAATTAGTTGATTGATCTGTTAAATATCCTAGAGGAATTATTAAAGATGTGCTACTAAAAGTAGATAAATTCCTACTCCTAGTTTATTTTGTTATGCTTGACATGGATGAAGATATTGAGGTACCTTTAATTTTAGGACGCCCATTCTTAGCTACTGCTAGAGCTGTTATTGATGTAGGGGATGGTAAATTAGTGCTTAGGCTTGGTGAAGAAGAAGTTGTCTTTAAAATTTATGATGCTATGCGATTTTCTAGGGAACAAGATGATTCCTAATATTTTATTGATGTTATTGATTACTTTGTTCAAGACAATTTCTAGGAAATCACTCTTGAAGATATGTTGGAACTATGTCTCATTCAAGGTAGGGAGGAAGATAAAGCCACCACTGAAGTAAAAGAAGTAATGAAGGAGTTGAACTCTCATGTACTTATAAGACAATTTAATAGATGTCCTAATGAATTATTGGAAGACATAGATGTAATGATGAATTAAAGAATTTAGTTTCTATATGCTCATATACATTCATGTATGTGTATGAAATGAGTGAATATGAATTAGTGACTAGAAGTATTGAAAGGTCCAATTTTTGTTGAATTGGTACTTTATGTTTTAATAGTTAAGTTAATGACATGCATCGGCTATGTTTTTAATGTATATGCATAGCTATGTGAAAATAGCTTATTAGCTTGATTTTGTTGTTATGATATTTGTTTGGATAAGCTATGAAGATGTTAAAATGTTTAGTTGAAATGTTTCTGGATGTTATCTTGAAAGCCTTGTATTCAAAGTATAAGTATATACATATAATTATATATGTTTGGCATGGGATTCTGCAAGTAGGTGAATTTAAATGTTCGGATTTGATTTTTGATTTACTTGAAAAGAAAATATATATGTACATGTTCTATTCGAGTTATATGCAAATTTTTAAAGTCATAATGATAGCATAAGTTAGTTATTAAAAGTGAGTAATGAAGTACTCAATGGATTCATATAGATAAAACAATGTACATTAAGGAAACTGCGGTAAATGTGATATACATAAGTAATTGATAGTGCAGGTATGTGACAGCTAAATACTTTATAATAGCAAGGTAAGTTTGCTATTTAATTTATGATACAAATTAATATATCTATGAGGTAAAAGGTGAATTTTGAAGTTGTGATTAGCTCTGTATATAGTTAGCCTATGTCAAGTAAACGAGATATCATGATTAGGATATATATATATATATATGGTCAAGGATGTGTATGAAATTCACTATGAAAGTGAAATTGAATTAAGAAACCCTATGTTATATTCGACTATATAAGGATATCAATCTGTGATATTATATTGAACTTGAGTGTTTGGCTACATGGGTATGTATACATATGAGGCATTTTTGGACCTTGTATTTTTAGCTTTATGAGTAAGCATTTATAAGACATTTGATCCTGCTTATTTGGCCTATCGAGTGATGCTGATATTAGAAATGAAATTGGTTTCGGGAGCTTGTATAAATGTGTGATAATATATTTGAATTTTTAATAAATATGTGGACTTAGATAATCGTATGTGTATGAGCTAAATTATAAGGGCTGTTTTGGTTGTGAAAGTCAGCCATTTTGATATTGTTAATTTGGGTATGAAAGGTTGGTGAATATATTGATAAATAGAAAATAATAGCGTTCAGCCAACTGACTAATTTGTTTAAAGTGTAATGTTAAAAGTACTTTTAAATTGTTTGAGGTGTGTGTTTAATAAAATTGAGTTGTTTAGATAGCTTAAGACTTACTAAGGTAATTCGCTTACTCTGTGGGTTTTTCTTTTACTCCTGTTTGTAGATATCAAATTCAAATTGCTAACTCGGAAGTCGCCAGAGGAGTTGTCACACTATCAATCGCCCTCGGTATTTTATAATCTGAAATTTGAGGTTATGGCATGTACAAGCTAGAATGTGCTATGTTGGTTTTGTAGTATTGAAATTTTAATGAGCCATGCTAAATGGCTTAATTATTGAACTAAGCTTTGTTTTTAATCTTTAATCAATGATTTAAGTTCAATTTGTTTATTCTATGAAACATTTCATTTTATCGATTTTGTTGCGCTGATATGTTATTGACTAAATGCCATCATGTAGAACTAAATTTCTAAGTTGTAATTGGTGAGCAAGTGAATGCATGAGGGCTAAAGCTTTTGGGTAATGCCTCATAACTCATCCGGCAATGCACTCGGGTTTTGGGGTGTTACATCCATGACCGTGTTGCCCGTACCACGACCGTGTTCCACCCCATTAGTCACCCATTCGGTTCCTTTTTCTTATTTCTCTCTTTAATTTCTAATATTTTTATCCATTTTTATATTAATAACATGTTTTATTTAGTTTTTACATTATTTTAGAGAATGAAATTCATTGGTTTAGCATAAACAATCTAGAATACTATAGAAAATGTCATAATGCCATTTAGACTCTGATTTGCTTGCCATTTTTCCTTATCTAGAGTAGTATTCACTTAGTATAAATTGATACCCATGCCCACATAATTTGATATTATGTTTATGATAAGTAGAATATTTTACTTAGCTTAGCGAATCAATATTTCAATACTACTCTTAATATGTTTTGTTTTGTTTAAGCATAAGAACTTATCACCACTTATATTGTCTTCTTAATTTAGTTTCAATTTTTAGGACTAATGCATATTGTTTTCTGTTTTGCTTTTAGGAAATTATGTCATCGTCACGAAGGAAGAAAGCTGTCGTCCCTGCTTCAAAGAAACGAAAAGGGCCCAGTGGTTCATCCTTCAGACCCACAGTCGAAACTTGCCATCCATTCATTCAATTCCCACAAAACTCCCAAGAAGAGTTATTTTAGATTCTACGAGCCCGCCCCCTAGGAGCCGGACGATGCATCGACTAGGCCGCTTTGGAGCTAGTCCAGTTTACTGATGCTGTTCAAGCCCTACTATCCACCGACCCTTGGGAGCAATTCTTTAACATCATTGAGCCCACATACCTTGAGCTAACATTAGAGTTCTGCTTTACTTTTCATTTACAGGTAGTGATGACAAACCACGATGACCCAGGCACCATTCAATTCCACCTCAGTGGATTGGTGTGTCAGTTGAGCATTCCTGAATTTGGTATTGCACTAGGGCTCTACACAGATGAGTTCATAGCTAACAAAGACTTTCCCACACTCCACCGCCACATCCATCGATCACCAGCTAGGTGTTGGAAGGCCCTAGTCCCTGCATCAACCACATACGACCCTAGTAGCTCCAAGGCGACTACCCTCGCCCCATCCTTGAGGTACCTTCATGCCCTCCTCGTACACACCTTGATGGGCAGATGCGAGAGCACAGGCATTGTAAACACACACGATGCCTACTTCTTATGGAGCATGGTGAATGCACACATCATCGACCTCGCCAATTTCATCGCCGATGCCATCCAACATCAGACCGAGAGGCATCGCAGGGGCATGATATCTATGGGTCCGTACATCACTTGGTTGGCCCGCTACTTTGGCCTACTCAACACCGCGGCCCAGACATCCTCTTACACTTTGATCGGCTAGATGTCCCCCCAGGACATCCAATCCATGCTACATATGAGGATGATCCAGCGCCGACGTAGGACCGATCCTGCGCAATATCACCTACTTCAAGATGCCGAGCAAGAGGATCCTGAGGACATTACAATTGATGTCCCACTACCACCAGAGGAGGCCCCAGCCGATCCACCACCCCCTCTCCGCCCAGTTCATACGGCAACTTCACACGCTGACATATCTAAGCGCCTTACATGATTCAAGCAGCAGTGCTTCCAACGCTTAAATCATATCGATGCTACACTTCAGTAGATATGCCAGCACCTTCATATTTTCGTACCACCCCCACCTCGCGACCCATCTGAGGATTAGAACTTACTAATCCTCTTTTCTTCTCTTTTATTTTCCTTTTTATTTTTTCCTTTATTTTATTTCATCTTATCTTTTTCATTATTTGAATTTTAGTATTTTTAGAACTTACTTTATTTTATTCATTTATTTTAATTATTTCATATTGGCTATCCCCTAACAAACATATTATATTAATCCAAATTCCCTAAAACTGATAAATGCTTTCGCAATTTCAAAGGAGCTCTACAGCTCAAATAAAAAATCTAATAGGAACCTTGCTTCAACCTCACCTAGTTGACACTGCCAAAGCCTACACTCACAACATGAAAGCTGTGGACAAACAAATGCTACTACCACCGGAGTAGTGGCTCTGTACCTTCCTTTGTCCCAGCCACTCTAGAGGGACCACCACCTCACAAATTCATCCAATCCAGGGGGTTTCATGCCTTTCCCTATCTTATGATCTTATGCTTCTATTTCTACTAATGTATCTTTGTACATTGAAGGCAATGTACATCCTAAGTGTGGAGGGGAACTTACTTTCAGTCATTACATTCCCTTTGAAATCACTGATAATTTTTAAAACTAACATTTTGCATTGTTCTCAAAATTTTGAATTCTCACTTTCACTATCTGCATATCTGCAATCTCCTATTGGGAATTAACTTTGATTGATTTATGATGTTTATTGATATGTTGAGAATTAAGACATAGGTGCTTATGCTTTGATTATTCAAACTTTAAAACACTAGGGAATCAAACATAATAAGTTGAAATTTTTGAGAATGTAAAATTTTTCTAGGCAATTTTCCCTAATTGTAAGTGTTATCTTGAGATTTGAAATTCGTAGGATTGACATCAAAAGCCATAATTCTAGTGAGATTTTTTAGCCTTTTGAGCATACATTCTTTCGTGCTCACTTTTATTGTTGCTTTGAGTGAGTCAATACTAATTTGCTATTCTAGAACTTGCTTCGATTATACATGTCAAGACCACATCATTGATTTGATACACTGAGATGATAAAGGCACCTAGGATTTAACCCATTTACTCCATAAAAGTCTACCTCCATAAATTGATGAGCCTAACAACCCATTTCTTTACTTACTTCTAATATTATTAACCCATAAGCCGTTTTTGTTGAAATCCATTCAATTATTTTGATCCCTATTTTTGTCGATATTTGAGTTGAATTATTATCTAGCTTTATTCTATTTTCCAGGTTGTAAAGTTGTAATTATTCAAATTATTATAATATTTGATTTGTTCTTAAAAAAAGAAAAAAATGTATATACAGTTAATTCAGTTGTAATTCATATCTTAGTTATACTTTAATATTTTTGCATATTTTTATTATAAGCTATCAAACCCAGAACGATGTCATCATAAGGCTTAGCTCGAGGAATATGTTCTAGTGATAGAGATTTTTTCTAGCTAAATGATTTTTCAATTCAATATCGATTCTAACCCTCTCTTTTTCAGCTTGTGACAACACCCCTAACCAAAGCCCCATTACAAGCATTGAAAGACCTTTTGATTGATGTGTCATATCAATCTATAGTGGTGGAGATTTGATTTTCTTGCAAGCCTATAGTAATAACTTTTCAGGTTGACTAAAGAGTGATTAATTCTTAAACCCTAAACACTTTGAGTGGATAGAGTGAATTCTCATTGTATGATTACTTGAGGATTAGTTTGAAACATTATTGATAAGAGTTATAAGTTGAGAAGAATGATTCTTAATTGTGAGTTGAGATTTTGCTTGAGGACAAGCAAAGGCTTAAGTGCGGGGGTATTTGATAAATGATAAATTATACATGTTTTTACCTCATGCTTAGCCTAATTTATGGATGAATTATCATTGAATCTGTGGAAATTGGTGCTTTTAATCCTTCTATTTCATGATTTATGCCCAGGTTAGCTTAAGGAAGAGAAAAGAGCAAGAAATGGGCCAAAAAAGGAGAAAATGGGCCAAAGAATGAAAACAACATTGCCTGGAGATTCACCACATAGCCGTGCCACACGGCTGTGCCTCATTAAGCTTAAGCACGACCCAACCCCGACAAGCACGACCAGACTACACCGCCGTGCCACCATCAATAGGCCCGACCACGGCCTGGGCCTCCATTCACACGGGCGTGTCCCTGTCGTGAGGAAGTGCAATTTCACTCGAAAAAGGATGCTTAGAGGCTAACAAAGGCATTCCAAAGCTCTATATAAAGACCCTAGGAGGCAACTCCAATGGTGTACTTTTTCTCCCACAAAAGAGTGCTTTATTTCTACCAACACAGAGAGTAGAAGCAAGGAATTACTCCAAGGGGAGCCGATTGATTCATCTCAGAAGCTGAATTCTCCCTCAAGACTAAAGATCTCCCTTTAAATTCCTACAAGGGTTTTTGGGTTCTTTATGTTTTGTTATTTTATTTCTTTTGAGATGTTCTCTTTTATAATTATGAACTAAATCACTCAAATACTTGAGGGGGATGAAACCTAAGACAGATATTGTTATTGTTTTCTCTTGAATTATATGATAAATATTTGATTTATTCTTAATTATATTTTTAACTCTTAAATTGATATTTCCGGGATATTGATTTAAGTCGAATGTGCTCATGTAGAGGAGCAAAAGTCCCTGCATAGGAGTAGATCCAACACAATTAAGCGGGAGTTGATCACAATCCTAGAGATAGGACGATGAAAATCTACCGGATTAGGGTCAAACCCAATAAGGGAATCCATAGATCGAGTTAATGCGACTCTAGGGGTTTTAATTAGAAAGATATTTCAATTAATCAACCTAGGGTTAGTTGTTTTTAGTCTCGAGAGAGATATTAACATAAGTTAAGAATTTCTGTGGATCAAGTCAAGTGAATAGATCGTCTAGTTCAGGAGTTGATAACAAGTGAAGTCTAGGTGGATTCTCCCTTGAGTATTGTCCAAATCAATTAGTTTTCCTATGAGTTTTTCCCCAATTTACTTTTTGTGCATTCTTAGCTTAGTCCAATAATTAGTTTAGTTTAATAAAATCCCCTTTTATTTTTAGGTTCAATAAGAGAAAGAAAGTTAGTACTAGTACTTTTGGTTCCCTTGGGTACGATATCTCGGTTTTGCCACTAAGCTATACTACTGTTCGATAGGTGTGCTTGCCTTAAAATCATGATAATAGTTAGTTCTTGGTGTGATCATTTATTATAAATTTTATTACTTCATATCACGCATATCAAGGTTTGTGATGTGTTGGTTTGATATGTACTTATATGTGTTTAGACAAATGTGGGTGCATTAAAATTGTCATATGTTTGATCATTGGTTTAATATGAAATCATTGATGTTAACATGATTAGATCCGATTTAAAAAGGAAACAAAATGTTAGTTATTCGTTAGTTGTAAAATGGTCATTTATTTTATCTTATAATGGATAATGCATGGTATGAAAATAGACCAAATACCCTTGTTAGCCGATTTGCAAAAAGGAACTAATAGCATATATCATGACTACTAATGAGTGAAATGTTGGTATTTGAAAATTAGTATGGAAATTTGATTATTATATGTCATGGGATAATTGCTAATTGAATAATAGAAATTGGTTTAGTAAAGAAATGTCAATGAATGAAACGCATGTATTAGGCATGATCATATTTGGTTAAAGCCTTATAAAATGACCATATGAATAGTAGATTATTTACATTTGAAATGGAAAATTTCACATTACTTGTAATTAAAATTTACATGCCGAATGAAGTAGGTAAACATGGTTTGTATCTCGAATATGTATGCTTTATAAGTTTCTTGTATAAAATTCTTAATTGAATAAATTGCATTGTATTTGTTTTTGGTTTAGTAATGAAATGCCTTTGTATAGAAAGGCATATGGTATTCGACTAATGCTTATAAAAATGACCAAATGAATAGTGATTTTAGTATTATAAGGTTTTAAATGATTTGCACACAAAATTTGGTTTTTGTGTTTCTTTGATATTTCATGCTTGTAATAATTGATTTGAATTATTTTATAAAGACTTTGATATGCTCATATGATTTGTGTCAGAATAATATAGTTGACATTATTTGTTTATGATTTTATATTAGATATAAGTTGATTAATATGTTATAAATTGTTTCGTAAAGAGACTTAAATTGATTATTTAAGTTTATAATTGATTAGTATTTAAATTACATGTATAAGTATCTTTTTGATTGCTTAAAAGTTATGTCTCATCTGGTAATACCTCGTAACCATTCCAGTAATGAATATGGGTTAGGGGTGTTACAAATTCAAAACAAAACTTTGTTCAAAATAGCTTTACTTTTTATCAACATAGAGGTTCCTCAAGATTTACAAGGGAAAACTTGTTCAGAGTGTATGGGTCCCCAAAGGACTTATTGCTACTCAATACAAGGAAGCTCTTTCAAAATGGATACCTAAAGGGACTATGATTTTGAAGACTAATGATTGTGGACCCAAAAGATATTGGGTATTGAAAACTTAATTCTATGTTTGTAGGTAAGGTGCATTGCTTCTAGGTGATCAAACACGAATTCTCTATGATTGTACCTTAATGTTCATTGGTATGGTAGTTCATTTTTCTTTATTTTTAATATTTATCTTTGAACTAACCCCATCCTTTTCCTCTTAAGTTTTACTAGATTATTTTTTGATATAATAAAAAGAGGGAGAATAAAGAGGTAAAATTTATGGTTGATTGATTGCTTATATGTCAATTTTAGTGACTATATTTTTAAATCAAAATGAATGTCAATTTTGAGCTTATTTCAAATTTTTATGCTCCAAATCTTTATGTCTTCAGTTGAAAATGATTTTTATATAGAGGGGAGCTTAAATTGAAAATGACTTTTATTAAGGGGGACCAATCTATTTACAAACAAAGTTTACGAAATGTTTTGTTATATCATAAAGAGGTTGATTGTTAAACTAAGCCTTATTGGATAATATGTTTTAATATAACAAATTAAAGTGTTTTTGAATAAAAGTAAAGTTGAGCAATTTCATAAAATCAAGTTGAAATGATTTTAATTGGGTTTAACATTTTCAAATATGTTTTAATCATTTTCAAACAAGTTAGAATTGCTCCAAGAAGAAAAGTATCAATACTTTTTGTCTAAGTATCGATATTTTACAAGATATCGATACCCTCTAATAATAAATACCAAATTGACATTCTGCCATTTTCAGACCCTTGTAGGTATTGATCCAGTATTGACACTTTTCTTAAAGTATTGGTATACTTGCTAAGGGAGTATTTAAACCTATTGGCTAAGGTATGGCTTTACTTTGTTTGATAGAGCTTCATGTCTACCTCACATAGTTCCATCATCTCAATGGAATGAATGCTTTTGTGGTATACAATTATGACAAAAAGGTCTATTAATGTTGGGAGAATTATACTCAAGGAAATTCAAGATTGCACTAGAAAAAAGGTAGGAAGTGCCTACTTTTCGGCATTGATTACTTCACTTTTCTTGAGAGCCCAAGTGAGATAAAAAGCAAACCTTAAGGGCCATTATGTTCAAGGTTGCATAATAAGGCATGATCTTGAAAGGTTAGTGAAGAATGATGAACTATTAAACCAGGTTGAGCTAGATGAACCAAATGAACCAAAATCTGAAGAGTTGTCAACCAAATTTAAACTATAAGCTGGCTCAGTAAATGAAATAGAAGAAGCAAAAACTGAAGAGAAACCAAATAGCCCTAAACTGAGGGTTGAATCAAATGTTGCTGAACTAGTGGAGCCAAGTGATAATCCTGAGTTGACCATTCTAGTGCCTACTTCTCCAAACATTATGAAACAATCAAAATTTTCAACTATGATGGATGTGTGGAAATTCATGCATTACCAACAACAAGCTTACTAGAGATATACAAAGTTAGAGATGGTTCCATGCGAAATACTTTTAAGAATATCTCTAACACTTTAGTTCTTGAGTTCCCAGATCATATCTTCGAAACATGACAAGTAGAGCTTGTGGAATCAATTGCAACCAATAAGGGAAAAGAGAAAGACATAAACGAGGACACAAATTAAAAGGGGGAAATTTCTTTTTCTTAAGTATTTTTTAGGCATTTATAATTCTTTTCTTAGTTAGTATTTTACTTTCACATAACAACTATAGAATTGCAAGCATGAATAAGTTAAACTCAATGCCTATTTATTATAAAAAGCAAAGCAGCGTGGTAATGTGAATAAACATGTCTAGGATTGGATTGTTAAGAAAGACTTGGTACTTAAGTAGTCTTCATGACTCCCCTCTCTTTTTTTGCTATCCTCTCTGGCAGTTGGTTTTCATTCATTACTTTGTTTCCGCAATGAGGACATTACTTCTTTTTAAATGGGGGGATCAGTTAATATTTGCATGAATTTTAAATTTATTTCTTAAGTATGATTCAATGTTTACACCTAAGTAGGCTAAAATAAGAGAATTTTAGATAAAAAAAATTTATTCATAAGTCATCTCAAATACAAGAATGATTTTTTATTTTATCTAATTTTTTTATGTTATCTTAAAGTGTGGAATGCTTGTATGTTCTTATGTCTTTTGTAGTTTTTTCCATGAAAATATAATTTCCTTAGAAATAAACATTCATGAAGGCTTAAGTCCTTAGAATTGACTTAGTAAATGCTAGGAGGCATAAGAATCTAAACATTATATAGAAACATTTTCTTTAGATCCTTTGAGCCTTTCAAGCCTACCATATGAATTTGACCCTTGAAACTTTAGTTTGAGCCTTTAAGCCTATCTTATTGCCATATTACCATCGTTTTAAGGTTTATCCTTTTTTTTTTTTTGAACCAATCTTAACTATACTTGTCTTGGTGAGCAAAGATCAAGTAAAAATTCAAAAAGATGTATATGTTCTCCATGTTAAAAGAAAAGGAGAAAAATCTATGTTCAAATGTTAAAGCAAAAACAGAAAAATAAATACTCAAAATATTGAGAAGTATTGTTGGACATAAAGCTTGAAATTAAGTTTGGGGTGGTAAAATCTATTAATAGTAAGGGTGTACCTCAGAAAGATTCAAGGAAAAGTTCAGGTTAAGATTATTGAACCTAAAATTTCACTTCTCTTTATCCCTACCTCAAAAAGAACTATTGATTTTGATAATTATGCCAACTACATTAGTGGAGAGGAATTGCTAAGTTCAACATATAAGGACCACTAAATTAAACCTTGTGATTGTTTTGTTTAATTGATGAGGAAACTTTTATTGAATGGTGAATGTTATGTATGACCTTGAAAAGCATGCACTCTATGACTTATGTTAGCATTTTCCCTCACTTAGTATAAAATTTTAAAATAATGTTTGCATATGAGCGATTTGTCAAAAAAAAGAGTTTATGTGCGAAAGTGGATTCTACTTATCGATTCTATTTAAACTTATTGTAAGATTTCCTTATCTAATTTTTCTTTGCATTACTCGGGACGAGCAATAGATTAAGTTTGAGGATGTGTAAACTCTAAATTAGATAGGTTTTTTTAATAGTTTATGACACATTTTTACTTAAAAATAATTAATTCAGAGTATTTAATAATTAATTGGGTGAATTTTGTTCATATTAAGATAATGACATGATTTAATTAATAATGCAATTTTGTGATATTTTGCATTAAATTTGTGCATAATTTATCAATTTATGCTACAAACACTATAAGAAAATAGGGCTTTAGCGGTGTTTTTAATGGTGTTTGACGACTAAACACCGCATAGATTATACATTAGTGGCGTTAGGAAGAAAACGCCACTAAGAACGAAGCAATAGCGACATTTTTGGTACAAACGCCACTAAAAATTGAGCAATAGCAGCGCTTTTGGTAAAAACGCTGCTAAAAACTAAGCAGTAGCGGTGTTTTTGGTACAAACGCCGCTAAAAACTGAGCAATAGCTTAAATGTAGTCTTTTTAATTTGCGTCTCTAGTGGCATTAGCGGCGCTTTTTGAAAAAAGCCCCTAAAAATTAAGAATTAGCGGCGCGTTTCAAAAAGCATCGCTAAAGACTGAGAATTATTGGCACTTTTTTATTAACGCCGGTAAAAGTCCAAAAAATTTGAACAGCGTCGTTTTCTTTTGTGATTTACTGGCACTATTTTTACCAAAACGACGTCATTTTTGTTTCAACCATTTTATCTCCAATAGAACCCGAAACCCCTTAATTTTTCCCCAATAAAAATTTCTCATAAACCCTAAAATTTCCCCAAATTTTGTCGTCTCCCTTTCTCTTTTGGTTCCACTGGTTTTGAAGCTCTTTGTTGATTCATAAACCCACTTTGCACTTCACAGCATCAACAAGGAAAAGATGAGAGAGGACTCTCAATTAATGAGAGAAATGGGTTTTTTTTTTTTTAGATTATAAGGCTTTATCTCTATTAGAAATGGTGTGAGTTATATATGTAATATATTGATTGCATAAGTATCAGTTTTAGTATAATGTAATAGACGGAGGCTATAAGAGGTAGTTTGTCTTTAATGGAAACTGCTGCTATCCTTTTCTATCTGTATTTAAAACATGGGGAAATTTTGAACTAATTGATTTTGGGAGTTACTGGTATCTTGCATGTGAAGCAAATTCTGGACCATATTTTTAGGCCGAGTTTCCTTGTCTCCAGTATGCAGAATTGCAAAGTTCGAACTAGAATATTTTCTGAGTTGCAGAGTTTCTTAGTCTCTTCCATGCCATGTAAACTTCAAATTGTATTCTTAGGTTGAGTTGTTTAGCCTCTTATTTGCGTAGAAAAAGATTTACATGGTTGTTCCAGCTTTGTATATGAAGATTGTGCGAAGTTTAGAGTGTAACACCCCAAACCCGGTCTGGACGCTATGACCAGATCTGGTGTGTCACATGATCCTAAACTACGAATGTAACCTTTTAATACGCGTTGAGACTTAGGTGATATTTTATAAAACTAGCAAGGTGAGGAAAGTTCTTGTTAAAACTACTTTAAGTTGTCATTATTCAAGATTGTTTAAATTCTATAAACGTTATTTTGAAAACGTTATTAAGGTTTTGAAAACCCGCGCAGCCTGCATCTAGCAGTTTCGATAAAGTACGAACCAAACCCTTTAGAAAGTTAAAACCTAAAAAGAAAATTTAATAGCGGCCTTATTACACATTAAAACCCAAAAATTAACATAAAATTTAAAATACTAAAACATAAATGAAAACCAGTTTTATTGCAGTCGCTGTGGCCACTCCGAACCTCTCGCAGCTCCAAGCCCACTATGGTTGAGGGTTACCTACAGAGATTAATTAAAAAGGGGTGAGTTTGACAACTCAGTGTGCAACATTATCTCAACCATAGGCCAAAACAGATCAAGCCTCAGAAACAGATTTAGTTGGGCCTTGGCCCATTACAGAAATCAGGTTAAGCCCATAGGCCCATAACAGATACAGATCAGATATAATATGCAAACAGTAACCCAACCCAGATCCATCCATAACACCCCCGTACCAGCCTTACACCATGTGGGGAGACTACTCGACCCACCCAACCACTACACACCACAGATAATTGCAGCGAGGCTGCCAGATATTGTGACGAGGTCACCAGATCAGATATTGTGGCGAGGCCACCAGATTGCAGCGAGGCTGCCAGATAATAATGTGACAAACTCACCAGATTGCAGCGAGGCTGCCAGATAATAATGTGACAAAGTCACCAGATTGCAGCGAGGCTGCCAGAACGCTTCCTCCGTCATAAACCCGTACCCCATGCAACAGATGTAATCATACTAGCATGCAACATATAGCATCTCATGCATCAGATATATTCATATTAATAATTCACTCATGCAGATACATAACATCATACATTTCATACAGAATTGACCGTAGGGGTATAATAGTCTTTTTACACCTAGGGGTATTTTGGTAATTTTCCATATTTAAGGGTATTTTAGTCCTTTTTCATATTTTCAGTGACTTTATGCAAGTCTGATAAATTAACAGTCCCTAAATAACCACGGAAGTCCACTTAAGCCAAATTTCCAATTTTGCCCTTTTTAGCCTAAATCCCCTAATGGGCCTTACTATGTCCAATATCGTCGATAAGTCCGTTAAGCCCAATTTTAGGTTCCAGTTTACCACCTTAACCAAGTTTTTATTATTCAAGTTACCAGAAAGTCTTTTATGAACATATTCAAATTTGGGCTCGGAAGCCCATTGGGCCCGCTTTGGTCCATTGAAGCCCAACTTACCAAAACGCTCGAAATTGCACCTTCTGCAATTTCGCCATCGCCAATTCCCAATGTGACCACAACAGAGTATTCGGGTACTCTTATTTCCTTCCAAGACTGATTTTTCGGTCACTTTTGATCGGTCACTTAGCACAGTTTTGATTGTTTCGGCTTTTAGCCTTCCTAATCTATGATGGAGATACGTTACACACCTGTTACTGATGAAACGTTGACGAAATCCACGTACGAAGAACCTATAATCAAACGCTAACTATTAGCCTAATAATCGATAATCAAAGAGTTATAAACCCCTTACCAAAATCGGCCTACATGGCCTAAGCATCGAAGTCTTACCCCTTTTTGTCGATTAGAGACTAAATCTCGATGTTAGTCTCTAAAACTCCTCGCTTGATCACCTCTCCTTGCTATACTATGCGCAAAAGAAACAACCCATGAATTAGAATCTTACACGAAATGCCGACATGCCCTCTATAGGTTTCGATCTCCCTTTAAGATATTTGATAGACAAAGATACGTAGTGATTAGATCACTTACCAATACCACCACTTGCAGAGTATCGCTTCCACGCTTTTACTATCTCTGGTCTAATCTAAATCCACCACAGATCTAACGCTAGCATCACAAGAATATCTCTAGAGGTATTCGGCTTTAGAAGGGTTAGAAAGAGGTGCTTTCGGCTTTTGAGGAAGTGATATAGGGCTCTAGCTGTTTTAATCAACAAAGCAGGTGGGGTAAATCGGCAACTAGAAGAGATAGAAGAATAGGGTTCGGCTTGCTAAAGAATCAAGAAGAAGAAGAAGAAGATTTTGATCAATCGGTAACAAGGAAGTATGCTTTCGGTCATAGAAGGTATTCGGCCATGGGGATTTTGATCAAATGAGCACTCGGTTTAGGGCTTGAAGAAAAGAAGTAGGAGAAAGCTTATTCGTTTCGGCCAGAAAGGAGGTAACAAGATAGGTTTCGGTTTTGAGAAAGCAAGACGAGAAGAAGATGAGAGTAGAAGAGAGAACAAGGGAGGTGTTTAGTCGAATGAAGATTCGGCTCAAAAGTGGGTTAAGAGTTCGGCTATTAGGTTGATGAGAAGAACAAAATGCCAAAAGAAAGGTACCTAATACACTATGCAAAATTGACAGAAAAAGGGAAGCTTTTCTTACATAAGAAGAATCGGCACCAAAATCATACAAACTAAAGAAGAATTCGGCACCCTCAACACCTATTTACCGAAATGTTCACACTCTATCCCCCCTAGCCGAATTGCACTAGCAAAGTCCCACAATCGGCTACCTCCTTTCAAAATTCAAAATTCCTAGATTTGCTCCTCAACCTCCTCCACGATTTGCTCCCCTTGACCGATTCAAATCCCTTCCAATCAGAGTTCAATTCGGCTTCAACCTCTTACCTGCTCAAGCTCAAAAATAAAACACTACCTTTGCCACCTCTGGCGCTTGAACCCTTGACCTCTAAGCTCACTTAGGCGCCACCTTTTAAGGAGCCTAGTGGCGTCTCCCTTGCCACTTTACCACTGATTCAATTGTGCTACATTTCGCACACAATTTCTTAAGACCCTTATTTTCACTGATCCCCTATTTCCCAAGTCAAAAATACAAAATTTTGCCGAGCTTCCAACCAACTCATGGGCCTTCCATAGGCCCATTAACACATCCCAAACGTGCATTACACACCTAATTACTAGCATTTACACATTTTATCAGATAAAGATAAATCTAAGAAAAACCCGAAAATTAGGGCATTACATAGAGAAAATGTCATGGAAATTTCATCTTGTGCAGTCCAATTGCTTGTGAATATACACGCATAAGGTAAAAAAGTTGAGAGTCGGATAGATTTTATTAGTTTAGAGACTACAAAAGGTTTCATTTAATCAGAATCCTATTTGTGTGTGCATATATTCGTCATTATTATGAAAAAGATATTACCTGTAATTATGTTTTTCCATAAATTTACAAGGGTTAAAGAACGTTCTTGAGAAAATATTTGAACATTATGTATGATTTATATCTACATGTCCACAGCTTGGGTTTAATTCTATCTACTTGCCATAATTGAATCCTCGTTCTTTTTAGTCAAGTCCTATTTGATATTATAAGTTCTTGAGAAAAAAATATTGTAATAATTATATCTGGGATCTACTTTCTAAACTAAAATTATAATTTAAAAATGAGATCTACATTTTATAATAATAAAAAAACACCGAGATGCTATTTAGCAATCTTACTGTCACATTTGATATTAAAAAAAGATTAGCATTTAGCAGTTATTAGTTACTCATTGAAACTGTCAAAATTGTAGTCTTTTATGTAAAAGATGCTATTGCTTTGGGCCATTCAGCTTGAGTATGGATCATGCATGTTAGAATCGTTTTCTCTTGGGTCATCTATGGTCTCTCGTTTGAGAACAGAGGGATAGTAAAATCCCAATTTATTGTCTAGTTAAAATACATTTCAGTATGAAACATATTCTAAAAAACTCATAAATTATAGTCACAATTAACATTAAAAACAAATAGGGACTAGTTCATATTGTTCATTTAAATCATGACTATGATAAACATTCAACCAATAATTGTCTATCTATTTGTCTATATTATTAAGTAACATAACCAAATTCAAGTTAACAGAAATTGTCTTTTGTCTTTTATCTTAGTTTCATCTTTGTATGGTTAGGTGTTTGATTACAATATTATTAACTAATTTAAAAAAGAAAAAACAATGGTAATTAGTTGAAATATTTGTTTTCTTTTTTTTGTCTAATTATGCTTTTTAAACTTTCCATTATTAACTTCAATTATTGTTGTTCATGCATGAATTTGAGTGGAAGGATGGAGATTTTTATACTGGAGCAAGAAAAAAGTAATTTCTATAAATACAAATAAAAGGGACCATTGGCTTTAAATAATATGTATAGTCATAGATGCGTGTGTTTCCTCCAGACAAACAATTATATAAAGTGGATATGCGCATGAATGAATTCTATGAAAAGTATATTTAATTTCCCATATAAATTAATATATTTTTTATACATGTTTTCTTTTTTGTTGTTTATATGTATATATATTGATAGGACAAATAAGATTACTGCTGTGATTTGAATTCTAATATTTTCCCATATAAGCTAGCTGATTTACTCAATTAATTTCCATTAAAATTAAAATTAAAGAACTTAAGTATTTGATGAACCATGATGTAATTTGTATTCTTTATTTGCTTTTTTTAACCCACGTTTTAATCTAAGCAAAGAGTTTAGCCTCTTTTTTTATTCCAGTAAGTTAAAGTGTATTGACTATTTTATTTGCCTCTTTATTGTCTTCACTTGTGTTTCTTTATCATGATTAGAAAGGAAAAAGGGTTTATTCTTGATCAGTTTGCTCTCTTTACTCATTTGCTTTATTCTCCTCTTTAAAAATAAATTGGTAATTGTATTAATCCATTTGAGTTAAGATTATCATTCATCCTCTAATTGATTGTCCATCTCATTATTTTCTTATCACAGTTGTTTTGCTTTGAAGGTTACTGAACACGAGCCATACAATTACAAGGCTGATGTTTTTAGTTTTGGAATCGTATTATGGGAGTGTTAACGGGAAAGGTATTTCTTAGTCACTATCTTTTGTTTATTATGTTCAGGTTACATATACATGACGATGTCTGATGGTTTGTTTTTGCTTGTATTTGCAGCTTCCATACGAGTACTTAACCCTATTACAAGCTACTGTTGGAGTGGTCAAAAGGTATGCCTACTGTTGGATGATTATTTTGACAGTGCTTAGACAAAGAGTAATCACTCTATTTATTCATATTGATTCTAGAATCTACGTCCTACAATTCCAAAGCACACTAACCCCAAGCTGGCTGAACTGCTTGAGAGATGTTGTCAACAAGATCCTACATAAGACCTTATTTTTCTGAAATTATAGAGATTTTACAGCAAATTGCCAAGGAGGTTTTTTTTCATTCTTTCCATTCGACTTATTTTATTTTCACAAATTATTCACCTACGTCCAATGGCTACATGGTTGTTTGCTCAGTTTTTTCCATTTTGCGCTTATATTGTTTTAAAAGCCTTAAATATGAACATCTATATCAAATATTTATAGTGGATAAATTAGCAAAACAGGTAGGAGACACTATAGCAAAATAAGTTTTTACCGGCATTTTTTTAGCAAAAGATTAACTAAATTTGCTGCAAGGGTTTATCTAGTTTTGAGTTGCCTTCTTTCTATGAGATGTGACGAATTGATAGTAGGATTTTAGGTGGCAGAATCTGCAATTTAGACATTGGTTGGAGTATGAATTTGGTCCTTCTATTATCTCAATATGATGGTTTTAGCTCTCTATTCTAGTGTTAATTTAATCCCTGCACTACTATTAACACCATTAAGCTTAATATTCATATTAAGCTTAATATTTCAGCATGTTGAATTGATCACTTAGCAATCTAACATCTTAATATTTTAGAATTTTATTTGGATTGTTTGTTGGTAAATTCACCTTAAGCTTATTAAGACTCCCTAACTTATACCAATTTCCATTCAGTACCATGTTTAATTGGGGTTAACTCAAACAGACGGCTATCACTTAATTCTTGGATAAATTGTTGACCATGCTAACTAAGTTTTCTAATGGACACATTTATCTGGAAGAACATAGTTCATTTTGCATCAATCTCTGATTGGTTAACAGGTTTTCAGCTACAAGATCTTTATAATCACTTTGAGATCAAACTAGTTGATTTTGAGGTCAGGTACATTATTCTTGTTAGATATTATGTTTTATATTTTCACTATTCTGAATTTTGATAATAGCAACTTATATGAGCAGGTGAAGTTGGTGAAGACTAATTATCCTCACACTATCTCAATTGTGAAAAAGTTTTGTGCCTGTATTACTTTTTCATCTTGCATTATTCCTGACGAATCAAGACTGAAACAATTGGAGGTAATCATATTGAATCTTTTAGATTGATATTTATCTAGTACTAAGACAAATTAGACTGAATCTTTTAGATTGAATATTTTGTACTGTTATGGTTTTTAATAAATTAGACTGAAAAATTTGGTAGATTATAGAGTGGTAAATTAGAATCAAATTTTAGTCTTATCATTTGGTTTACCTGAAGTTGATTCTCGGTTGCAGGAATGATTCCATGTGCTGTTATGATTTCGGGGCTATATTTCATCCCAGATTCCCCTAGATGACTGGTAATATCACTTTCTTAGCACCTTGAATGCATCATATTTTCTCTGTGCATTTGAGTTCCTGAAATCTATCTACTTGGAATCTGTTGGATATATCTATATGTCTGACACGAGTATGTTTAGTTTTATAAACTTATTTTTCATACATACAGAAGGTCCTTAGAGTATTATATCATTCTACCCATGTCGAAATATGTATTGGACATGAGATCAGATTAGGGTACTTGAAAATTGAAGAGTTTGTAAACAACATATCTTGAAATACCTATAATTTTTGTTTGTGACAGGTGGAATAGAACAGAAGACCTTCTTATTAAACGAAGAAAAGACCGAGATTTCTCTGCAAAAGGCGCATTACAACCTATTTTAAAGCTACTTTTAGGACCAGACAGTGAAGAACTTAGAAATTTAACAATTAAAGAGGCAGTTCGTGTCATTGAAGCCATTGTTTTAGGCTCAGTCGTTGATACATAAGCTTCAAAGATTTTAGTTTTAGAAGAAAGTATGTACTGTAGTCATTAGATTGGGTTTTCAAAGATGAGTATGTTAATATTTTGATCAAACATTATGAACAGTTCTCTTGTTACTGTTATTGAACTCAAAAATAATTTAAAATGTATCCATTGTTAGGTCATTAAAATTTTGTATAATTTTGTATCATTTAGATTTGCTGTTTTTGGTTGGATTTCATGCAGAAAAGGTTGGATATTGGTGAACATTGTATATTGCAAATCTGCCAAAGTTAGTGGCATTTGTAGAAAAAGCGTCGGTAAAAGTCATGATCTTTAGCAGCGTTTTTTTCAAATAAACATCGCAAATAGTTTTAGCAGCGCTTAAAAATGCCGCTAAAGGCCAAAAAAATGCCTCTAAAAGTTTATTTTCCTGTAGTGATATTAATCTTGATTTAATTGTTGTAGTTGGACGAAGGACTTATGCATAGCTTATTTGTTAAAGCTACATCGAGATGAGCCAAATTCACTTTATATGAACGGAAAAGGCAAGGAAAAATGGGTTGTGAAGAAATTAATTTGATCAAATTAAATTTGGTGCAATTGATGAACAAGTCTAGCAAGCATTTAGGTCATCAACCTGTCCAAATAAGGGAGAATGAAGCCCAAGTTGGCAAGTTGTAACACTCCAACCCGGCCCAGATGTTCTAGCCGAATTGAGAGGTGTCACATAGCAGGGCAACTCGCACCAATCCGATACACTGAAAAACTTAAGCTAGAAAAATGTTTTGCGATAAAAATCCATTTGAACCTTTGATTGTTTTAAAAGTTCAGGTGAGTTAGTTAAGAGATTTTATTTTGGGAGAAAAGCCCATGTTTAAGAAAAATAATAATTTAATGATGTTGATTTAGAAAAACATGTTTATGTTTCCATAATTCAATAGTAAAAAAAATCCCAATTTACATCCGTACAGGAGATGATAGGCTTAATTAGAACCCAAATAAAAAGAAATAATCAAAGATAAAGAAATTTTGAAACTATTAAAATTCTAATTAACTTGCAGTGTGGCCACTTCTGAGTCTTCTTCCACGTCGAGCCGCCTACTGAGGGTCACCTATTAAAAAAAATATAAGAGGGAGTGAGTTTCAAAACTTAGTGTGTACAGCCCTCGGCAATCATATCAATATGCAATTAACACATTGGACCTAAGCCCTATCCATATCGGTGGTCTTGAGCCTTAGCCCACAATGACCTAAGTTGGGCTCGAGCCCATAATACAATATACAGTGGCCTTCAGGCCTAAGCCCTTAGTGGCCTCAGTTGGGCCATAGCCCATATCACATCAATACCACATGTATGCAATACTCCCATCCCAATCCAACCCTGCACTCCATTTCCCTTCCAACCCTACACTTTTGTGGGGATATAAATATCAACCCACCCATCCTTACACTTCAATGGTAGCACCGGTTGCGGCACTACTCAATCGTTGCAGCAAGGCTGCTAATAATATAATGGGCTTAAAGCCACTGATGGATCCACGGTCGTCAAGCGATTATGTGATCCTCACATATCTTCCTCCGTACCATCAAACCCACCCAAGGGCAACATGCATCACATGAATCCAGCATACACATTTCCACAATTTTAGCACCTAGGGGTATTTTAGTCATTTATACAATGAGGGCATTTCAGTCATTTCGTTTGATATTTCTACCCTACAGGGGTATTTTAGCAATTTCTTACTAGTACAGGTTTTAATTACGAACTTTGGCCTGTCAACAAGTCCACATTGGCTAAAATGAATAGACACTATGCACCAGGTAGGATTCCAGAGAATAGGAGGTGGGTCATTAAGACCTTTTAAGAACCAAGCTGTAATGCTCTAATTTTTAGAATTTTTTGGGATTTTTGTGATTTTGGCGAAATCTTCAAATTTTCGTGATTTGGTTATTAAATTTGTGTTAAAGTGTGTTAGTGGGCCTTAAGAAGGCCCAAGCCCAAGATAAAACCCGGCAAAAATATCAACATTGGATTTTAAGTGAAAGGGACTTTGTTAATTGTGCTTTCAAGAAAAAATGGGGAAAATAAGACTCAAGTAAGCCCTTGGTAAAGTGGCAATAAGGCGCCACTTAAGTGACTAAAAAAAGTGGCGTGTGGACTAAGTGCTAGGGCCAAGGTTCTAGTTGCATGGCAAGCGGTGGAGTTTTATTTGTGTGCATGTGCTGGACATGTGATGGAACTCAGGTGGAACTCTGCTAAAGAGAGTTTGAGTGGTCCATGGAATTAGATTAGATAGATTAGGGAGAGAAATAATAGGAATTTTGAAAGGGAGCTTGTGGTGGCGGAACAAGGGATTTTTGTGGGAACATATCGGTTTTGGCTTCGGGTTTTGGGACATAATCGGCTAGGGAGTGTTTAGGGTGCTAGCCGAATAGCTTTGGGGTCTCTTAAGGTTTGTTTTGGCTCTTCTTTTCTTGGTTGTTGATTAGGTATAGTGATAAGCTCTCTTCTCTTCTCCTCCCTCTTTTTTACAAAAGCCGAAAGTATGGCAAGAACCCCATTGTGCCGTTTTTACCAAAAGAAAACCCTCTCCTCCCTTCTTTCATTCTTTTCTTTTCTTCTTTTCTTGTTAAGCCGAAACAACCTCTTCTCTCTACTCATCTCTTCTCTTCTTTTTCTTCAAAATCGAATCTACCATTCTTTTCCTCTCAAGCCAATCGGCTACTACTTAAAGCCAAACTCCCGAATGTTTACTTTTGTGCCGATTTGTCCATAGCCAAATCCTCCTTTCTTCTTCATCCCTTCTAGCCGAATCTCACACTCTCAAAACCCCTAACCTTTGTCGACAACACCTCTTCAATCCATAACTTCAAATCACTTTCTTCTTCATCATATGAAAAGCTGAAATCACCATACTCATAGAGACTTAGGAGCTGAACTGTTAGATCTATAGATTCATTCTTTGCTCGTGTTTAGAGGCTAGATCTATGTCAGATCTGAGTCAGAAACGGGATTGGAATCCTTCTGGAGTATTAAACCTTCGATAAGTTATCAAAATCTCCTGTTCATACTTTATTTTAGGATTTAAGAAAAGTCGAAACCCCTATGTGTATAGGAGGATATTGATTGGGGCTAGAGGCTTTATTGGTCTTATTATTTGAATTGTTTTGTGCTAGTGCAGATTAAGGGTTGCCGATCGAAGGCTTGGATCGTTAGAGCGACTGATAGATTTAGATCTAGTAAACAGATCGACAAGGGTAAGTGCTTAAGAACACCCTATTGTGGCTAAATGTGGTAAGGAGTTTTAACATTGGTTATTGTTGATCTATAATCTAAAGACTGTAGTGGTCGATTGTAGGTTATTGTCGGAGATCTCGGTAGTGATTGTCACAAAACAGGTGTGTAAATGAACACCCTTCTATAGTCTAAATCGGTAAAAGCCAAAAACCCGAAATGCCGAAATTCCGGCCTTTCGTGGGCTTGCGAGCGTGTAAGCACTCGTGGGTCAGTTGGAAGTGGTAAGATTTGATAATCGAAATCGGTTTAGTTGGTAAGTGAGCAATTTTTTGCACTTCGGTAAGTTTGGGCCTCGGGTGAAAATAAGTGGTAAGTGTGTTCTGGTATACTGTAGGTCTAAAACTACTAAAACGGGTAATCTGGTCATAAATTTTGGCTAAATGGGCTTAAGTAGCTATTTGACACTGTAAGGCCATTATGGGTTTTAAGGCCCGATAACTAAAAACTGTTATAATGAGCTAAGGAAGCTACTGAGATGAAAGATGGAATAGTAATAACTGAAATATGCATAAAACCCTAAACACTAGTATAATTACTGAAATACCCCTTGAGGGTGAGAAATTACTAATTTATCCCTAGGTGCAAAATGACTGTTATACCCCTAGGGCTAAGTTTGACTAAAATGCATGTTTTTTCTATTTCTGTTCACTACATAATTATCTATTGCATGGGATTGGGTTATTGATGGAGGAAGTACTGATAGTGGCTTGACCACGTACTGAAGGGGCTTTCCCTCGTTACTCTGTTATCTGAGCAGCTATGCTGCAACTGTGGAGTGTAGGGCTGGGTGGGTTGAGTTATTCCCCACATGGAGTGCAGGGCTGGTATGGGTGGAGTGTAGCAGTTGAATTTAGGTTGGGTTTGGGTTTGCATTCATAATGATATATGTTCTGTTTCGGTAATGGGCCTATAGCCCGTACTGTTGTCTGTAAAGGGCTAAGGCCCAATTGTGCTGTTTACTGAATAGGGCTAAGGCCCCATTAACTTAATACTGAATAGGGCTTTGGCCCAGCATTTACTGTTCTGGATAGGGCTTAGGCCTAGTGGGCTTGAGCTGATTTGGGCTTTGGATAGGCTTTCTTTACACACTGAGTTTCCAAACTCACCCCTTTTCTTCCATCCATGCAGGTGAGCCCTAGATTGGTGGACTTGGAGTTGGAGGGATTCGGAGTGGCCACATAGACTGTATTTCTGGTTTAATTATGTTATTTAATTTATTTTATTATTTAGTTTAATTATTTTTGTTCTGTTTTTTTTGGGGTTGTAATAAGGTCGCTTTAATTATTTTAAATTAGGTTTTAAATCATTTATTTTTACTTTATATTACAAATTGATTTGAATGATTTAAACAAGGTTGCGCGGGTTTTCTCAAAATCAATCAATGTTTTCAAAATAAAGCACTCATAACAAATGAATAACAAATCAACAAACAGGATAAATGTTAAACGGTTAGTGGATAGGACAATCTCAAACTAAACCTGGATTTTCTTCCCAAATTACAAACACGGTTTTTCAAAACTCACCCTAATCATAGTAACTAGGTCACAAGGTTAGTTGTAGGTGATGTGACACACCAGACTTGGTCGTAACAACTGGGTCGGGTTTGGGGTGTTACATTTAGTGGTATCAAAGCCCAGCTGCAACAACTCGGCTGTGGATCGAGTCAAAAAGGTTTTCAAAAATTTTAAAATTAGGGCCCAAGAATGGTATTTTGAAATCGGTTTTGGGAAAATACTTACGAAAACCCTTTTTAAACTCATTTTCTTTTTACATACTTTCTTAGGGTTTTTTAAAAGGATTAAGTTTTAAATGGGCTTTTTGAAATTGGGTATCTGAAGAAGTGGCACACTGAATCCCCGTCACCAAGTCTGTAAGTATTCTTTTCTTATACTATACTGTACTGAGATATCGCTGTAGATAGAAATTAGACCCTTTTATGATACTATAGATAGGGTAGTACTGAAAACTATAAAGATTGAGACTGTAGGGGAACTAAACCCTAGAAGATTGATACTGTAGCTAGGCTACAAAATCGTGAGACAAACTCTGAAACTCTATTTGTACATAAGACATTCTGTAATGAACAACTGAAACATTAAATTAATGTCATAAAATTTGTAATCAGATAAGATGTTATGAGTACGAGGGCTGCTCGGGGACGAGGCCGCGGACATGGCCGAGGGAGTGTTCAAGCTGGGTCTTCATCTTCGAAACACTTGCCAGCTGAAGAGGCATGACCGCCACCGGTAGCTGAAAATGGGCCGTATAATCTGGTCGCAGGGGATGATGCCTTGTTCCAGGCAATGTTAAGGGTTCTAGAAAGGGTTGCTGGAGCTAATGTTGGGCCAGTGAATAGGGGATCCATTTCTGAGCGACTCCGGGCTAACGGAGCAGAGGTTTTCAGGGGCATATTTGGAGTAGCCCCAATGTAGATGAGTATTGTCTGGAAGCTACGAAATAGATTATGGACGACTTGGATTGTTCGGTGGAGCAAAAGCTGAAGGGAGCAGTGTCGCTACTATGAGACGAGGCATATCAATGGTGGATCACTGGGAGGGAGAGTACCCCAGCTGAGCGGGTAACCTGGGAACTGTTTAAGATGTCTTTCAAAGGAAAGTATGTCGGAGCAAGTTATGTGGATGCGCGTAGGAAAGAATTTTTGAACTTGTCCCAAGGCAATAAGTCAGTTGCTGAGTACGAGGCAAAATTTCTGAGGTTGAGTCGGCATGCCAGCAGTATAGTTTATACACAGTACGAGCATAGTGTTCATTTTGAGGATGGCCTCAAGGATGAGCTAAGGGTGCTGATAGCTCCACAGAGGGTGCACGATTTTGCTGCATTGGTGGAGAAGGCTAAGATAGCAGAAGAGGTGAAGCATACTGAACGACAGAACTGTGATAAGGACCGAAACCAATTTAGGAGGGATTTTGGACCATCTGGTGCTGCAAACCAGAATGCTAAGAGTGCTAGAGTGAAGGACTCGATCCGAGCAGTTTCGGTAAATACAGTTAGACCACAGGCTTGTGGAGATTGTGGTAGAGTGCATCTAGGAGAGTGCTGAAAGTGTACTGGGGCATGTCTTCGATGCAGGTCCAAGGAAAATAGAATTACGGATTATCCTCAGAGGTCAGCTCAGACTCAAGTTGCTAAACAGAGGGTGGCTCAACCAGTACGAGGTGGACCGCTACCACCGTGACGCCGTGATCAAGGTAGAGGCAGTAATGGTAATGGTCGTGGATGTGGAGCACCTTGCAAGGGTGCTGGAAATACTGAGGCTCGCCAGCCAGTATTGGTATATGCTGCTCATCGCCGAGAGGAGGGTGATGCACCTGATGTCATAACTGGTATGTTTCTGATCTCTAGCATGCCATACACTGCTCTGATAGATGTGGGATCAACTCATTCATATGTTGCATGTAACATTTCTAGGTCGTTGGGTGTCCACTCTGAGGAAACGGTGAGTGGGGTAACTGTGATAAGTCCACTAGGTCACTCGGTTGGGGTAGATAAACTCTATAGGGAGGTGCCTTTAAAGACTCATGGTAAGATCTTTACTAGAGACTTAATGGAGCTACCATTTGGAGAGTTCGATCTGATTTTGGGAATGGATTGGTTGACTAAGCATAAGGTGACTCTGGATTGTGCGGCTAAGAAAATGGTGTTAATAACTACTGAGTTTGAGGAGGTAATGGTTATTGGAGAGCGAAGAGACTACTTGTCTAATGTTGTTTCGACCTTGATGGCTAAAAAGCTGATTTGCAAGGGTTACGAGGCGTACTTGGCTTTTGTAAGTCAGGTAGAGACTGAGGATTTGACTGTGGAGCAGTTAGAACCGTTAAGGAATTCCAAGCTGTTTTTCTTGAGGAGCTTCCCGGATTACCTCTGAATCGAGAAGTCGAGTTTGGAATCAACTTACTGCCCAGAACGGCTCCAGTGTCTATCGCGCCCTATAGGGTGGCACCGAATGAGTTAGTGGAACTGAAAGCACAAATGCAAGAGTTGTTGGATAGAGGTTTCATTAGACCAAGTATGTCTTTATGGGGAGCACCAGTATTGTTCGTGAAGAAGAAGGATGGGACGATGCGTATGTGCATCAATTATCGCCAGTTTAACAAACTGACAATAAAGAACAAGTATCCTCTGCAAGAATCGATGATCTGTTTGACCAGCTCAGAGGAGCTTCGGTGTTTTCCAAGATCGATCTTTGATCTAGATACCATCAGTTAAGGGTAAAGGAAGTGGATATTCATAAGACAGCATTTAGAACTCGGTATGGTTATTACGAGTTTCTAGTTATACCATTTGGATTGACGAATACACTTGCAACTTTCATAGATCTGATGAATTGAGTGTTCCAACCTTACTTGGACCGATTCGTAGTCGTCTTTCTCGACAATATCTTGGTGTATTCGGAAACTGAGGGGAAACATGATGAGCATCTCCGTATTGTTCTGCAAGTATTGAGGGAGAAGCAACTCTATGCAAAATTCAGTAAATGTGAATTTTGGCTTCGAGAAGTGACTTTTCTGGGTCACGTTGTTTCTGCTAAGGGGATTAGGGTAGATCTTCAGAAGATTGAGGCAGTTCTGGAATGGAAGCCACCGAGGTTAGTATCAGAAATTCGGAGTTTTTTGGGTCTGGTAGGGTATTATAGAAAATTTGTAGAGGGATTCTCTCTGATTGCTGCACCATTGATGAAATTATTGAGAAAAGGAGTAGCATTTGTATGGACCGAGAAATAGCAAGAAGCCTTTGATAAGTTGAAAAAAGTATTGACCGAGGCTCCAGTTTTGATATAGCCAGAATCTGGGAAGGATTTTACTGTGTACAGTGATGCGTCGCATGTGGGACTAAGTTGTGTACTGATGCAAGAGGGTAAGGTGGTCACTTGTGCTTCACAATAGCTTAAGCCTCACGAGGCGAATTACCCTACGCATGATCTAGAGTTGGCAGCGGTGATCTTCGCATTGAAAATCTGGAGACATTATCTGTATGGAGAAAGGTGTATTTTATACATAGACCATAAGAGTCTCAAGTATTTGTTGACTCAGAATGAGTTAAAACTTAGGCAACGAAGATGGATAGAGTTGCTTAAGGATTACGACTGTTCGATTGAGTACCACCTAGGCAAGGCTAATGTGGTGGCCGATGCACTGAGCCGAAGGGCTGTTGCTGAGTTGAGAGCAATGTTTGCTCGTTTGAGTCTATATGACGATGGAAGTCTGTTAGTGGAGTTACAAGTGAGACCAACTTGGACTGAGCAGATTAAGAAGAAGCAGTTAAAGGATGATTCGTTGGTTCCTCAGTTTCAGCAAGCTGAGAATGATGAGAATTTAGATTTTGGACTGAATACTAATGGAGTTCTCTGCTTTCGTGGAAGAGTTTGTATTCTGAAGGACTCTGACTTGAGATAGGTAATTTTGAAAGAGGTTCATGGTGGACCTTGTGCCATGCATCCTGGAGGGAATAAGCTGTACCGAGACTTGTAAGAGGTGTATTGGTGACCTGGACTTAAGCTAGAGGTGACTGAATTTGTGAGAAAATGTTTGACATGCTAGCAAGTAAAGGCTAAGCATCAACTGCCTTTTGGACTGTTGCAACCAGTAAAGATTCCACTCTGGAAGTGGGAGAGAGTTACGATGGATTTTGTGAGTGGGCTACCTTTGACACCCTCCAAGAAGGATTCTGCATGGGTGATTGTGGATAGGGAAACGAAATCTGCCCATTTCATACCTGTTCGAACTGATTACTCACTTTAAAAGTTGGTCAAACTGTATGTGGCGGAGCTAGTGCAACTGCATGGGGTGCCAGTAACGATTATTTTTGATCGAGACCCTAGGTTTACATCTCAATTCTGGCAAAAGTTGCATGAGGCGTCGGGTACGTGATTGGACTTCAGCACTGCTTTTCACCCTCAATCGGATGGATAGTTAGAAAGGGTTATTCAAGTTCTGGAAGACATGTTAAGAGGTTGTATTGTCGACTTTCGGGGTAGTTGGGAGGACTACTTGCCATTGGCGGAATTTGCGTACAACAACAGCTATCAAGCAAGTTTTCATATGGCTCCCTATAAGGCACTTTATGGGTGAAGGTGTCGTACGCCTACTGTTGGACGAAATTGGGAGAACGGCAGGTCCTAGACCAAAATTAGTGGAAAATACTGAGAATAAGGTTAAGTTGATCAGAGATCGATTAAAGGAGGCATTTGATAGGCAAAAATCGTATGCTGATCTAAAGCGAAAGGAAATTGAGTTCTTTGTAGGGGATATGGTATTTTTGAAAGTCTTGCCTTGGAAAAAGATCTTGAGGTTTTGCAAGAAGGGCAAGTTGAGTCTGCGATTTATTGGGCCTTATCAGGTTTCTAAGCGGGTAGGGCCAGTAGCTTATCAGTTGGAGTTATCACCGGAGTTGGATCGTATACATGACGTCTTTCATGTGTCCATACTAAGACTGTATCGATCGGATTCTTCGCATATTGTACCAGTGGAAGAGATTGAGGTAAAGACTGATCTGACTTTTGAAGAAGAGCTTATGCAAATATTGGATCGCAAGGTCAAAGTGTTGAGAAGAAAGTCAGTTCCGTTGGTAAAAGTGCTACGGTGCAATCATGGCAGAGAAGAGGCTACTTGGGAGACAGAATAGGTGATGCGTCAACAATACCCTCAATTATTTGGATCAGGTAAATTTCGAGGCTAAAATTTCTTTAAGGGGGTAGAGTTGTAACGCTCTGATTTTCGAGATTTTTCAGGATTTTTGTGATTTTGGCGAAATCTTAAAATTTTGGTCATTTTGTTATTAAATTTGTGTTAAAGTGTGTTAGTGGGCCTTTAGAAGGCCCAATCCCAAGATAAAACCCGGCAAAAATATCAACTTTGGATTTTGAGTGAAAGGGACTTTGTTAAGTGGGGTACTAAGAAAAAGTGGGGAAAATAAGATTGAAGTAAGCCCTTGGTAAAGTGGCAATGAGGCGCCACTTAAGTTCCTAAAAAAAGTGGCGTGTGGACTGAGTGCTAGGGCCAAGGTTCTAGTTGCATGGCAAGTGGTGGTGTTTTATTTTTGTGAATGTACTGGACATGTGATGGAACTCAAGTGGAACTCTGCTGAAGAGAGTTTTAGTGGTCCATGGAATTATATTAGATAGATTAGGGAGAGAAATAATAGGAATTTTGAAGGGGAGCTTGTGGTGGCTGAACAAGGGATTTTTGTGGGAGCATATCGGTTTTGGCTTAGGGTTTTGGGACACAATCGGCCAGGGAGTGTTTAGGGTGCTAGCCGAATAGCTTTGGGGTCTCTTAGGGTTTGTTTTGGCTGTTCTTTTCTTGGCTGCCGATTAGGTATAGTGATAATCTCTCTTCACTTCTCCTCTCTCTTTTTCACAAAAGTCGAAAGTGTGGCAAGAACCCCCTTGTGCCATTTTTACCAAAAGAAAACTCTCTCCTCCCTTCTTTCATTCTTTTCTTTTCTTCTTTTCTTGTTAAGCCGAAACAACCTCTTCCCTCTACACATCCGTTCACTTCTTTTTCTTCAAAATTGATTATGCCATTCTTTTCTTCTCAAGCCAATCTACTACTACTAAAAGCCGACATCTCGAAAGATTGCTTTTGTGGTGATTTGTCCATAGCCAATTCCTCCTTTCTTCTTCATCCCTTCTAGCCGAATCTCACACTCTCAAAACCCCTAACCTCTGTTAACAACACCTCTTCAATCCATAACTTCAAATCACTTTCTTCTTCATCACATCAAAAGCCGAAATCACCATACTCATAGGGACTTAAGAGCCAAACTTTTAGATCTATAGATTCATTCTTTGCTCGTGTTTAGAGGCTAGATCTACATCACATCTAAGTTAGAAACGGGATTGGAATCATTCTGGAGTATTAAACCTTCGTTAAGTTATCAGAATCTCCTGTTCATACTTTATTTTGGGATTTAAGAAAAGCCGAAACCCCTATGTGTATAGGAGGCTGTCGATTGGGGCTAGAGGCTCTGATGGTCTTATTATTTGAATTGTTTTGTGCTAGTGAAGGCTAAGGGTTGCCGATTGAAGGCTTGGATTGTTGGAGCGACTAATAGATTTAGATCTAGTAAACAGATCGATATCTGGTAGACCATAGGGTAGTCTGCCGAGTAATACTATACCAAATCCTAGAGAACATGTAAAAGCAGTTACTTTAAGGGATGAAAAAGTACTAGCTGAACTTGAAAAGAAGCCTGTTCAAGAATCTGAAAAGAAAAAGGTAGAGGAAGCAGAAACTAAAGAACGTGCTCCCCTAGCAATTAAAGAATATAAACCAGCCATACTATATCCAACAAAGTTGAAGAAAGACCGCATGGATGCTCAATTCGGTAAATTTCTTGAACTTTTTAAGTAGCTACATATTAACTTACCTTTTGTTGAAGCAATTTTACAGATGCCGAAGTACACAAAATTTTTAAAAGAGCTTCTCACAAATAAAAGGAAGTTGGAAGAATTGTCAACAATGGAACTCAACGAGAAATGTTCAGCTATTCTCCAAAATAAATTGCCAACCTAACTGAAAGACCCAGGAAGTTTTACTATTCCTTGCTTAATTGGTAGTTTAAACATTGAAAAAGCCTTAGCAGATTTAGGTGCTAGTATTAAACTAATGCCATATAAAATACTCAAGCAACTAGGTCTAGGGGAACCGAAACCCACTAGGATGAGTATACAATTAGCTGATAGATCTGTTAAATATCCTAGGGGAATCATTGAAGATGTATTAGTAAAAGTAGATAAATTTATATTCCCTGTTGATTTTGTTGTGCTTGACATGGATGAAGATATTAAGGTACCTTTAATTCTAGGACACCCATTCTTAGCTATTGCTAGAGCTGTTATTGATGTAGGAGATCGTCAACTAGTGCTTAGGGTTGGTGAGGAAGAAGTTGTCTTTAAAATTTATGATGCTATGCGATTTTCTAGACAACAAGATGATTCATGTGATTTTATTGATTCTATTGATCATTTTGTTCAAGACACTTTTCAGGAAATCACTCTTGAAGACACGTTGGAACTGTGTCTTGTTTAAGGTGGGAAGGAAGATAAAGCCACTATTAAAGTTAAGAAAGTCATGAAGGAGCTGAACTCTAATGAGCTTGTGATAAATGATAAATTCTACATATTTTTACCTCATGTTTAGCCTATATTTTGGATGAATTATTATCAATTTTGTGAGAATTGGTGCTCTTAACCCTTCTATTTCAGGTTGTGTACTCATGGGAGCACAGGGAAGAGAAAAGAATGAAAAACGAGCTGAAAACAAAGAAAATGGGCCAAAATGTGAAAACAACACGGCCCAAGGAGTCACCACATGGCCGTGGAACATGGCCATGGCACATAAGGTCAAACACAGCCCAGCCCTGACAAGCACGGACCTGACCATAGGGTCATGCCTCTATCAACAGTCTCGCACATGGCCTATTGTCGATCCACACGGGCGTGGCACAGGAGCGTGTCCCTGGCGTGAGGAAGTGCAATTTCACTCGGATTTGGATACTTAGAGGCTAAGAAAGGCATCCCAAATCTCTATATAAAAACCCTAGGAGGCAACTCTAAGGGTGTACTCTTTTCTCCCACAAAGGAGCGTCATATTTCTACCAGCACAGAGAGTGAAAGCAAGGAATCACTCCAAAGGAAGCCGATTGACTCATCCCAGATGCCGTATTCTACATCAAGACAGAGGATCTCCCTAAATTTCTTCAGGGGTTTTTTGGGTTCTTTATATTTTGTTATCGTATTTCTTCTGAGATGTTTTCTTTGTGACAGCCTTAAAACGACCTTAGTCGAAATGTGGTTTCAGGACCACAAAACTGAGGCATAAAAAAAATTCATTTTGATGCCTATTGTATGTGCCAATTTATGTGTGACATCTTAGGCGCTTCAATTTAGTATTATAATTATGAATTGCACCTAAAAGGGCTAAATTATGAACTTTGAAAATATGCTAGACAAATGTGTGATGACTTATTAATGCATGCATGAGAAATAGTGGATTTGCATGTCAATTTACCCACTTTTATGATAGTGGATGGTAATGATGAGGTTTTGGCACTTTGTGAATTGTTGTTTAGTCATATATTAATATAATAAAAGAAATTTTTATTTAGTTATCATAAAATAAAAGATTAAAATAATATTATGAAATGAAAAGATAAAATTTAATATTAGTAAATTGGGTGAAAAAAAAACAAAGTGTTTCTTCTTTGTTTCTCTCATTGCCGTGAATTGAGAAAGAAAGAAAGCTTTTGAAGCTTAAGGCATTTGGCTAGTGAGGGCATCAAATTAAGGTAAGGTTTCATGCATTTCTTTGGATTTCTCTGTGAATTTTGGTTGGTTTTGAAGCTCACAACAAGACCCATGCGAAAATTTTTGTGTGCATGAAGCATGAAGTGTTCGGTCATGTTGGTGCATTATGTCTTTGAAATAGAAATTGATAAATGGAGTTTTAATGGACTCTATGATGTTAAAGCTTAGGTGAATTGAAATTTGTGAGCTCAAATTTGAAAGAATTGAAGTTTTGTGTGGCTTAAGTGTTTAATTTATAATCGGCTAATATAGTGAAATATGGAAATTGTTTTTAACATTAGAAATTGATGGTTAAATTATTTGTATGTGTACACATGGTTACCGAATGTTGAATTGAGTAAAAATGGGATTAATGGTTGGTTTATTGAAGAAGGGGTAATCGGCAAAGACTCTCTTTGAGTAATTTGAATTGGTGTTTTGGAAGTTTTGTAAGGAATAAGTAGGTTGAATTCGGCAATTAGAGGGAGGTATGAAACTTGTGCTTAATTGTGGAATTTTATAATTGAATTGCTAGTATGAGTTTATACAATTGCCGAAATTGAAATAGGGAATGTGGATAAGAAATTTGATATGTTTTTATTTAATTACTATGAAATAGCTACAAGAGAAAATAAGGATGAAATTTGAGTTGGTTATGATTCATTGTGCGATTTATTAAGCTAGAATGGACATTCGGCTATGTCCATTGGAACAAATGAATTTGGTTTAGAGGGTTAGTTAATGATATATCTATTGTGCAAATTGAGTGGTGAGTTGTCAAATTGAAGTGTTAATGTGCATTATGTACTTTTGTATGTTTTCAACTAAGGAAAAACTATGCTTTGATGTTGAAATTGGGTTTTTGATGAACGAATGAACTTGTTTTGGTGAATGGCTAATTATCGAATATATCTTTTGAGATTTTAGATGGAATTACTGAATGTGCCTATAATAAGGAAAGGGATGGTTTGATTTTGATATTATAAGTGAAGTTTAAGACCATATGCTTTTGGTCATAGCATGTGAAGTAATCAAACATATTTTTGTTAATTGAGCTTTGAATCGATGGAAGTATGAGTTAATTTGAGGAATTAAATTGTAAGTGTATAATTGTTGAGTTTTGAGGTAAGGTATGCATTCGGTCATGGCTCAAAGGATGCTAATTCATGTTAGTTAACGTTCTTGTAAAGGAAGATGTATATGAGTGTTATAAATTAGTTGATCGTTGCTATATGTGGATAATGTGAGCAAATCACATACAGTTGATGGATGGGAAAGTAGAATTGAGCTTGGAAATTGGTATATATGACAAAATTGATATGTTTAATTAGTGGCCAAATGTGACCTTGATTATATGTTGTAGCTTGAAATGAAATGTGAATAAGAACTTTAAAGAGTGAAATTGTATAAATCTGCTTGGTACAGCAGCAGTAACGTGTTTTGGAAAAACCACCATAAATTGTGGGAGATGAATTAGAAGCTGAATAAACTGTGTAATTAAAGCTTAATGAGTCTAGTTTCTTATAAAAGAAACCTTACAAGCAATGGAATTGCCGATAAAGAGATTTTTAAAGTTGTGTGAGACAGTATCAGAATGACTCTGAAATCCCCTGTTCTGTATTTAGAAAATCACTATAAATTGTACAAAAATTTTTATAAGATAAAATTTATATGTTTAGACTCCTTAATGAGTCTAGTTTCGAATAAAATAGGCTAGGACATATTTTGAATTCTTTACAAGGAGAAATTCAATTCGTAGTAAAGAGTGGTCAGTTTAGTCAAACAGTGAAATAGGGGAAACTTTAAGAAAATTCTGGTATTGATTGGCCAAACTAAAAATTCTGAAAATTTTATGGATAGAAGACATATGAGTCTATTTTCAGGCAAAATTAACGGCACTTCATTTGGAGTTTCGTAGCTCCAGTTATGAGTAATTTATTGAATATTGCTCAGAAAATCAGCTTGTTGCGACTTGTGATATGTATGTGAAATGGCCGAATGTGTGTGTGTTTGCTATGAGAAGTATATGCATGTATTATTTGACTATAAGTGAAAATGATTAATTGAGATGTTTGAATAAGGATTAATAGAATTAAATATTTTATTTAGCTCAAGAGCATAGAGGGACAAGTTCGGATAAAGGGAAGGCTAAAGTGGTCGAATAGCCAACTCATAATTGCTCGGGAAAGTTCAAGGTAAGTTTTGAGTAATTGAATTTGGTATTTAATTTAAAATGCCATGATATACATGCATGATAGTTGAACGATGTTCCATTGAGAAAGAAACATATTTCATGTTTGCTATATAGCCGAATGGCTCATAGAGAAAGAAACTAAAATTGGGATTTGAAATGTATTGCTTATGTATGTTGCTCATTGGGCCGTAAGTCTAGAAAAGAAGAGTATACATGTATAAGTTTTGATTTACATTACGATATAAAGTCAAGGAGCATGTTATATGTTTGTATGCGAATGAATTGATTGAATTACAAGTGTGATCTTGCTATGTGAAATGTGGCAACATGTGAATACATATGAGACTCTGTGATGTGAATCCGGGATTAAAGTCCCGATGACTATATGTGGAGACTATGTCCAGGTTAAGACCCGAAGGCTATATGCAGAGATGATGTCCGGGTTAAGACCCGAAGGCTATATGTGGAGATTCTATCCGGGGTGGAGACCCGCTGGCTATGTATGGAGATTTTACCCGAGCTAAAGGTCTCGATGATGATGCGAGTAAAGTCTAAGACTAAAAGTCTTCATGGTAACGATTGCTAATGAATGCGCTCAAAGTGTTAAGTTATACAGGTATGTACCCTAAGCTTATATGCAAGCTAGTTTTTGGACCAAATACTAAGGTCATTATGCGATTACATATATGTGCATGAAATGAGACTATTAATATGGTCAAAATACAATTGGTCAATGCGAAATGTTATTTGAAATTATGCGACATGTCTATGTTTACATGAGCTTACTATAAGTGAAAGTTATCTACTTTCGTATATGATGAGAATGTGTATGTTCGGTTAAAGGGTGACGTACCTAAAAGAAGAGGGAAACAAAAATACGAACAACTATGTTATAATTTGAGTTTTATCTGTTGTCATTGCTTAAAACTTACTAAGCATTGTAATGCTTACTCCGTTTACTTTGTTTCCTCTGTTTTATAGATCTCATTTTGGAAGCTACGGACTCAGGGATTGAAGCCTTAATCACCTACACCATCGCCGTTATTTTGGTACTTTTGATAGTTATTTTGGATCAATGGCATGTATAGGCTAATCTCCTTTTTATTGAATCAAGCTACATTTTGAATTGTAATTATTCTAGCCATGCGAAAATGGCTTGCCTGGTCTTCTAGTTTGATTATATGTTTGGATTATACTCATATGGTTCGATGTTTGTGGCATGATATTTAGTTAGTACCCAATATGCAATGAGTTTCTAATATGGTGTTCGGTTATTGAAAAGTTTGATTTGGCCAAATTGTTAGTAGCCACATAGTGGAAATTTGCTAGCATGTTTATAAAATGAATTAAATGAGATATGAGGTACTGACTAAACCTTTTTACAAGTGATATACATTCGGTTATAGAACTCAATGAATCTATGTCTAACGTGTAACTATGAACCTCGGTAGGTTGTATTTAGATATGTAATACCTTAATACCCTATTTCGGCAACGGACAGGGGTGTAGGGTGTTACATTCTTTATTAATTATGAACTAAATCCCCCAAATACTTGAGGGGGATGAAACCTAAGACAGATCTTGTTATTATTCATTCTTGAATTATATGATAAATACTTGAATTGTTCTTAATTATGTGTGCTTAATTCTTGGTTTCATAATCCTAGGTATTCATTCAAGAAACTGATGTGCTTAGGCAGAGGAGCAAAAGTCCCTGTTTTAAGAGTAGATCTACCATAATTAAGCAGAGTTGCATGCAACCCTAGACATAGGGCGACATAAATCTGCCGGATTAGGGTCAAACCTAATAGGGGGATCCATAGATCGAGTTAATGCAAGACTAGGGGTTTAACTAGAAAGAGATTTCAGTTAATCAACCTAGGATTAGTTGTTCTTACCCTCAACGGAGGTGTTAACATAAGTTAGGGATCTTTACGGATCAAGTCAAGTGAAGAAATCATCTAGTTCAAGAAGTTACTAACAAGTGAAGTCTAGGTGGATTCTCCCTTGAGTATTGCCTATGTCAATTAGTTTTCCCGAGAGTTTTTCCCCAATTTACTTTTTGTGCATTCTTAGTTTAGTTTTAGAATTAGTTTCATAAACCACTTTTATTTTTTAGGTTAGATACTAAAAAGAAAGTAAGTACTAGTACTTTTGGTTCCCTTGGGTACGATAACTCGGTCTTGCCACTAAGCTATACTACTGTTCGATAGGTGTGCTTGCCTTAAAATCGTGATATTAGTTAGTTTTTGGTGTGATCAGTTTTTATAAATTTTATTACTACATATCACGCGATATCAAGTTTTTGGCGCCGTTGCCGGGGAACTAAGATATGAAGAAAACTTGATTTCTATTGCTTTAGCCATTACTATATTTATTTATTTATTTATTTTTAGTTTTTATTTATTTTCATTTTTATTTTTATTTTTATTTTAAATTTTCTTTGCTTTTTCCTTCTAGGTATTTCTAGTTTATGACTAGAAACAACCCAGCAAGACCATTACTTTTTGACAAAGATTTGGAAGCTATAGTTTGCAGAACTCGCAGAGAGATCAGATGAAGCCTTCATTATCCAGAACAAGAACCTGAACCTACGGAAAATATGGAAGCAAATAAAAACATTCCACCACCTTCCGCAATAGCCATGCAACCAGTGAATCAAGATGAAGCTCCTCGCACTATGTATGATTATGCTAAACCTAGTTTGGCTGGTACTCAAACTAGCATTATTAGACCTGCTATTGCTGCTATTAATTTTGAATTAAAACCTAACACTATTCAGATGATTCAGCAATTTGTGCAGTTTGATGGTTTACAGGATGAACATCCCAATTCACGCATAACCAACTTTTTGGAACTTTGTGATACTTTTAAAATTAATGGCGTTTCTAATAATGCCATTCGTCTAAGGCTATTCCCATTCTGGTTTAGAAATAAAGCCAAACAGTGGTTAAATTCCTTACCACGAGTCTCAATCACTACATGGGAACAGATGACAGAAAAATTTTTACTTAAATATTTTCCTCCAGTAAAAACAGCTAAATTACGAAACGATATCTCTTCTTTTGTGCAGATGGATTTAGAAACACTTTATGATGTTTAGGAGAGATACAAAGTTCTTTTGAGAAGGTGCCCTCATCATGGACTACCTTTGTGGTTACAAGTTCAAACCTTCCACAATGGTTTGAACCCATCAACAAGGCAAATGATTGATGCTACCGTAGGAGGAACAATTAGGAGGAACAATCAACAATAAAACACCCAAAGCAGCTTATGAGTTTATAGAAGAGATGTCACTGAATAACTATCAGTGGCAAGTCATGAGGAAAAAGTCGACAAAAGCCGCAGGAGTTTATAATATTGATGCTGTCACTATGCTTACTAACCAAATAGAACTTCTAAATAAACAGTTTGATAATTTTGTTGGTTCTACATAGGCACAACTAGTAATGCAATGCGACACAACTCCAGGAAATATGTTCAACCTAGACTACTCATCTTATGGACACAGCATAAAAACTGAGCAAGCCAACTGTATGGGTAACAATTCTAGACCTCAAAATAACCCTTATAGTAATACTTACAATGCAGGTTGGAGAAATCATCCCAATTTTTCATGGGGAGGACAAGGAAATCAAAGACAACAACCTCTTCCGGGATTTCAGCAGCCACTACAACAACAAGAGAAAAAGCAGAATCTTGAAGAGATGTTCACCAAATTTATAGCCTCATCAAAAACCCGTTTTCAAAACACTGAAACGGCACTAAAAAACCAACAAGCATCAATTTAAGGGCTTGAGAATCAAATCGATCAACTTGCGAAATTAATTTCAGAGAGACCACAAGGTGGACTACCAAGTAACACTGAGCCAAATCCCAGAGAACATGTCAAAGCAATTACTTTAAGAGATGGGAAAGTACTGGCTGAACCAGAAAAGAAGCCTGTTCAAGAATCTCCAAAAGACAAGGTAGAGGAACCCAAGGAAAACACTCCACCAACACTCAAGGAATACAAATCGCCTATTCCATGTCTGACAAAGTTGAAGAAAGACCGCGCACATTAACTTACCTTTTGTTGAAGCAATTTCACAGATGCCGAGGTACGCGAAGTTTCTTAAAGAACTTCTAACAAATAAAAGGAAGTTGGAAGAATTAGCTACAGTGGAACTCAACGAGGAATGCTCAACTTTTCTTCAAAATAAACTACCGGTAAAACTGAAAGATCCAGGGAGTTTTACTATTCCTTGTTTAATTGGTAGTTTAATTATTGATAAAGCTTTAGCTGATTTAGGTGCTAGCATTAATCTAATGCCTTACAAAATGTTCAAGCAACTAGGTCTAAGGAAACCAAAGCCCACTAGGATGAGTATTCAACTAGCTGATAGATCTGTTAAATATCCTAGGGGAATTATCAAAGATGTGCTAGTAAAGGTAGATAAATTTATATTTCTTGTTGATTTTATTATGCTTGACATGGATGAGGATATTGAGGTGCCTTTAATTTTGGGATGTCCATTTTTAGCTACTACTAGAGCTGTTATCGATGTAGGGGATGGTAAATTAGTACTTAGAGTTGGTGAGGAAGAAGCCATTTTTAAAATCTATGATGCTATGAAATTTCTAAAGAACAAGATGATTCCTGTTATTTTGTTGATATTATCGATTACTTTGTTCAAGATAATTTTTAAGAACTTTCTCTCACAGACACGTTGGAACTGTGTCTTGTTCAAGGTGGGGGGAAGATGAAGCCACCACTGAAATTGAATAAGTAAGAAAAGAGTTAGATTCTAATAAAATTATCACGAGACAAATAAGTTATGAAAGTATAAAGATGAACCCCTAAATTAGAGTTAAAGCAACTGCCATATCATTTAGAATATGCCTTTTTAGGGGAAGATTCAACTTTACCAGTTATTATCGCATCAGATTTGAGCATTACAGAAAAAGGGGAACTACTCCATGTGTTAAGGGAGCACAAGTAGGCTATAGCTTGGAAAATTTCAGATATTAAGGGAATTAATCCTTCTTTTTGTACCCATAAAATTTTAATGGAAGATGAATATAAACCATTGGTGCAAGCTCAGAGATGATTGAATCCCAAAATGAAGGAAGTCATAAAAGCTGAGGTAATTAAACTTCTAGATGCAGGCATTACTTATCCTATTTCTGACAGTTCTTGGGTAAGTCCTGTGCAGGTTGTTCCTAAAAAGGGAGGCATGACCGTGGTGCCTAATGACAAAAAAGAGTCAATACCTACAAGAACAATCACTGGGTGGAAAGTTTGCGTTGATTATAGAAAGCTGAATGACGCAACTCGAAAAGATCATTTTCCCTTACCTTTTATTGATCAGATGTTGGAAAGATTATCAGGTCACATGTATTATTGTTTCCTAGATGGCCTCTCTGGTTACTTCCAAATCCCAAAAGCTCTAGAAGTTCAGGAGGAAACGATATTCACATGTCCATATGGTACGTTTGCTTATTGTAGAATGCCTTTCGGTTTATGTAACGCTCTTGCTACTTTTTAGCTATGCATGCTAGCTATCTTCAACGAATTCGTGGAAGACATCATGGAGGTATTTACGGATGGATTCTTAGTTTTCGATAATTCTTTCCAACTTTGTCTTAATAATTTAAAATGTGTTTTGATAAGATGTGAAGAGACAATTTTAGTGCTAAACTAGGAAAAATGCCACTTTATGGTTCAAGAGGGTATTGTATTAAGACATAAAATTTCTAGTAAAGGGATAGAGGCAGATAAAGCAAAAATTGAAACCATTGAAAAATTACCTCCCCCTAATTCAGTTAAGGCTATAAAAAGCTTTGTAAGACATGCCGATTTTTATCGCAGATTTATTAAAGATTTTTCTAAAATAGCTAAGCCTTTAACCAAATTACTAGAAAAAGACGTGCTTTTCAACTTTGGCCAAGATTGCTTAGAATCTTTTAACACTCTCAAGGAAAAGTTAGCCAATGCCCCGATTATCATTTCACCTGATTGGAATCTACCTTCTGAACTAAGGTGCGATGCAAGTGATTTTACAGTAGGTGTAGTTTTGGGACAGCGAAGAGACAAGCACTTTCAACCGATTTATTATGCTAGCAGAACTTTGACAGCTGCTCAAGCAAATTATACTACCACAGAAAAAGAATTGCTAGCCGTCATTTTTGCATTTGACAAATTCGGGTCTTATGTAATATTGTCAAAAGTCATCGTTTATACTGACCATTTTGCTCTTCGCTATCTTTTAACTAAAACTGATGTAAAACCTCGATTAATAAGATAGATTCTATTGTTACAGGAATTCGATTTAGAAATAATGGACAAGAAAGGAGCTGAAAACTTGGCAGCAGATCACCTTTCAAGACTAGAAAACACACAACCAAGTACTTCAATAAAATAAACGACTTGTTTCCTGAAGAACAACTCCTAGCCATAGCAGAGGCAAAAGTTCCTTGGTTTGCTGATTTTACAAATTATTTAGTAGCTAACATTACCCCAAAAGGCTGACCATCAGCAAAAGAAGTGATTTTTCGCTGATGTGAAAAACTACTTCTGGGAAGGTCCTTTTCTTTTTTGAATTTGTGCAGATCAGGTTATTCGAAGATACGTTGCCGAGACAGAAACATACCAAATTCTAGATCATTGCCATACGGGACCCACAGGAGGACATCACAGTGGAGCTAGAACTGCTCATAAGGTACTCAAATCAGGCTTTTACTGGCCTACACTTTTCAGAGATGCCAACAGGTATGTGACCTCTTGTGATAAATGCCAGAGGATAGGTAATATTTCTCAACATAATGAACTGCCTTAGAACTATATACTTTCATGTGAAATATTTGATGTATAGGTTATTGATTTCATGGGTCCATTCCCTGCTTCATTTGGGAATCAGTACATCCTAGTAGTAGTAGATTATATGTCAAAATGGTGGAAGCCCAAGCCTTACCTACTAATGATGCTAGAATGGTAGTACGATTTTTGAAGAAACTTTTCTCTCGATTTTGAACACCTAGGATAATTATTAGTGATAGGGGTACCCATTTTTCCAATGCTCGATTTGAAAAGGTTTTAAGAAGGTATGGAGTACATTATAGAACAGCTACCCGTTATCATCCACAAACTAGTGGCCAAGTCAAAGTAACAAATAGGGAACTAAAACGCATCTTAGAGAAAACAATAGGAACAAATAGAAAAGATTGGTCAAGAAAGATAGACGATGCGTTATGGGCCTATAGAACTAAACGCCCATAGGTACATCTCCCTCTAAACTTGTCTACGGAAAAAGTTGTCATCTGCCATTTGAACTTGAACATAAAGCATTCTGGGCTATTAAATTTTTAAACCTTGATTTTAAGCTTGCAGGTGAGAAAATATTAATGCAGTTAAATGAGCTAGACGAATGCCATTGCAATGCCTACGAGAGCTCACGACTATATAAGAAAGTAATGAAGCGGCGCCATGACAAACGACTGAAACAACCTAAGCAGTTGAAAACGGGTGATCTTGTGTTACTCTACAACTCAAGGCTGAAACTATTTCCTGGAAAACTCAAGTCAAGATGGTCAGGTCCATTCATTGTTCAAACTGTCTTTCCATACGGCACAATTGAGGTAGCTCGCCCTAACCATGGTACTTTCAAGGTAAACGGCCAAAGGCTTAAACACTATAGAGGTGAGAATTTTAAAGATAACAGGGAGGAGCTTCAGCTCCACGAAATCCCTTCATGATACATCCAAGTAGAGTCGAGCTTAGACTCTAAATAAGCGCTTCTCGGGAGGCAACCTGAGCACTAACTTAGTAACTTCTCTTTTATTTTATTTTTAGTATTTTTATACATCAACTAGCCCTTTCAAAAGGCAGAAATTTAGGACCTCACGGCCATGCCCACAGGTGTGTCCAAGGCCGTGTGAACATTTAAAGCAGAGACACGGTTGTGCACGCAGGCCGTGTGCAAACGGAGCACAATTTTCCCAAAAGCAAGGGCCACTGACAAATTACCACGACCGTGCAACATGGCCGTGGCAACCTTTCAACTTAGACACTGGCTTGGACAAATCCACATGCCTGTGTCCCCAGATCATGGCCAACACTGTTGATTTAGACACGGTCCTGTGACTACCTACACGATCATGTGAATAGCAAAGCCTCATCGCAAACAGCCGTGTGACTAATCACACGACCATGTGAAAAGCGAACAAGACTGCAAATAGTTGTGCAAGATGGCCAACACGGGCGTGTACATCGAACTAGGTGCTCCAAAACCACCAAATTTCGAATCACACGGGCAAAACCGAAGTCACACGGGCGTGTGCCATGCCCGTGTGACCCAAAAACTATAAATAGGGGCCACTATTCATTTTCTCCCTCACTCAAACCCTAAAAACTTTCTTCCCCAACCACCATAAATGCCGCTGCAGATCCTTAAAACATCACCATGCTCGCACAAGACCATCCCACGGCCGTGAAAAGTGCCCTACGACCGTTCAAATCCTCTCCCACGACTGTGCACCTCTCCCATTTGGTTCTATTTTCTCATTTTTCTTGCAAATGTTTACTTATTTTATTTTTTATTTTTAGTTTTTAGTTCCATTTTATTTTAAATACTATGAATATATTTAGATTCAAGCACGGAATTAACTATATTAGGATGAATAATCTAGAATGTTATAGAAAGTTTTAGGATTACATGACACTTAAAGTTACAAATGATTGCCATTTTTCTCATGCATTTAGTATAAATACATACTCATGTTGCTTATTTTTGATATCATGGATAATTATACTATTTAGGTTAGTCCCCATGTTATTTCAAAATACTTTTAGGAACATTGTCATATTTTTTTTCGATTTAAATTCCAATTCTTTTTAGGACTAATGTTTATTATTTTGTTTAGGCATTATGTCGACATCACGTGGAAAATGAGCTGCTACCCTACCTTCAAAGAAACGAAAGGGGCCTGGTGGTTCAGCTTCGAGACCCACCTCCGAGGCTCACCACCCATTCATTACATTTACCCAGAACTCCCAAGAGGAGTTGTTTCAGATAGTACGGGACCAAACATTAAGCGCCGGCTGATGCATTGATTGGGATGCGCTAGAGCAAGTTAACCTCGCAAATTCAGTCCGGCCCTACTGATGACGGATCCTTGGGAGCAGTTCTTCTGAATCATTGAGCCTACATACCTTGAACTCACTTTAGAGTTCTGCTCAACCTTCCATCTTCAGACCGTCATGAGCCAATTAGATGATCCCGGGACTATTTAGTTTCTCTTAGGAGGTCGTGTACGCCACCTTAGCGTACCAGAGTTCGGCTCAGCTCTCGGTCTCTACATAGAGCAATTCATGGAGGAGGAAGACTTTCGTACGCTTCCCCATCACATCCACATCAAACCCGTAGATTGTTGGTGCAACATTGCCCCAGGCTATCCCCCCTACGACCCCAGTCGCAGAAAGGCGACCGCCCTCACCCCGTTATTAAGATACATTCACGCTCTTCTCGCGCATACTTTGACAGGTAGACAGCAGAGCACAGGCATCGTCAACACCCATGACGCCTATTTTTTATGGACCATGGCGAATGACATCGCAAGGGCGTCATATCCATGGGCCCGTACATTACACGCTTGGCCCGTCACTTCGGGCTCCTCAACACAGCGGCCCAGACATCCTCATGCACACTGATAGGCCAGATGTCCCCTCAGGGCATCCAGATTATGCACCATATGAGGATGATCCAACAGAGACCATGAGGCTACCCTTTTTAGTACTGCCTCATCTAGGAGGCCGAGGATCCAGATGACATTCCTGATGATGTCCCACCACTGGAGGATGATGCACCTATCAACCCACCACTACCCCACCGACCAGTTCATGCGGCAGCTTCCCATGCTGACATATCTAAGCGCCTATCCAGATTCAAGCAGCAATGCTTCTAGTGCTTCGATCACATCGATGCGACACTATAGCAGATATGCTAGCACCTTCACATCACTTCACCACCGCCACCGTGTGATCCATCTGAGGATTAGAGATTTCTATTCCTCTTAGCTTTTTTTTATCTTAATTTTTATTTAAACACTGATCCCTATTTTCACCTTTTCCTCTAACTTTGTTTTCCTTTTTACTTTTACTTTTATTTTCTTTCATTTTACCTTTTTCATTATTTGAATATTAATATTTTTAGATATAGTTTATTTTATTTCAATTATTTCTTATCGGCTATCTCCTAACAAGTAATTTTTCTAATCCTGAAATTCCCTAAAAATGATAAGTGCTTTCGCAGTTTCAAATGAGCTTTATAGCTCAAATCTAAATTCTAAAGGGAACCTTGCCACAACCTCACCAAGATGACATTTCTAAAGACTACACACACAACATGAAAGCTGTGGACAAACATATACTACCATCACCGGAGTATCTACCTCCACACCTTCCTTTGTCCCAAACACTCTGTAGGCACCACCACCTCACTAATCCATCCAAAGTAGGGAGTTTCATGCCTTTCCCTAACTTATGATCTTGTGCTTTTATTGCTACTGATGTTATCTTTGTACATTGAGGGCAATGTACATCTTAAGTGTGGGGGGAAATTTACTTTCAATCATTACATTATCTGTGAAAACCCTGAAATCTGATGCATTGTTCTCAATCCTGCATTATCTTCAGTCTCCTATTAAGAATTAATTCTGATCGATTTATGATTTTTTATTGATAAGTTGAGAATTAAGACATAAGTACTTGTACTTTGATTATTCAAACTTTAAAACATTAGGGAATCAAGCATGATAAGTTGAAATTTTTGAGAACCCCATTTTTTTGCATAATTTATTTTCCCTAATTCTAAGTGTCATCTTGAGATTTGACATTCACAGGATTGACATCAAAAGCCATAATTCTGGTGAGATTTTTGAGCATTGTGAGCATACATCCTTTCGAGCTCACTTTTATTATTGCTTTGAGTGAGTCAATACTGATTTGTTATTCTAGAACTTGCTTCGATTATACATGTCAAGACCACATCATTGATTTGATACACTAAGATGATAAAGGCACTTAGGATTTAACCCAACTTACTCCATAAAAGCCTACCTCCATAAATTAACCCCTAGTGAACCCCATTGAGCTTAACAACCTATTCTTTAACTCACCCTTAGTATTAACCAATAACACATTTTTTGTTGAATTCCATTCAATTATTCTGACCCCTATTTTTGTCGAGATTTGAGTTGAAATTATTCTCTAGCTTAATTCTCTGTTCCATATTGTAAAGTTTATAATGAATTATACTTGAATTGTTCTTTAAAAAAAAAGCATATGTATTAATCTAGTTGTAATCTGCAATATTTCAATAGTTTTTGCATATTTCTATTTTAAGGCTACAAAGGCGGAAATGATGTTATCATAAGAATTAGCTCTAGAAATATGTTCCAGCGATAGAGATTTTTGTAGCTAGATAATTTTTTAGTTCAATCTTGATCTAACCTTCTTTTGTAGCCTGTGACAACACCCGTAACCAATCCCCATTACAACCATTGAAAGACCTTTTGATCGATGTATCATATCAATCTATAGTGGTGGAGATTTGATTTTCTAGTAAGCCTATGGTAATAACTTTTTAGGTTGACTAGAGAGTACTTAATTCTTGAACCTTAAACACTTTGAGTGGATAGAGTGAATCTTCAGTGCGGATGTCAAATCTTGTTGAATTCAATTAAGAGATGATTACCTAGAAGAAGGGAGGAAACTTATGTTTCGATGATAAAATTCTCAACTTAAAGTAATTGAATCTTTAATGTTCTTCTGATTGAATTTCCATCGTATGAATGCCTGTGAATTAGTTTGAAACATTATTGATAAAGATTGTAAGTTGAGAGGAATGATTCTTCATTAGGGATTGAAATTTTGCTTGAGGACAAGTAAAGGCTTAAGTGTAGGGGTATTTGATAAACGATAAATTTTACATATTTTTATCTCATGTTTAACCTATATTTTGGATGAATTATTATCAATTTTGTGAGAATTGGTGCTCTTAACCATTCTATTTCATGTTGTGTACTCAGAGGAGCACAAGAAAGAGAAAAGAACGAAAAACAGGCCGAAAACAAAGAAAATGGGCCAAAGTGTGAAAATAACACAGCCCAAGGAGTCACCTCACGGCCGTGGCACACGGTCGTGGCATATAAGGTCCAACACGGCCCATCCCTGACAAGCACGGCCTGACCATATGGCCGTGCCTCCATCAACAGTCTCATACACGGCATCTTGTTGATCCACATGGGCGTGGCACACGGGCGTGTCCCTGTCATGAGGAAGTGCAATTTCACTCGGATTTAGATACTTAGAGGCTAAGAAAGGCATCCCAAAGCTCTATATAAAGACCCTAGGAGGCAACTCTAAGGGTGTACTCTTTTCTCCCACAAAGGAACGCCATATTTCTACCAACACAGAGAGTGAAAGCAATGAATTACTCCAAGGGAAGCCGATTGATTCATCCCAGAAGTCGTATTCTACATCAAGACAGAGGATCTCCCTAAATTCCTTTAGGGGTTTTTTGGGTTCTTTATGTTTTGTAATCTTATTTCTTCTGAGATGTTTTCTTTATTAATTATGAACTAAATCCCCCAAATACTTAAGGGGGATGAAACCTAAGACAGATCTTGTTATTATTCATTCTTGAATTATATGATAAATACTTGAATTGCTCTTAATTATGTGTACTTAATTCTTGGTTTAATAATCCTAGGTATTCATTTAAGAAACTGATGTGCTTAGGCAGAGGAGCAAATGTCCCTTTTTTAAGAGTAGATCTACCATAATTAAGCGGAGTTGCATGCAACCCTAGACATAGGGCGACATAAATCTGTCGGATTAGGGTCAAACCTAATAGGGGGATCCATAGATCGAGTTAATGCAAGACTAGGGGTTCAACTAGAAAGAGATTTCAGTTAATCAACCTAGGATTAGTTGTTTTTATCCTCGACAGAGGTATTAACATAAGTTAAGGATCTCTACAGATCAAGTCAAGTGAAGAAATCATCTAGTTCAAGAAGTTAATAACAAGTGAAGTCTAGGTGGATTCTCCCTTGAGTATTGCCTATATCAATTAGTTTTCCCGAGAGTTTTTCCCCAATTTACTTTTTGTGCATTCTTAGTTTAGTTTTAGAATTAGTTTCATAAACCCCTTTTATTTTTTAAGTTAGATAATAGAAAGAAAGTAAGTACTAGTACTTTTGGTTCCCTTGGGTACGATAACACAGTCTTGCCACTAAGCTATACTACTGTTCGATAGGTGCGCTTGCGTTAAAATCGTGATATTAGTTAGTTTTTGGTGTGATCAGTTTTTATAAATTTTATAAATACATATCACGTGATATCAACTTGCCACAAGAACATAGGTTATGAGGGTATTAAGATAAATGACAAGCTGAGACAAAAACCCTCAATTGATGAACCTCCTAAATTGGAATTAAAACAACTGCCTGATCACTTGGAATATGCATTTTTGGGAGATAATTCTACAATACCAACAATTATCGCATCAGATTTGAGCGCTGAAGAGAAAGTGGAATTACTTCAAGTATTAAGAGAACACAAAAAGGCTATAACTTGGAAGATTTCTGACATTAAAGGAATTAGCCTTTTTTTTTGCACCCATAAAATTTTAATGGAGGATCAATATAAGCCATCGGTGCAAACTTAGAGATGATTGAATCCAAACATGAAGAAAGTCGTAAAAGCTGAGGTAATTAAACTTCTAGATAAAGGAATTATTTATCCTATTTCTGACAGTTCTTGGTTAAGTCCTGCGCAGGTTCTTCCTAAAAAGGGAGGCATGAGTGTGGTGTCTAATGGAAATAAGGAATTAATACCTATAAGAACAGTCACTGGATGGAGAGTTTGTACTGATTATAGAAAGTTGAATGATGCAACTTGTTGAATGACGCAACTCAAAAAGACTATTTTCCCCAACCCTTTATTGATCAATTGTTAGAAAGACTGCCAGGACACATGTATTACTACTTCTTGGATGGCCTCTCTGGTTACTTCCAAATCCCGATAGCTCCAGAAGATCAAGAAAATACAATATTCACATGTCCATACGGTACGTTTGCTTATCGTAGAATGCCTTTTGGATTATGTAATGCTCCTAGTACTTTTCAGCGATGCATGTTAGCTATCTTTGACGAACTCGTAGAAGACATCATAGAGGTATTTATGGATGACTTTTCGGTTTTTGATAATTCTGTTCAACTCTGTCTTAATAATTTAAAACGTGTTCTAATAAGATTTGAAGAGACGAATCTAGTGCTCAATTGGGAAAAATGTCACTTTATGGTTCAAGAAGGTATTGTGCTAGGACATAAAATTTCTAGTAAAGGGGTAGAGGTAGATAAAGCAAAATTGAAACCATTGAAAAATTACCTCCCCCTAATTCGGTTAAGGTTATAAGAACCTTTTTAGGACATGCTGGCTTTTATCGAAGATTTATTAAAGACTTTTCTAAAATAGCTAAGCCTTTAACAAAATTGCTAGAAAAAGATGTGCTTTTCAATTTTGACCAGGAATGTTTAGAGTCTTTTAACATTCTCAAAGAAAAATTAGTCAATGCCCCAATTATGATTTCACCTGATTGGAATCTACCTTTTGAACTAATGTGCGATGCGAGTGATTTTGCAATAGGTGCAGTTCTAGGACAACGAAGAGACAAGCACTTTCAACCGATTTATTATGCTAGCAAAACTTTGACGGCGGCACAAGCAAACTATACCACCACGGAAAAAAAATTGCTAGCTGTTATTTTTGCGTTTGACAAATTTAGATCATATTTAATATTCTCTAAAGTCATCGTTTATACTGATCATTCCGCTCTTCGTTATTTTTTAACTAAAACTGATGCAAAACCTCAATTGATAAGATGGATTCTATTGTTACAAGAATTCGACTTAAAGATACAAGACAAGAGAGGAGCTAAAATTTTGGCAGCAGGTCACCTTTCAAGTTCGAAAATCCACACCCCGAGGACCTCGATAAAATAAATGACTTGCTTCCTGAAGAACAACTCCTAGTCATAGCAGAAGATGCAGTCCCTTGGTTTGCTGATTTTGCAAATTATTTAGTAGCTAACATAATCCCAAAAGGTTTGACCCATTAGCAAAAGAAGCAATTCTTCACTGATGTGAAAAATTACTTTTGGGAAGACCTTTTCCTTTTCCGTATTTGTGCAGATCAAGTCATTCGAAGATGCGTTACTGAGACGGAAGCATATAAAATTTTAGATCACTGCCATTTTGGACCAACAGGAGGACACCATAGTGGAACTAGAACTGCCCACAAAGTACTCGAATCAGGTTTTTACTGGCCCACCGTTTTCAAGGATGCCAATAGGTATGTGACCTCTTGTGATAAATGCCAAAGGACAGGTAATATCTCTTAGCATAATGAAATGCCTCAAACATATATACTCTCATGTGAAATATTTGATGTATGGGGTATTGATTTCATGGGTCCCTTCCTTACTTCATTTGGGAATAAATACATACTAGTAGCAGTAGATTACATGTCAAAATGGGTGAAAGCCCAAGCTTTACCTACTAATGATGCTAGAACGGTAGTACATTTTCTAAAAAAGCTTTTCCCTCGATTTGGAACACCTAGGATAATTATCAGTGATAGGGCACTCATTTTTACAAAGCTCAATTTGATAAAGTTTTAAGAAGATATGGAGTGCACCATAGAGCAGCCACCCCCTATCTTCCACAAACCAGTGGTCAAGTTGAAGTGAAAAATAGAAAACTAAAATGCATTCTAGAGAAAACAGTAGAAACAAACAGGAAAGATTGGTCAAGGAAAGTAGAGGACACTTTATGGGCCTATAGTGCTGCATTCAAAACTCCCATAGGAACATCCCCTTATAGACTTGTTTATGGAAAAAGTTGTCATCTACTATTTGAGCTTGAACATAAAGCACTTTGGCCTATTAAATTCCTAAATCTTGATTTTAAACTTGCAGGTGAGAAACGTCTAATGCAACTAAATGAGCTGGATGAATGGCGCTGTAATGCATACGAAAACTAACGATTATATAAGGAAGCCACAAAGTGACGCCATGACAATCGTTTCAGACAACCTAAGTAGTTCAAAACCAGTGATCTTGTCTTGCTATACAACTCAAGGCTTAAACTATTCCTTGGAAAACTTAAATCAAGATGGTCAGGCCTATTCACTGTTTGAACTGTCTTCCCATACGGCACAGCCGAGGTAACCCATCCAAATCACAGCACTTTCAAGGTAAACAGCCATCGGCTTAAACATTATGGAGGTGAGAATTTCAAGAATAATAGGGACGAGCTTCAGCTCCATGAACCCTCGAAATGACACACGCAAGCAGAGTGAAGCTTAGACTCTAAATAAGTGCTTCTCGGGAGGCAACCTGAGCACTAACTTAGTAAATTTTTTTATTTCAGCTTTCTAAGTACATCAACTAACCCTTTGCATGCAGGTTTTTCGAGCCATACGGCCATTCCCACGGGCGTGCCTAAGGCCGTGTGGATAATACGAGCAGAGACACGGCCGTGCAATATGGCCGTGTACAAGTAGGGTAAAATTTTTTCTAACACACGGGCTTTGACAAATTGCCACGATCGTGCGATTTGGCCATGGCTAAACCTGTTGAATCATACACGGCCTTCAAAAAATTACCACGGCCGTGCATGTGGCCATGGCCGAAACTGCCAATTCAAACACGGGTGTGCAACACGCCCGTGCCTCAAGGCCATGTTCGACACTGTCAATTCAGACACGGGTATGTGACCTACTACATGGCCGTGGGAGAAGCAAACATCGAAGGACACGGCCGTGTGCCTCAACACGCCCTAGGAACACAGGCATGTGCCTCGAACCTGGCATGCCAAAATCCCAAAATTTGGAAAGGCACGGGCAAAACCCGAGTTACACGGGTGTGTGATGTGCCCGTGTGACCCAAAAACCTATATAAACAAGCCACTATTTACTTTCTTCTCCATTTAAAACCCTAAAACCTCCCATCCAAAACCCACATCAAGCATCCCCAACATCGCCGCCGGCCTTCACAGCGCCACCACGCCCGTGTAACGTCACCATGACTGTGTTACACCACATAACCACTCCCTCGGTTCCCCTTTCCTTATTTTTTCTTTTCATTTTAATATCATATATCTACTTTATTTGTTAATTGCTTGATTATTATTTGGAAGTTCATTCATTTAGCATGAACAATCTAGAATACTCACCACTATAGAGAATTTCATGATGCCATTTAGACTCTCCTTAGATTGCCACTTTTGCTTATCTTGAGTAGTTAACACTTAGTATAAAATGTTATCCAGGCCATGATTAGAATGAGTAGGTTATGAAAGTTAGGTTAGTAAAATCAACATTTTTCATACAATATGTTCATGTTTTTCTTCATTTGTCATTTAATCTTAAAAACTTATTAATACTCATATTTTAGTTTCAAGTTTTTTTTAGGACTAATGCATATCGTTTTGTTTTTAGGAACTATGTCATCATCACGTAGTAAGAAAGCTGCCGTCCCTACTTCAAAGAAGCGAAAGGGGTCCGGTAGTTCCTCGTCGAGACCCACTGCTGAGGTCCAACATCCTTTTATTCTGTTCCTACAAAACTCCCAAGAGGATTTATTCCAAATTTTGTGAGCACGACCTCTGAGAGCCAGGAGATTCATCGACTGGACTGCCTTAGAGCAGGTCCACCTAGCAGACGAGGTCTGGGCCTTGTTGATGACAGACCCATAGGAGCAGTTTTTCCAGATCGTGGAGCCCACCTATTTTGAACTCACTCTCGAGTTCTACTCCACGTTCCACCTACACACGATGATGAGCCGACATGACAATCCAGGGACGATCCAGTTCCATTTAGGAGGCCTCATTCGTCAGCTTAGTGTACCGAAATTTGGTACAGCTCTAGGCCTCTACATGGAGCAGTTCGTGGAAGAAGAGGACCTTTCTACGCTCCACCGCCACATCCATCTATCACCAGCTCGGTGTTGGGAGGCCCTAGTCCCTACATCGTCCATATACGACCCTAGTCGCTCCAAAGTGACTAATCTCGCCCCATCTTTGAGGTACATACATGCCCTCCTCGCGCACACATTGACGGGCAGACGTGAGGGCACAGGTGTCACCAACACCTACGAAGCCTATTTTCTAGGGAGCATGGCAAATGCACATGTCATCTACCTTGCTTACTTCATCGCCCATGCCATCCAGCACTAGACCGAGAGGCATCAGAGGGGTGTGATCTCTATAGGCCCGTAATCATGCGATTGGCCCGCTACGACGGCCTACTTAACACCGCAGCCCAGACATCCTCTTACACCTTGATCGGCCAGATGTCCCCACAAGGCATCCAGACTATTCTACACATGAGGATGATATAGTGACGACCTGGGACCGATCCTCCACAGTACCATCTACTTTGAGACGCCAAGCAGGAAGATCCGGAGGACATTACTGATGATGTCCCACCACCAGAGGAGGCACCTACTGAGCCACCACCCCCTCGCAGCCCAGTTCATGCGGCAGCTCCATATGCTGACATATCCGACCGACTCACACGATTCGAACGGCAGTGCTTTCTACGCTTCGATCATATCGACGCTACTCTTCAGCAGATATGCCAGCATCTTCACATTTCATCACCGCCCTCACCTCGCAACCCATCTGAGGATTAGAACTTCCTAATCCTCTTTTCTTCTCTTTTATTTTCATTTTTGTTTTTCCATTTATTTTATTTTATCTTTTTCATTATTTGAATTTTTGTATTTTTAGAACTTATTTTATTTTAATTATTTCATATCAGCTATCCCCTAACATATTTTGTTAATCCAAGTTCACCAAAATTGATTAATGATTTCGCAGATTTAAAGGAGCTCTACAGCTCAAAACCAAAATCTAATGGAAACCTTGCCACATATTCACCCAGTTGACACCGCCAAAGCCTACACTCCCAACATGAGAGCTGCGGACAAACAAACATTACCACCACAGGAGTATCCACCTTCGCACCTTCCTTTGTCCCAAACACTCTGTAGGCACCACCACCTCACAAATTCATCCAATCCAGGGAGTTTCATGCCTTTCCCTATCTTATGATCTTATGCTTCTATTGCTACTAATGTATCTTTGTACATTGAGGGTAATGTACACTTAAGTGTGGGGGGGAACTTACTTTCAGTCATTGCATTCTCATTGAAACCCCTAAAAATTTTTACAACTAACTTTTTGCATTGTTCTCAAAATTATAAATTCTCACTTTCACTCTTTACATTATCTTCAATCTCCTATTAGGAATTTATTCTGATTGATTTATGATTTTTATTGATGTTTTGAGAATTAAGACATAAATGCTTATGCTTTGATTATTTAAACTTTAAGACATTAGGGAATCAAGCATGATAAGTTAAAATTTTTGAGAATTTAAATTTTTTCTAGGTTATCTTCCCTAATTTGAAGTGTTATCTTGAGATTTGAAATTTGTAGGATTGACATCAAAATTCATAATTTTGGTAAGATTTTTGAGCCTTTTGAGCATACATTCTTTCGTGCTCACTTTTATTGTTGCTTTGAGTGAGTCAATACTGATTTGTTATTCTAGAACTTGCTTCGATTATACATGTCCAGGCCACATCATTGATTTGATATACTGAAATGATAAAGGCACCTAGGTTTAACCCATTTAATCCATAAAAAACCTACCTTCATAAATTAACCCTTAGTGAACCCCATTGAGCCTAACAACCCATACTTTAGCTTACCTTTAATATTAACCTATAACTCGTTTTTTGTTGAATTCCATTTAATTATTTTGATCCCTATTTTTTTCAAGTTTTGAGTGGAAATTATTATCTAGCTTTGTTCTCTTGTTCAGTTTATAAAGTCTGTAAACATTCAAAGTATTGTATTTGATTTGTTCTTAAAAAAATGTATATACAGTCAATTTAGTTGTAATCTGTAATAGTTCAATAGTTTTTGCAAATTTCTACAAGCTTCCAAATCCAGTACAATGTCATCATAAGACTTAGCTCTAAGGAATATGTTCCAGTGATAGAGATTTTTCTAGCTAGATGATTTTTCAATTCAATCTCGATTCTAACCCTCTCATTTTCAGCTTTTGACAACACCCCTAACCAAAGCCCATTACAACCATTGAAAGACCTTTTGATCGATGTGTCATATCAATCTATAGTGGTGGAGATTTGATTTCCTTGGTAGCCTATGGTAATAACTTTTCAGGTTGACAGAGGAGTACTTAATTCTTGAACCCTAAACACTTTGAGTGGATAGAGTGAATCTTTAGTGAGGATGTCAAATCTTTATGATTTTGATTGAGAGGTGATTACTTAAGAGAAGGGAGAAAACCTATGTTTTTGTGATAAAATTCTCAACTTAGAGTGTTTGAATCTTTAATGTTCTTCTGTTGAATTCTCATTGTATGATTACTTGTGGATTAGTTTGAAACATTATTGATAAGGGTTATAAGTTGAGAAGAATGATTCTTAATTGTGAGTTGAGACTTTGCTTGAGGGCAAGCAAAGGTTTAAGTGTGGGGGCATTTGATAAACGATAAATTATACATGTTTTTACCTCATGCTTAGCCTGATTTTTGGATGAATTACATTGAATTTGTGTAAATTGATGCTCTTAAAACTTTAATTTCATGTTTTACACTCAGGTGAGCATAGGGAAGTGAAAAGAACGAGGAACGAGCCAAAAACAGAGAAAATGGGCCATAAAATGAAAACAATAAGGCCTGGAGGTTTGCCGCACGGCCGTGCCATATAGCCGTGCCACCTTGAGCTCAAACACGGCCCAACCCTGACGAGCACGACCGTGCCAACCTTAACAGGCTCGAGCACGGCCTGAGGCTCGATCCACACGAGCGTGGCACACGGGCGTGTCCTTGTCGTGAGGAAGTTCAATTTCACTCGAAAAAGGCTACTTAGGGGCTAAGAAAGGCATTCCAAAGCTCTATTAAAGACCCTAGGGGGCAACTACTAAAGTGTGCTTTTTCTCCCACAAAAGAGTACCTTATTTCTGCCAACACAGAGAGTAAAAGCAAGGAATTACTCTAAGGGAAGCCGGTTGATCCATCTCAGAAGCCGAATTTTACCTCAAGACTAAAGATCTCACTTCAATTAACTCCAAAGGTTTTTGGGTTCTTTATATTTTATTATTTTATTTATTCTGAGATGTTTTCTTTTATAATCATGAACTAAACCCTCCAAATACTTGAAGGGGATGAAACCTAAGACAGATCATGTTATTATTTTCTCTTGAATTATATGATAAATATTTGATTTGTTCTTAATTGTGTTTTTAACTCTTAAATTGATATTTTCGGCATATTGATTTAAGTCGAATATGCTTATGTAGAGGAGCAAAAGTCTCTGCATAGGAGTAGATCCAACACAATTAAGCAGAGTTTATCACAATCCTAGAGATAGGACGACGAAAATCTATCGGATTAGGGTCAAACCTAATAAGAGAATCCATAGACCGAGTTAAGGCAACTTTAGGGGTTTTAATTAGAATAAGATTTCGAATAATCAACCTAGGGTTAGTTGTTTTTAGTCTTGAGAGAGATATCAACATAAGTTAGGGATTTCTACGGATCAAGTCAAGTGAATAAATCGTCTAGTTCAAGAGTTGATAACAAGTGAAGTCTAGGTGGATTCTCCCTTGAGTATTGTCCAAATCAATCAGCCTTCACTAAGAGTTTTTTCCCAATTCACTTTTTGTACATTCTTAGCTTAGTCTAATAATTAGTTTAGTTTAATAAAAATCCCCTTTTATTTCTTTGTTAAATCATAGAAAGAAAGTTAGTACTAGTACTTTTAGTTTCCTTGGGTACGATATCTCGGTCTTGCCACTAAGCTATACTACTGTTCGATAGGTGCACTTGCCTTAAATCGTGATAATAGTTAGTTTCTGGTGTGATCATTTATTATAAATTTTTTTACTTCATATTGTGAATATCATGAACCACACTTCAAAAATCCTGCAAAAACTTTTTAATCTAGTTGTTTTAAAAATCCAAAATCTATGGCCCATTTCACAGTTTGAGTTTTGCAACCGGGCTCTGATACCACTAAATATTATACCCCAGACCCAACCCAGACATTATGGCCTAATCCGACGATGTCACATTGAATGGATTATTCCCAAAATGACTTTGTTTAGTTAAAATTATGTTCAGTACAAAAATTGCTTGGTTAAAAGCTTAAGTTTATGATTTAGAAACCCAAATGCTTGTAACTTGTTATATTATAAAGAAAGCCCATGTTTTAAGGAAACATCCAAATGTTTATGTTATTTAAAAAAAACATGTTCAACTTTAGAAATTCATTTAAGTTTGAGAATTCGATAGTTGTAACAATAATAAAACCTAAATGTAAAGTCAAATCGGAGATACAAGGTCTTATTACATCCCAATGAAAAATAAAGTAATTAAAATAAAGTAATTTGAAACTATTAAAAACTTCTAAGTAACTTGCAGTATGGCCACCTCCGAGTCCTCTCCCATGTCGAGCCATCTACTGAGGGTCACCTGAAACATTAAATAAAAAAGGAGTGAGTTTCGAAACTTAGTGTGTACAACCCTTGGCAATCAAATCAACTTGCAAATTATCACATTCGGCCTAAGCCCTATCAATCATGGTGGTCTTGGGCCTTAGCCCACAATGACCTCATATCACATCAGTATCACATGAATGCAATGCTCCCACCCTAAATCCAACCCTGCACTCTATTTCCCTTCTAACCCTACACTCATGTGGGGATATAAATATCAACCACCCATCCTTACACTCCAGTGGTACCACCAATAGCGGCACTACTCAATTGTTGCAACAAAGCTGCTAATCATATAATGGGCTTAAAGCCATCAGTGGATGCACGGTCGTCAAGCGACTATGCGATCCTCGCATATCTTCCTTCGTACCATCAAACCCACCCAAGTGCAACATACATCTCATGAATGCAATATATACGTTTCCACACATTAAGCACTTAGGGGTATTTTATTCATTTCACTACCCAGGGGTATTTTAGTAATTCTACCCTACAAGGCTATTTCGGTAATTCTACCCTACAAGGGTGTTCTAGTAGTTCTACCCTACAGGGGTATTTTTGTAATTTTACCCTACAGGGGTATTTTTGTCATTTCTTAACTGTACGGGTTTTAGTTACGAACTTTGGCCCATCAACAAGTCCTCGTTGGCTAAAATGAACAGACACTATGCATCAGGTAGGATTCCAGAGAATATAAGGTGGGTCACTAGGACCGCTTAATTATCAAGCTCTCCCTAGATCCAATCTTAGACATGCATATGCCCATTACCACACTCTAACCCTTGCGACTTGGCCACAGACTTGTTTGATTAATTAATTAAGTTTTATGTTGCTTGAGAGTACATTAAACCCAATTATGTCTATATGGCCCTTTAGGCCCAATCACAAATATATGGCCCATCTGGCTCGATCATATTCACATCATCCAACCATCCATACAAACTTACCATTTAATTTCACATATCAACTTTTGTCGATCTGGGCCCACGAGCTCGACAGGCCCTTTAGCCTCGTCTGGCCTGATTGGCCAAACAGTGGCCCGAGACCATGAGATTGTTCTCTTGGCCCCGGTAGTCGTATCAGTGTTTCCACACGAATGTTTGCACGCTTGTGTGGTTGCTGGTGCCAAACTTTCAGCTTTTCAACTTTTCAGCATTCTGGCTTTTTGAGATTTTGGCTTTTGCCGATTTGTCGTGTGTGACGTGTATGTACACACCTTATTGGAAATCAGTACTCAATATCGTCAATCCAATGAATAGCTAGCCCCCTTTGATTCGAAGATCTGTACCCACACATATACTATCAAAAATCAAGTGACTCATATTCCACACAAGTCACCTTTATAAGCCACACTTACATTCGGCCACTTACTAATCCAAAATTGAGACGAGTACACTTACCACTTGCTAGTGATCCTTACCACGCTTGCGATCTCTGAACCCTACCCTTGTTAATACAGGGTTAATGACAAGAAAGATTTAGTTAGCCCTTTAGCTTTTACCAAAATGCATTAAAGGATGTTTGACTAAGTACTTACCGAATCTAGCATTTGATCATGCGGCCTAGATAGCTACTGAGTGAGATCCAGCTTGAATCAAATTCTCCACTAAATACCAATCGGTTTCTCCTCCAAAAGAAAGAGTATTAAGCCAACTCTACTAAGAATGTAAAGATCCATTTGGGGGTGAAAGTATAATCAGCTTTTGGGCTAGGAATAGATCAACTTTTGGTTGAGGGAGTGAAGATATCCACTTAAGAGTGAACTAACCAATTGAATTAAAGGCAAAACAAGGAGATATCGACACAAAGGAACATAGGTTTTTGGCTTTTTGAACACAAGTGGGAAAAGAGTGATGGACAAGAAAACTTGAGAGGAGAAAATTCGGCAGAAACAACAAAGGAGAAAAGGTGGAAAAATGAAACCTATAACCCTATTTGCTAGCACTTGATTTGGCAAAACAAAAGAACCCCTACAAAGGGAATTTGGCACCATTAAATAACCACAAGCCAAAAACACCTTCTCCCAAAGTCTCATTCGGCACCGACACCTCCCCTCCTCAATCTCCTATTTCTCTCCATTATGCTTACCTTAAATCTCTCTCTTGAACACTCCCTTCCAGAGTCAACTCCAGTGCCACTACCTTCCTTTCATGCTACAAAAATAAAGTCCCTAAATTTACCAGTCTAAGCCTCGAACCTTGGACCCCTTACCTGATACTAACCCCACCTATAGCTCCCTAAGTGGCGCTACCTTGTGACTAAGCCACATGCCCATTTCTGTCGTATTTCCCATTAATTTGTTTAAGAGGCCTAATACCTGTGAATAGGGTTTCCCTAAGGAAAAAATTAAAATTTTCCCTATGGTCTACCTTATCCTTAAGACTTCAAATAACCCTTGTAATACCTTAAAATTAATATTCTAACAGTGCTACTTATACATGCCAACTTTAGTGCACAGAATTTAGAGTTTCGAGATTTTAGGGCGTTACAATTTAGTTCATAGTTCCACTGTTTAAAGCAAATGTCTTATGTAAGTAGTAGTTTAGAAGCTGTTTTCAAAGTTGTAAATCCACTACAGGCTTAAGTTTCCTATGGGCTTTAGTGTCTTTAAATCTAAGAATCTACTGTCTAAAGTAGTCCAACCTATCTATAGTACAGTAGCTTAAAACAAGTTTAGCAATAGAAGAACGTGCTTGGCTTGACGTTCATGACTCGATGTGTCACACCTTAAAATCCTGCAAAACTTTTTTGATCAACTTGTTTAAAACCCAAAATGTAAGGCCCAATTTACAGCCTGAGCTTTACAACCGGGCTCTGATACCACTAAATGTAACACCCCAAACCCGGCTTAGATGTTATGGCCGAATCGAGAGGTGTCACATAGCAGGGTAACTCGTACCAATCCGATACATTGAAAGACTTAAGCTAGAAAAATGTTTGGTGATAAAAATCCATTTGACACTCGAATCACAAATTCAGTAGACTCAACAGGTAGAGTCTTACTGGATGCCAAATTTTCACACACATAAGAATTAGTTGAACCGGGGTCAATCAAAGCAATAACATCAGTATCAAAAAGGGTCAAAGCACCGGTAATAACATCTGGAGAAGAAGCCTCTTCGCGCACACGTATGGCATAAGCTCTAGAAGGTGCACGAGCCTCAGATCGAACAGTAGTATCTTTGGTCCCTTTCTGACTGCCACTAGCATTACCCGCATGTCTAGGTGGTCTACCTCGTGCTACAGTGTTACTAGGTCTCCCACTCAGATCAGTATTCTGCTCAGCTAATTTCGGACAATCCCGGATAAAATGATCAGCTGACCCACACTTGGAATAGGAGCAATCATGTAGTCTACAGCTCCTCGAATGCCATTTACCACAATGCTTGCACTTAGATCAATTCTGACGGTCATTGCCAACACTGGCAACGGAGGTAGCCCATGTACTCACAGGAGGTTGATCGTGATCTCATCTGGAAAAACTTGAAGTATTCTTGGATCGGCCCGAGTCATCTCGAAATTTCTTTCATGACTGTTGAGATGTTTTTCCCGAATATCTTTTGCGAAACTCTCTTGCTCTAGCTTCAACTTTCCTTTTCTCAATTCTGAGCTCTTCGGCTTTTCAAGCTCGTTCGACAAGTACTACGAACTCTTTAATTTCCAGAATGCCTACTAGCAATTTGATATCTTCATTCAATCCATCCTCGAAACGTTTACACATGATAGCTTCAGAACAGATACACTCATGGGCATATCTGCTAAGCCATACAAACTCCCGTTCATATTCTGTAACTGTCATTCGACCCTATTTAAGCTCAAGAAACTCTTTACGTTTTTTATCGATAAATCTTTGGCTAATATAGTTTTTTCGAAACTCCGTCAGAAAGAATTCTCAAGTAACCTGCTCTCTTAGAACAACTGAAAGTAAGGTATTCCACCAGTGATAGGCAGCATCACGAAGCAAAGACACAGCACATTTCAAACACTCGTCAGGGGTACATGATAACTCATCGAAGACACGTATAATATTGTCAAGCCAGAATTTTGTTCTCTTCGCATCATCGCTAATAGTGGCTCTGAACTCTTCACCCCCATATTTTCTAATTTTATCAACTGAGGGCTTACTCGATCTCAACGGATCAGTCATAGGAGGCACTACAGGTGTCGAAAGCGGAGTATTTAGGGGCGGGGGTTGTGGAACAGCCGGATAATTTCGAATAAATTGAGTGAACCAATCACTCATCATAGCATAGAAGGTTTGTTTCGCCTCCTCATCTTGATTACTCACATTCGGCTGAGAGTCATTCGGCGCTGTCCCTTACGCGGGAGTAGGCTTTACGCTCTCAACATCATCTGCTACAGCTCGATTGGGATCAGGATTCATTTACTATACGAAAAACACATTTCAACTGTCAGAAGTCATCACACTATCGTATTAACATATTATGGCATGTATAGCTAGACTCACATATGCTACATTAGTCCTAGAATCAACTAAACCGTAGCTCTGATAGCAGTAAAATGTAACACCCTATAACGCCCATCCGTCGCCGAAATAGAGTCACAAGGTATTACATAACTAATTACAGCCTCATGACATTCAAAGATACACTTAGAAATCGTTATCAAGTGACTTACAATGTCATACAATATTTTCATGACAAACAGACCATTTCTCATTCTTGATAATTCAATAATTATAACAACTACTGAACATGCTTATATGTATATATATATACACATTATAACCGAATATATCATCTAAAACCAAGACATTTCCACAAACATTAATTCAACTATGGAGCCTTACTAAACAAAAAGAATAAGCCATCTTCGCATGGCTTTAGTATATACATAGCCAAAATGTAGTTTGTTTTCAAAAGAGAAAGTTAAGCCTATACATGCCATCTTTCAAAATATATAGACTTTTAAAAGTACCAAAACAGTAACGATAGTGTCAATGACTTCAGAGTGGATCCCTGAGCTCGTAGCTTCCAATCAAGATATATAAAATAAAACGAAACATAAATATTTACAGTAAGCAATTAAGCTTAGTAAGTCTTAAGTAATTTAGACAACAAAATTTATTTATGTCCATTAATCTTATATAACATATTCGAAATGTACACTAATTGGCCAAATATGCATAGCCATATTATATCCATTTCATTGCCATATCATTTCTTTAAATCTTGAAGTCACATAATCACATCATCTACAAGCTTCGATGTAATTCTTTAATTCGGCTTAATAGGTTAATTGAAAGCATCACATTCACATATAATTTCAATGATCATAATCGCATATATAACATATACTTTCATGTATTAAAATTTCACAATGGCCGAATATATGTATGTACATATATATATAACAATCTCACAAATACTTCCCAATTCCACATCCAAAATTCTATTGAGATCATTCTCACATATTAGGAAATAAGAAGTACATGCCTGGCCACTTAATGCATTATATGAATTCACTTGTCATTATGGCACAGAACCTTGTTGTTTTATACACTTATAAATTCACCTGCAATTCAGCCTGCTAGGTATAAACCTGGGTTCATCACTGGCACAAGCCTGCTAGACTTTTTAAATCCAAAATTGCTTCACCGGCATTTCGCCTGCTAGGCTCAAGGCCCGATATCATTTCACCGGTGTTACAGCTGCTAGGCTCAAAGGCCAATATCATTTCACTAGCTTTAAGCTTGCTGGACGAATGCCCGAATATCACATTACGATAACTAATTCGCATGTTATTTCATTTTTCCGTAATCTATGCTTCAATTTACATATGTCGAAGGCACATGTAACTTTGTACAAAGGTTTCCACAATTCAATACAGCACATAGACTTAGTTTACGCATCATAGCACATAGTTTATCAAATTCGACTTAAATACAATAGTCACATTCGGCTTATAGCATAAAATTACAATTCACTTTCGGCATATTGAATGTAATAAATCAAACATTCACATATCATATTCATATAGTCTCAAACATACAAAAGAATCAAGCTCACATACTTAATAACTTACCTCTATTGTCGTCGAACGACTATAGATCGACTATTCCGCAAGTTTTGCTTTCCCCTTATCTGAAATTGATTCCTTTTGTTATTGAGCTAAATTAAACAAATTCAACTTATCACCAATCCATTATTCATGCATCTTTTTTGGTTATAACATACTTCATTCAATTCAAAAATATAATTATTTACTTAATGATACATTTGGCAACCATATACAATTAAAAAATATCAAATCATACACATCATTTGGCCACTTAAGCCTATCACAAATTTTATTTTCAAAATTTATACATTGTAAGTCACATTCAGACATTCATTTACACATTACTTTAACCATTTCTTTCATTTAAACAACTTGAGCACAACTCATTCATTCATGGACACATTCGGCTTATGTAACCTTTTAACTATTTCAACTCAAACACTTTGGCCACCTTTTAAATCGATTCATGCACTCAAGAATTAAATAATTTCACTAATCCACAATCAATCATTTCTTTCCACATCAAAATATCCACATCTTACCTTAATTTAAACTCGGCATTCATTTGATAAACATAGTTTTATCCATTTCTCTATTTAACTAGAACCAAAGTGAATTTCAACTTAATAGGGTTCACTTAAGGCATCATATCCACACAACAAATCACATTCGGCACTCTCTTCTAAAATTTAGCTAACATCACTTATAATCAAAATGCAAATAATCTCATACACAAAAACCTACGGTACTTCATTTCCATCTACTAATATACATGTATCACATAAGACATTCTCTATTATTAAACCAGTTCGAAACTCTTAACAACAATTTTAATACTAATGCATTGTCTTTTAACATCTAGCATAAGTTTTCTCATTAATCAACTATGGTCGAATACCCTTTAAAACTACCAAGAGCATTACATTAGTTATAAATACAAGTACACGTTTCAAGACCTCCTTATCATCTTTTTTAAAACCAACATTACTCAAATATTTGCTTAAGTCTATATTCGGCAAAAATATACACAATTGGACACATTAGCCGATTACCAAATAGCATCTAATACGCATAGATGTATTTAACTAGCTCAACCCTCACCTTTCTACCATTACTAATCAAAAACACCAAAGCACCAACCATTTTATATATTTCTTTCATGATCGAATGTATACAAAACCAAAATCTTAAAATTTAGCACATATACTTATTGACCGTATGCACATAGCTTTTACATTCATCCTTAACACTATTTATCAAGCTTCAAACTCTAATTTATACCTTATATGATTTAAAACATCCACCACAAATTCTTTTCTTCTGCAAAAACCACCCCATGGCCGAATGCCCTTATCACCAATAAGCCACACTATGCACACACTCCACAATTAAACTCACAAGCCTTTAATCACATAAATTTTATCATTATAAGGTCCATTTAACATTCATTTATTGATTTTAAACATCAAATTCAAAATTCAAAACCTTTCCCTCATGATTGAACATCCAAATAACACTAAATTCAAAGATTAAAACCATGGGTCTAGGAGGGTATAAAACAAAGAACTCAAAACATCAAAATAAAACTCAAATTATCATGAATTTATCTTGAATTTTGACCTCCAAGTGACCGACTATCAAAGGACCTTCTCTTCTGATTTTTTTTTCTTTGGTTTCGGCAAACATGAGAAAGACTTAATGAAGCTTTGTTTTGATCACCCACTTTATGATATATTATAACCATTTTACATATTATAAAATACATTATGATTATATCTTACTATTATATAAAACATATAATGCCTTATACTAACTCCCACTACCGTACACTTTAAATAAAATGGCTTAATAGCCATGCAAATCCTTCACATTGGAAATCCTCAAAATTGGCCACTTTAAAATTTATCAACCACACTTTCAACGTTTAACAATCAAGCTCTTTTTAATTATTTAACCACTTATATGATCAAATTCCCTTACTAACTTTTGGCATACTAATTCACATATAAAACACACAAGTTATAACATTCAATAAATTTTCTGGCTGGGTTTCGTGGTTCTGAAACCACAATTTCGATTAGGGTCAAAATAAGGCTGTCACAACTCTCCCCCTTAGGGATTTTCATCCCTGAAAATCTTACCGGTGAATAGGTTAGGATAACATTCTTTCATTAAGTCCTCAAGCTCCCATGTCGCTTCTTCCACTCCTTGTTTGAGCCACAATACTTTTCCTAACAAGATTTCCTTATTCCGTAACTTTTTCACCTCACGAGCCAAAATACGGACCGGTTCTTCCTCATAACTCAAATCAGGCTGAATTTCAATCTCTGAGGGACTAATCACATGTGAGGGATCAGATCTATATCGTCTAAGCATCGAAACATGAAAAACATTGTGAATCTTCTGAAGTACGGGCGGCAAATTTAATCTGTATGCAACCGGCCCAATTCGTTCAAAAATTTCATACGGTTCGATAAATCTCGGGCTCAATTTACCTTTACGACCGAATCTGAGTACCTTTTTCCAAGGTGAAACTTTAAGAAACACATTGTCTCCGACTTGATACTCTATATCTTTTCGTTTCAAGTCTGCATACGATTTCTGACGATCTAATGCTGCTTTCAGACTATCACGTATCACTTTTACTTTCAGTTCGGCTTCTTTAATCAAATCGACTCCGCAAATCTTATTCTCACTGAGCTCGGTCCAAAACAACGGTGTACGCCATTTACGACCGTACAAAGCCTCGTAAGGTGCCATCTTGATACTCGATTGAAAACTATTATTGTATGCAAATTCAATCAAAGGCAGGTATAGTTCCCACGAGCTACTAAACTCAAGGATTCAACGTCTCAAAATATCTTCGAATATCTGAATAATTCGCTCGGATTGACCATCTGTCTGGGGATGGAAAGCGGTACTAAAATGGAACGTGATACCCAATGCTTCTTGCAATTTCTTCCAAAACCGCAATATGAATCTCGGATATCTATCTGACACAATGGAAATAGGCACCCTGTGCAATCTCACAATCTGAGAAATGTACAGTTCAGCTAGCTTATCAAGTGAATAATTAGTACGGATGGGAATAAAATGAGTCGACTTTGTCAATCTATCAACGACAACCCAGATTGCATCTTTCTTGCTCGACGTCAATGGTAAACCTGGTACAAAATCCATTGTAACACGTTCCCATTTCCACTCGGGTATCATAATCGGATGAAGCAATCCCGAAGGCACTTGATGTTCCACTTTCACTTGTTGGCATATCAAACATTTCGAAACAAAGTCAGAAATGTCTCGTTTCATACCGTGCCACCAATATTGACGTTTCAGATCATTGTACATTTTCGTGCTACCCGGATGCACTGACATTCGACTACTATGAGCTTCGTTCAAAATCATCGAAATAATCTCTAAATTTCTCGGAACACACAACCGATTTCTGAATCTCAAACAATCATTATCATCAATCCAAAGTTCTAAATCTTCGTTCGAATCACATTGAGCCCGTTTAGGTGTTAAATCATCATCAACTTTTTGAGCTTTACGGATTTGTTGCATCAACATTGGTTTTGCTTTTAATTCCGCTACTAACGCATCATCAACGGACATAGACAAATGTATATTCATTGCTCGTAAGGCAAACAATGATTTTCGACTTAGAGCATCCACAACTACATTAGCCTTTCTCGGATGATAATCAATGACAATCTCGTAATCTTTCAATAATTCTAGCCACCGTCGTTGTCTTAAATTCAAGTCTTTCTGAGTCATCAAGTATTTGAGGCTTTTATGATTAGAATAAACATGACATTTCTCTCCGAACAAGTAATGATGCCAAATTTTTAGAGCGAACACAATAATAGCTAATTCGAGATCATGAGTCAGATAGTTTCGCTCATGAGGTTTTAATTGTCTCAAAGCATATGTAACAACTCTGCCTTGTTGCATCAAAACACATCCCAAATCGTTTAATGAGGCATCACTATCTATCACAAATTCTTTACCAGATTCCGGCTGAACTAACACTGAAGCTTCGGTCAAAAGAGCTTTCAACTGATCAAAACTTTTCTGACACTTTTCTGACCACTCAAATTTGACATCTTTCTAAAGCAAATTTCTTATCGGTGTTACTATCATCAAGAAGCCCTTCACGAATCGTCTATAATACCCGGCAAGTCGTAAAAAGCTCCAAACTTCTAAAATATTCCTCAGAGGTTTCCAATCAAGTATAGCTGAAATTTTATTGTGATCAACCCGGATACCTGATGCGGACACAACATGACCTAAAAAGCTAACTTCACGTAACTAGAACTCACATTTACTGAACTTCGCGTAAAGTTGCTTGTCTCGCAAGATCTGTAATACCAATCTCAAGTGTTCAGCATGCTCAATTTCATCACGTGAATAGATTAAAATGTCATCTATAAGCACGACTACAAACTGATCCAAATATTGTCTGAAAACCTGATTCATTAAATCCATGAAAATTGCAAGGGCATTAGTGAGCCCAAACGGCATCACCAAGAACTCGTAGTGTCCGTACCTAGTTCTGAAAGCAGTTTTAGGCACATCGGAGTCTTTAACTCACAACTGATAATACCCCAATCTCAAGTCTATTTTTGAAAATACTGAAGCTGCCTTTAGCTGATCAAATAAATCATCAATTCGTGGCAATGGATATTTATTCTTTATCGTGACTTTATTAAGTTGACAATAATCGATGCACATTCTCATGGTTCCTTCTTTTTCACAAATAGCACTGGTGCACCCTAGGGAGAGAAACTCAGTCAAGCGAAACCTCTATCTATCAATTCTTACAACTAAAATTTCAATTCTTTTAATTCTGTCGGTGCCATTTGATATGGAGCTATCGAAATCAGAGTCGTTTCGGGTACTAAATCTATTCCGAACTCTACTTCTCGAACAGGTGGCAACTCAGATAATTCCTCGGGGAATACATCCGAATATTCACAAACCAAAGGTACAGTTTCAAGTTTTCTTTCTGATACTTTACTATCCAAAACATACGCCAGATAAGCTTCACATCCCTTTTTCACATACTTCTGAGCCAACTTCGAAGATATCATTGCCGGTAACCCGTTCACATCAGTAGACTCAACTCGAATTATTTCACCATTCGAACATCGCAAGTCAATTACTTTTCTTTTGCAAGTCACTACTGCATCGTGCACAGTTAACCAATCCATACCGAGAATGATATCAAACTCGTCAAACGGCAATAGCTTTAAATGGGCTCGAAAGCAAAAATCTCAAATCATTAGATGGTAATTCTTGCATACTTTGTTTACTAACACACACCGGCCCAATGGGTTTGACACTTGAATCACAAATTCAGTAGACTCAACAGGTAGAGTCTAACTGGATGCCAAATTTTAACACACATAGGAATGAGTTGAACCGGGGTCAATCAAAGCAATAACATCAGTATCAAAAAGGGTGAAAGTACCAGTAATAACATCTGGAGAAGAAGCCTCCTCGCGCGCACGTATGGCATAAGCTCTAGTTGTGCACAAGCCTCAGATTGAACAGCAGTATCTTTGGTCCCTCTTTGACTGCCACTAGCATTACCCGCAGGTCTAGGTGGTCTACCTCATGCTGCAGTGTCACTAGGTCTCCCACTTGGATCAGTATTCTGTTCAGCTAATTTCGGACAGTCTCGGATAAAATGATCAGCTGACCCACACTTGAAACAAGAGCAATCATGCAGTCTGCAGCTCCCTGAATGCCATTTACCACAATGCTTGCACTCGGATCTATTCTGACCTTATTGCCAACACTGGCAACGGAGGTAGCCTGTGTACTCATAGGAGGTTGATCGTGATCTTGTCTGGAAAAACCCGAAGTATTCTTGGATCGGCCCGAGTCATCTCAAAATTTCTTTGATGACTGTTGAGATGTTTTTCCCGAAGATTTTTTACGAAACTCTCTAGCTCTAGCTTCAACTTTCCTTTTCTCAATTCTGAGCTCTTCGGCTTTTCAAGCTCGTTCAAAAAGTACTACGAACTCTTTAATTTCCAAATTGCCTACTAGCAATTTGATATCTTCATTCAATCCATCCTCGAAGCGTTTACACATGATAGCTTCGGAAGAGATACACTCACGGGCATATCTATTGAGCCTTACAAACTCCCTTTCATATTCTGTAACGGTCATTCAGCCCTGTTTAAGCTCAAGAAACTCTTTACGTTTTTGATCGATGAATCTTTGGCTGATATACATTTTACAAAACTCCGTCAGAAAGAATTCCCAAGTAACCCGCTCTCTCGGAACAACCGAAACTAAGGTATTCCACCAGTGATAGGTAGCATCACGAAGCAAAGACACAACACATTTCAAACACTTGTCAGGGGTACATGATAACTTATCGAAGACACGTATAGTATTCTCAAGCTAGAATTTCGCTCTCTCCGCATCATCACTAACAGTGGCTCTGAACTCTTCAGCCCAATATTTTCTAATTTTATCAACCGAGGTCTTACTCGATCTCAACGGATCAGTCATAGGAGGCACTACAGGTGTCGAAAGCGGAGTATTCGATGGCGAGGGTTGTGGAACAGCCAGATTAGTTCGAATAAATTGAGTGAAGTAATCACTCATCATAGCATAGAAGGCTTGTTTTGCCTCCTCATCTTGATTACTCGCATTTGGCTGAGAGTCATTCGGCGTTGTCCCTTACGCGGGAGCAGGCTCTACGCTCTCAACATCATCTGTTACAGCTCGATAGGGATTAGGATTCATTTACTCCATGAAAAACACATTTCAACTATCAGAAGTCATCACACTATCGTATTAACATATTATGGCATGTATAGCTAGACTCACACACGCTACATTAGTCCTAGAATCGACTAAACCGTAGCTCTGATAGCAATAAAATGTAACACCCTATAACCCTCATCCGTCGCCGGAATAGAGTCACAAGGTATTACATAACTAATTACAACCTCAGGACATTCAAAGATACACTTAGAAATCATTATCAAGTGAATTACAATGTCATACAATATTTTCATGACAAACGAACCATTTCTCATTCTTGATAATTCAATAATTATAACAACTACTGAACATGCTTATATGTATATGTATATATACTATAACTGAATATATCATCTAAAACCAAGACATTTCCAGAAACATTAATTCAACTATGGAACCTTACTAAAGAAATGAATAAGCCATCTTCTCATGGCTTTAGTATATACATAGCCAAAATATAGTTTGTTTTCAAAAGAGAAAGTTAAGCCTATACATGCCATCTTTCAAAATATATAGACTTTTAAAAGTACCAAAATAGTAACGATAGTGTCGATGACTTCAGAGTGGATCCCCGAGCTCGTAGCTTCCAATCAAGATCTATAAAATAAAATGAAACACATATATTTGCAGTCAGTAATTAAGCTTAGTAAGTCTTAAGTAATTTAGACAACAAAATTTATTTATGTCCATTATTCTTATATAACATATTTGAAATGTACACTAATTGGCCGAATATGCATAGCCATATTATATCCATTTCATTGCCATATCACTTCTTTAAATCTTGAAGTCACATAATCACATCATCTACAAGCTTCGATGTAATTCTTTAACTTGGCTTAATAGCTTAATTCAAAGCATCACATTCACATATAATTTCAATGATCATAATCACATATATAACATATACTTTCATGTATTAAAATTTCACAATGGCTGAATATATGTTTGTACATATATATATATATAACAATCTCACAAATACTTCCCAATTCCACATCCAAAATTCTATTGAGATCATTCTCACATATTAGGAAGTAAGTAGTACATACCTGGCCACTTAATGCATTATATGAATTCACTTGTCATTATGGCACAGAACCTCGTTGTTTTATATACTTATAAATTCGCCGACAATTCAGCCTGCTAGGTATAAACCTGTGTTCATCACTGGCACAAGCCTGCTAGACTTTTTAAGTCCGAAATTACTTCACTAGCATTTCGCCTGCTAGGTTCAAGGCCCGATATCATTTCACCGGCGTTACGCCTGTTAGGCTCAAAGCCTGATATCATTTCACTAGCTTTAAGCTTGCTGGAGGAATACCCGAATATCACATTACGATAACTAATTCACACGTTATTTCATATTTCCATAATCTATGCTTCAATTTACGTATGGCTAAGGCACATGCAACTCTGTACAAAGGTTTCCACAATTCGATACAGCACATAGACTTAGTTTACGCATGATAGCACATAGTTTATCAAATTTGACTTAAATACAATAGTCACATTCGGCTTATAGCATAAAATTGCAATTCACTTTCGACATATTGAATGTAATAAATCAAACATTCACATATCATATTCATATAGTCTCAAACATACAAAAGAATCAAGCTCACATACTTAATAACTTACCTCTATTGTCGTCGAACGACTATAGATCGACTATTCCACAAGTTTTGCTTTCCCCTATCCGAAATTGATTCCTTTTGTTCTTGAGCTAAATTAAACAAATTCAACTTATCACCAATCCATTATTCATGCATCTTATTTGGTTATAACATACTTCATTCAATTCAAAAATATAATTATTTACTTAATGATACATTTGGCAACCATATACAATTAAAAAGTATCAAATCATACACATCATTTGGCCACTTAAGCCTATCACAAATTTTATTTTCAAAATTTATACTTTGTAAGTCACATTCGGGCATTCATTTACACATTACTTTAACCATTTCTTTCATTTAAACAACTTGAGCACAACTCATTCATTCATGGACACATTCGGCTTATGTAACCTTTTAACTATTTCAACTCAAACACTTTGGCCACCTTTTAAATCAATTCATGCACTCAAGAATTAAATAAATTCACTAATCCACAATCAATCAATTCTTTCCACATCAAAATATCCGCATCTTACCTTAATTTAAACTCGACATTCACTTTATAAACATAGTTTTATCCATTTCTCTATTTAACTAGAACCAAAGTGAATTTCAACTTAACAGGGTTCACTTAAGGCATCATATCCACACAACAAATCACATTCGGCACTCTCTTCTAAATTTTAGTTAACATCACTTATAATCAAAGTGCAAATAATCTCATACACAAAAACATACGGCACTTCATTTCCATCTACTAATATACATGTATCACATAAGATCATTCTCTATTATTAAACCAATTCGAAACTCTTAACAACAATTGTAATACGAATGCATTGTCTTTTAACATCTAGCATAAGTTTTCTCATTAATCAACTATAGTTGAATACCCTTTAAAACTACCCAGAGCATTACATTAGTTATAAACACAAGTACACGTTTCAAGACCTCCTTATCATCTTTTTAAAACACCAACATTACTCAAATATTTGCTTAAGTCTATATTCGACAAAAATATACATAATTTAACACACTAGCCGATTACCAATTAGCATTTAATACACATAGATGTATTTAACTAGCTCAACCCTCACCTTTCTACCATTACTAATCAAAAACATCAAAGCACCAAACCATTCTATACATTTCTTTCATGATCGAATGTATACAAAACCAAAACCTTAAAATTTAGCACATATACTTATTGACCGTATGCACATAGCTTTTACATTCATCCTTAACATAATTTATCAAGCTTCAAACTCTAATTTACACCTTATATTATTTAAAACATCCACCACAAATTCTTTTCTTATGCAAAAACCACCCCATGGTCGAATGCCCTTATCACCAATAAGCCATACTATGCACACATTCCACAATTAAACTCACAAGCCTTTAATCACATAAATTTTATCATTAGAAGGTCCATCTAACATTCATTCATTGATTTTAAACATCAAATTCGAAATTCAAAACCTTTTCCTCATGGCCGAACATCCAAATAACACCAAATTCAAAGATTAAAATCATGGGTCTAGGAGGGTATAAAACAAAGAACTCAAAACATCAAAATAAAACTCAAATTATCATGAATTTACCTTGAATTTTGACCTCCAAGTGACCGACTATCAAAGGACCTTCGCTTCTTATTTTTTTTTCTTTGGTTTCGGCAAACATGAGAAAGATTTAATGAAGCTTTGTTTTTATCACCCACTTTATGATATATTATAACCATTTTGCATATTATAAAATACATTATGATTATATCTTCTTATTATATAACATATAATGCCTTATACTAACTCCCACTACTGTACACTTTAAATAAAATGGCTTAATAGCCATGCAAATCCTTCACATTTGAAATCCTCAAAATCGGCCACTTTGAAATTTATCAACCACACTTTCAAAATTTAACAATCAAGCCTTTTTTAAGTATTTAACCACTTATATGATCAAATTCCCTTACTAACTTTTGGCATACTAATTCACATATAAAACACACAAGTTATAACATTCAATAAATTTTCTAACTTGGTTTCGTGGTTCTGAAACCATAATTTCGATTAGGGTCAAAATAGGGCTGTCACACGGCCACAAAGTCCCTAAGACTATGGTGTTTTTGACTTCTGAAGTGATGAAAAAAATAAATGATTTGAGGTGTTTATCGACAGAGACTAAGGGTTTGAAGAGTGTGAAATTCAGCTAAAAGAGATGAAGAAGAATAGAGGGGTTTGGCTAGAAGAAATCGGCACCAGAAGTAGTGTTTCGAGATTTTGGCTTTTAGTAGTTGATGGGTTTTAGAAGAAAAGAATGGCAGATTCAGTTTTTGAAACAAAGAAAAGGGAAGATAAGTGAGGAGGAGAGGTGGTTTCGGCTTGAAAATAAAAGAAGAAGGAAAAAGATTGGAAGAAGAAAGGAGAAAAGAAGGGAGAATTCGGCAGAAAGGAGAACTTTTTCTTACTTTTCAGATTTTTGGTACACTACGAGAAGAGTAGAACAAAGATGAGAACCCTAGGTGGCTAACCCTAATTTGGCAAGATAGTAAAAAGAAATTAGAACTTACCGTAATGGCTATTCAAACCAACAGCCTAACCTCGCTAAAGCCCTACCCGAGTGCTCCTATCTAAATGACCAAATTGGTAAAATTAAAAGTATCACCCACTTACCTTGTGACTTGAACTCTGGCCCTTAGACTCTGTCTACGCGCCACTTTTTTAGGAACTTAGTGGTGCCACCTTGCCACTTTACCAAGGCCCTCTTTATGCCTTAACTTGCTAGCATTTTCTTAAAGGCCTACTTAACCAAGCCCCCTTCCCTTAAAATCCAAAATTGATATTTTTTGTCGGGTTTTAACTCAGGCTTGGACATCCTAAAGTCCCACAAACACATTTAAACATAATTTTAGTAACCAAAACTCTAAAATTTCAAGATTTCACCAAAGTCACAAAAATCCTGAAATAATCTCAAAAATCAGGGCGTTACAATTTTCGTAATTTCTTAATAGTAAGGGTTTTAATTAGGAACTTTAGCCCATCAACAAGTCCTCGTGGCTAAAGTGAATAGACACTATGCACCAAGTAGGATTCAAGAGAAGAGGAGGTGGGTCACTAGGACCGCTTAAGTACTAAGTTCTTTCTAGATCCAATCCTAGACATGCATACATCCATTGCCACACTCTAACCTTGCGACTTGTCCACAGACATGTTTGATTAATTAATTAAGTATTATGTTGCTTGAGAGTACATTAAATCTAGGCCTAGAGTCCACCATCAAACCCTAGCAATCTACATGCTTCTCTAAAATCACATATGGCCCATCAAACCCAATCATGTCCATATGGCCCATTAGGCCCATTTGCAAATATATGGCCCACCAGGCCCGATCTTGTTCAAATCATTCAACCATCAATACCAACTCATCATTTAATATCACTTATCAAATTTTATCGATTTTGGCCCACGAGCCCTTCGGGCCCATTTAGCCCCCTTCTGGCCCGGTTAGCCAACAATGCCCGAGACCATGAGATCACTCTCTAGGCCTTAGTAGTCATAACAGTATCTCCACATGAGTGTTCACACACTCGTATGGTTGCCAGCGCTAGCCTTTCGGCTTTTTGGCTTTTCGACTTTTCGAGATTTCGGCTTTTGTCGATTTGTCGTGTGTGAAGTGTATGTGCACACCTAGTTAATGAGACATGTTACACTATCCCCAACCTTGAACCTACATCCAATACCAATCCTCAAATCAATCCCACACTTAACCACAACATTTACCAAAAACCGAAGCCTTACCATAACTTTAACGTGTACCATTAGTTCCTATAGCCCCTCATTAGCTACTATTCACGAATATCCTTAGATCTACATTAATCTTAATTATTAAAGATGAAATAGTAGGTGACTTGTTTCCACTTAAGTCACCCTTTCTCTTACTATAGACTATTCGGCCAACATATCCCAAAACCAAGAACACTTAACCAAAAGCCAAAACGATAGATAGTTTTTTGGCAGAGACTTGTAGATCCCTATCACGTTTGCAATTTTTGAACCCTACCCTTGTTAATATAGGGTTAGCGACAAAAGAGAATTAGATAGTCCTCCGGCTTTTACCAAAACACACTAAGGATGTTTGACTAAGTACTTACCGAATCTAACCTTTGATCCTGCGGCCTAGGTAGCTACTGAACGAGATTCGGCTTTTAAAACTTGATTAAGAGTAGATAACAGCAACTGATTTGTGATGGTGGGAAACAACAAGGAATCGGCAAAAAGATAGGACTTTTCGATTATAAGGGAGTATTCGACTTTTAGAGAAAGAAGAAGAACACAACACCAATAGGGATTTTAATAAAAAGGAATGATGGTTATTCGACACTGGAAGAAACAAAATAAGGGGAAGAAGAAGAAAAGTAATAGAAAACCAAAGAATGTAACGCCCTAATTTTTAGGTTTTCAGGATTTTTGTAATTTTTGGTGAAAACTTGAAATTCTGTTGTATGGATGTGACATTTATGTTTTGAATATGTTAGTGGACTTTTAGAAAGCCCAAGCTTAGGTTAAAACTCGATAAAAATATCAAATTTTGAATTTTAGTAAAGGGGACTTGGTTAAGTGGGCTTTTACGAAAAAACAAGGGAGTTGGATCACAAGTGAGCTGTTGGTAAAGTGGCAAGGTGGTGCAACTAAGCTCCAAAAAAAGTGGTGTGTGGAGTGTATGCTAAGGCAAGTGTTCGAGCATAAGGTAAGCAGTATTTTATGTTTTATTTTTGTGCATGTGCCAGACATGTGATGGTTTCCAAGTAGAACTCTACTGAGGAGAGTTTGAGATGTTGTTGAGATTAGATCAGGTGGGATAAGGGGAGAGATTTTAGGAACTTTTGAACGGTGGAAGAGTTGGCCGATTATGGGGATCTTAGGAAGCAAATTCGGCACTTAGGTTGGGTAGGTTACAATTTCGGCATTATTGAGCTTGGTGTGCCGAATTGTGTTAGCAAACCCTCTCTTCCCTTTGTTCATCTTTTATTTTGCTTTCTTCTCATCTTCCCAAACCGAAACAACCTTTTCCCTTTGCTCATCTTTTTATTTCTTTTTGTCAAAACCAAATCTGCCATTCCCCTTTCTTTAATCACTTTTGCCGAATAGTCATAAAAGCCAAAAACGCAACTCTTGTTTCCCTTGGGCTGATTTCTTCTTGATTGAATACCTTTACTCTTTTCCTCCTCTTTTAGCTGAATCATATAACCACAATAACCTATTGACATTCTATTCTTCTCATCTCAAAGCCTTCACTTTTCTTTCTCTTTCATTTGACAAAAGTCGAAACTATCATGTTCTTAGTGTTTTGGAAACCGAACTTCTTAGAGTTTTAGATTCACTTATTGCTTGCGTTATTTGAGTTAGAAACAATATCAGAATCACTCGGGTTTAGTGAAACTTTCGGTAAGTTCCCAGACTTCTCTTCTCCATTCACTATTTCATGATTTTAAGAAAAGCTAAAAACCCCTATAGGTAAGGGTGTTTGTCGGCTAGTACTAAAAGGGTTGGTGTTGTTATTGTTATTATTTTGTGTTAGTGTGGATTAAAGACTATTAATCGAAGGCATGGACAAGTGGAACGACTAGATTAAGATCTAGTCCATATTTTCGACAAGGGGTAAGTGTTCTAAGGCTTTATTGTGGTTGGCAGAATGTGTAAGTGTGTAATAGTCAAGTTCATAGTTATCGTCGATTCGTAGTTAACATGTTAGTGATGTATTGTAGGCTAATCGCATGGGAAAGCTCGTGGTAGTAATCGCAAATAGGTGTGTAAACGAACACCCTTTCTGTAGTCTAAATCGACAAGAGTCGAAAAGCCAAAATGCTGAAATTCTGGCATTTCGTGGGCTTATGAGTGTACGAATGCTCGTGGGTCAGTTGGAGGTGTTAGAGTTGGTAATCAAAACCAGCAAGGCTATGCAAATCATATTTTCGTGCGCTTCAGTAATTTGGGCCTCGATGGGCTGAATTTGGGCCCAATGGGCTTACGGGCCCGTCTGGGTAAATTTGAGCGGTAAGTATGTTCTGTTGGATCGTTTGGATTGAGTGGGCTAAAATGGCTGATATGACACTGAAGGGCCCATTAGGGGTTTTAGGGCCCAATAGGGCAAAGTTGTTCAAATGAGCTAGAGAGACTACTCGTATAAAAATGAACTGTAATATGCATGAAACCCTAAATAAAATCAGAATAATTACTATAATACCCCTTAGGGTGGGAAATTTCTATTTTACCCCTAGGTGCAAAATAACCATTATATCCCTGGGGTTGTTTTTGACTAAAATGCATGTTTTACTATTCCTAGTTACTGTATGCTATAACATGATATTTTGTTGCATGGGTTGGGTTCATTGATGGAGGAAGTGATACTGTTTACTGAAAAGGGCATTGCCTCGTTACTGTACTGGTGGCAATGCCACATATACTGTTTACTGAAAGGGGCTCTTCCTCATTTCACTATTCTGGTGGTTTGGCCACAATTACTGTTACTGGAAGCTATGCTGCAACTGAGGTGTGCTAGCTGGGTGGGTTGAGTTATTCCCCACATAGTGTGCTGGTTGGTACAGGGGTGTATATGGCTAGATTGGGTTACACTTGCATTCATGCATAATTATTGAATTGTTACTGTTCTAGGCTAAAGGCCCACACTACTATCTGAATAGGGCTTCAGCCCAGTACTTACTGAGACTGATTAGGGTTTCGGCTAGTAGGCTTGAGTCAATTTGGGCTTTGGATGGGCTTTTTTTGTACACTGAGTTTCCAAACTCACCCTTTTCCTTCCATCCGTGCAGGTGGGCCCTAGATTGGTGGACTTGGAGCTGGAGGGATTCAGAGTGGCCATGTGGACTACTTATTTCAAGTTATTTTCACTATTTAAATTAATTTACTTTTATTTGGTTTTAGGTTTGTAATAAGGCCGCTTTAATTGTTTTATTTGGTTTTATCTTAAGTTTGATATTATTGAATTCATTTCAAACAAATTATCTTAGGACGTGTTTTTATGAAAAATAGTCGTTTTCAAAATATATCGATTATAAAACAAAGTTTCTGCAACATAAACATTTTCAAAATAAATAAACACTTCAAATGAACCAAAACTGATTTTGTTTTATATAAACAAGACACTAAATTAAAGTGTGGCAATGGTTGTGTGCATGTCTAGGATTGGATCTAGGTAAGAGCTTGGTACTTAAGTAGTTTAATTGACTCACCTCCTCTTTTTTGGAATCCTACCTGGTGCATAGCTTCCATTCACTTTGATCTATAAACAAAGATGTTTCTTAAACGCCAAGAAGGGTTACAAATAAAATCGTGCTTTTCAAAAATACTTCAATGTAGCACGTTAGATCTGGCCATAACATCTAGGCCGGGTTTGGGATGTTACATTTAGTGGTAGCAGAGCCAAGTTGCAACAACTCGGCTGTGGATCAGGTCCAAAAAGTTTTCGAGAAATTTTAAATCAAGTCAAAGGAGGGCAGTTTTTGAAAACGGTTTTTGAAAAATTGTATAAAAACTCTCTTTAAAATTCATTTCTTCAAAGAAAGCATGTTTTAAGGGTTTTAAGCTTAAAATTTTAGAGTTTTCTGAAATTGGGTTTCTAAAGAAGTGGCACACTGAATCCCCAGTACCAAGTCTGTAAGTGTTCTTTTTCTTATACTGTACTGTATTGAAATATTACCGTAAGATAGAACTTAAACCATACTATGATACTGTAGTTAGGGCAATACAGAAAATTGTAGAGACTGAAACAGTAAGGAAACAAAACCCTAGAAAACTGAGACATGAGCTAGACTATGAATTTGCGGAAACAAACTCTGAATCTATACTTATTCATAAAACATGTGTAATAAACACTGAAACATTAAACTGATATGATAAAATTTGTAATAAGATAAGTCGATATAAATACGAGCGTAACTCGTGGACGTGGCCGTGGACATGGTCGAATTAGTGCCCAAGGTAGATCGTTAGCATCGGGGCATATGCCTGCAGTAGAAGCACTGGCACCACCGACAACTGAGACTGGGTCAGATATTTGGGCTGCGGGGGATGATGCTTTGTCCCAGGCAATGTTAAGAGTTCTAGAAAGGGTTGCCGGAGCGAGTACTGAAACTCAGAATCGGGGATCTATTTCTAAGCGGCTTCGAGCTAACAAAGTGGAAATCTTTAGGGGTATATCTGGTGTAGCCCCGAATGTGGCTGAGTACTAGTTGGAAGCCACAGAACGGATCATGGATGACCTGGACTGCTCAATGGAGCAGAAGTTGTAAGGAGCAGTGTCTTTGCTGCGTGATGAGGCCTACCAGTGGTGGCTCACCGTGAAGGATTGTACTTTAGCTAAAAGGATAACTTGGGATTTGTTCAAGACAGCTTTCAAAGGGAAATATGTTGGGGCGAGCTATGTGGACGCCTAGAGAAAAGAATTTCTAAATCTGACTCAGGGTAATAAAATGGTCGCTGAATATGAGGCGGAGTTCCCAAGGTTAAGCCGATATGCAGGAGGGATAGTCACCACAAAATATGAGTGTAGCATACGGTTCGATGATGGTCTTAGAGATGAACTTAGGGTGCTGATTGCTCCACAGAGAGAACGTGATTTCGTGGCCTTAGTGGAAAAGGTTAAAATTGCTGAAGAGGTAAAACGCACTGAGTGACAAACTCGTGATAAGGACCGAAACTGATTTAGGAGGGATTCTAGACCCTCAGGTGCTGCGGGCAGGAATATCAAATGGGCTAGAGTGGATGAGCTGGTTCGAGCAGTTCCGATGAAAATGGTTAGACCGCAGGTTTGTAGAGATTGTGGCAGAGCACATTTGGATGAGTACTGGAAATGGATTGGGGCATGTTTTCGGTGTGGATCTGAGGATCATATAGTCAGGGATTTTCCTCAAAGGCCGCCTCAGGCTCAAGTTGCTGAACAAAGGGTTGCTCAACCAGTGCGAGGTGGACCACAACCACCGAGGGGCCATGGTCAAGGTAGGGGCAGAAATGGAAATGGTCGTGGACGCGGAGCACCTGGCAAGGGGCTGGTCATGCTAAGGCTCATTAGCCAGCTTTGGTATATACTGCTCGTCACCGAGAGGAAGGTGATACACCTGATGTTATAACTGGTACATTTTTTATCTCTGACATGCTATACACTGCTTTGATAGATGTGGGTTCCACTCATTCTTATGTTGCATATGAAATATCTGGGTCGTGGGGTGTGCATTCTGAGGAAACTGTGACTGGGGTAACTGTGATTAGTCCACTGGGTCACTCGGTTAAAGTAGACAAACTCTTTAGGGAGGTGCCTTTAGAGACTCAAGGTAGGATTTTCTGTGGGGATTTAATGGAGTTACCATTCGGAGAGTTTGATCTTATTCTGGGAATAGACTGGCTTACTAAGCAGAAGGCAACTTTGGATTGTGCAGCTAAGAGAATAGTTTTAAGGACTACTGATGATAAGGAGGTGATGGTTATTGGGGAGCGAATAGACTATCTGTCTAATGTCGTTTCGGCTCTAAGGGCAGAGAAGTTGATTCACAAAGGTTGCAAGGCATTTTTAGCATTTGTGAGTCAGACTGAGATTGAGAATTTGACTGTAGAGAAGGTTAGAACTGTTAACAAATTTCAAGATGTTTTTCCTGAGGAGCTTCTTGGATTGCCTCCCAATCGTGAAGTTGAGTTCGGAATTGATCTATTCCCTAGAACAGCTCTAGTGTCCATCTCACCTTATAGGATGGCACCGAAGGAGTTGGCTGAATTGAAAGCACAAATCCAAGAGTTGTTGGATAGAGGTTTTATTAGACCGAGTGTGTCTTCGTGGGGAGCTCCAGTGCTGTTCGTAAATAAAAAGGATGGGACGATACGTATGTGCATCGATTATCACCGGTTGAACAAACTGACGATAAAGAACAAATACCCTTTGCCGAGGATCGATGATCTGTTTGACCAGCTTAAAGGGGCTTCAGTATTTTCCAAGATTGATATTCGATCTGGATATCATCAGCTAATAGTCAAGGAAGTGGATGTTCATAAGACTGCATTCAGAACTTGGTATGGTCATTACGAGTTTCTGGTTATGCCATTTGGATTGACGAATGCGCCGGCAGCTTTTATGGATCTAATGAATCATGTTTTCCAACCTTACTTGGTTCGATTCGTGGTAGTTTTTATTAACGATATACTGGTGTATTCTGAAACTGAGGAGAGGCATGATGAGCATCCTCGTATAGTTCTGCAAGTGTTGAGAGAGAAGCAACTCTATGCAAAGTTCAGTAAGTGTGAGTTTTTGTTGCGAGAAGTGACTTTTCTGGGGCATGTTGTTTCTGCTGAGGGGATTAGGGTGGATCCTTGGAAAATTAAGGCAGTTTTGGATTGGAAGCCGCGACGATCGGTATCAGAAATTTGAAGTTTTCTGGGTTTGGCAGGGTACTACCGAAGGTTTGTGGAAGGATTTTCTTTGACTGTGGCACCATTAACGCAATTACTGAGGAAAGGAGTAACATTTGTATCGACTGAGAAGAAGTAAAAAGCTTTTGATAAGTTGAAAAAGGTTTTGACTAAGGCACCAGTACTGATTCTACCAGAGTATGGGAAAGATTTTACTGTTTATAGTGACACGTCGCATGTGGGCTTAGGTTGTGTACTGATGCAAGAAGGTAAGGTGGTCGCTTATGCTTCGAGACAGCTTAAGCCTCATGAAGCGAATTACCCTGCCCATAACTTGGAATTGGCAGCAGTTATATTTGCACTAAAGATTTGGAGACGTCATCTGTATGGGGAAAAGTGTATTATATACACGGACCATAAGAGTCTAAAGTATCTGTTGACTCAGAAAGAGTTGAACCGTAGTCAACGAAGATGGGTAGGGTTGCTTAAGGACTATGACTGTTCGATTGAGTATCACCCAGGCAAGGAAAATGTGGTGGATGATGCCCTAAGCTGTAGAGCTATAACTGAACTGAGAGCAATGTTTGCTCGTCTGAGTCTTTATGACGATGATAGTTTGTTGGCTGAATTGCAAGCAAAGCCAACCTGGATAGAAAAGATTAAAGAGAAATAGTTGAAAGATGAGTCGTTGGTTCCTCGATTTTAGCAAGTTAGTATTGATGGGAATTCTGATTTTAGATTGAATACTGATGGAGTTTTATGTTTTCGTTGGAGAGTTTGCATTCCGAAGGACTTTGAGTTGAGGCAATTAATTCTAAAAGAGGCTTATAGTGGACCTTGTGCCATGCATCCTGGAGGAAATAAACTATATCAGGACTTGAGAGAGTTGTATTGGTGGCCTGGACTTAAACGGGAAGTGACTGAATTCGTGGGAAAATGTCTAACCTGCCAGCAGGTAAAGGCTGAGCATCAACTGCCTTCTGGACTGTTGCAACCAATTCAGATTCAACTTTGGAAGTGGGAGAGGGTAACCATGGACTTTGTAAGTGGGCTACCCTTGACACCTTCGAAGAAGGACTCAGTTTGGGTGATTGTGGATAAGTTAACAATATCTGCTCATTTCATACCTGTCCGAACTGATTATTCACTTCAGAAGTTGGCCAAGTTGTATGTGGCAGAGAGAGTTCAACTTCATGGCATGCCAGTTTGGATTATTTCTGATCGGGATCCTAGGTTTACATCTCGATTCTGGCAGAAGTTGCACGAGGTGTTGGGACGCGATTGGATTTTAGCACTACTTTTCAACCTCAGACAGATGGGCAATCGGAAAGGGTTATTCAAGTTCTGGAGGATATGCTGAGGGGATGTGTTATCGACTTTTAAGGTAGTTGGGAGGACTACTTGCCATTGGCAAAATTTGCTTATAATAACAGTTATTAAGCAAGTATCCAAATGGCTCCATATGAGGCACTTTATGGGCGGAGGTGTCGTTCGCCTACTTGTTGGACAGAATTGGGAGAACGACAAGTTCTTGGACCAGAGCTGGTGGCAAATACTGAGGTTAAAGTTAAGTTTATTAAAGAGCATTTAAATGAAGCTTCTGATAGGGAAAAGTCTTACGCGGATTTAAAGTGTAAAGAGATTGAGTACTCAGTGGGGGATATCGTCTTTTTGAAGGTCTCACCTTGGAAAAAGATTTTGAGGTTTGGTAAAAAGGGAAAGTTGAGTCCACGCTTCACTGGACCCTATCGGATTCTTAAACGAGTAGGACCTGTAGCATATCAGTTGGATTTACTGCCAGAGCTGGACCGTATTCACGACGTCTTTCATGTGTCCATGTTAAGATGGTATCGATCGGATCCTTCACATATCATACCAGCGAAGGAAATTGAGGTGAAGACTGATTTGACCGTTGAGGAAGAACCTGTGCAAATACTGGATAGAGAGGTTAAAGTTTTGAGAAGGAAGTCAGTACCTTTGGTAAAGGTACACTGGCACAATCTTGGCAGAGAAGAGGCTACTTGGGAGCCAGAGGAAGCGATGCGTCAATAATACCCTCATCTGTTTGGATCAGGTAAATTTTTAGGACAAAATTTCTTTAAGGGGGTAGAGTTGTAACGCCCTAATTTTTGGGTTTTTCGAGATTTTTGTAATTTTTGGTGAAAACTTGAAATTCTGTTGTATGGATGTGAAATATATATTTTGAATATGTTAGTGGGCTTTTAGAAAGCCCAAGCTTAGGTTAAAACTCAGTAAAAATATCAAATTTTGGATTTTAGTAAAAGGGACTTGGTTAAGTGGGCTTTTAGGAAAAAAACAAGGGAGTTGGATCACAAGTGAGCTGTTGGTAATGTGGCAAGGTGGTGCCACTAAGCTCTAAAAAAAGTGGTGTGTGGAGCGTGTGCTAGGGCAAGTGTTCGAGTCATAAGGTAAGCAGTATTTTATGTTTTATTTTTGTGCATGTGCCAGACATGTGATGGTTTCCAAGTAGAACTCTGCTGAGGAGAGTTTGAGATGTTGTTGAGATTAGATCAGGTGGGATAAGGGGAGAAATTTTAGGAACTTTTGAAAGGTGGAAGAGTTGGCCGATTGTGGGGATCTTAGGAAGTAAATTCGGCACTTAGGTTAGGTAGGTTACAATTTCGTCATTGTTGAGCTTGGTGTGCCGAATTATGTTAGCAAACCCTCTCCTCCCTTTGTTCATCTTTTATTTACCTTTCTTCTCTTCTTCCCAAACCGTAACAACCTTTTCCCTTTGCTCATCTTTTTCTTTCTTTTTGTCAAAACCGAATCTGCCATTCCCCTTTCTTCAATCTCCTTTGCCGAATAGTCATAAAAGCTGAAAACGCAACTCTTGTTTCCCTTGGGCTGATTTCTTCTTGATTGAATACCTATACTCTTTTTCTCCTCTTTTAGCCGAATCACATAACCACCATAGCCCGTCGACATTCTGTTCTTCTCATCTCAAAGCCTTCAGTTTTCTTTCTCCTTCATTTGACAAAAGTCAAAAATATCATATTCTTAGTGTTTTGGAAACCGAACTTCTTAGAGTTTTAGATTCACTCATTGCTTGTGTTATTTGAGGTAGAAACGAGATCAGAATCACTAGAGTTTAGTGAAACTTTCGGTAAGTGCTCTGACTTCTCTTCTCCATTCACTATTTCAGGATTTTAAGAAAAGCCAAAAACCCCTATAGGTAAGGGCGTTTTTCGACTAGTACTAAAAGGGTTGGTGTTGTTATTGTTTTGTTTTGTGTTAGTGTGGATTAAAGACTATTGATCAAAGGCATGGACAAGTGGAACGACTAGATTAAGGTCTAGTCCATATTTTCGAGAAGGGGTAAGTGTTCTAAGGCTTTATTGTGGTTGGCCAAACGTGTAAGTGGATAATAGTCAAGTTCATAGTTATCGTCAATTCGTAGTTAACATGTTAGTGATGTATTGTAGGCTAATCGCGTCGGAAAGCTCGTGGCAGTAATCGCAAACAGGTGTGTAAACGAACACCCTTTCTGTAGTCTAAATCGGCAAGAGCCGAAAAGCTAAAATGTCAAAATTCTGACATTTCATGGGCTTGCGAGTGTGCGAATGCTCGTGGGTCGATTGGAGGTGTTAGAGTTGGTAATCGAAACCAGCAAGGCTATGCAAATCGTATTTTCGTGCGTTTCGATAATTTGGGCCTCGATGGGCTGAATTTGGGCCCAATGGGCTTACGGGCCCTTCTGGGTAAATTTGAGCAGTAAGTTTGTTCTGTTAGACCGTTTAAGAAAACTGCTAAAACAATCTTGGAAATTTGGATTGAGTGGGCTAAAATGGCTAATATGAACTGAAGGGCCCATTAGGGGTTTTAGGGCCCATTAGGGCAAAGCTGTTAAAATGAGCTAGAGAGACTACTCGTATAAAACTGAACTGTAATATGCATGAAACTCTAAATAAAATCAGAATAATTACTATAATACCCCTTAGGGTGGGAAATTACTATTTTCCCCTAGGTGCAAAATGACCGTTAAACCCCTGGGTTGTTTTTGACTGAAATGCATCTTCTACAGTTCCTGTTTACTGTATGCTATAACATGATATTCTGTTGCATGGGTTGGGTTCATTGATGGAGGAAGTGATACTGTTTACTGAAAGGGGCTTTGCCTCGTTACCGTACTGGTGGCAATGCTACATATACTGTTAGAGGCTCTGCCTAGTTTCACTGTTCTGGTGGCTTGGCCACAATTACTGTTACTGGGAGCTATGCTGCAACTGAGGTGTGCTGGATGGGTGGGTTGAGTTATTCCCCACATGGTGTGCTGGTTGGCACGGGGTTGTATATGGCTGGATTGAGTTACACTTGCATTCATGCATAATTATTGAATTGTTACTATTCTGGGCTAAAGGCCCACACTGCTATCTGAATAGGTCTTCAGCCCAGTACTTACTGAGACTGATTAGGGTTTAGGCCAGTGGGCTTGAGCCGATTTGGGCTTTGGATGGGCTTGTGTTAGACACTGAGTTTCTAAACTCACCCTTTTCCTTCCATCCGTGTAGGTGGGCCCTAGACTGGTGGACTTGGAGCTGGAGGGATTCAGAGTGGCCATATGGACTGCTTATTTCAAGTTATTTTCACTATTTAAATTAATTTACTTTTATTTGGTTTTGGGTTTGTAATAAGGCCGCTTTAATTGTTTTAGTTGGTTTTATCTTAAGTTTGATATTATTGAATTCATTTCAAACCAATTAGCTTAGGACGTGTTTTTATGAAAAATACTCGTTTTCAAAATATATCAATTATAAAACAAAGCTTCCGCAACATAAACGTTTTCAAAATAAATAAACACTTCAAATGAACCAAAACTGATTTTGTTTTATATAAACAAGACACTAAATTAAAGTGTGGCAATGGTTGTGTGCATGTTTAAGATTGGATCTAAGGAAGAGCTTGGTACTTAAGTTGTCTAATTGACTCACCACCTCTTTTTTGGAATCCTACCTGGTGCATAGCTTCCATTCACTTTGATCTATAAACAAAGATGTTCCTTAAACACCAAAAAGGATTACAAATAAAATCGTGGTTTTCAAAAATACTTCAATGTGGCACGTTAGATCAGGCCATAACGTCTAGGCCGGGTTTGGGGTGTTACAAAGAACCTTTCAAAGGAATTTGGTATCCCCTATTTATACACAAAATTGAAACTCTGCCTACCCCCAAAGTCCTAATCGGCTCTAACTCTTCCCCATCTCATCTCCTTCTTTTTTCTCCTTGATAACTCCCCAATCTTTTTCCTAAACTCTTTCTTCTGATCACTCTCCTTAGAGTCCATCGTCACACCTCTTCCAACCTTCTAGAAGGCCAAAATTAAACTCTTAAAAAAATACTAAGCTAGGATTCGAACCTAAGATCTCCTTACTAGCCTATAACGCTACCTTCCTATACCTTAAGTGGCATCACTTAGCCACTCCACCACAAGGCTCTTTGATGCCATTTTTCCCTATTTTTATTTAAAAGCCCAACTACACACCACCCTAGTTCCTTTAATAATTAATTAAAAATTCCTTCTCCTCAAAGTTCGAACCTAGAACTTCTCCAACACCCCTAGACACTCCAAATTTATTAAACCCTTAAAGCCAACATGTCATTTGTCATTTCTTGCTTACTAAAAAAAATTATGAGACCCAAAGCCCAAAGCCCAAAGCCCAATTCATCTAGGCCTAAAATTCGGGGCGTTACACTCTAACCTTACGACTTGTCCACAGATATGCTTAATTAATTAATTAAATATTATGCACTTAAGGGTTCATTAGAATCTAGGCCTAAAGTCCATTATAAAACCCTAACAAGTCCACATACTTCCATAAGTTCATATGGCCCACCAGGTCCAATCATATCCATTTGCCACTCAGACCCAATCACAAATATCCGGCCCATCAGGCCCAGTCATATCCAACCCATTCAACCAACTTTACCAGCTCGTCACTTAATCGCACATATCAGTTTTTGCCAATTTGGGCCCGTGAGCTCGTTCGGCCCATTTAGCCCATTTTTGCCCAGTTGGCCAAAAAGTGGCCCGAGACCATAAGGTCGCTCCTTTGGTCCCAGTTGTCATATTGGTATCTCCACACAAGTGTTTGCACACTTGTGTGGTTGCCGACGATAACCTTTAGGCTTTTCAGCTTTTCGGCATTCCGGCTTTTTGGGATTTTTCGGCTTTTACTGATTTGTCATGTGTGCGGCGTATGTACACACCTAGTAAATGAAAAGTGTTACCCTCTCCTCATCCTCGAACCTACAACCAACACCAACCTTTAATTAATCACATGCTTAACCACAATATTTACCAAAAATCGAAGCCTTACCATAACCTTACGATGTGCTACAAGTCATAATAGCCCTTCCTTAGCTACTAATCACGAAGATCTCCTAGATCTGAATCAATCTTAATCATCAAAGATAGAATAATAGGTGACTTGTATCCAAGTTAAGTCACCCTTTTCCTCACCATAGACCATTCATGTAACATCCCAAAATAGGGACTAATCAGAATAATGGTTTCATAGCCACAAATCTAAGATAGAAATAATTATTTTATAATTATTTTGAGGTCTATATTATGATTGCATGATGGTGTGAAAATTTCTTGAAGAAATTCTATGCGTAAAGTGCTTAGTTTAAAATTAGGGACTAAATCGAATAAGTTGCAAAACTTGCATTCTAGAAGTTTCTAGTATGAAACTGTTCTGAAATATTAATTAGGAGGTCTTAAATAGTAATTTGGCCAATTTTGAGTTCATGGAAAAAATTTGAAAATGTATGGAATTTTTGAAAGTTTAGTAAGGAGGGGCATTTTGGTCATTCGGATATTAACATGAAATAAAAAGGGAAAAATAGCACAAAATTGATCATCTTCTTCATTACCACAAAATTTCAAGGGTTCTACATAGCTAGGGTTTGTTTCAAGCTTCCAAGCTCCATAGTAAGTGATTCCAAGCCCCGTTTTTAATGTTCTTTATATTTTCGTAGTCCCAATAGCTCGATAAAGCTTATGTTAGCAATATTTTAAGTTAGGGTTCATATTTGGGAAAACACCCATAGGTGAAATTTGTGTATTTTGATATTTTATGATAGAATATGAGGTTTTAAATTATGCTAGACAACTTGAGCTACTCAGTTTTAGGTAAAAATCAGTAAAAGGGCTTAATTGATAAAAATACCTATTGTACATAAGTGTATGTTATAGTAGGAATTTGACGATGATGTTGGTAAATAAATGACCAGCATGTCTTAAAATACAAGAATTTGTGATAAGTTTTGATTTCCGAGTCTTGGGGCAACAGTGTAAATATGCAAAAGTTTAGGGCAAAAATATAATTTTGCCAAAGTTTGAGTAAAGGGCTGTTTTGATAAATGTTGATATTAAATAAGTTAAATTTGCTATTATAGATCAAGAAGAATGAAATTCGGGAGTAGATCGGTGAAAAGAAAAAGTAAAGGACTAAATTGTAAAGTTTAGTTACATTTGGTATCGAGGTAAGTTTACAGTAAATAAATGCAATATTCCTTTATTTTACATTAGTGTTTTCAATTTCCATCTTTTATATATTCATTCTATGGAAATATTCAAAGTTGAATTAAAGACGATGTAACAGAGAAAAGCATTAGAAAGCCCGATTGAACCTTAGGAATGTTAGGATACGAAATGTCGTGACATTTGGGGTTGACAGGACAGGACAGGACAGAAATGAGCCATGTAAGTCCGTACTAGATATACGGCTTTGGAGACAGTATTGAGCCATGTAAGACCATATTAGATATATGTCATTGGAGACAGGAATAATTCATGTAAGTCCATGTCAAGGACATGGCATTGGCAGGATATTGTTAGACAGGAACGACCTTAGTATCCTTAGTATTCCGAGTGGTTCAACGAGCCATTATTCAAGTAAATGTACAGTGAATTATAAACAAAGGAAAGGTAGATTGTAATCATGAATAATGAAATGTCAGGCAAGAAATAAGGTAAGTGAAGAAGAAGAAGGCAGAAAATGAGATGTAAAGAAAGCTTATAATGCTAATTGATAGTTTGCATACTTATCCCATATGATGAATGTTGTAATTTATTTGCTTGTAAACTTACTAAGCCTAGTGCTTACCCTCTTTATTTCTTTCTTCTTATAGTTCTTACCAAGCCACTCGGGGATCAAAGGAAACGTCGGAGATCCGATCACACTATCGAGGAATTCTATCGGTATATTTAGACGTTTCTTTTCGTGTATGGCATGTATAGGGACTTGGCTTCTTTTGATATGGATGTCTTATGACATGTTCAATGAATGGGATGTAAATACTTGATAGTGAATAGATAATAAAATGGCTAATGATATACAAGTATGATAGTATGTATGCTTGAGTGATAACTATCACATGGAAATTAAGGAAAAATGTGAAAGTAGCTTAAAAACAGAACATTGTAACAGCAGTAACGTGAGTTTGAAAAATCACTAAAAATAATAGAAACATGGTTTGATGGTGAATAATATATGAAATTAAATCTTATTGTGTCTATTTTCATATGAAACAAACAAAACAGGTAAAGGTATTGTATTTTATGAGATATTTTCGTTTTAGTAAAACCGGGCCAGAGCGATTTCTGGATCCCCTGTTCCAACTTTGGAAATTCACCATAAATTGTACAAAACTAATTAGGAGGATTACTTTATATGTTCAGAATCCTTATTGATTATAGTTTTAAGAGAAACAAACGACATAGTCATATGAATTTTTTACAGGGAGAAAAGTGGTTCGTAATAAGTAGAGGTTAGTGCAGTTGAGTTCTAAAACAGGGGCAACTTTAACTAATAAATTGTGCTAATTGGCCCATCAAAAAATTCTAGAAAACAATTATAAGATAGATACATGAGTCTATATTTAGGGAAAATTTATGGATCTTGATTTCGAGTTTCGCAACTCGAGATATGATTTTTCAAGCGACCATGACGTAGATAAATTGCTTATTCCGAAAATCAAAATAGATAATGTAAAGTTGTTTAAAATGGTAAATTATGTGTAGTAACATTTCAAGCTTGACTCCGGCGACAGTCTCGGGCATGGGGGCATTACATTTATTGGTATCAAAGCAGGTTTAGTCGGTTCTCGGAATAGTTAGCACGAGTAAGAGTCTAGCTATACATGCCATACTTATATTTTGATAGTGTGACGACTCCTGACGATTTTTAAATATTTTGTTTTATAGTAATGGATCCCGAACGAGCTGGTGATGATGATATGGAAAGTAATGCGCCTGCTCCTGCGAAAGGGGCAGTGCCATCTGAGAATAGGCCAGTAACAGTTGATCAAGGAGGAGTGACTCGAGAAGCTCTTTTCCAAGCTTTGAATGATTGGTTTCCTGAGTTCGTTCGTATGAATCTGGCAGTTAGACCTCCACCCCCTCAGGATACTCAGGCTACCCATGTAGCTCAAGCTCCCTCAGTCACAGGTACAGTAATAAAAGAAAAGCCACCAGTTGATAAAATCAGGAAATATGGGGCAGAAGAGTTCCGAGCAACAAAAGACGATGATGCAGAAAGAGCAGAATTTTGGTTAGAAAATACCATCAGAGTCTTCGATGAATTATCTTGTACACCTGAGGAATGTATGAAATGTGTAGTATCACTTCTCAAAGATTCGGTCTATCACTGGTGGAAGACACTAGTATCAGTTGTACCGAAAGAGAGGGTCACTTGGGACTTCTTTCAGGAGGAATTTCATAAAAAGTACATCAGCCAGAGGTTTATTGATCAAAAGAGAAAAGAGTTCTTAGAGCTAAAACAAGGTAATATGACAGTGACTGATTATGAGCGTGAATTTGTTAGACTCAGTAAATATGCTCGAGAATGTGTGTCCACGGAGGCTATTATGTGTAAAAGGTTTGAGGATGGGTTAAATGATGATATCCGACTATCAGTGGGTGTTCTGGAAATAAAAGAGTTCGTCATTTTAGTTGACAGAGCCTGTAAAGCGGATGAGTTGTTAAAAAGAAAAGATAAAACTGAAACCGAGACGCGAGATGATACGAAGAAAAGACAAATGAGCAGATCATTTCAGGCTACATCCAAGAGGCCCAAAGAGTTTTCTACCAGATCTAGCTTTTCGGCAGGGCAATCTAGTCAGAATAGAGGTAGCAGATTTAAAGATCCGAAAGCTCAGACCACTTCGACCGCAAGTGTGGGTAATGTTAGATCGGGTAGATCGAGATGTCCACGATGTGGGAGACTTCATTATGGTCCTTGTCGAGCAGGAGAAAATGTTTATTATAAGTGTGGTGCTCCAGATCATTTTGTGCGAGAGTGTCCGGAGGTGGCTAACCGAGAAGTAAAACAGAGTGCTAGATCCAGAAATGCTCCTACCAGAGGCAGATCACCGAGACAACTGGGAGTAGGAGCAAGTAACAGAGGCACCTCTAGAGATTCGACGGTGAGACCAGATGCTGGAGCCCCTACAAGGACTTATGCTATTCGTGCTCGCGAAGAGGCATTCTCCCTCGATGTGATTAAGCGTACATTTTCTTTACATGACATTAATGTCGTTGCTTTAATTGATCCAGGTGAGTCTAGTAACGCCCATTATTCGATTCTGGCGACGGTTTCGGGTAAAGGGTGTTACATTTCTAATAAAAAAAATCTGATCTCTGGTAAGTCTAGTAACGCCTATTACTCGATTCTGGCGACAGTTTCGGGTAAAGGGTGTTACATTTTTAATTGGTATCAGAGCATGGTTTAGCTGATTCTCGGATTAGTGAAGTCAGTGTAATAGTCAGTCTATACATGCCAATTTTTAGATTTGATAGTGTGACGACTCCTAATGATTTTGAAATGTTTTTATTATAGTAAATGGATCCCAATCGAGATACTGTTGATGATGCTCAGAGTAATGCGCCTGCTCCCGCGCAAGGGACAGTGCCTGTTGAGAGTAGACCCGAGACCCAAGGTCAGGGAGATGAGGCTCGGGAAGTCTTTCTCCATAGAATGAGTAATTGGTATACAGAGTTTATTCAGGCGAATCCGAATGCTCAACCTCCTTCGCCCCTCCTATTCCTCAAGCCGTTCCCATAGTTCCTCCACAATCAGAAGTGGTAAGATTATCTAAGCCTCCGGTAGATAAAATCAGAAAATATGGGGCTGAAGAATTCCGAGCTAATGTGGATGATGATCCAGAGAAAGCTGAATTTTGGCTAGAGAACACAGTTAGGGTGTTAGAAGAATTATCTTGTACTCCCGATGAGAGTTTGAAATGTGCTGTCTCATTGCTGAAAGATTCTGCTTATTATTGGTGGAAGACCTTGACTTCCATTGTGTCTAGAGAAAGAGTGTCTTGGGATTTCTTTCTAGGGGAATTCCATAAAAAGTATATTAGTCAGTACTTTATCGATCAAAAGCGGAAGGAATTTTTAAACTTAAAGCAAGGGAGTATGTCAGTAGCCGAATATGAAAGAGAGTTTGTTAGATTGAGCAAGTATACCCAAGAGCTGGTAACCACTGAAGAAATGCTTTGTAAGAGATTTGAAGACGGACTGAATGAAGACATTCGATTACTTGTGGGAATCTTGGAAATTAAAGAGTTAGTAGTATTAGTTGAACGAGCCGTTAAGGCCGAAGCATTAAGCAAAGATAAAAAGAAGGCTGAGAATGAAGCTAGAGATTCTAGAAAGAGGTCAATGGGCCAATCATTTCAATCACAATCGAAGAAATCAAGAGAGATGAGTTCTCGATCAAATGCTTCGGTAAATTTTTCTCAGAGAGACCGTGGTAAGCAACGTTTTAAATCAAAGGGACAAACCACTTTGGCAACAAGTGTTGGTAGTGTAAGATCTGATAGGCTCGAATGCCAGCATTGTGGAAAGAGACATATGGGTGAATGTTATTTGTATAATCGAGCTTGTTTTAGATGCGGGTCTCAAAATCATTTCGTTAAAGAGTGTCCCAAAAAAGAAGAATTGGAGAGATCTCAAAATGTGAAACCAAGTAATGTGAGCAGAGGAAGACCATCGAAGAATGTGGGATCTGGAAATAGCAGCAGAAGTGAAAAGAAAGATATTACTGTAAGATCTGAACCGAGAACTCCAGCAAGAGCATATGCTATAAAGGCTCGTGAAGAAGCTTCTTCGCCTGAAGTAATTACTGGTACATTTTCTCTTTGTGATGATTCTGTTTTTGCGTTAATTGACCCGGGATCAACTCATTCATATATATGTGTGAAAATAGTGTCTGACAAGAATTTGTGTATCGAGTCCATTGAATTCGTGGTTAAGGTGTCGAATCCATTAGGAAAACATGTGATAGTAAACCAATTTTGTAAGAACTGTCCTTTGATGATTCATGGTCACTGTTTCCCTGTTGATTTGATGTTGCTTCCTTTTGATGAATTTGATGTCATTTTGGGGATGGATTGGTTAACCATGCACGGTGCTAAGATAGATTGTAGACGAAAGATCCTTGAATTGAATTGTGGTGATGGTGAAATACTCCGAATTGAAATGGATAAATCAGATTGTGTTTCGTCAATGATTTCTGCAATGTCTGCTTATAAATGTTTGAAAAATGGTTGTGATGCATAGTTGGCCTATGTATTGAACACTAAAGTGTCAAAAAAGGAAATTGAATCTTTGCCGATAGTATGTGAATATCTGGATGTATTTCCCGACGAATTGCCTGGATTACCTCCGGACAGAGAAATAGAGTTTGGTATTGAATTGTTTTCGGGTACTGCTCTGATATCGATTGCTCCGTATAGAATGGCGCCAGCCGAGTTAAAAGAGTTGAAGACACAGTTGCAAGAGTTGACTGACAAGGGTTTTGTGAGGCCAAGTTATTCTCCCTGGGGTGCTCCGGTTTTATTTGTCAAAAAGAAAGATGGAACATTGAGACTTTGTATTGATTATCGTCAGCTTAATAAAGTGACAGTGAAAAACAAGTACCTGTTGCCTAGAATTGACGATTTATTCGATCAGCTTAAAGATGCCTCAGTGTTTTCAAAAATTGATTTGAGGTCTGGATATTATCAATTAAGGGTTAAGGAATCTGATGTGTCCAAGACTACTTTTAGAACCTGGTATGGTCACTATGAATTTCTGGTAATGCCATTTGGATTGACTAACACTCCAGCCATTTTCATGGATCTGATGAACAGGATTTTTAGACCTTATTTAGATAAATTTATGGTAGTCTTTATTGATGACATTCTAATATACTCTAAAAGTGAGACCGAGCACGCGGAGCAATTGAGAATAATATTGCAAATTTTGAGAGAAAAGAAACTTTATGCTAAATTCAGTAAAAATGAGTTTTGGCTTAATGAAGGGGGATTTTTGGGACATGTAGTTTCAAGAGATGGTATTTGAGTGGATCCGAGTAAAATTTCTGCAATTGTAGAATGGAAGCCTCTGAAAAATGTGTCTGAAGTTAGGAGTTTTCTGGACCTTGCCAGATATTACCGTCGTTTTGTAGAGGGCTTTTCAATAATAGCTTCACCGATTACGAGACTGTTGCGGAAAGAAGCCAAATTTATATGGACGGATGATTGTCAGCAAAGTTTTGAAAGGTTGAAAAAGTGTTTAACAAAGGCACCAATATTAGTGCAACCAGAGTCTGGAAAGGAATTTGTTATTTATAGCGATGCGTCTTTAAATGGACTTGGGTGTGTTTTGATGCAAGAAGGAAAGGTAATAGCTTATGCTTCTCGACAACTAAAGCCACATGAAAAGAATTATCAGACTCACGATTTAGAGCTAGCCGCTATAGTTTTTGCTTTGAAGATTTGGCAACACTATTTGTATGGTGAAAAGTGTAGAGTGTACACCGATCATAAGAGTTTGAAGCATGTGATGACTCAAAAAGAGTTAAATTTGAGACAACAGAGATGGTTAGAATAACTGAAAGACTATGAGCTCATAATAGACTATCATCTGGGTAAAGCAAATGTGGTTGCGGATACTTTAAGTAGAAAATCTCTGTTTGCTTTGAGGGCTTTGAATGCGAATTTGTCGTTGGCTGATAAGGGTTTGTTGATAGCCGAATTAGTGGCAAAGCCATTATTTTTACAAGAAATTTGTGAAATCCAAAAATTTGAAAGTGATTTGTTAGCAAAGCGGACTCAGTGTGAAACTGACAGTAGTTCAGATTTTCGAATAAATTCCGATGGTTGTTTGTTGTTTTGTGATAGAGTATGTGTGCCGAAAAATACTGAACTGATTCAGAAGATTCTACATGAAACTCATGATAGTCGATGGTCAAAGCACCCTGGTAGTGTGAAAATGTATCAGGATTTAAAGAAAGTGTATTGGTGGCCGGGTATGAAACGGGATATTTCTAAATATGTGTTAAAATGCTTAGTATGTTAGAGAGTGAAAGCAGAACATCAATTCCCTTCTGGACTATTGCAGCCAATTATGATTCCCGAGTGGAAATGGGAAAGAATTACAATGGATTTTGTTTCTGGATTGCCTTTAACTCCGAGAAAGAAAGATGCTATTTGGGTAATAGTTGATCGATTAACTAAGTCAGCTCATTTTATTCCGGTGAAAATGGATTTTTCTATGGACAAATTAGCGGAGTTGTATGTCTCTGAAATAGTTAGACTGCATGGCATACCTGTGTCTATCATTTCTGACAGAGATCCTCGTTTTACTTCAAGGTTTTGGAAGAAATTACAAGAGGCATTAGGTACCAAATTAAATTTTAGTACTGCCTTTCATCCTCAGACAGACGGACAATCAGAAAGAGTGATTCAAGTGTTAGAGGATATGTTGCGATGTTGTGTTTTAAAGTTTGAAGGTAGTTGGGACAAATATCTGCCTTTGATTGAATTTGCATATAATAATAGTTATCAGTCAAGCATTAAAATGGCACCGTATGAAGCTCTATATGGACGAAAATTTCGGACTCCGCTGTATTGGACTGAACGCCGTGAAAGGCATATTCATGGGACAGATTTGATAAAAGAGACAGAGGACAAAGTGAAGGTAATACAGGATTGTTTAAAAGCAGCATCCGATCAACAAAAGTCATATGCAGATTTGAAAAGGAAAGAAATTGAGTTCCAAGTAGGAGATAAGGTATTCTTGAAAGTCTCCCCGTGGAAGAAAATCTTGAGATTTGGCCGTAAGGGTAAATTAAGTCCGCGCTATATTAGTCCGTATGAAGTAATCGAAAGAATAGGTCCAGTTGCCTATCGGTTATCTTTGCCTCTGGAATTGGAGAGAATTCATAATGTATTTCATGTCTCTATGCTTCGTTGATACTGGTCGGATTCATTGCATCTAATTTCACCTACTGAGATTGAAATTCGATCAGATATGTCATATGATGAAGAACCGGTTAAGATTCTGGCACGAGAAGTAAAATAGTTGAGGAATAAGAAGATTAAGTTAGTAAAGGTATTATGGCAACGTCATGGAATGGAAGAGGCAACATGGGAAACGGAAGAGACTATGAGGACTCAATATCCACATTTATTTACTGGTAAGATTTTCGGGGACGAAAATCCCTAAAGGAGGGGAGGATTGTGACAGCCCGAAATAGGGCCTAATTGGAATAGTGGTTTTGTAACCACAAATCCGAGAGAAATAAGTTAAATTTTGTGAATTTTATACTGCATAGGTTTATCGATTAAGTTCTGTGAGAAAATTGTTTAGAAATTTACTATTTTTGTGATTAATTGGAAAATATGGACTAAATTGCAAATAGGGGAAATTATGAGAATTAGATGAAATAGGGACTTGATTGAATTGTGATATAAATGAGGAGTGTTTATGTTGCAATTATACCATAAGTTAATAAGATGGACATAAAAGGGTAATTCTAGAGAAATTTTCAAGAAACATGGCTAAGGGCATTTTTGTCCAATTGATAAAAACTGTCATAAAAGATGAGGAAAAAAATGAAAATGTTCATCTTCTTCTTCTTTGAGCTGCCGAATTTCTCTCCACCATTGCTAAAGGGGTTTTGAGCTTTGTCAATCAAGTTGTAAGTGTATTTCAACCCCATTTTCAATTATTTTCATATTTTTGAGTCCCTTGAAGCTTAAATTTCATGATTTTGCTATTTATTTGAAAAGAAATTAAGGTTTGAAAATTACCCATTGTAGAGAAATGTTGTTACTTGATGAATTTTGGTAGTAATTGAGTTATTGATGTGTTATTTACGTGTTTTTACAAGTGATTTTTGATAAAAACGTCCCTAAGGGACTAAAATGAGAAAAGAGAAAAGTTTGCTCATAAGAAGATGAATGTGAGTGAGTTTTGGATGATTTTATTGATAAAAGAAGCTAATTGAGTTTAAAATGCAAGAAAATGAAGTAAAATTGAAATTCTGAGACTAGGGGTAAAATGGTCATTTGCCCAACAAGTTCGATTTATGAATGTGTTGGATAGGATATTGATAAATGTGTTAAATGCATTTATTTAGATCAAGAAAGAAGAGAGGGTGATCGAAATCGAGGAAAGGAAAAGATAGTAGAATAGCACGAGTTAGTCGATTTGTTATCGAGGTAAGTCATAAGTAAATTATAGCTTATCTGCATCATTGTTAATTATTTGATGATTTCGATGTGAAAATATGTGAATATGATATTAAATTAAGTAAATGTGTAATTGTGATTATTTGGATAAACCCCGGTTGGACTGTAAGAATGTTTTCAGATATGTGTATGTCACTTGAGGGCTCTGAATCTGTCTGATTTCGTATCCCGGGTGCTGGGTGTACTAGCATGTGTTGCAGTCACCTGTCAGCTTATGTGAGTAGACCCATGGACTACGTCTGTGTATCTGTGATCTGAGGTAGCTACGGCTACATATTCTGGTAGCTTCGGCTACATATTCTGTTGGCTTATGCAATATTTCTGTGATTGGCTTCGGCCATATATCTGTGAGGCACTTCGGTGCTAACCTCTGTATATCCGTCTCTGTTTTGAATGTTCAACGGGGAAATTAACTGGATTGTGTGAAGTGACTGTGTAGGTTGAGAATTAGAAATCAGTTGAATACAAAATAATTGTAAATGTCTATGCTTGGATGTTTTGATAAGATTATGCATGAGTAAGTACACCAATATTGCACCTCTGTTATGTTAGAACTAACATCTTGGTTAACTATTGTGCATTTGGCTATTGATTTGCTTATGTCTTACTAAGCTACTTGTAGCTTACTCCCCTTTTCTTTCCTTTTTCCTTTAGATTGTCAAGTGAAGAGTATTTTGGAATTTGTGATCGAAGGAGGCTCGTCTCAACTATCAAGCTACCGTTGAGTATGTGCTATGGTTTGATAATTTGAGATTGGCATGTATAGTTAGCTAGTTTTTGTACAAATGTTATTTAGTGATTAGAATGAAAAGGATGAATATCTGTAACTCGTTTTGTAAATGGGATATGAATGTAGTTTTCAAATGTATGTCATTGGAATTGGTTAATATGAATGAAATGTAGTTGTGATGGTGTTTTAGGGAGGCTAAGGCTTGGTAAATAGCCTGACACGGCCTGCATGGCAGGGAACACGGGCGTGTGTCTTGGCCGTGTGGGATTTGACAGAATACTCCACGGGGTAGAGGCACGGGCGTGCCTAGGCCGTGGTCGAGCCACGAGCCAACCCCACGGGTGTGTGAAAGTACACGGCCTGTTCCCACGGACGTGCGATGTAGTTTGTGGCCATGTAGAGTAAGTCAGAATGTTCCACGGCCTTTAGACATGGGCGTGTGAGGGCCACACGGCCTTATCACACGGTCGTGCCTTATGTCACACGGGCGTGTGACGTTGTTTTAAAAGTGAAAAATTTTCCAAGCTTCCGATACGATAGGATTCGAATTGTAACCATCCGAAGGGTTAGTATTACCATAGAAGACCCTAGGGAAGAGTAATATTTCATTAATTTGATTAAAAAAAAAATCCGATCTCCGGTAAGTCTAGTAACGCCTATTACTCGATTCTGGCAACAGTTTCAGGTAAAGGGTGTTACATTTTTAATAAAAAAATCTGATCTCCGGAAAGTCTAGTAATGCCCATTACTCTATTCTGGCGACGGTTTCGGGTAAAGGGTGTTACATATTGTTTCAGGTGAAGGTATTAGAGTTGATCCAAGCAAAATTTCAGCCATTGTCGATTGGAAGCCTCCCAGGAATTTTTCAGAGGTCAGAAGCTTTCTTGGTTTAGCTAGTTATTATAGACGATTTGTGGAGGGATTCTCTATGATAGCTACCCCGTTGACGAGATTGTTGCGGAAGGATGTCAAGTTCGAATGGACTGAGAAGTGCCAGCAGAGTTTTGACAAGTTAAAGGCATTGTTGACTGAAGCTCCCATCTTAGTACAGCCAAAATCGGGTAAAGAATTTGTGATTTGCATTGGAGATTTGGAGACATTATTTGTATGGTGAACGGTGCCGGATTTTCACTGATCATAAAAGTTTGAAATACTTGATGACTTAAAAAGATTTGAACTTGAGGCAAAGAAGATGGCTAGAGTTGATTAAAGATTATGAGCTAGTGATTGATTATCACCCAGGTAAGGCAAATATAGTTGCTGATGCTTTTAGCAGGAAACTTTTATTTACATTGCGAGCTTTGAATACCAATTTGGCCATGTCGGATGATGGTTCTATTCCAGCTGAATTGAGAACTAAACCGGTATTTCTTGAAGAAATTTGTGAAGCTCAGAAAGATATAGTGATTTACAAGCTGAAAGAGTTCAATGTGAGTCAGGCATAGAATCAGATTTCTGGATTGGTTCTGATGGTTGTTTGATGTTTAGAGACAGAATATGTGTACCAAAGAATGATGAGCTTATTCGGAAGATCTTATAGGAAGCACATAGCAGTTCTTTGTCTATTCATCCGGGTAGTACAAAGATGTATAATGATTTGAAGAAATCGTACTGGTGGGTAGGAATGAAAAGAGATATTTCAGAGTTTGTTTCTAGATGCTTGATTTGTCAACAGGTAAAGGCTGAACACCAGGTACCCTCGGGATTATTGCAGCCTGTGCTAGTTTCGGAGTGAAAATGGGACAGAGTTACTATGGATTTTGTGACCGGATTGCCGTTAACGCCGAAAAAGAAAGATACAGTATGGGTTGTGATTGATAAGCTAACTAAGTCGGCTCATTTTATCGCAGTCCGTATGGATTATTCACTTGACAAGTTGGCCGAGTTATACATTTCAAAGATAGTTAGACTACATGGAGTGCCATTATCGATCATTTCAGATAGAGATCTGAGATTTACTTCACGGTTTTGGAAGAAGCTACAAGAAGCTTTAGGCACCAAGTTGAGTTTTAGTACGGCTTTACATCCCCAAACCGACGGTCAGTCAGAGAGAGTTATCCAGGTACTTGAAGATATGCTTAGATGTTGTATATTGGAATTTCAAGGCAGTTGGGAAAAATATTTACCATTGGTAGAGTTTGCTTATAATAATAGTTACCAATCGAGTTTGAAGATGGCACCTTACGAAGCTTTGTATGGACGTAAATGCCGTTCACCTTTATATTGGACAGAGCTTAAAGAAAATCAGATTTACGGGGTTGATCTAGTTAAAGAAACAAAAGAAAAAGTGAAAGTTATCAGAGATTGTTTGAAAGCAGCTTCAGACAGGCAGAAGTCATATGCAGATTTAAAAAGAAAAGAGATCGAATATCAGGTTGGCGAGAAGGTATTCTTGAAAGTATCCCCGTGGAAGAAAGTTCTTAGATTTGGCAGGAAAGGCAGGTTAAGTCCTCGTTTTATTGGACCGTTTGAAGTGATTGAGAGAGTTGGACCATTAGCATATCGATTAGCTTTACCGACTGAGTTAGAAAAGATTCATGACGTGTTCCATGTGCCAATGTTACAACGTTATCAATCAGATCCGTCACATGTGATTTCTCCGACAGAGGTTGAGATTCAGCCAGATATGACTTATGATGAAGAACCAGTAAAAATTCTAGCTCGTGAGATAAAACAATTAAGGAATAAAAGTATTGCTCTTATAAAAGTCTTGTGGAATAAACATGGGGTGGATGAGGCTACATGAGAACTCGAAGAGGCCATGCGAAAACAATACCCAAACATCTTCACAGGTAAGATTTTCGGGGACGAAAATCCCTAAAGGGGGTGAGAAATGTAACATCCCAAAATAGGGCCTAATCAGAATAGTGGTTTCGTAACCACAAATCCGAGATAGAAATAATTATTTTATAATTATTTTGAGGTCTATATTATGATTGCATGATGGTGTGAAAATTTCTTGAATAAATTCTATGCGTAAAGTGCTTAATTTAAAATTAGGGACTAAATCGAATAAGTTGCAAAACTTGCATTCTAGAAGTTTCTAGTATGAAACTGTTTTGAAATATTAATTAGGAGGTCTTCAATAGTAATTTGGCCAATTTTAAGTTCATGGACAAAATTTAGACATGGATGGAATTTTTGAAAGTTTAGTAAGGAGGGGCATTTTGGTCATTTGGATATTAACAAGAAATAAAAAGGGAAAAATAGCACAAAATTGATCATCTTCTTCATTGCCACGAAATTTCAAGGGTTCTCCATAGCTAGGGTTTGTTTCAAGCTTCCAAGCTCCATAGTAAGTGATTCCAAGCCCCGTTTTTAATGTTCTTTACGTTTTCGTAGTCCCGGTAGCTCGATAAAGCTTATGTTAGCAATATTTTAAGTTAGGGTTCATATTTGGAAAAATACCTATAGGTGAAATTTGTGTATTTTGATATTTTATGATAGAATATGAGGTTTTAAATTATGCTAGACAACTTGAGCTACTCGGTTTTAGGTAAAAACGAGTAAAAGGGCTTAATTGGTAAAAATACCTATTGTACATAAGTGTATGTTATAGTAGGAATTTGAAGATTTTGGTAAATAAATGATCAGCATGTCTTAAAATACAAGAATTTGTGATAAGTTTTGATTTCCGAGTCTTGGGGCAAAAGTGTAAATATGCAAAAGTTTAGGGGCAAAAATGTAATTTTACCAAAGTTTGAGGAAAGGGCTGTTTTGATAAATGTTGATATTACATAAGTTAAATTTGCTATTATAGATCAAGAAGAACAAAATTTGGGAGTAGATCGGGGAAAAGAAAAAGTAAAGGACTAAATTGTAAAGTTTAGTCACATTTGGTATCGAGGTAAGTTTACAGTAAATAAATGCAATATTCCTTTATTTTACATTAGTATTTTCAATTTCCAGCATTTATATATTCATTTTATGAAAATATTCAAAGTTGAATTAAAGACGATGTAACAGAGAAAAGCATTAGAAAGCCCCGATTGAACCTTAGGAATGTTAGGATACGAAATGTCGTGACATTTGGGGTTGACAGGACAGGACAGGACAGAAATGAGCCATGTAAGTCCGTACTAGATATACAGCTTTGGAGACGGGATTGACCCATGTAAGACCATATTAGATATATGGCATTGGAGATAGGAATAATTCATGTAAGTCCATGTCAAGGACATTGCATTGGCAGGATATTGTTAGACAGGAACGACCCTAGTATCCTTAGTATTCCGAGTGGTTCAACGGGCCATTATTCAAGTAAATGTACAGTGAATTATCAATAAAGGAAAGGTAGATTGTAATCATGAATAATGAAAGGTCAGGTAAGAAAGAAGGTAAGTGAAGCAGAAGAAGGCAGAAAATGAGGTGTAAAGAAAGCTTATAATGCTAATTGATAGTTTGCATACTTATCCCATATGATGAATGTTGTAATTTATTTGCTTGTAAACTTACTAAGCCTAGTGCTTACCCTCTTTATTTCTTTCTTCTTATAGTTCTTGCCAAGCCACTTGGGGATCAAAGGAAACGTTGGAGATCCGATCACACTATCGAGGAATCCTATCGGTATAGTTAGACGTTTCTTTTCGTGTATGGCATGGATAGGGACTTGGCTTCTTTTGATATGGATGTCTTATGACATGTTCAATGAATGGGATGTAAATACTTGATAGTGAATAGCTAATGAAATGGCTAATGATATACAAGTATGATAGTATGTATGCTTGAGTGATAACTATCACATGGAAATTAAGGAAAAATGTGAAAGTAGCTTAAAAACAGAACATTGTAATAGCAGTGATGTGAGTTTGAAAAATCACTAAAAATAATAGAAATATAGTTTGATGGTGAATAATATATTAAATTAAGTCTTATTGTGTCTATTTTCGTATGGAATAAACAAAACAGGTAAAGGTATTGTATTTTATGAGATACTTTCGTTTTAGTAAAACAGGGCCAGAGCGATTTTTGGATCCCCTGTTCCAACTTTGGAAATTCACCATAAATTGTAAAAACATAATTAGGAGGATTACTTTAGATTTCTAGAATCCTTATTGAGTCTAGTTTTAATAGAAACAAATGTCATAGTCATATGAATTTTGTACAGGGAGAAAAGTCGTTCGTAATAAGTAGAGGTCATTGCAGTTGAGTTCTGAAATAGGGGCAACTTTAACTAATAAACCGTACTAATCGACCCAGCCAAAAATTCTAGAAACAAGTTAGTAGATAGATACATGAGTCTAGATTTAGATAAAATTTACAGATCTTGATTTCAAGTTTTGTAACTCGAGATATGATTTTTCAAGCAACCATGATGCAGATAAACTACTTATTCCGAAAATCAAAATAGATAATGTAAAGTTGTTTAAAATGGTAAATTATGTGTAGTAACATTTCAAGCTCGACTTCGGCGACGGTCTTGGGCGTGGGGGTGTTACAATTCAGCCAACTTAACCCAAAATAAAGAACACTTACCCAAAATCCAAAACGTATGGATAGTTTTTCGGTAGAGATCTGGAAATCCAAGCTTGATTCCACTTCTCCAAGATTCGATCAACCAAAATTAAAGGAGTAATGATAGCATGACAGAGATTCGGTCACTGGAGTATTCAGCACAGGGTATGGGATGATGAAGAGGGCTATTTGGCACAAAAGGAAAAAAGGAAGAAAAGAGGAAATCAGCTATGACCAAAGGTGAACCAAAAGAGAATTTCAAGAAGTGAAAGAATGAGAAATCGACACCAAGAAACAAAAGTTTTCGGCTTTTGAACACAAGTGAGAAAAGAATGATAAACGAGAGAATTTGGGAGGAGAAGATTCGATAGAAGTAACAAAGGAAAATGATGAAGAAATCGGCACCTATAACACCCTTTTGATATAACCCGATTTGGCAAAATAAAGGAAACCCTTCATAGGGAATTTGAAACCCCTTATATAAAGTCCCAATCGACTCCACTTATTCTACTCACCAATCTCCTATTTTTTCTATTACCCTTACCTTAAATTTCTCTTCAGAATAGTCCTTACAGAGTCCACTCCAGCGCCACTACCATCCCTCCAAAGTGGAAAAATAAAGTTCCAAATAACACCACTCGAGGCCTCGAACCTTGGATCCCCTTACATAAAAGTGATGCCACCCAAAGCTCCCTAGTGGCACTATTTTGCCATTGTACCACTTGCTTCCTTGTGTCCTATTTCTTCTCCTTTTATTTAAGAGCCATGGAACTCACTGCTAGGGTTCTTTTAGTGCCTAAACTAAAATTTTCCTACTTCCAAGTTTAGGTTTAAAGCTTCATGGAAGCTACCCCACATTAAAGAAAGAATTTACCTGACCAGAAAACCATTCACACATTCCATATCAAAATTCACAAAAATGAAGGTTTTGGATTTTTGGGGCATTACACAAGGGCATTTGGGAAACTCAAAATCCACTTTTGAGAGATTTATTAGAGGTCCCTACAATTGCAGATAAATCAGAAATTAGCACACAAGCTTTACCTTCTAAACCGTCCACCACCTTGCTTGATTCAAGCATGATTTCATACATGAATCAAGTAACTAAATAACCCCTATGCCCAAAATTTATGGCTTGCCATGGGAAAGAGAAACCTAAGGGATTTTAATCTATTTTTAGCAAACCTACTACCTATCCATCCATTATAAATACCCTATATATCCCTCATGTGTAACAGCCCATTTTTAGTGAAATTGAAATAGTAGTTTTGGGACCACAAATCCAATAAGTAAATTATTATTTTATTATTATTCTAATGTCTACAGAACGTTAGTAGGGTTGTATTAAAATTTTGTTAAGAAATTTTTATGTTTGCATGTTTAATTACGTAAAAGGATTAAATCATAAAAGGTGCAAAAGTATAGTCCTATTAGTAAAAGGAGTCTAACTTAAGAAATTTTTATGTTTGCATGTTTAATTACGTAAAAGGATTAAATCATAAAAGGTGTAAAAGTATAGTCCTATTAGTAAAAGGAGTCTAACTGCTGTGAAACTTGAATGTGAGTGGACTTAAATGGTAATTTTACCATTTATAATGTTAGTGGACAAATATGGGCATAAATTAAGTGAATTTTAAGTTAAAACAAAGGTTAAAAAGGTAATTAAATAAATAAACCTAAAACTACTAAGTAAAAAATTATCATCTTTTTCATTATGTTCTTGCTTCAATCGAAACCTCCATTAGAGAAAGAGCTTGGAGCATTCAGTCACTCACATCTCTTGCATAGTATGATTTTATATTCCATTTTTAATGATTTTTATGTTTTCAGAATCGTTGTAGCTTACTCTTGCTAACCTGGGGACCAATTTGCAAAAATATTAAAGATATAGGGTTTTTATACGAGTGTTCTTGCATGATTCTTGATGTTTTATGAAGGATTATGAGTCCTTGTTGATAAATAAACTAGTTCTGTAGAGTGATTTTGGATGAAATTGTCATTTAGGGACTTATGTGTAAAAATGATAAAAGTTCATGGTGAAATTGTGAAATGATGGTTTTTATGAATTGATATAGATCCCTAGTGGATTCGACTAGCTTCAAATGAGGATAAAATGCTAAATTTTCAATTTATGAGCTTAAGAACTAATTTGTAAAATAGTTAAAATGTTAGGGAAAAATAATAGATTTACAAAAGAGAAATACGGACTGAATTGAATAATAGAAGTATTAATCAATTGAATTTGCCTATTTAGATCAAGATAGACCTCATACAGACTTAGATCAAGGAAAAGCTAAAGCCTCGGGTTAGTCAATCCCATTTCTAATCCCTAGTCGTTGAGGTAAGTTCGAATGATTAAATATCGTTTAAATATTATAATGATATATATGCTATTGTGTTATTTTCCATGTAACCATATGATGTCTATCAAATGATGTCACGGCGAATATTGAGCCTCACTTGAACCTTAGGGTTTTGCAGGATACAAATGACATGTCATTAAGGTTTTAATATTTTGAGTGCTAGTCTTGAATGTCCTACCGATGGCTGAGGTCCTCTCCACAACTTGTGTGAGTAGCATCACGTAGTTCCGACCCACAACTTGTGTAAGCAGGCCCATTTCACAACTCATGTGAGCAACGATGTAAAGGGAAGGTTATGGTTATATGTTTAGCACACTTCGTGTGAGCTTTCTTGAGTATCCAATGATATTCTAGATAGTTCAAAAGGCATGAAAAGAAAAGGAACGGTAAATGTTCAAATGAACTATATCATGAAATTATGAAAATGATTGAAATGGAAAGCTTTAATGGAAGTATATTTATATTCATGAAGATGATTTTTTTTCAAATTAAGTATGTTAATGTACACATAGCTTAACTTATGTTAATTCAAGTGAATTATGTTTGAAAGAACTAACATGTGTGGTTGATGGAGCTTAGGCTTGTGCCAAGCTTGTGGTTGGATTATGTCATGCTTAATCTTAATGTTATGTATTGAAATGGTAAGTTATGTTCATGTTTTATGAAATTTCTAAGCATTATGTGCTTATGTGGTTTTTCTTTCTTATGTTATATAAATAATCAGAAGCTCGATCGTTTGGAATTCATCAGAGATCTATCACACAATCCAACAATTATATCGATAGTTTTTGATGTTTTGGCCAAGGTTATAATGGCATGTATAGGTGGACTTGTGTTTGATGTTTAGTTGAATACTTAGATGTTGATTTTGGTATGTATGAGTTGGTTTTTTTGGAACCATTTTAATGATGGTTCAATTGTGTCAATTTGGCACATATGATGCATGAATGATATGGCTCAACTTGTAAGTTATGTTGAAGTGATATATGTCAAGGTAGGATACATTTTGAGATGGAAATGAACTAGATATTTATGAATGAAATATGGTCAAGTATATGTATATGTTTAAGTAAATTTGTATGTATGTATTTGAGTGACTTGTATGGCATATTGGTTGAATGGATTTGGTCTTTCGAATTGGTCATTTCATGCATGTTTTGGTAAGGTTTTGATGCTTTGGTCATGTGCACAAAATGCTTTTAGGTACATACTTGATTTGGTGATGGAAATGGCTTGATTTTAGTCAATTTCATGTCCACACGGCTTGAGACATAGGCGTGTGACTCAATCATGTGTGACACACAGTTAGATGACACGGCTATGTGTCCCCTTTAGGTTTTAATGCATGTAAGTTAGGCTGTTACACAGCCTAGCACATGGGCGTGTGTGGCTATTTCGAGAGTTACACTACTTGGCACATAGGCATGTGGCTTGGCCGTGTAACCCAACTCAAAGAGTTACACAGGTGAGGACACAGGCTCGGTGTAACACCCCTAACCTATATCCATCGTCGGAATAAGGTTCCAAGGCATTACCGGAATTTACAAGACACTTTTCAATAAATCGAGTCAAACACTGTTCATTTTTTGAGATTAGTCATAACATCCCTTAGTAGGGCCCTCGAGGCCCAACACATGCGTTAAAATCGATTCGAGATCAAATCGGGATCTCTAGGAATTTTTTGCAAATCCCAAAATTTTACACACTACTAGGAGTTACACGCCTGTGTCCCGAACCCATGTAAGTCTTTGACTTGCAACTCATGAACAAATTGATGTCAAACGGCCAAGTCACATGCCTATTTGCTAGGCCGTGTGGTTAATTCAAAATTTGAAAACTAGGTGCAGGATTCACACGGCCAAATGACACACCCATGTTCTAGGCCGTGTGCCTTACATGGCTGAGACACATGTTCGTATCTCTACCCGTGTGCTCAACTCAGTGCATTCTATTTTCAAATTTTTGTATGCAGGGGACACACGGCCAAGCTACACACCCATGTTACAGACCGTGTGTCACACATAGCCTAGACACATGCTCATGTGTCTACCTGTGTGGACGAAATAAAGTCGTGCTAGTTGATAGCGTGACGATGCTCCAATGATCTTCCAACCTTCGCGAGCTTCCAAGCACTATAAAACTGGGGAAAATAAAATCGTAAGCATTACATGCTTAGTAAGTTGGCATAACGAGAAAACTAAACTTACCAATCTCGTGTATTAAATCTATGCATACAATAACATATTATGTGACACCTCTAACCCGTATCCGTCGCCAGACTAGGGTTAAAGGCATTACTGGACAAATCAGAACTTTACAGATATTATACAATCATTTATCTCAAAACATAATCAAACATAATCATATAGTCCCTTATAAAGATCTTTGAGACCTTAAACATGCAATGGAAGAAGGTCAGGACTAAATCGTACACTTAGAAACATTTTCAAAAACTTTGACTTTTTTTTATACTGCAGAGGTCACATGCCCGTGTGACCAGGCCGTGTGCCTCACACGGCTACCAGACACATCCATGTGTTTAGGCTGTGGCAAAACAGGGCCTACATACTGACTTGTTCACACAGCCACAAGACACACCCGTGTGCTCGGCTGTGTGAAAATTAAGGAGCTACTAACTTGCACACACGGTCACAAGGCACGCCCATGTGTCTAGCCCATGTGACATCCTGACCAATTTAGCTAAGGAATAGGGATCACACGGTTGAGACACATGCCCATGTGCTTTGGCCATGTGGCTCAAAATGGGCTTGGTTTAAGCCCCATTTTCCCATCCAATTGCCAAGTACCTATAATACAACTTGTATGACATTCAAGGTATAACAATGACCAACCATTTTAGCCAATTACCAAACCAAAACATAGCTCAATTCATCATCAACCAATTCATACTCATCATTTAAAATAAATCATACTAAATTCTCAAATTCAATAGCATATCAATATAACCTTACCTTAACCTAATGGCATCATATTCAATCCCTTATAAAACTTACCAAATCAAAACATTTTCCATACCAAAATGACCATTACTCAAGGCCATACTTGCATCACATAAACTTACCAAAAGAAGCATATTCTTAACCATTTGTTAGCCACATCACATGGCATAACTAAAATATATTTCAAAACACAAACTAAAGACATCTAGCCTGTACATGCGATAATTCAACGTATCCACTTACAAAATATACCAAATAAAGATTGATAGTGTGGTGATGATCCTTGACAATCCCTGAGCTAGCTTCGATATCTGTAAAACAAAGTAAACAAACACAAAGTAAGCTACAAGTAGCTTAGCAAGCCATATATACAAATAAATTCATAACATAGAACAATTTTAAACCATTTTAAAACATATGATCTATGGCATGACATAAACACAAGTTATATTTCTCATTAATCTCAACTAATCAAATTCACTTACTCCATTTCACATATCTTATCCATGTAGCTCACATGTCAAGTTATCATCTACATACCTTTTTTTCTCAAATTTTCATATACATTCATACGTACCGGAGTTCAGATGTGATTCATATTTTCCTTCGCCTTCTCAGAATGCCTGTTGAACCAATCGGAATTAACTATGATACATGGATAATTCAAAAAAATCATACAATGCCGATGTCTTAGACGTGGTCTTACATGTAATCAGATATCAATGCCACTATCCCAAACAAGGTCTTACTCGAACCAATACGATGCCAATGTCCCAAACATGGTCTTACATATGAATGTAACACCTCTAACCCGCATCTGTTGCTGGAATAGGGTTACGAGTATTACCGATCAAAAATATAACTCATACTTTGATTTAATAATAAATAAAAACCCAGGGTATTTTTTTCTTGAAATAATACAACCCTTAATTTGAAGCATTACCTATCGTACATATACTTACAGTCATGTTATTCGCTGGTAATAAAATGAATTATAACATTCAAATATTAAAACATTTACGGCCTGTAACAAATATATAATATAAAACTAAGCATGAGTTGAATTTATACTCAAGTCACATGTTAACTCATTATACAAGCAAAAAACTTAATTAATACTGCAGAATGACTAAACCCATTAGTACCAAATATCTAAATTCAAAAGATAACAATTATGTAGGTTAGATGATTTTACTATACATTTATGCATATTAATGTAACTTCCAAGTCCATTTATAAAACCAACATTTATGACATAAAAGCATGCTATGTCATGGTAACAGGCACTTAAATTTAAATATATATATATAAGTTTCATATTTATCACAGAACATATGCCACAATCAAGTTCCCAATTCCCACACTTTGAATTATTTTGCCGAATAGCCATATAATTCAATGGATGCATCAATTTCTTTATTGCCTGTAATATTATACTTGCCGCACAATACATAACTCAAAAAGAAGTATTTCATAACCAAATGATATTACTTTATTCATAATTATTTGACTAATATATGTAGCCTCTATATTAATGACATGAATATTGCCATACTATAAAGAACACTTCCAGACAAGATTATCACATGCTCAAACATAAACAGCCTACACGAAACGCCAAAACCCAAGCAATTCATTGTCCTAATGCAACCACTCCATTCGCATATAATTTATTCCATGTATACCTCATCAATGGTGACCATTTATTCGTCCAAAACATTTACCATTTTCGAAAATTTATCTTACCTATCATGCTCCATTTGGCCGAAGCATCGAGTAGCATAACAAACATTATATGCATTAATAAAGTTTTACACATAAGCTCAAACCAAAATTTAACATATGTATAATGTACTAAAATATATTCAACTCCAACCGAACTCAGCAATTAACCCTAGTATACTATCACATAACTTGATTTATAACATGTTTAGCACACGGCATAATGGCCAAAATAAACTCAAGACCCTAATAAAATTTGGCCGAATTCAAGCATAGAGATTAAGCCATTTTCACATGGCTTTAATTACATAACTAAAATTTAAAATTTCAAAGGTATGTTTCAATCTATACATGCCATAGATTCGGAAATTCACTTATAAAAATACCGAAGGCAGTCGATAGTGTGATAAGCTCCTTTGACAATTCCCAAGCTCGTAGATTGAATTCAAGATCTATAAAATAGAGTAAATATGAAAGCACAGAGTAAGCTATCATAGCTTAGTAAGTCATAAGCAGATAATAATTTAATAATATATGTATTCAACTCCTTAAATTTAAACTAAGCCAATTTACTTTATCAATGCCATACTAACTCTCAATTTATACACCCCATAAACCACACATTTTTTTTATTTAACATAACTATCACCTTGGCAGAATATTTATAAGGTTAAACTTTAAAAATTTTCATCCCACTTTCAAAGCCAAATATCCTTACACATTCAATTATACTTCCATTCATTTACACAAACTCATAAAACCAGATTTAACTTCATATATAAACATCACCTATTTGGCCGAATTCACAAGATCATATATAACATCACATATGTATATTATCTATATGGCCAAATATGTACGGTCTCAATATGCACATAGAGAAGAATCCTTTCATCAATATTCAAATCATTTAGTCATAAGCACATAAGCAATTCAATGATATAACCAATGCATGTATACTATGCCAATTTATACTATCGTCATCAAATTGAACCTCAATCTCATGATTGAACATTTATCATATACTTTTATCTATAAATTTATTTAAGACTAAGCACATATATATATGTATTATCAAAGTATTCTTCGATCTCAAAGTCCATAATTAATATGTGTCCATATACATATATACACATGTGCACATACTCATGAATCGAATTGTAGTTTCATAAGCATAATCATGGCATTGAACGAATGAGTACATATATTTGTATATTTATACCTCAACTAACCATCATTCCATTACTACGCCAAAATATCTCTTACATGCAAAATATTTATACACTTACACGCATATTCTCATAAGTCAGAATATAACAATTACATATACACCTATAACAAATGGCCGAATATACCACCAAATGCACATATATATATTATACTATAAACTTGAATTATCTAAAATCACATATTAAATGGCTAGCTTACCTTATTTTCAAATAGGTAATTAACTAGCTCGTACCTAATCGATTTAGCTCAATTTCACATTCATTAATCAATATACTTAAAAGATCAGCAGACTCGCACACTCAATGCCAAAGCCCCTATAATGTATCGCACACTTAGTGCCATCACATTAACATCTCTCACACTTAGTGCCAAAGCCTCGTAACGCGCCGCACACTTAGTGCTGTCACATTTAACAACTCGCACATTTAGTGTTATATTTCATACTATCATTTATGTACATTAATCTCATATATTAAAAATCAGCATATAAATCACATATTTATTTATAATTAACAACACATAAATGATTATAAACTTACCTCGGACAATGTAAAACGAAACGGGACGACTAGTTGACAACTTTTGTTTTTCCCCGATCCAAATCCGATTTATTTGATTCTATAAATGTATTCAAAATTAAACTAATTCAATATAGTTTTATTCAATTCAGTCCAAAAACACATAAATGGGCAATTTACCATTTTACCCTTAACATCTACACTTTCTACAATTTAGTCCAATTTGCACAAAATACAAAATATTCAAAATTTGACTTTACTATGCTTAGGCCGAATCTTCACTAAGCTCATACAAATCTATAAATTTCATTTATTTTACATTTTAGTCCCCCAATTTATAATTTTTCCAATTAAGTCATAATTACTCAAAATCATCAAAAACTCCAATACATAATACCAAGTCCACAAAGTCAGGCTATTACAGTTAATCTTATATCGATGCCAACGTCTCGGATGTGGTCTTACACGAAAACATATATCGGATCCTATGTCATGACATATGTATCCTAACTATTCTTAAGGTTCAAACGGGGCTTTTCGGACTTGATCATATGCTCATAATTTATTTTAAATTTCACATATTCAGGTCTCATAGCCATATAATACAATTCAATCAACATAATAGCATATATAATTCAATTTAACGCATTTATTTTTATATAGACTTACCTCGTACAGATTCGAACGATTACGAACGGCTAATCAACGACTTTCAACTTTCAACTTTCCCCGATCTAATTTCATTTTCTTTAGTTCTTGATCTATATAAATTCAAATTAAGCTCTTTTATTCACTAAATCATTCAATTTAATCTAAAACGTATAATTAGGGAATTTTACAAATTAACCCTCATATTTGCACATTTTGACAATTTAGTCCCTAATTCATAAAATCACAAAATACTCAAAACTCACTTAGACCATGACTTAGCGAAATATACATGAAGCTCATACCAACCCATACATTTCATTTATCTTACACATTAGTCCTCCAAATTTTCATATTTCACAATTTAGCTCAAAAGCTTAAATTCATCAAAAATTCATAGCAAAACATATTAATCTCACAACAAACTTCCATAATTCATAAATTAACACATCAAAGCTCATAAAATCAACAATATCATCTCATGAAATCTTCATCAAAAATAGAAATTGAGACATGGGCTTTTTAGTATATGAAGCAATGATCACAGAAACGTAAAAATCATCAAAAACCGAAGTAATTCCATACCTTAATCACAAGACACAATAGCCGAACCCCAAGGAGCATTATTTCTTTTCTTTTTCTTTGATTTTCGGGTGTAAGAACATGTATATGCTAATTTCCATGCTTTGGTTTTCATTAATGAACATTAATAGGTCATTTACCTTTTTAACCTTCCTTTATAAATTTATAAATCACATATGACAAGGTCATAATTGTCCACTATTATAACAATTGGTTTAATAACCATTTAAGGCCATAATCATCAAAGGTCATTTCAGATAAACCCATTGAACATATAGCATACTAATTCTATCACTTATGCAATTTAATCCTTTTATCAAAATTAAGCACACAAATAGACAAATTTTCATACGAAACTTTCACACATGCTAATTCACATAAAATAAGCACAGAAATATTATTAAATTATTTTTTAGACTCGGATATGTGGTCCCAAAACCACTATTCCGACTAGGGTCTAAATTGAGTTGTTACATATTATCCATCCATTAATAAAATTTCCTAAACACCTGCAATCAATTTAACATGTTAGTCATCAAGATCTCCATATCAATCAAGCAAACCTAGACGAGCTCCTCATGCAATACTTTTCTCAAATCATTATAATTCCATCTCATTTGCTCATGACATATCAAGAGTTATGTCCATTGAATCATTGAAATTTCGATGAATGCTCAAGTGATACACTCAAGGTGTACAATTCAATAAACCATCAATTCCTTTTTCAAGGGTACCCAATAGGGCACTTAATCAAGGTAACACTCTCGAGCCATATATCGTATAATAGGATTACCAGTCCAGGCTAAATCCTTCATCTACCGTATGCTTAGAAAAGCTTAACTAGGGTTACTAGGCTAGGCTAAACCCTAATTGTTATGTATAATCAAGAGGTTTTATATTAGGATTACCCATCCGAGCTAATCTTTTCTATAATGAGGTCAATAAGATTACTCGTCTGAACTAAATCCCGTCTACAACAAATGCAGAACCTCAATCATTTTAGAAAAGTAGATGTATTCATCGGAATTCAATACTCAATCAGGACTTAACCTCTTTTTACCATTTCCAAGCATGTATTAAGATTTCTCATATAACATTCAATAATGTACATCAATGTAATTCATATTCCACACAAACACAACATTCGATTTAACATATTTACATGTCTGATTAAGTTACACGAACTTACCTAGACACTTGTTCGTGTATTAAATTTACTAATTCGAAACCTTCTCTTTCCCTTGATCTAACCTCGAATTTGGGTTGTCTAGATCTATGTAAATAACATTAATCATCAATTTCACGTTTCTCGCATTCATTCAAACTCAATTTACGTCCTAGGAAAAATTATCATTTTTCCCCTAACTTTTCCATAAATTTTGATTTTGTCCCTAGGCTTGGAAAATGAAACTTGTGCAATTTACTCCCTACTCCAAGCCTAACCAAAATTTCAAGGTAGACTTTACAGCACATATTTTCTATAAATTTTAGAATTTTTCATAAATTTTAACAACTTCGCATTTTACTATCTAAATCAAGTTTTCATCAAAAGCTACTTTGTAAAAGTTGTTTATCTATCAAAAACCTTTCATTTTCTACCATAAATTTCATATTTTCAGCATATACATCCATGACCCATTTTCCATACTTTGATAACTTTACAAATTAGTCCCCCAAATAGATAGATTAGGCTATCCCGGTTTCAAAAATATCAAAATTACTAAAAATGGGACATGGAAACTTACCCAATCAATCCTTGAAAGTTTCTCTTCTCTCTCCTAGGGTTTCCATGTATTTTTTGGTTGAAGATGATGAAAAATAAGATGATATTTCTTTTATCATCTTGTTAATTAATTTTTTATTTCCAATTTAGTCCTTGCCATTTTTTTTCTAAATTTCCATGGATGTGCCACCCTAAAATATCTACATACTTACTTAATGATCTAATTACCTTATAAGAACCTCTAGTTTTGAATTTCATAACTATTTAATTACTCTAGCTACTAGAGTCCCACTTTCGTATTTTATAATATTTGGTGCTTCTCGTAATTAAACATGAAATTGGTAAAATTTTCTTATCAAAATTTTCACATGACACACCTAGCATAATACAGACCATTTAATAAAATAAAAGTAATTAAATTTTTTGGACTAAATTTGTGGTCTCGAAGCTATTATCCCGATCTTACTAAATTTAGGCTGTTACATTGGGACACGGCCGTGTGTACCTATTTCGAATATTACACAGCCTAGGAAATGGGTGTATGTTTTAGTTGTGTGAATCACACGACCTTGTGACCCCTGCAGTCAATTTTTTCTATCTTTTTCTTCAACTTTCCAAATGTTTCCAATTTATTCCTGAATTGTTTGTAAAGTATTTTTAGGGCCTTGAGGGCTCGACTTAGGGACGATATGTACATGAATGAATTATTTATATCATGTTATGTCAATCTATGAAATGTATGATTTAATATTCAAATTGTACGGTAATGTTCCATAACCCTATTCCGACGATGGATACGGGTTAGGGATGTTACAAATCATTTCCCACTTAACATTCATTATACATTTCTCATTCTTTCCTCTAATCACATTTTCTTCTCTTTTACACGCATAGCCATCCCCATTTTTCCTCTCCATTAGCTAGCAAATCCTTGAGAAAATACTTTATTGGCTGGCCACCTTGAAAACCAATTTGCGATTGAGCAACACGAGGATTGGAGGAAGCCACTACGATTAGATTCTAGAGAACTGCCAAATCAATAAGAGTTTATTCTTCCTTATCACTGTTTTACATTTAATATTAATCATGTTCGCAATTTGTTTTGTTATTTTTTTCATCAACAGTGGTAGCTTGAATTTGTGTAGCTACAATAGTGGCATCAATTAAATAAAGTTCATTTAAATTATGTTTATGATGTTCTGTGCCTCATTTGTTTGCTTTCAATTAAACTCAAGCAAGTATTTCATTCACGAAAATGTGATTGAATGCATTAAAATTAGTTAATTAATCCTAACCAGATGGTGAGTAATAGACATAATAATTGTAAGGTGCATGCATAATTTAAATCCTAACCTGATTAAATTAAAAGGGTGTAATAACTTGAGAGAGCTCTATTATCTTGCATAGCTTTTAGATTTATGTGATTAAATTGTTTCAAAGCTAACCCATCTCTATTACTTCACATGAATTCTAGGAAAACCTTAGTTAAATATGATTATGGTAGTATGCATGTTTTTCTAAGTGACGGATTTCGAAAGAACTTAAAATTGGTTTCAAGCTTAAGAAAGACTGAGTTTGCATGGAATACTTTCCAAAACATTATTAAGCATGATGAAAAAGAATTAAGTTAAATGATGTGATTATTTTAGCCTATTCATGTTATTGATTGTTGAAGTTTGTCAACTTGCTCTTAAGCCCATCACATTCTTCCTTTTACATACATTACATTTAGATCAGTTTACATTAGGGATCACTTTGCATCTAGATTATTTAATTTAATTTAATCATCAATCACCACAAGAATATTTTTTTTTCTTACCAAATTTTTAATATTAATTTTACAATGAATTGATTAACATACATAGTCTCTATGGAGATGATAATTCTTTTACTTACTTATTACTTGATAATGATTGTCTACACTTACACAAATGCGTTACAACTGTATAGATCACCTTTGTGGCATATTCTAAAATAAGGACTTATGACATGTATAGTATATCATTTGTTTGCCTCCAATGTGTTCTATGAAATCTGCTGGGATAGTAAACACAATACTTTGTATGATTGCTTGTATGGCATGTTCTATTAGGCCTATGTGGTGTGACCTGTTAGGAAAATCTAGCAAGATTTGAATCTGAACTTCTGTCTTTATTGTAAGATATGAGAAATTCTTTTAGTTTTATAATAAGTAAGGCTAAGATACAGTACCTATAAGTTCTAGGTTAAGAGTGATATGAATAAGTCTTAAGGGTTTTCCATGAAGAATAAATATATATATGTATGTTAAAAAGGGTATCCATCATGATGATCTATAAAAATGGAAAGTAACGGGTATTTCACAGTCTTTTAGAATTATCCTAAACCAGAGTTAATGTTATCTTGAATTATGGGATTATGATATATCACGAAATGTAATTCATCAGAGTGGTCTATGTAATGATTTATTAGTATAGATATGTGTGGTACTAAATCAAGGTATTCCTAATCATGGATTGATGGAATTATATCCTGTGTAAGCATTCACCAAAAATATATGCATCTACCCCAGTAATTATCAGTGAACAAATGTTTGAAATAAATGTAATAGTAAAACATGGGTTGTTGGAAGTGGACTTTGAGGATATGTTTTGCTAGGAAATTATTATGGGACAAGAGATTTATGAATCGAGTGGAAGAACCTCTCAGTATGCTAAATAAGAAATATTTAGCATGATAAGAGCAAGATAACTTACTTATAAAAGAATGATAAAATTATGGTGATATTCGTCAAAATAAATGATGCAGTATGATGGTTGATTCATTGTAGTTTGAACAAGATTGCAAAGTATCCTTCAAGGTATTGTTATGGTAAAACTCACTAAGTACTTATGTACTTACAGGACTTGTTATTGCTTTTCAGATGTGTAACAGCCCGAATTAGGGGTTAAACGAAATAGTGGTTTTGAAACCATGAATTTGAGGTTTAAAATATTTTTCTGATTGAGTTTTGATGTTTATTTGGTGTTTAAATAATTATGTGAAATTTTGGTGCAAGAATTTTACTGTTTGCATGTCCAATTTGGTAGGTTGGACTAAATTGCAATAGGTGAAAAATATGGGCATTAATCCATAAAGGTACTTGATTGAATTGGAATTTTAAATTAGAGGTCCTTATATGGTAATTAAACCATTTTAACCTTGTTTGGACAAAAATGCCCAAGGAAGGGTGGAATACAAAAGGTTTTTAATGAAGGGCATTTTGGTCATTAGTTAATAAAAGAAATAAAAAGGGAAAATAAGCCAAAATTTACCCATCTTTCTTTCTCCCTTGGCGAATATGAAGAGGCACCATAGCTAGGGTTTCTTCCAACTTTCAAGCTTGATTATAAGTACCTTTTATCCCTATTTTTCATGTTCTTCGTATTTTTGAAATCCTTGTAACTTGCGCTCACTATTTCTACCACTATTTCAGGCTAGGGTTGATGTTTAAAATTTTACACGTGAATGGCATGCATGTATTTTGATGGCTAGTGGTAGAATATGAATGTTTAAAGTGTGATGAACAATTATTAGGTGATTTTTGGTGAAAATAGTAAAAAGGACTTATTTGTAAAAGATGGAATGTGGTGTGCATAAATTGTGAAATGATAGAAATTGAGGGCTATTATAAGAGGAAAAGTGGTTTGGCTAGGCTTGAAATGCATGAAAATTGAATGAGAATCATAAACCGAGCCTAGGGACTAAAATATAAAATTGAGAAAGTTAGGGTTCAAATTGTAAAAATTGCTATAGGCAGATTTTGGGCTATTTTGAATAATGTAGTTATTAAAAGAGCTAAATGTGTCATTTTAGATCGAGAAGATCGAGGAATCAACCTTGACTGATGCAAGGGCAAGGTTTCGAACTAAATTGCAAATTATCGCATTTTGTTATCGAGGTAAGTTTATATGTAAGTAATACTTCTATTTTCAATCTCATAAATGTAAATTATTGTATGACATGGAAAATGTTGGATAACTTTTATGATTTGGTGAATTATGGAAAATTGGTATTCCCGATTGAACCTCCGAAAAATAAAAGATACGGAGAATGTGTAGCTAGGTTACATGTATGTTTCCGAGGGTAGGACATCATGTGTACAAGAGAGCTACGGGATGCTATGTGGTAGCTAGGTCACATGTGTAATACAAGGTGTATACCATGTGTACAAGAAAGGTACGGGATATTCTTACATATGTAGCTAGGTCACATGCGTAATACTGTGTGTATACCATGTAGACACGAGAGCTACGGACTAAAAATAGCTAGGTCACATGTATGTTACCGGGGTTACAACATGTAGACATGAGAACTATGATATATGTAGCTAGGTCACACGTGTGATTCCCAGTGTTGGACATCAGATAGGCACGAGAGCTACGGGATTTATTGGCTAGGTCATATGGGTAGTTATAAGAGTTCACAATGTGTACACAAGAGCCGGATCATGTGTTGGTAAAGCTATGTGTTGAAACCATTGAGTATTGAATGTTACTCCGAAGGGTTCAATAGGAAAGCTTACAAGTGATATTAGTGTGGTTATATGGTGTGAAAGTGCAAGTGTAATTGTATGAGCAAGCGATATTGTGGGAAATTGCATGTTTGTGAAAAGGTGCATGTGAATTTGAGTAAATAAAAATATTGTGCATGATGTGTATATGGATAATGGTAAATTAGGCAGTAAGTTGATATGTTGAGATATGACTCTTGTCATATAAAAAAAATGTTTGTATGATGTGAATTATTTGCATATAGCCTTACCAAGCTTCTTAAAGCTTACTCCTTTCTCTTTTTCCTTGTTTTATAGATTAGTCAAGCCAGCTCGGAGATCAGAAAGCATCGGAGGATCACCCACACTATCCACAACGTCGTTTTGGTAATGTAAAATGTACTCTTTTGAACTATGGCATGTATAGGGACTTAGTGGTGTTGTTAATGTCATGTTGGTTTGGCTATATTGTGGCAATTGTCAATGGATAAGTTATTTTGTAATTAAGGCCATGTGATTTGGCCAATGATGATATTGGTTATTTATATTTCCTTATGTGGTAATTCATGGAATGCTTGGTGTGTTTATGTGTGGTTAAGTTGAAATGGATGATTGATGGCAAAATGGGGTCATTTAGATGCCTAAAAATGTGCATGGAATGTGGTAATAAAATTGGTATAATTTGTATGTGTTTTGGGACAAAGAATAGCTTGGAAAATAGCCTAACTTAGGGTCACACAACTAGCCCCCCACAACCATGTGTGTAAGGCGTGTGAACCTTGAATGAAAATTTTGGAGATTAAGGACGTCACACAGCCTAGTCACACGGGCGTGTCCTGTGGCCGTGTTACCAAAATTGCCTACTGACATTGTAAACATATTGTCCCAATTTTTCACACAAGGAGGCCACATGGGCGTGTCAAGGCCGTGTGAAGGACACGGGCATGTGCTCGGCCGTGTGAAAACCCCTATAAGTTCGAAATGAAAAATATTTTTCCAAAAATTCAACAAGGGTTGGGGACACAGGCGTCTATGACCACACGGCTTGCCCACACGGGCGTCTCCCTGTCTCAGATGGGCTTGTGCCCTGTTTTTGATGAAATTTTCCAAAATTCTTCTAAATTCTTGGTTTGGTCATGGACCACTCCCAAATCATGTTTTGGGCCCCGTAGGCCCATATTAAGGATCGTGTGATATATTATGGAGAAGTTTTAAATTGGAATGAAATTTTATGGTCTGACTTTGTATGTTTGGTTGTGTTATCGTCTGGTAATGCCTCGTACTCGGTTCTGGCATTAAACTTGGGTAAGGGGTGTTACAAGATGCTTATGAGACTTCGCCTGAAGGGACTATGCTAGGAGTATGCCAAGGTTGTGGTAGAATGGGCTATAGTGGAGATATGGCATAGTCTAGGTATACACCATTTGAGTCTATATGAAATAAACTTTTAACTTATAATGATTTGTATCAAATTGATGTAATCAAATATATTTTAAACTCTTCCCTTTTTTTTTATAATAAGTTTTTAAATAAAATGTCAAAGAACATGTTTAAAGAAATAGGGAATTGTAAATTAGTTTTTGTTAATGATTAAGTTTTGTGTAGTAACACTCGAAATCGAAATGCGTGAATCAAGTCAGGTTTGGGGCATGCCAAGTTTGGTGTTATATTCTGATTTAGTTGTGTAACATCTCGAAAAAGGGCCTAAATGGAATAGTGGTTGCAAAACCACAAATACAAGATAGAAAGTTTTATTACGATGAATTATCATGATTTACCGATTGATTGGGTGCATGTGTTAGACTACCGATAAGAAATTTTATAGATTGCATGTTTAATTTGTCTATTAGAGCTTATTTGCAAAAGTTGCAAAATATGTATTCTAGTTTATAAAGTACTTGATTGAAATGGGGGTTTAAAGTAGAGGTCCTTAAATAGTAATTAGTCATTAAAGTTTGATGGACAAAAATAGACATGGTTAGTAAGTAAGGTATTTAAGGGCATTTTGGTAAAATGCCTTAATTAATTAATAAAGACAAAATAACATGAAATAAGCTAACATCTTCTTCATTTCTTTTCTCCATGGCTAAATGTCACAAGGGAACACGATGGCTAGGGTTTTTTCATCTTCCAAGCTTCATAGTAAGTCTGTTCTAGCATCGTTTTTCATGTTCTTTACATTTTTGGAATCTCGATAACTTGATTAAGTTAATTCTACCATTAATTTGAGCTAGGGTTTATATTTGAAAAATTACCCATAGGTGAAAAGTGTGTATTTTGATGTTTTATGATAGAATATGAAGCTTATAATTATGTGAAACGACTTTTGCTAAGCGATTTTCAGTGAAAACGAGTAAAACGGTATAATCGTTAAAAATTATTATTATTCATAAGTGCATGTTAGGGCGAGAATTTGATGACCATAGAAGGAAAATAATGATCAGCATGTCCTAAAACAAAAGAATTAGGGATAAAGTTTAATTTCTGAGCTTTGGGGCAAAAGTATAAATATGCAAAAGTTTAGGGGCAAAAATGTAAATTTTGTAAAAATATGTTTTAGGTTCGAAATGATTAGTGTAATGATTAAATAAGTGAAATATGATATTTTAGATCCTGAAAAATGAGATTTGGACCTAAAATGAGAGAAAAACCAAAAATTGGGAAAGCTGGTCAAAATGGTCGTGTTCGTATCGAGGTAAGTTTATGTGTTTAATAAGCATTTAATTAAGCATGTTTGAATGCTAAATTGATATATTAGTTATAAATGTTTTAGTATTGAATATAATGACAATAATTTAGAAATGATTCGATATTAAAAGTGATAATTCGAATAAGTTTACATATAAGACCATAGTGGTAATGTGGCTTGGTATAAGATCGAGAAAGTATTGAATAGCATAGTTTGAGGAGAGTAAGATAAATTGACGATATGATGAGATTGAGAATGTAAGTATGTAAGTTGAGTAGCATTTTATTATTATGAAATTGTTGCTATTATTATTGAGTTATGTCACTGACCTTGAGAATTTTGAGTAAGTATGTTTTTGCTATGAATTGCCAATGCATTAATATTTCAAAGTCCATGCTTATAACATGGCAACTAAGGAAGAATTGACAGGAAAGTCCATGTTTATAACATGGCAATTAAGGAAGAATTGACAGAAAAGTCCATGTTTATAACATGGCAATTAAGGAATTGACAGAAAAGTCCATGTTTATAACATGGCAATTAAGGAAGAATTGACGGAAAAAGACCATGGTTGACCCACGGCAACATAAGATAAGGATACCAAGTAACACCATGCCAAGGAATGTCATTGGTAAGTTTTACAGGGCAAGGAAATCATGTAAGACCATGTCAAGACATGGCATTGATAAGTTACTATAAGGCAAAGATTCCATGTAAGACCATGTCAAGACATGGCATTGACAAGTTACTATAAGGCAAAGATCCCATGTAAGACCATACCAAGGCATGGCATTGGTGAATTCACAAGGCAAGGATACCACGTAAGACCATGTCAAGACATGGCAATGGTAAATTTCAAAAGGAAAGGTACTTGAGTAATCCAAAGAGTAAGTGAAAGAGATGACAAGGTAAGGTCATGAGGAAAGAGCACAGGTATGTACATAAGGCTTATTAATATTGATGTTATAAGTTGATGATATTAAAAGTATTTTAATGAGTATATTCAAGTATTAAGTAAGTTATAAGTTTTCAATTATACTTATGATGCTTTGTGACATGGTTGGCAATATGCCAATATATTATAAAAGAGTATTAATGTGTTAAATGAGATGTTGCAGGTACATAAGCAAGCTATTAAGCAATGTATTTTTTTTTATTATTCTGAACATTTGGTAAGGTTACCAATGAGCAAGATCGGAAAGTAAGAACTTAACATTATTTATGCAAATGATGAAAACTTAATAATAAGCTAAATTTATTACTAATGACTATTATTTTACATGTGAACTTACTAAGCTTTATAGGCTTACCTCTTTCCTTTCCCCGGTTCCAGAGTTTTATCAAACAAGATCGGGTAGGAGGTCATCAGAGATCGCTTCACACTTTCGACTATCAAGTTACCAATTGGGTATTTTCATTGAAACATTTTTAGTTATGGCATGTATAGGGACTTAGCCATTTTGTGTGTATGTCCTTATGATATGGCTAAATAAGAACATGTGTTGATGTTATGTATGCCTAAATGAGGTTTAATGCAAAGAAATTATGAAAGAGTAAAAGTTGGTAATGAAACAGTTTTGGGACAGCAGTAGTGACGTGATTTTGAAAAATCACTAAAAATTGTAGAAATGGAATTAAATGGTGAATAAGATATATAATTAAATATTATTGAGTCTATTTTCATAGGAAAGAAACAGAAAAAGCAAAGAAAGTCTATATTTTGACATATTTAAATTCTTGTGAGAATGGTTTAGAATGACTTCGTGATCCCCTATTCTGATTTTAGAAATTTACTAGAAATTGTAAAAGAAGAATTTGGGTTATAATTTACATTTCTAGATTCCTTAATGAGTCTATTTTAATTAGAAATGAGTGGGAACATTAAATGAAAAGTTTACTATGAGATAATTGACTTTTAGTGAGAAAAGGTTAGAACCATTGGACTGTGTAAGAGGGGAGACTTTAACTAATAAACTGTACTAATTGGCCATACCAAAAATTCTACAAAAATTATGGTAAAAATATATATGAGTCTAGTTTCAGGAAAAATTTATCGATTTAAATTTCAAGCTTTGTAATTCGAGTTATAATTAATTTAGTGACTATGATGCAGGTTGACAGTTTTATCATGAATAGTGAAATAATTTGTTTTGATTTGTTTAAGTAATCAAAATGTTTTTAATGTTCTCGGTTTGGTCCCGAACCATTTTAATTGCATAATTAGGGCCTTGAGGGCCCATTTAGGGGCATATTGGATGGATGTGAGTGAATAAAATTAAAAAAATTTATGCCCGAACTAGTAAGTTAAGTTTTGTAACGCCTCGTGCTCGATTCCGGCAACGGTCTCGGGTAAGGGGTGTTACAAGTTGATTCTTAGATAGATAATGTGGAAAGGAGCCCTATATGCATAATGCGCAAAGACTAGCTTAGTCCTCAAGTATGTTAAATTTAAGATTGGCATGATGAATATTTGTTATGTTAGTTGGTAAGATACTTCTGTGATAAGTAAAATAGAAAGGAAGGGCAAGGAATTGATTCATTAGAAAAGACAGAAACATGTTACCTTGTTCAAAAACAACAAAATGAAAGATAAATCTTGGCAGAACCTTCTTCTTCTGTAGAAACCTCTTCATCTATAGGAATTTCCTCTATAAATTCCACATCCTTAGGAGCTTGTTTTAAGTAAGTTGATCCATTGAAATCTCCTTCATCCTTTGCTTTGGGTGTAGTGTGAGTGAAGAAACCATTTGTTTGTTTCCATTTTGATTGGAATTCTTCCCACCTTTTACCCTCAGGATTATAAATATTGAAACTCAGTGAATCAGTATGGATGTCCTTCAGGAAATCAAAGTCTACCTAACTTAAGTCCATTGGGCCAGTAGTTACTTGAGTATGAAGAACTAGATTTGATTTTAACTCAGGCAGGGCCTTAGTCAAATTTCTTGTGGTATCTTCCTAATATCTCTTAAAGGCCTCCTCACAGGATTGGCTAAGACTATTCAACTCAACCTTATGATGTAGCTCTTGAATCTTAAGTTGCTCCCTTAACAAGGATTCACCCTCCTCTAATGATTTAATCTTTCTTTCCAACTTGTGCACTAGGTCTCTTTGTCTTTACACTTGATATTCTAGGCTGTAATACAAGAATCGAGATGCTCAAGTTTACTCCTTTTAAACTAGTCATTGTGGCATAGCATATCGATCTTTTGTTTACTAGCTTTAATGGCCTATTCTAAGCTAACAATGTAACACCCTCAACCCGATCCGATTCACCGGATTCAAATCTTAGGTGTTACCACTCTAACACTGTAACACCCCTTACCCGTGTTAACACCAGAATGGGATACGAGGTATTACCAGAATAGCACACATGTAATCATAATAAACCGAGTCATAAAATGATCATTTAAATTAAAACCCTTCAACTATTCATTCATCTTTTAGTCAATGAGTTCATATATATCATAAACTAGTAACTTAACTAGTATTAAACCACATCGATAGCATAATACAAGTGATATATCAAATATTAGAGATCAATATTTCAAGTAATATTACTATAATATACAACAAAATACTCAAGTCTTCTATACATGCCATAGTTCCAAAATATGTTTACAAAATACCAAACGGAAGGATGGATAGTGTTGGTGAGCCTTCGACAATTTTTCCAAGTCACGAACAAACTCGATTACACTATAAAATAAGACAAGAAAGAAAAAGAAAACAAAGTAAGCTTATAGCTTAGTAAGTAATATGTAAATAATAAAAATAATAAACTATTTATGGCATTTATAAATACCAAAATATGTTTCCACAATTATACATTCTTAATCTCACATAAATTACTAATTACTTAAATTCAGTATAAGTTGTCCATTCGAGTCCCAGTCACTAAATTATTTTTATCCAGAGCTACGGAGCTCCAAACTAAGATCCATTAATTTTCCCAGAAACTAGACTTATATTTCTTCTTACCATAAAAATTTCAGAATTTTTGGTTTGGCCAATTAATACAGTTTATTCATTAAACCTCCCCTGCTTCACTGCCCGATAGTCTTGACCACTCTTCACTTACATTTCGATTTCTCTTTATACAGAATTCAAAAGGTGTTCATTTTGTTCCTTCTAAAAATAAACTCAATAAGGAATCTAACCATATAAATTATGTTCCATAATTATTTTTTTACAAATTTTAATGATTTTTCAAAATTAGAATAGGGGATCATAAAATCATTCTAAATCAGTCTCACAAAAATTTAAATAACTCAGAATACAGAATTCTTTTACTTACCCTGTTTCTTTTATATGAAGATAGACTTAATAAGCTTTGATTCCATATCTCATTCAGCTTCTAATTCAATTTCTACCATTTTTGGTGATTTTTCAAATTCACTACTCTGCTGCTGATTTAAATTGTTTATCCCAAATTTCACCTCTTTCACTAAAATTCCCTATTATCAATTTGCAAAATAACACTTTTCCATATTTATCTTATCAAAATTCAATCAATTGTCTAACTCATGGTTCAAAACCCATATATTCATATCCCGGTAGCTATTTCCACTTTCTTTTCACATAAAATTCCATTTAACAAACTTGTTTCTCCCGATGAACACTTCGGAATGTAACAATATCTGGTGGTTTTCGCACATAACTCTACCTTCTATAATTGATGTCCAACTTCGTGGTATACGCACATAACACCACATTATTGGGTTAACATATGTATTCGAAGCATGCGCACTTAGCGCCACTTTTCGAATCAACATGTATAACCGTGACATATCCACTTAGCACCACGTTATATGTATAACCATGGCATATCCACTTAGCATCACGTTAATAAATCAACATGTGTAACCGTCGCATATCCACTTAGCACCACATTTTCCATTCCGAAGTTTCAATTGAGATTTTCTCATGAAATCCCAATTCATCAACCACAATTCACAGTTTATATCAATTAGTTGTACAAAACTAAAACTTATTTCACATGTCACAATAAAATATCATAGCATAATAAAAACAATACATTATTTACATATAAACTTACCTCAGTGCAAATTATGACGAGTTTATACTCTAATCCATCACTTTTTCTTTTCCCTGGTCCAAGTCGATTCTGCGTCTTTCTTGATCTAATAATGACACATTCAGATCATTTAATACTCATACTATTCAATTTGATCCAAAAATCACATTATGGCAAAAATTACATTTTTGCCCCCTAAATTTCACAAAATTATGATTTTGCCCCTAAGCTCATAAAATAATTTTTATTCAATTTTCTTGCATTTTAAGCCTATCTGAACCTTTTCCCTCCAATAGCATCCCATAATTCTCACGAAATCATACATTTACATACATTTCACAACTTGTTACAAACTAGTCCTTTTACACGATTTCGTCAAAAATCGCTTGGTAAAAGACATTTATTACACTCCAAACATTCATATTCTTTTATAAAACATCAAAATACATGCATATCATTCGTAGGTAAATTTTTAGACATAAACCCTAACTGAAAATAATGATAGAAATAGGTAAACTGAGCTACGAGGATTTCAAAAATATGAAAAACATTAAAAACGGGGCTAGGATGCACTGACAATCAAGCTTGAAAGATGACAAACCCCTAGCTATGGTCTCTTCCTTCTATATTTTGCCAAAGAAGATGATTATGGACACAATTTTGGCCTTATTTCCCTTTTTAATTCTTTTATTTACAAAATGACCAAAATACCCTTACTAAAAAATATCCTACCTCACCTATTCCATGTCCATTTTCCAAAGATTTAACAAATGGACTAATTGCCATATAAGGACCTCTACTTTAAAAACCCATTACTCACAAGTACCTTTATGAACTAGAACACACATTTTTTACATATTTCAATTTAGTCCTAAATATCAAATTGAGCACCCAAACGATAAAATTTCGCAACGAGATTTTCACAAATCCATTCAATCACACAGTAAATATTAAAAATTAATCGGAATAAATTTTTCTACTTCAGATTGGTGGTTTTGAAACCACTATTCCTTTTAGGCCCTAAATCGGGCTTTCACAAACACAAACTTATACTTAACCAAAATATACAACTTTCAACAATACATCTTATTTAGTAACGTTGCCAGCTAATTTACGTCTGGGCATAAAAAGTGTATGTATAGCCATTAGACAAGAATTTTCACTCGACAAGGAATTATAAGTACGTAAATCTCATTTATTTATATTACTCCACTTATTCTGCCTATAAACAATATTATTGACAGTGTTTATAATACTAACACATTCTGTTCATGCCACAAGGCTCATAAACAATTTTCGTAATTGATTCACAATATTTCTATTAGACTTGAATATGTTTCTCGCCTTGCTCTATATGCATAACAACCTATCTCGCCATTCCTCTGGTATAGCCTTAGCATCATCCCACCTGGCATAGCCTTGAATCCGCTTACCTATGACAAAATGACACAAAGGAAAGTTTATGAGAACTTAGTGAGAAAATCCTCCTTTACTTGATTTATACTTTAGAATTCCATATTCATATTCTTTGTACTTGTCTTTTCCTTGACTCAAGTGGTTACATCCTTAACATTCCATTCATTGCACGTTGGCATCACTCTTCGACCCGAGATCATAACTTGTTACTCCTATCATCGTTACCTCATTCAAATTCTTCATTTTATTCTTTTTTTATTATCAACCATTATTGTTATAGAGGGCCTTACAAACATAATACCTTTGATTTGCTGCTCACATTGGCACACTCTAGCTTTGTTGTTCTTACCATCTCACTATACTGGGTTTGCCATAACATTTATTATGAAGCATTCTTTTTAGAGTTCTCGATAATTATCGTTCTTTCAAAAGACTTCGTGCGTCATTTATTAGAGTTTACCATAGGCTCCCTTCTATTCATTTAGAGTCCACCATAGAAGCGCTCATTTTTCAAAGATAGCCACAAAGGATTCCTTATCCTAAAATTGCCACAATGGTATCGTTTTCATTAATTACTCACTACAAAGGTTATCCTTTCAGTGCCTCACGACAAAGGCATCCCTTAAGAAGTTTGCCACAAAAGCTTACCCTCTCAAAGTTTTGCCACAAAGGCATCCTTTACAGCTAGTACTCACCATAAAGGCTTTCTTGTCCAAAGTTGTTCCACAAATGCATTTCCTTATTATCCCATACTCACCACTAAAGCTTTCCAATCTAGAGTTTTGGCACAGAGGATTTCCTTTAACAGAGATTACCACAAAGGCTTTTCCTTTCTTGGTGATTTAGGCGATAGGTATTTACCTAGACTTAGACTTAGCAAGGTTTGCCCCTCATCGTCCTGGAACACATAGGGAACCAGTTATGGTCTTACATGATATGGCCTTCAATTCCTTGGCATGGACTTATCCTTTTAGAGATTTGTGTTTTTAGTCCCGACAGACCCTTTTGATGACTTCAGAAATAGACGTAAGCTCATCATTCATCAGCTTACTCATGATAGATATTCTTATACTTGCTAGACACATATGCACTTCCTATCAAACTCATTCTTAGTTTCAGACATAAGCATACCATAGTTATTTAGATTTATACGCCCTACATTTCTTATTAGATTTGTCATGTCATACTTTTCTAGTTTTGACCTCATACTTTGGTCACTTAGCCTGGAAGTTTCTAGAAAGAATGCAATACATGTAAGAGACAATTTAGATACTCATTTGATACCCATAAATAGTAGTTAGAACTCTAGATTCAACATCTAACTAAAATTCGTAGCGACCATTTCTTATAGGACACATGAACATCATTAAAAATCATTCATTCAACTTTTACAATCATCTGAAACCTAGATAACCCCCCATGAAATGCCTCACTTCCTCATTTTACTGTTCAAGACTATAAAACATACTTACTTTAACAGAAGTCAACATTCAAGATCGTAATACTTTCCCAAGATGCAAAACAACCTTTTTTCATGAGCTTAGATCCTTACTTTCAGCTTAACAAGAAAGCAATCTTTTCTTAGCTCCCAGATAAACCATCATAGTATTTTGAAATAGAAGAAAGAACTCCGTTTTTCTAAGCCAACAATAACATAAAAAACTCATGTTCTCGTAGCAATATTTGACACGTGTCACAAACTTTCAAGACTACCTTTACAAATGGTTTATGTAAAACCCCAAACCCGGCCTAGAAGTTAGGCCTGAATCTGACAACTCACATTGAAGTGTTTTTTGAAAACTGTGTTTTCATTGTAAACCCTTCTTACCATTTAAAACTTTTGTTGAAATCTCATATCGCATTTGTTTATTTTCAAAACGTGGTCTACTAAAAAGCTATTCCCTTTTTAAAACATTATTAATTACTTTGTAAAATCTTTTTCAGTTGCGGAAGCGTAATTTATTAATAAATGATTTATAGAACATTGTGGGGTTCTAGAACAACTAACATTTTGGAAAATTGCGATTCACCTGTAACGAATATAATTTAAAGTAAATAAAAACACCAAAATTAAAATCCAAAAATTATAAAAGGCCTTATTACAAACCAAACCCAAAATAAAGTACTTAAGAGTAAATAATCAAAACAAAAAGCATAAGCAGTGTGTGGCCTTCACTGAGTCCCTCGTAGCTCCAATCCTTCTAAGGTTGGGGATTACCTAAAAAGTTAATAAATGGGGTGAGTTTATGAAAACTCAATGTGGAATCCCCTTACTAAAGTAATAGTCAATAACTAGAATTAAGAACAGTCTGGGCCAAAGCCCTTTAACAGACACAGAACAGTCCAGTATAGAGCATACATGGGCCAAAGCCCACGATAATATCATCTGGGTCACAGCCCATATCAGAATCAATTGGGCCTAGCCCAAACCAATGACAAAACAAGCGGCGTAAGCCTAATCCAGAGACAGACCTCAAAAACAGGTGTGCAACAGTGTAAGTATGCAGCCTACCCCAATCTAGCCATTACACCATCCGTACCAACCCTACACATTTGTGGGGAATAAATTGACCCACCCAGCCAACACACCAAGCTTAGCACCGGTTGCGGCACTAAGTCAAAAGAACGGCTCAGCGCCGTAGATAGAATAGCTAAAACCCATAAATGTCCCAGCAATGCTGCCAAATAATAGAACGGCTGAAAGCCGTAAGCAAAATAGCACAAAGCCATCGATAACTACATTATGTTAGGCACATAGCCATCAATTAGGGTAACATAACTGGCACACAGCCATGGGTAAATGTGATTTACACATAGTCATCAATAAATGCGATTGGCACATAGCCGTAAGTAAGTACAATTGGCGCAAAGCCTTAATCAAGGTACCATAGAGCCACAATTAGGTCGGCACAAAGCCATAATCAGAATAAGCGGCCTTACGCCATCAATACTGGGTCCACAGTCGTCTCTGTGACCCATGCGATCCTATCAAAATAGAACTAGGTCCACAGTTGTCTCACGCGACCTGTGAAACCCTATCAGAACAGAACTTCCTCATTAAACAATATCCCAACCCCATGCAGTATGTCATGTATGTGAAAAGTCATGCCCACAAACAATCATACAAATCACAGTCACAATAGTCCAATCACAGTCATGCATTCTCAGTCAAACATAGTCAAATCAATCAAATTGTATCACCAGTGAGTCGTATACCCTCGAGGGGCAAAATAGTCTTTTTACCCATTATATCTAAGTCATTTCATCCTATAGGGTTATTTTGGTAATTTCACAAAATAGGGGTATTTCGGTAATTTTGCAAACTGGGAGTATTTCGGTAATTTTACAATTCAGTGGTATTTGGTAATTTTGCAATCTAGGGGCACTTCGATAATTTTGCAAACCAGGGCTATTTTGGTAATTTTGCAATCCAAGGGTATTTCGATAATTTTGTAAACTGAGGGTATTTTTGTAATTTTGTAAATCGGGGGTAATTTTGTAATTTTGTAAATTGAGGGTAATTCTGTAATTTTGTAAATCGGTAGTAATTCTATAATTTTGTAAATCGAGGTAATGCCGACCGAATCGAAGGTCCATCGTCGCCTTGAGTGACTTTTGTAACCTAAACACACACAACGAGGTAATTGGGCCTAATGCCCATTACTCAGTCCAAGTGGGCCCATACACCCATGTGGTGCATTTAGCCTAGAAACAACTACAGCTATGTGAACGACACAGCCCAAATCAATCACTTATCCCATCACATATATTTTATCCATGTGGGCCCACACAGCCCATTTAGCCCAAAAGAGACTCTACTATACCAACTACACAATCTGAACCAGCAGTAGCCTTCTAACATACATTTTAATCCGTTGGGGCCCACAGGCCCATTGGGCCCACACGGCCCATTTCGGCCCAACCATCATACACCCATATTCGTGGGCCGGTTCACCACACATGCGATCGCACATTCGTGTGGCATCAATTGCCGGTATTTTAGATTTTTGACATTTTGCTGATCTAGCATCGAATCAAAGAGAAATACATACTTTATCAGCTTTCGGCCAATCAACAATCAGAACGACGTATACAGTTACACTACTACTCACCCATTTCGGCTCTTTTTGCTGACTATCGAGATATAGGTAATGTTACACACCTTTACGAATCAAGCAAATCACCCCACGAGCGATTAACCTATATTCAACCAACAACCGTCATTAGTTAACCCAAAGCATCCATTAACATTGTAACCCTCAACTGATGCCATCACTTACCTTAATCGAAGAATAAGCTATCTTTTTCCCCCTTAGATTGCTAAGTAACAATGAAACCCCTTCCTCATTGACTTATTGCGCATAACGCAACCCAATAACAGTTAAACATTACTGCAAGAATTGCATTGACATCTCACAAGAAACTAAAGAATTAATAAAAGAAATGATAACTAATCGGCCAATACTAACAAGACAACATAATCCTCATTAGCAATTAGTATTCGGTCAAGACAATCTAAAAAATAACCAGAGATGTGCGGAGAACCAAAATAGTCGACACCTAATCGACAACCAAAGATCCAATATTACGAATAGAAGAAGAGAATTCAATGTTTGAGAAAATGAGAAAGGAGATTCGACTATCTACAGGATGATGGAGAAGAAAGGGTCATGCATTTCGTTCAGGTTGGGAGAGGAAAGAGAAGTAACAATAATCGGCTTAGGGGAGTAAGGAAAAAGAATAGGAGATGTACGGTGTTCGGCCAAGGTAGAGTGTTTGAGAGAAGAGAATAGTAAGGTTCGGCTAAGCACAAAAAGAGAATTTGTAGATCTAAGTATTCGGTTTAGAAAAGAGACAAGAAAGAGAGGAGAAGAAGAAGCTTACTTGGATTTAGAAGAAGAGGAGTAACAATTTAGCAGAGAGAAAATGTGAAGAAAATAAGGAAAGTGATATTTGGTGTTTTAGCTAAGAACAAAAAGACCAACTGAAGAATACAACCTAAGAAGAAAGGGCTCGGATAGTCAAAAATCACGCCTAAGCCACCAAAATTGCATAACCCGAAAGGAGAAAGGAAGCAACTACCGAAACTCTAATGAAACAAAACACCTAAAAACCCTATACTAATTTGGCACCCATACTCCCTAATTGTCAAATTTTGCATAGACAACTCCCCCACAATCGGCTCCAACTTCCCCAATCCAAATTCCATGAAAATCTCCACTGATTCTCCTTGATTCACTCTAACTCCCCACTTAAACTCAATTCAAATTCCTTTGACCAATTCAAATTCCCCCTTTACCAAGTCTCCAACAGCTTTCTATAACTTGAACCCAACACAACCACTCGCTGCCCCCAAGTAGCATAAATAGAAGTCCATTGCTTGCAGTGCAATTGGAACCCTTGTCCTCCCACATGCTCCACGCCACTTTGCCACCAAGCCACAAGCTCTCTGTGTGTCCCATTTTGTCCACAGTTACTTATAAAGTCTATAGACCAAGGTCCAGGTTCGTCATAAAAGAAAGATAAAATTAATTGCAAGAGCCAAGAATTGAACCTTGCTCCCTTGCAACCTTAACAACGCTACAACCACTAGGCCACATGCTTCCTTGTATCACATTTTACCATTTTTTATTCTTAAAGCCTACTTCCTAGCATCTAGGCTTTTACCAAAAATTTTTGCTAGAGCCCAGGTTTGAACCCAGGACTTCCCCAACACTCCCAAACAGTCCTAAATCACTTAGCCACTAAACTAAACATATAATTTATGAATTTTTTCTCGTACAACTAAAATCCAATTTCTCTGACTCACGAAGCCCATTTCTGCTAAGCCCAAAATCTGGGGCGTTACAGTTTATAGCTATGAAAAGGAAATCCTTTAATTACATATATTTGGTTCACCCTTTCATTCCTTCCCAGCTATCCTGTTAGAACATGACTAGAACATAACTCAATAATCTAGTGTAACAGCCTATTTTCATTAAAATCAAAGTAGTGGTTTTAGGACCACAATTTCGACGAGTAAATTATCATATTATTATTATTTTAATATTTATTGGATTCTAGTCAGGTCATATTAAAATTATGTTAGGAAATTTTGATGTTTGCATGACTAATTAAGTAAAAAGGACTAAATAATAAAAAAAGGGTAAAAGTAGAGTTCTATTTGTTAAAAGTGCTAATTGACTATAAAAATGGAAGTAAATGGTCTTAAATGGTAATTATACCATGTGGTTATATGATGGGCGGTTGTGGAAAATTATGTTGTTATTTATTTAACTTGTGATAATGGTAATTTAGTAAATAACAAAAGAATTGATAATTAATTAAAAAATGAACATCTTTTCCTCCATTTTCATCTTTCCATCGAAAACACCATTAAAATAAAGCTTAAAACATTCAGCCAAGCTCCTACCTTGTATGTAAGTGAATTTTGATCACGTTTTTAATGATTTTAATGTTTTTATGTCGTTTTAGCTTAATCTAGCTAGCCTGGGGGTCAATTTGTAAAACTGTTAAAGGTTGAGGGTTATGCCATGAATGTTTTTGAATGATTCTTAATGTTTAATGGTAGATTATTGATCCTTGTTAAATAAACAAGTTTTGTAAAGTGATATTTTATGAAATATACATATAGGGATTAATTTGTAAAAATAGTAAAAGTTCATGTTAAATTTATGAAATGATGGTTTGTATGAGTTGATATAGGTCCTAATAGTTTTGGTTAGCTTGAATGGGGGATTAAAATGCTTAAATTTCAATTTATGAGCTTAAGGACCAAATTGTGAAGAGTTAAAATGTAAGGGGCAAAATAATAATGTTGCAGAAATATGAAATGTGGACAAAATTGAACGCTAACAATATTAAATGGATAGAAATTTTCTATTTAGATCAAGATAGACCATGTATGGACGTAAATCATGGCAAAGAAAAAGCTTTAGAATAACTCGTTTAATTTTACGCCCTAGTTGTCGAGGTAAGTTCGTAGTATTTCAATGTGCAAACATATTTCTATTTTTGTACTATATTATGATGCTTTAATTATTATGTTTTTAGAATATTATTGTGAATTGCACATGTGTGCCCCTGTTTGTACTTCGGTACCCTTTAATTGTACATAAGTGCCCCTGTTTGTACTTTGGTACTCCTGAATGCACTTTCGTGCCCGTATTTATACTTCGATAACTTTGAATCAAATAGTATATTAATCATATTGAATTATTTTTAGATTAAATGCTATACTATGTTCTTACTAAGCTCTAAAAGCTTATTAGTTTTTGTAGATTGTTTTGTAGATTTTTGTTGCTAACATTTTGGATGGATCAAACAATTGGCTCACACTATCCATCAAAGTTGGTGGTTTTTATATCTCCTAGGGCAGTGGCATGTATAAACTTATGGAAATTAATTTGTGGTTTAAATGTATAGTATGTCTTAAAATGGTGTTTTTAATGAATTTGTAATAATAGCTAAACATGTTTGTGTTTTGATGTCATGTATGCATAATAGGTTGCAATGCTTACTTTAAAAAGTACTTTTGGTCACTTTTGATAATAGATGAGAATGGTTTATTACAATCATTTGATGGTTTGTGTCATTAAGCTACCTCATGTTGTATGTTATGAAATGGCTCCAATGGCATGTTTTGAAATAGCTCAAATGGCATGTTTTAATATGGTACAATAATGGTCAAGGTGAATTATGTTTAGTAAGTTTTTGGAACTAGGAAGTGATGAATGGTAAGTGGTAAAATTTGCATGTTTAGGTAAGTCTTGATGATTGCATTTGAGGTGCCTTCAATGACATATTGTTAGTTGATTTAGGACTCTTGAATTGGCCATTATATGTATGTTTTGGTAGAGTTTTAATGCCTTGATTATGTGCACAAAAGGCTTAAAGGTTGATGCATGTTTCAGTGTTGAAAATGGCTTGAATTTAGGCAAATTTTATGTCCATATGGCTTGGGACACGAACGTGTGACTCAACCATGTGTGACACATGGCCTAGAACACGGCCCTATGTTTCTTATATGTAACGCCCCTAACCCCAATCCGTTACCGGAATAGAGTTACGGAGCATTACCGGAGTTACCGATTTATTTATCAAATATTTTATTTCATCTAACATTTATATTTGAAACCAATTAAAATTAAACATATTGTCCCTCAAATGTATTTATTCTTATTCTCGACATGTTTTACTTGGATTTATTATACGTCTCAACATACTTAATTTATATAATATGCTTATAAGTAACATTTTCAATAATTTCACTATTTACTTATATGTGAACATTCAAGCTGTCCACCTGCGTCATAATCACTAAATTATTTATATCTTGAGCTACAGAGCTCCAAATTAAGATCCGTTAATTTTCCCTGAAACTAGACTCATGTAACTTTCTACCATAAAATTTCCAGAATTTTTAGTTTTGTCAATTAATACAGTTTATTCCTCAAATTTACCCATAATTCACCGTCTGACAGTTCCGACCCTTCTGTACTAAAATTCAATTATCTCATAGCTCAGGATTCGGATAATGTTCTCGTCTATTTCTCTTGAAACTAGACTCACCGAGGATTCTAAAAATTTAAATTACAACTCATAACTATTTTTGTACAAATTTATAATGATTTTATAAAATCAGAACAGGGGATTTCGGAGTCATCCTGAACCAGTTTTACAAAAATACAAATATCTCAATCTACAGACTTTCTTTGCTTGTTCTGTTTCTTTTATCTAAAAATAGACTCAGCAAGCTTTAATTTCATATCTTATTCACCCTTTAATTCGGTTCCTACAATTTTTAGTGATTTTTCAAAGTTAAGCTTCTGTTGCTGTCCAAAACTGTTTCTTATAGCTTATTTTGCAATTAAGTCCTAACTAAGTTTACTTACATTTCTTATTCAATTCACACTTCTATTTGTAACCAAATTTTACCCAACTCAAGTTTAACTATTGAACTTTCATCATATTTTTCTAATTTCGAATTTTCTTCAATTAAGTCCCTACCATATAAAACTTATGAATTACTTTACAATTCAATCCTTATTTCATTCTTCACTTGAATTTCTATCAATTTAACCCTTAATTCATCATTTTATTCAACATTAACAATGTCTAATAATTAACTATCTTTCAAAATATTAACTTAACCTCATCAAAATCTTGTTCCAAGGCTTATAAAAGATCAAAATTAAGTAAAAAAGGACTTAATTGACTTACCTATTTAAGCTTCAAGCATCAAACCCCCAATTTTTCTTTTTTTTTCTTTCTTTTCTTTCTTTCTTTCCTTTCTCCCCTGTTTCACGTTTGCTCTCTGTTTCTTTCTTCTTGTTTTTTTTTTTTGTTTTTCCTTCTTTTCTTTTATAACATACATATATATATTAATTTAAAATAATAATTGTTGTTATAAAAATCTATTTAATAACCAATATTTATTTTTCATTTGTACACATTTTTATTATTACACATGTCACAAATTTTTACCATACATTTGTCATGTTTTAGTTTATTTTATAAAATAATAATATTTAATATAAAACCATAATTAATAATAGAAATAATAAATAATAAAATCTAAGAAAAATCTTAGATTTTTATCAACAATTGCCGCCTCATCAAATAAAAAATGGCATAATTGCCATTTTGGTCCTTTATAATTTCTATTAATGTTTAATTCAACTTTCACTCCTATTTCAATTTAGTCCTTTCTACTATTTATCTTAAATTAGGCTAAATTTATCTAATCAAAGCCTAATTAAACATATAATTAATTTCATAAATATTTTAATAAATATTTATGAGTCCGTTTACTGAAAACGGAGATCCAATAACTTATTTTCCGATACCTGTGCTTTTGAGGTCATTACATTATAGGTACCTTTGCATGCAAGTCAGTGAGTTACATGACCTAGCACATAGCGTAGCACACAAACATGTGGGAAAATTTTGAGAGTTCAACGGCCTGACACATAGGCGTGTGACACGGCCGTGTGACCCTATCCAAAGAATTACACGGGTGAGGACACAGGTTGGGACATGACTGTGTGTCCCTAGTTTGATTTTTACATGGCTTGAGACATGGGCGTGTCTCTCAGCCATGTAAGGCACACGGCTGTGTGACTCTTGTATTCAAATTTTTGTATATTTTTCCTAGACTTTCCAAATGTATCCAATTTGGTCCTGAATTGTTTCTAAGTTATTCCTAAGGCCTCGAGGGCTCGATTTAAGGACAATATGTATGTGAATGAATGTATTAATGTATGAAATGTATGTTTAAATGTTATGTTTGTATAGTAATACTTCGTAACCCTAATCTGGTGATCGTATGGGTTACGAGTGTTACATTTAGCATACAATACTTTTAGCGATACCCATGTTCCCACGAATCCTCAACCTTCATATCAATCTCATCTTTTTTGTAATTTAACACATCCAAAGAACAACCCTTTCGTGATACTCCATCATTAACTTTGTGTTTGATCTATCCGCCAAAAGAATTGATTGGGCAAATAGGATTCCACAACTCAAATTACTCTTCTTTACTCGCCATCTCAAGACCCGCCAAATCTAGGTGTTATAACTCTTTCCTACTTAGGAAATTTTGTCCTCTAAATTAACACAATCTTGACCAATTCCATACACTTACATAATAACTATCCGCCCATTGTGCATAACACAATGAGACCATTTCACTCAGAATGTAACAAGGTTAGCCATCTTAAGCAAGAACCAAACTTAGCGGTTTTCACCATAATTTTAAATTTTAACAAATTACATCATGATAGATTTCACCATCATATTGGAGGGCGTGAACAGTCATCTCTTACTTGACTTCTACTACAAGATTACCTTTAATTGTTTCCATCGTTTCAACACCCCCTTTTACCTTGCTGCAACATCTAAATCCTTAATTTTTTGTCTGCACAATTTGTTCTCTGCCTTCTTAGTTTTTATCCACTTGAGGTACTAATCATTCTTCCTTTCTCTTCTTTTTCTTTCACTTATTACAAAATGGATCGAACCACAAATCAGGGAAGGGGCGAAGACGAACTAGACAGAACGTCTATTTTGTTTAGGCTTCATGGTCCCGATAATACCATGCCAAGTGTAAGGGTGTAAACTCTAAATTATATAGATTCTTTATAGTTGTTTATTTCACATTTTTACTTAGAAATTATATTAATCCAGAGTATTTGAATATTTAATTAGGTGATTTTTTACATATTGAGATAGTGGACATAATTTTAGTAAAGTATGCAATTTTATGAATTTTTGAATTAATTTCGCATAATTTAACTACCTTATGCTACATGCTAATATTTGTGCTCGAATTATTATAGATGAACCATTAATTAACGAGTATGGGAGCTAATTAAAATCACATGGACACAAGTTAATTCTTACTCCATGTAGATGTGTGACAGCCCTAATTTGACCCTAGTCGGAAAGTGGTTTCGAGACCACAAAATCGAGTCAAAAAATTTTCTAAATACTCATTTATATGTCTATTATATATGTTAATCCATGCTTGAAATTTTTGACGTTTTAATGAGGTCATTTGATGTGAATTTTTCTAAGTAGGACTTGGTTGTGAAACATAAGAAGTATAATGGGTAAATGTGTGATGACTAACAAATGCATGCAAGTGAAATGGTGGTCTTGCATGTCAAATTTCCCTCTTTAGGGATAGTGGCCGGCCAAGTTCATAATTGTGAGCACTTTATACATTTTATAACATTATTATATTAGATAATGGTGTAAATAATAATATAAAAAATAAAAAAGTTAAGAAAAAGGGAATAAAATAAGAAAAGATAGAAATAAAAGACATTTTGTTCATCTTTTCTTCTTGTTCAACCGAAACTTAGTAAAAGAGTGGAGAAAATACCACCAAGGCATTTGGCACCTTCCCATGTTAAATTAAGGTATGAATTGAATGTTGTTTCTTGAAATTTTGTGATATTAGATTGAATTTTTAATTCTTAATATCACCCATGTGAGAATTTAAAGATTGGTGATGATCCAAGTATTCGACCATGAGAAAGAATTATGCAATGTTGGTTGTCTTCATACTTTAAATTGTCATGGAGGTTGGTTAAGGTTTAAGTTGATTAATTGTGCATGTAGGGATGTTGAGAAAATAGGTTAGAATGATTATGAGAGCATTGCCGAATATGATTTTATTTGGTATTAAAGTGTGTTTAAAATTTTGAAGTATATGGATTACACTTCTTGTATTTTTGGTGTTTTGGAAGATCGGTTATATTTTAAAGGGTATGGAAAATTGAATGTGATATTATAAAAGTATGTTAAGTTTGAAAAAGTTTGAATTTGTAATTGTAAAAAAAAAAAATAATTAAGTTTGCTTGTGTTATAGCCGAATATGCTTTGAAAGTTATAATGGAGAAATTCTTATGATATAAGCTTGTAAATTGAAGTTATAATTTGTGCCTTGTAGCTTTAAATGGTTAAAGACTGTTCGGTTATAGCCTTTATTTTTCATGAAGAAATCAAGTTAAATGTATATGTGCCTATGTTATGGCCGAATGTACTAAGGGTGGATTAATATGGAGTTTAATGTTTTATTGATTCGGGTTTGATAGTTTTTGAAAAATAAGAATAAAATTTTATGTATCTAATTTTAATGGCCGAATGGATTATAGAAAATGATTTGAGATTTTGGATGTCTTGTTTTGTGACATTCGGCTATGATAAAAAAAATGATTGTATCAGGGATTTTGGAGATGTGAATTGGTAGGTGATATGTATTTAAATTATTTATTAGGGTATTGGCTATGTGGTTAAAAATGTGCACATGAAAGTATAATAGGTTAAATGAATTTTGTGTTTCTATATGTATGTTTTAGTTGATGGTGTGATATATTAACATACTTGGATATTGATGTTTGTGTGTCTCGTGTTAATGTGAAAATCGGCCATAAGCATGATTAAATGGTTCGGTCATTGTTTGGCACAGGTGAAACCTATGTGAATTTGTTATATTCGGTCATAAAATGGAATTAAATATAAAGGCTAAGTTTGAGTAGTTAAGGCCGAATGGGTTATAGATTAAGCATAAACAAATTTTATGCATATGAGTATGTATGTATTTGTGTGTGCAGCATCGGTGATAAATGGCATATTTTATAAAATATAATACATATTGAAGTTATATATGATTGTCAAATGTGACTATTAAGAAATAAGGTTGAGTAAGTAATTAAACAAATCTATTTGCTTTAATTAAGCTCAAGAGCAAAGAGGATCAAAATCAGATAGGGGAAAAGAGAAAGTAATAGAGTAGCCTTTCTGCAACCGTTCAAATATATTCGAGGTAAGTTTTGAGTAGTCACCTTTATTATATAATTGATGATGCCTTGATATGTGTATATTAGATGAATTGTGGCCTTTTGGTTCTACTTGAATTAAGTTGTGTGATAAATAATTTGTGTATATGGCTTATAGTCGAATGGTCACTATGGGTTAAGCTTGAATGGTGAAATGGATATGGGATATTTGTGTATGACTTTTGAACCGAAGTGTAAATGATGGTGTTCATATGGAGCTTATATCAGAATGTAGCAAATGACTACTAATGTGATACATTGAATGAGATGTGTTAATATATGATTAAATATGCATGATATTTGATGTGTATCTGGACTTAATGTCCATAGGCTTTATGATGGAATTTTATCCAGACTTAAGGTCCGCAGGCTTTATGCTGGAATATTATCCGGACTTGAGGTCCGCAGGTTTTGTGCTCATATTATATCCGGGTTTAAAGATCCGAAGGTTAAATGATGGGATTCAAGTAAGATTATGATATTGAGTATTCGTAGTAAATTACCATCAAATAAGTATTATACATTTAAGATGTTCAGGTATATATATTACATACTCATTGTGAATTGATTTCAAAGTGAATCAATAGCATCAAGGAGTATATATATATGTGTGTGTGTGATTGATGGTTATATTTACGAATATGAGAATGATTTAATCGGTTATGATATATTTGTATATGAAGTATATGTTAAAATTTCCTTATGTACTCATGTACATTCAGTCAATGATTTTGTGAATTATTAGTATCAAAGAATGATACTTAAGTGTGAATGATTGTTATACCTACAAGTAAAACAATGACCTATTCGGACAATGGTTTTATGTGTATTCGGCCATGAAGCAATTTGAATTGAGAATAAGTCTGTTTAAATGAATGTTTCGATTTTCTATAAGTCTTAAATTGTTTGTGATGCTTAAAACTTACTAAGCTTTGAAAGTTTACTCTATTCCTTGTTTCTCTGTTTTATAGATTGTTAATTTTGGCCACCGACTCAGGGATCGTCAGTAGTTCGTCACACTATTGATCTTTTTGGTACAGTTATATTTTGGACTCGATATGGCATGTATAGTTTAGGCTGATGATAACGATGTTTTGTATTTTTTAAATATCTGGCCATACGAAAATGGCATATGACTTAACGTCTGTATGTATTTCAGTTCAATCTCTGTTTATGTTTTATGACTATGTGAATGCGATAACAAAAGATATAGTTTGGTAATACTTCTTAACCTTAATCTGGCAATCGGATACAGGTTAGGGGTGTTACAGGATGACAAGCACATTAAATTGGACTCACAATTCCAATTCAACCCAATTTCAAAGATAGTTACTAAAAAGACTACAGTTTGCTCTCAATTGGGTTGTAAAAATCGTCCTGCAAGGGGGAAAATGGCCCAAATTCGACAAAGCTATCAAGAGTAGCACAAAATAGCTTTGGGAAAATTAATTTAGAGGTCCTTACACTTAGAAAAGAGTCAGAAATCAGCTTCCAACTAATACCCAAGAAATTGTCCAACCCCTTGCATGATTCATGCATAAAATCAAGTTGCCTCTCCACAATTCAAGGTCGGCCAAGCAAATGAGGGAACCAAGGGATCTTCAAGCTATTTTTAGCAAACTCCTATGCCATCCTTCTACTATGAATACCAACCCGCACTTCTCATTCCATCATCCCTCATCACTCACTAATTCATCAACAAACATTCCTCTCATCTCATCTTTCTTCCATCCCCCTTCATGCATAACCCTTCCCATTTCCGTGTCTCCTTTAGCTAGCATTTTCCCTTGAGGAAAACCACTTTTGGCCGGCCACCTTGAGGAGCATTTTGAAATCACAAGAATTAGAGGGAGCCACCATGATCGGTCTTCAGAGAACTGTCAAAATAACCAAGAATTTGTTCCTCTTTAATCTTATTTTTAATCGAAATGTTTGCAAATTGTTTTGATGTTTTCTCGTGGACAATGATGACCTAATTTTTTTAGCTAGAATTGTAACACCCCCAAAACTAGAGCTTTTAAAATTTGTGTGTTGTGGCTAAAAATGCATGCTAGTATTGTTGGGTTAGGGTTTTTAGAATGTTGGGGGTTTCTATGAAGTATTAGGTTCGAGTTTTGGCATATGGAGAATTTTTTGTTTTAAGCACTTAAGGGAACCCTGACTCTAGGTGGTAAGTGTTTTAAATAATTGAGACTCAAATGTGACACAAGGAAGCATATGGTCTAATGGTAAGGTGGCATTACAAGTGTGGTAAGGAGGTTTGAGGTTTGAGTCTTGGAATGAGTTTTGGGCAATTATTTTGCTTGTTGGGACGGCTAGTAGTTGTGGTGGATTCGAATTCTGCTGAGTGAAGGTTGAACTAGTCAAGTGAGTGAATCAAGGAGTGGATTATGGAGTGATAAGGGGAAGATAATCAAGGGGATTTGAGTTGTTGGGAGGTTGGAGGCAAAATAGGGCATTAGGTATGCATAGAGTTCGGTTTTGAGCAATTTTCAGTTTTTGGAGTGTTGTTCTTGTGAAAGCCGAACCTTACTAGTGTAGCTCTCTCGTTTTCTTCCCTCATTTTTGTCACTTTGCCCACTTGATTTCAAGATTCTCTACTCTCAGTTTCACTCTGCTTTTTAGTCAAAATAACATTACCATTTGCACCATCTTTTGTGTCGTATCTACTTGCTCAACCATTGGCCGATTTCTCCCTCACTTCTTCTCTTCTTAGTTTCTTTTCCCTTCCCTTACACTTCTTATTACTCTTTCAATTTCTTCAGTGCTTTTCATTTGCACAAAACCAATTACTTTGTTCTTTTTGATCGAATGAAGCAGTTTTCCCTACTCATTTCATCGTCAATTAGTTTCTGCTTAGCCGCATCTTCCTATTTGTTTCTCAATCTTCTAATCCTTTTGATTCTCCAATTCTGATTAGGTCGAATACCCACAATCGTTCTTTTTTGTTGGTCATATTCACTTCATCCTGTGAGTTATTCCTTAGCTGTAACACAGTTTTGTCCTTCTCTATTGTGGTTCTATAAGGAGTTTGATAATCGATATGTATTGGTTCTTTATTCTTTCTTTTGTCAATCACTCTGCTCCGATTAGTTATTTCCCTTATAACCAAATGCCTTTCCCTTACATCTTCTAAATATAAAGTTTGTTTCTTCTTTGTAATATGGCCGTCGTTGGGCTTAGGGTTGTCAGAGGTGTGAAGGGTTGTAGGTGGTTTGAAGCAATAAAACCTTTATTGTTATTCATTGTTCAAGCAAGGTAAGAACAATTGTCAAAGTACTAGGTTTGGCTGAATGTGCTATATGTGCGTGATGTGGGTTATATATGGATTTAAGCCACACTTATGAATATCTTTATTTAATGGGATCTATTACACTAGAGATTTTTTATAAGGGCGTGGAACCGATCCTGTTCAGTGGTCTTAGGGGAATTAAGGATTGCGTTCAGACAAGGTAAGGAAGATGTGTTTTGGTTAAGTGATGAACTGATTAACCCTAATCGACGATTGGGTAACAAAGTGTTTTGTTGGATTATAGGTTCAGTGCGAGTGGGTTAATCGCACGTTACATAAGTAGGTGTGTACACACACCACTTGAACTATAGATCGTTAAATGCCGAAATGCGAAAAGTTGAAAAGCCGAAAGTATGGAAATGGTTGCCACACGGGCGCATGAACGTACATGTGGTAAAGTCTATACAACGACAGAGGCCACCATGACTGATCTCATGGTCTTGGGGCCGTTTTAGGTCACGTGGGCCGAAATGGGCCGTATGGTCCCAATGCGCTCGTGGCCCCCACACGGGCCAAATTCATGGGCGAATGGGAAATAATGAGGCCGGCCATGTCGTTCACATGGCCAAGGGCAATTTTTGGCTTAGCGGGCCACACGAGCGTGTCGGCCCCACTTGGGCCACGTAATGGGCTTTGACCCAATTGTACAATTTGATTGCTAGGGGTTGCACAAGTAGCACGGAACGACTGTGGACTTATAGATGGGTCGATTCATGTACTCAGACCCTACAGTGAAAAATGACCGTTATGCCCCTAAAGGGCAAAATGACTAAAATTTCCCTATATGATATATGACTGATTTTGTATGCCATTTGATGATATGTTTGCATTCATGCATGTCATATTATGCTGCATGGGATGGGATCATTGATTGTAGGGAGTAACTGATTTGATAGGATCGCACGGTTGCTTGAGACGACTCTGGATCCATCGACGGCTTTAAGCCCATTATGTCATTGGCAACTTTGCTGCGATATTGGTTAGTGTTGCAACCGATGCTACATCAGGAGTGTAGGGATGTGTAACACCCTTTACCCTAAACCGTCGCCAGAATCGAGTAATGGGCATTACTAGACTTACCGGAGATCAAATTCATTTTTCAATCAAATTAATGAAATATTACTCTTCCCTAGGGTTTTCTATGGTAATACTAACCCTTCGAATGGTTAGGATTCGAATCCTATCGCGTCGGAAGCTCAGAAAATTTTCCACTTTTAAAACAACGTCACACGCCCGTGTGACATAAGGCACGGCCGTGTGATAAGGCCGTGTGGCTCACACACCCATGTCTAAAGGCCGTGGAACATTTTGACTTACTCGACACGGCCACAAACTATATCGCACGCCCGTGGGAACAGGCCGTGTACTTTCACACACCCGTGGGGTTAGCCCGTGGCTCGACCACGGCCTAGGCACACCCGTGCCTCTACCCGTGGAGTATTCTGTCAAATTCCACACGGCTGAGACACACGCCCGTGTGCCCTGCCATGCAGGCCGTGTCAGGCTATTTACCAAGCCTTAACCTCCCTGAGACATCATCACAACTATATTTCATTCATATTAATCAATTCTAATGACATCCATTCAAAGACTACATTCATACCTCATTTACAAAACGAGTTACACATATTCATCCCTTTTCATTCTAACCACTAAATAAGATTTGTACAAAAACTAGCCAACTATACATGCTAATCTCAAATTATCAAACCATAGCACATACTCAACGGTAGCTTGATAGTGTGAGACGAGCCTCCTTGGATTCCAAATTCCAAAATACTCTTTACTTGATAATCTAAAGGAAAAAGGAAAGAAAAGGGGAGTAAGCTACAAGTAGCTTAGTAAGACATAAGCAAATCAATAGCCAAATGCACAATAATTAACCAAGATGTTGGTTCTAACATAACAGAGGTGCAATATTGGTGTACTCACTCATGCATAATCTTACCAAAATATCCAAATATAGACATTTACAATTATTTTGTATTCAACTGATTTCAAATTCTTAACCTGCACAGTTACTTCACACAATCCAGTTAATTTCCCCGTTGAACATTCAGAACAGAGACGGATATACAGAGGTTAGCACCGAAGTGCCTCACAGATATATGGCCGAAGCCAATCATAGAAATATGGCATAAGCCAACAGAGTACGTAGCCGAAGCTACCAGAATATGTAGCCGTAGCTACCTCAGATCACAGATACACAGACGTAGTCCACGGGTCTGCTCACATAAGCTGACAGGTGACTGCAACACATGCTAGTACACTCAGCACCCGGGATACGAAATCAGACAGATTCAGAGCCCTCAAGTGACATGTTACACATATCCGAAAACATTCTTACAGTCCAACCGGGGTTTATCAAAATAATCACAATTACACATTTACTTAATTCGATATCATATTCACATATTTTCACATCGGAATCATCAATTAATTAACAATTATGCAGATAAGCTATAATTCACTTATGACTTACCTCGATAACAAATCGACTAACTTGTGCTATTCTACTATCTTTTCCTTTCCTCGATTTCGATCACCCTCTCTTCTTTCTTGATCTAAATAAATGCATTTAACACATTTATCAATATTCTATCCAACACATTCATAAATCGGACTTGTTGGGCAAAGGACCATTTTACCCCTACTCTCGGAATTTCAATTTTACTTCATTTTCTTGCATTTTAAACTCAATTAGCTTCTTTTATCAATAAAATCATCCAAAATTCACTCACATTCATCTGCTTATGAGCAAACTTTTCTCCTTTCTCATTTTAGTCCCTTAGGGACATTTTTATCAAAAATCACTTGTAAAAACACGTAAATAACACATCAATAACTCAGTTACTACCAAAATTCATCAAATAACAACATTTCTCTAAAATGGGTAATTTTCAAACCCTAATTTCTTTTCAAATAAAAAGCAAAATCATGAAATTCAAGCTTCAAGGGACTCAAAAATACGAAAATAATTGAAAACGGGGTTGAAATACACTTACAATTTGATTGACAAAGCTCAAAACCCCTTTAGCAATGGTGGAGAGAAATTCGGTAGCTCAAAGAAGAAGAAGATGAACATTTTCATTTTTTTCTCATCTTTTATGACAATTTTTATCAATTGGACAAAAATGCCCTCAGCCATGTTTCTTGAAAATTTCTCTAGAATTACCCTTTTATGTCCATCCTATTAACTTATGGTACAATTGCAACATAAACACTCCTACATTCATATCACAATTCAATCAAGTCCCTATTTCATCTAATACTCATAATTTCCCCTATTTGCAATTTAGTCCATATTTTCCATTAATCACAAAAATAGTAAATTTCTAAACAATTCTCTCACAGAACTTAATCGATAAACTTATGCAGTATAAAATTCACAAAATTTAATTTATTCCTCTCGGATTTGTGGTTACGAAACCACTGTTCCGATTAGGCCCTATTTCGGGCTGTCACAATTCTCCCCTCCTTTAGGGATTTTCGTCCCCGAAAATCTTACCAGTAAACAAATGTGGATATTGAGTCCTCATAGTCTCTTCTGTTTCCCATGTTGCCTCTTCCATTCCATGACGTTGCCATAATACCTTTACTAACTTAATCTTCTTATTCCTTAACTGTTTTACTTCTCATGCCAGAATCTTAACCGGTTCTTCATCATATGACATATCTGATCGAATTTCAATTTCAGTAGGTGAAATTAGATGCAATGGATCTGACCGATATCGACGAAGCATAGAGACATGAAATACATTATGAATTCTCTCCAATTCTGTAGGCAAAGATAACCGATAGGCAACTGGACCTATTCTTTCAATTACTTCATACGGACCAATATAGCGCGGACTTAATTTACCCTTACGGCCAAATCTCAAGATTTTCTTCCACGGGGAGACTTTCAAGAATACCTTATCTCCTACTTGGAACTCAATTTCTTTCCTTTTCAAATCTGCATACGACTTTTGTCGATCGGATGCTGCTTTTAAACAATCCTGTATTACCTTTACTTTGTCCTCTGTCTCTTTTATCAAATCTGTCCCATGAATATGCCTTTCACGAAGTTCAGTCCAATATAATGGAGTCTGACATTTTCGCCCATATAGAGCTTCATACGGTGCCATTTTAATGCTCGACTGATAACTATTATTATACGCAAATTCAATCAAAGGCAGATATTTGTCCCAACTACCTTCAAACTCTAAAACACAACATCGTAACATATCCTCTAACACTTGAATCACTCTTTCCGATTGTCCGTCTGTCTGAGGATGAAAGGCAGTACTAAAATTTAATTTGGTACCTAATACCTCTTGTAATTTCTTCCAAAACCTTGAAGTAAAACAAGGATCTCTGTCAGAAATGATAGATACAGGTACACCATGTAGTCTAACTATTTTAGAGACATACAACTCCTCTAATTTATCCATAGAAAAATCCATTTTCACCGGAATAAAATGAGCTGACTTAGTTAATCGATCAACTTTTACCCAAATAGCATCTTTCTTTCTCGGAGTTAGAGGCAATCCAGAAACAAAATCCATTGTAATTCTTTCCCATTTCCACTCGGGAATCATAATTGGCTGCAATAATCCAGAAGGCAATTGATGTTCTGCTTTCACTCTCTGACATACTAAGCATTTTAACACATATTCAGAAATATCCCGTTTCATACCCGGCCACCAACACACTTTCTTTAAATCCTGATACATTTTCACACTACCAGGGTGCATTGACCATCGACTATCATGAGCTTCATGTAGAATCTTCTGAATCAGTTCAGTATTTTTCGGCACACATACTCTATCACGAAACAACAAACAACCATCAGAATTTATTTGAAAATTGGAACTATTGTCAGTTTCACACTGAGTCCGCTTTGCTAACAAATCACTGTCAAATTTTTGGATTTCACAAATTTCTTGTAAAAATGATGGCTTTGCCACTAATTCGGCTATCACCAAACCCTTATCAGCCAACGATAAATTCACATTCAAAGCCCTCAAAGCAAACAGAGATTTTCTACTTAAAGCATCCGCAACCACATTCGCTTTACCCGGTTGATAGTCTATTATGAGCTCATAGTCTTTCAGTAATTCTAACCATCTCCGTTGTCTCAAATTTAACTCTTTTTGAGTCATCACATACTTCAAACTCTTACGATCAGTGTACACTCTACACTTTTCACCATACAAATAGTGTCGCCAAATCTTCAAAGCAAAAACTATAGCAGCCAGCTCTAAATCGTGAGTCGGATAATTCTTTTCATGTGGCTTTAGTTGTCAAGAAGCATAAGCTATTACCTTTCCTTCTTGCATCAAAACACAACCAAGTCCATTTAAAGACGCATCACTATAAACAACAAATTCCTTTCCCGACTCAGGTTGCACTAATACTGGTGCCTCTGTTAAACACCTTTTTAACTTTTCAAAACTTTGCTGACATTCATCCGTCCACATAAATTTGGCTTCTTTCCGCAACAGTGTTGTAATCGGGGAAGCTATTATTGAAAAGCCCTCTACAAAACGACGGTAATATCCGGCAAGGCCCAGAAAACTCCTAACTTTAGACACATTTTTCAGAGGCTTCCATTCTACAATTGCAGAAATTTTACTCGGATCCACTCGAATACCATCTCTTGAAACTACATGTCCCAAAAATCCCACTTCATTAAGCCAAAACTCACTTTTACTGAATTTAGCATAAAGTTTCTTTTCTCTCAAAATTTGCAATATTATTCTCAATTACTCCGCGTGCTCGGTCTCGCTTTTAGAGTATATCAGAATGTCATCAATAAAGACTACCATAAATTTATCTAAATAAGGTCTGAAAATCCTGTTCATCAGATCCATGAAAATGGCTAGAGCGTTAGTCAATCCAAATGGCATTACCAGAAATTCATAGTGACCATACCGGGTTCTAAAAGCAGTCTTGGACACATCAGATTCCTTAACCCTTAATTGATAATATCCAGACCTCAAATCAATTTTTGAAAACACCGAGGCATCTTTAAGCTGATCAAATAAATCGTCAATTCTAGGCAACGGGTACTTGTTTTTCACTGTCACTTTATTAAGCTGATGATAATCAATACAAAGTCTCAATGTTCCATCTTTCTTTTTGTCAAATAAAACCGGAGCACCCCAGGGAGAATAACTTGGCCTCACAAAACCTTTGTCAGTCAACTCTTGCAACTGTGTCTTTAACTCTTTTAACTCGGCTGGTGCCATTCTATACGGAGCAATCGATATCAGAGCAGTACCCGGAAGCAATTTAATACCAAACTCTATTTCTCTGTCCGGGGGTAATCCAGGCAATTCATCGGGAAATACATCCAGATATTCACATACTATTGGCACAGATTCAATTTCCCTTTTTGACACTTTAGTGTTCAATACATAGGCCAAATATGCATCACAACCATTTTTCAAACATTTATAAGCAGACATTGCAGAAATCATTGACGAAACACAATCTGATTTATCCGTTTCAATTCGGAGTATTTCACCATCACCACAATTCAACTCGAGAATCTTTCATCTACAATCTATCTTAGCTCCATGTATGGTTAACCAATCTATCCCCAAAATGACATCGAATTCATCAAAAAGAAGCAACATCAAATCAACAGGGAAACAGTGACCATGAATCATCAAAGGACAGTTCTTACAAATTTGGTTTACTATCACATGTTTTCCTAATGGATTCGACACCTTAACCACGAATTCAGTGGACTCGATACACAAATTCTTGTCAAACACTATTTTCACACATATATATGAATGAGTTGATCCCGGATCAATTAACGCAAAAACAAAATCATCACAGAGAGAAAATGTACCAGTAATTACTTCAGGCGAAGAAGCTTCTTCACGAGCCTTTATAGCATATGCTTTTACTGAAGCTCTCGGTTCAGATCTTACAGTAATATCTTTTTTTTCACTTCTGCTGCTATTTCCAGATCCCACATTCTTTGATGGTCTTCCTCTGCTCACATTACTTGGTTTCACATTTTGAGATCTCTCCAACTCTTCTCTTTCAGGACAATCTTTAACGAAATGATTTTGAGACCCACATCTAAAACAAGCTCGATTATACAAATAACATTCACCCACATGTCTCTTTCCACAATGCTGGCATTTGAGCCTATCAGACCTTACACTACCAACACTTGTTGCCGAAGTGGTTTGTCCCTTTGGTTTAAAACGTTGCTTACCACGATCTCTCTGAGAAAAATTTACCGAAGCATTTGATCGAGAACTCATCTCTCTTGATTTCTTCGATTGTGATTGAAATGATTGGCCCATCGACCTCTTTCTAGAATCTCTAGCTTCATTCTCAGCCTTCTTTTTATCTTTGCTTAAAGCTTCGGCCTTAACGACTCGTTCAACTAATACTACTAACTCTTTAATTTCTAAGATTCCCACAAGTAATCAAATGTCTTCGTTCAGTCCATCTTCAAATCTCTTACAAAGCATTTCTTCGGTGGTTACCAACTCTTGGGCATATTTGCTCAATCTAACAAACTCTCTTTCATATTCGGCTACTGACATACTCCCTTGCTTCAAGTCTAAAAATTCCTTCCGCTTTTGATCGATAAAGTACTAACTAATATACTTTTTACGGAATTCCCCTAGAAAGAAATCCCATGACACTCTTTCTCTAGATACAACGGAAGTCAAGGTCTTCCACCAATAATAAGCAGAATCTTTCAGCAATGAGACAGCACATTTCAAACTCTCATCGGGAGTACAAGACAATTCTTCTAACACCCTGACTGTGTTCTCTAGCCAAAATTCAGCTTTCTCTGGATCATCATCCACATTAGCTCGGAATTCTTCAGCCCCATATTTTCTGATTTTATCTATTGGAGGCTTAGATAATCTTACCACTTCTGATTGTAGAGGAACTATGGGAACGGCTTGAGGAATAGGAGGGGGCGGAGGAGGTTGAGCATTCGGATTTGCCCGAATAAACTCTGTAAACCAATTACTCATTCTATGGAGAAAGGCTTCCCGAGCCTCATCTCCCTGACCTTGGGTCTCGGGTCTACTCTTAACAGGCACTGTCCCTTGTGCGGGAGCAAGCGCATTACTCTGAGCATCATCAATAGTATCTCGATTGGGATCCATTTACTATAATAAAAACATTTCAAAATCATTAGGAGTCGTCACACTATCAAGTCTAAAAATTGGCATGGATAGACTGACTATTACACTGACTTCACTAATCCGAGAATCGGCTAAACCATGCTCTGATACCAATTAAAAATGTAACACCCTTTACCCGAAACCGTCGCCAGAATCGAGTAATGGGCGTTACTAAACTTACCGGAGATCAGATTCATTTTTCAATCAAATTAATGAAATATTACTCTTCCCTTGGGTTTTCTATGGTAATACTAACCCTTCGAATGGTTAGGATTCGAATCCTATCGCGTCGGAAGCTCAGAAAATTTTCCACTTTTAAAACAACGTCACACGCCCGTGTGCCATAAGGCACGGCCGTGTGATAAGGCCGTGTGGCCCTCACACGCCCATGTCTAAAGGCCGTGGAACATTCTAACTTACTTGACACGGCCACAAACTATATCGCACGCCCGTGGGAATAGGCCGTGTACTTTCACACACCCGTGGGGTTGGCCCATGGCTCGACCACGGCCTAGGCACGCCCGTGCCTCTCCCCGTGGAGTATTCTGTCAAATTCCACACGGCCGAGACACACGCCCGTGTGCCCTGCCATGCAGGCCGTGTCAGGCAATTTACCAAGCCTTAACCTCCCTGAGACATCATCACAACTATATTTCATTCATATTAACCAATTCTAATGACATACATTCAAAGACTACATTCATACCTCATTTACAAAACGAGTTACACATATTCATCCCTTTTCATTCTAACCACTAAATAACATTAGTACAAAAACTAGCCAACTATACATGCCAATCTCAAATTATCAAACCATAGCACATACTCAACGATAGCTTGATAGTGTGAGACGAGCCTCCTTGGATTCCAAATTCCAAAATACTCTTCACTTGATAATCTAAAGGAAAAAGGAAAGAAAAGGGGAGTAAGCTGCAAGTAGCTTAGTAAGACATAAGCAAATCAATAGCCAAATGCACAATAATTAACCAATATGTTGGTTCTAACATAACAGAGGTGCAATATTGGTGTACTTACTCATGCATAATCTTACCAAAATATCCAAATATAGACATTTACAATTATTTTGTATTCAACTGATTTCAAATTCTTAACTTGCACAGTTACTTCACACAATCCAGTTAATTTCCCCGTTGAACATTCAGAACAGAGACGGATATACAGAGGTTAGCACCGAAGTGCCTCACAGATATATGGCCGAAGCCAATCACAGAAATATGGCATAAGCCAACAGAGTATGTAGCCGAAGCTACCAGAATATGTAGCCGTAGCTACCTCAGATCACAGATACACAGACGTAGTCCACGGGTCTGCTCACATAAGCTGATAGGTGACTGCAACACATGCTAGTACACCCAGCACCCGGGATACGAAATCAGACAGATTCAGAGCCCTCAAGTGACATGTCACACATATCCGAAAACATTCTTACAGTCCAACCGGGGTTTATCAAAATAATCACAATTACACATTTACTTAATTCGATATCATATTCACATATTTTCACATCGGAATCATCAATTAATTAACAATTATGCAGATAAGCTATAATTCACTTATGACTTACCTCGATAACAAATCGACTAACTTGTGCTATTCTACTATCTTTTCCTTTCCTCGATTTCGATCACCCTCTCTTCTTTCTTCATCTAAATAAATGCATTTAACACATTTATCAATATTCTATCCAACACATTCATAAATCGAACTTGTTGGGCAAATGACTATTTTACCCCTACTCTCGGAATTTCAATTTTACTTCATTTTCTTGCATTTTAAACTCAATTAGCTTCTTTTATCAATAAAATCATCCAAAATTCACTCACATTTATCTTCTTATGAGCAAACTTTTCTCCTTTCTCATTTTAGTCCCTTAGGGACATTTTTATCAAAAATCACTTGTGAAAACACGTAAATAACACATCAATAACTCAATTACTACCAAAATTCATCAAATAACAACATTTCTCTAAAATGGGTAATTTTCAAACCCTAATTTCTTTTCAAATAAAAAGCAAAATCATGAAATTCAAGCTTCAAGGGACTCAAAAATACGAAAATAATTGAAAACGGGGTTGAAATACACTTACAATTTGATTGACAAAGCTCAAAACCCCTTTAGCAATGGTGGAGAGAAATTCAGCAGCTCAAATAAGAAGAAGATGAACATTTTCATTTTTTTCTCATCCTTTATGACAAATTTTATCAATTGGACAAAAATGCCCTTAGCCATGTTTCTTGAAAATTTCTCTAGAATTACCCTTTTATGTCCATCCTATTAACTTATGGTATAATTGCAACATAAACACTCCTACATTCATATCACAATTCAATCAAGTCCCTATTTCATCTAATACTCATAATTTCCCCTATTTGCAATTTAGTCCATATTTTCCAATTAATCACAAAAATAGTAAATTTCTAAACAATTCTTTCACAGAACTTAATCGATAAACTTATGCAGTATAAAATTCACAAAATTTAATTCATTCTGCTCGGATTTGTGGTTACGAAACCACTGTTCTGATTAGGCCCTATTTCGGGCTGTCACAGGATGGGTGGGTCGATTTAATCCCTACAGGAGTGTAGGCTGGACAGGATATGGAGTGCAGGGTTGGTTGGGGTTTATTTGTACATTTCATATATCGATTCTGCTTATGGTATAGGCTCAGGCCCGACCGAGGCTACTATGGTCTAAGGCCCAATTGCCACCGTTATTGTAAATGGCTTAGGGCCTAATAGATGTGTTGGATGCTATTTGACTGATGAGGGTAGAACACACTGAGTTTCGTAAACTCTCCCCTCTTTTTAATTTCTTAGGTAATCCTTAGAGTGAAGCGGTTCGGCGTATCTGAGGACTCAGAGGTGGCCACACTACGGACTTTTGATTTTCGTATTTTAACTTGCTTTGTTTAAATTACGTTTCTGTTATTTGGGTAATGTAATAAGGCCTCTTTTCGGTTTTGTTTTAATTTTGGGATTTTGCTACTATTGATTGCATAACATCTAGATTTAAGGCTCGTGTTTTAAAAATAAAAATAACATCTTATAAATCAACTGTAAGTATACAAACGTTTTCAAAGAAAAAACTTCCGCTATTTTTGAAACATGAGAATTTAATAATGAATATTAAAACTAAGATATTCAAAATAAAAACTTAAAGTTTTAATCAACCCTTAATATATAAGTTCCACTAATAACTGTTTATAACTAAAGTATTCCTCAAACAAGGCTTGTTTGAAATTGAAAACCCGTTTTGAAAATACTATTTTAAACTGCGAACGATCAAACACTTTCAAGGTTTCCAACAACATTGATATTTACGATTCACCCTTCAATGTGACACCGCTAGACCTGGCCATAACATCTGGGTCGAATTTGTGGTGTTACATTTTGTGGTATCAGAGCTAGGTTAAAAACATCAGGCTATAAAATGGGCTTTAGTTTTGGATTTTAAAGTTGGTTATAAAGGAATTAAAGTATTTTTAAGGATTTTAATCAGTGGCACACTGAGTCTTCGGTGACGACTCAACTAAGTTTTCTGGATACTGAAATTTGTCTTAAACTGTACTACTATAGATAAATACTAGGATTACTCTAGATTATAGACTATATTGAAACTCTTTAGTTAGGGTAACCGGAGACCGTAAGAGACTAAAATTGTAGTGAGCCTACGACTGCAAAAACACCTTTTTACTACTACTTGCATAAAACATTTGCCTAATTACTGAAAATATGTGCTAAATTGCATAAAATTTCTAATTTAGATAATACGCAAAGTGATAGTGAGCACTAGAAGGGGTGCAAGAGGCCGCAGCAGAGGCCGTAGAAGTGTTAGGGCTGGATCCTCAACTTCAGGTCACATGCCCAACGTAGAAGCAAGAGAGGCACCGGCTTCACCGGTAACTGAGACGGGGCCATATGATCGAGCAACTGGGGATGACGCATTGTACCAAGCAATGTTAAGGATTCTAGAAAGGGTTGTTGGGCCCAATACTGGTACCGGGAGCTATGGGTCGATTTCAGAGTGACTCCAGTCGAATGGAGCAGAGATCTTCAAGGGGATCGCAGGAGTAGCTCCTAACATGGCCGAATATTGGTTGGAGGCCACAAAAAGAATAATGGGTGACCTGGACTGCATGCCCGAGCAAAAGCTAAAAGGAGCGATATTGTTGCTGCGAGAGGAAGCTTACTAATGGTGGCTTACTGTGAAACAAGGCACTTAGCTTGACCGAGTAACTTGGGAATTCTTCAAATTTGCGTTCCAAGGGAAATACATTGGCACAAGTTATGTGGATGCCCAGAGGAGGGAATTCTTGAATTTGACTCAAGGAGATAGATCTGTGGCGGAGTACGAGGCAGAGTTCTTACGACTCAGTCGGTATGCTAAAGGGATTATGGCAACAGACTATGAGCGTTGTGTTCAGTTCGAGGATGGCCTCAGAGATAGTCTTTGAGTATTGATGGCTTCGTAGAGGGAGTAGGATTTTGCAGCATTGGTGGAGAGAGCAAAAATTGTTGAGCATGTGAAGCCCATTGAGCTCCTAAATTGGGAAAGCAAAAAGGGCAAAAATAAAATGGATGCAGAGCCTTCCGGTGTCGTGCAGAGGCCCAAGAAAATAGCTAGAGTGGATGAGCCAGTCAGAGCTGGGCCCCTTACTGCTACTACTGGGTTACCACCTTGTGCAATTTGTGGAAACAGCCATGCAGGTGAGTGCCGGAGGAGGACGAGAGCCTATCTAAGTTGTGGTTCCATGGAGCATCAAACCAGAAAGTGTCCTAGAAGGCCAGGTCAGATGCAAGCTATTGGTAGGGGTAACGCACCGTCGCCGAGGGGTGGTCAACAACCGTTGAGAGGCCGTGGTCAGGCCAGGGGTGGAAACAATTTGGGACATGGTCGTGGAGCATTGGGTAGAGGTGCAGGACATACCAAGGTAAGGCAACCATCTTTGGTCTATACTCCTCGTCGCTGAGAGGATAAAGACACCCCAGATGTGATAACTGGTACGTTCTTTATTCACGAGGTACCTTATATTGCATTGATTGACATTGGGTTGACACATTCGTACATTGCATGTACTATGGCTGAGACATTGGGTGGTATGTTTGAAATTACTACAAGTGAGGTTACTGTGTTGAGTCTTTTAGGCCAGTCTGTGAAAGTGAACAAGTTATTTAGGGATGTGCCTTTAGTGGTCCAAGGGGTCACCTTTTTAGCGAATTTGATTGAATTGCCTTTTGGCAAGTTCGATCTAATCTTGGGAATGGATTGGCTGGTGAAACACTAGGCAACTTTGGATTATGCTTCAAAGCGTATGGTACTGAAAACTCCAGAGGATGAGGAAGTGGTGGTGATTGGGGGAGTGTCAGGATTATTTGTCGAATGTAATTTCTGCATTACTGGCCGAGAAGTTGGTTAGTAAAGGCTGTGTGGCGTATTTGGCCTACATTAGTAATGGGGATTCTAAGGGTCCCAACCGAGAAGTTGAATTTGGAATCGATGTAACACCTCTAACCCGAATCTGTCACCAGTAAGGGTTACGAGGTATTACTTAACAAGTCACAGTTCATACTTATAAGCATTTCATTTTAGCAATCCAAAATTTAAACACATCATTGTTCGCGAAATTATCAAATATAAAACCAACAAAAAGGAAAAGAAAATTTCGTAACATTTATAAGGTCACATAATTAAAACATAAATCGGCATTTAATGTAACAAATTATAAATATGTTTATAAATAGAACATATATCAACCCATAACTATGTTAAAGAAATGACAATCAAATTTTCATAAAGCCCTGCACACGTACATGTTGTACTACATATGAAACAAATTTCGAAACCCAACTTGGCATTCATTTATACATCATTATCATATTATTAAATGTGAATTTTGTATTTCATGACTTAGTATAATTTACTACATCCATTCGGTCATATGTATGTGTGCATTTAAAGTCATTTAACAAATCTGAATAAAACTTTATACCAAGTCATGTTTATGATTTAATAAACAACCAACGTATAAGAGATACAACATATGTCACCGAGCTCAAACACATTTTACCATTAAACCTAAATCATTTTCGAACCCTAATAATAATTTAATACCATTTCATGCATAATTCTGTAAAAACCCAAACCCAGCCCAGACGTTATGGCCGAATCTAGTGTGTCATATTGAAGTGTTTTTTGAAAATCGTGTTTTCATTGAAAACCCTACTTAAAAATTGTTGCCATTTACACCTTGCATAAAATCTTAAATTTCGTTTGCTTATTTTCAAAATGTGGTTTATTAAAAACTATTCTCTTGTCAAATGTTATTACCCTTTTAAACCCTATTTGTTGTGAAAGCTTTATCTAAAGGAAATCGATTTATGAAAACGAGATGTTTTAAGAAAAACAGTTAACATTTGGGAAAATTGTGATTTACCTCTAACAGATATAAATCAAAGTAAATAAAAAAACCAAAGTTAAAATTCAGAAATTATAAAGGCCTTATTACAACTCAAAACCAAATTAAAGTACTCATAAATAATTTAATAGAAATACAGAAGCAGATGTGTAGCCTTCTCCGAGTCTCTCGTAGCTCCGATTCGTTTAAGGCTGGGAATTACCTGAAAGGTTAATAAACGAGGTAAGTTTGCAAAAAATCAGTGTGTAATCCCCTTATTAGAGTAACAGTCAGTAAACAGAAATAGAAACAAAATCAATCTGGGCTGGAGCCCTTTAACAGAATCAGATGGGCCTAAGCCCTATTCAATATCAATGGCCTTTGGGCCTTAGCCCATAGTGGCCTCAGTTCGGCCTAAGGCCATATCACATCAATATCATATGTATCCAATGCTCCCATCCTAATCCAACCCTGCATTCCATTTTCCCTTCCAACCCTGCACTCCTTTGGGGATATGAATATCAACCCACCCATCCCTACACTCCAATGGTAGCACTAACTGTGGCACTAACTCAATCGTTGCAGCAAAGCTGCTAGTCATATAATGGGCTTAAAGCCTTCAGTAGTAGTATTATATTCGGCACAAAGCCATAGGTAACTATAATAGGATTGGCACATAGCCATCAATTAGGGTAATATAATCGGCACAAAGCCTATAATATCGACACAAAGACTTCGGTATTGGCACAAAGCCCATAATTACAGTACGAAGCCCATATTAATGGCACACAGCCCTCAGTAACATTATCGATGCAGCATAAATGCTCAGTGGCTAAAAAGCCTTCGTTGGATCCACGGTCATCAAGCGACTATGCGATCCTCATATAACACTTCCTCCAATATAATTCCAACCTATATGCAATATGACATGTATACAACGCATATAACCACATGAATGCATCATCATACACATATGACATACAAATCGTACATATATATCACACAGGGGCATTTTAGTCATTTTGCCCTTAGGCATATCGATCATCATCTCATCGTGGGCCCAATTACATATTCTAGCCCATTAATAATTTCATATTTATTCGGAGCATTTAAGTTACTAATATGAAAGTTACAAATTTACTGGGCCTAAAAGCCCGTTACATAGCCCAAGATGGGCTCATACATTAATATGTATATCACATATCATGCTTACGAAAGATAGTCACATTCATAGCTTAAAACAGTTTCAAAAAAGTTACCTACCCTCGAGGGCATAATCGTAATTCTAATCTACAGGGGTATTTCGGTAATTCTACCCTACAAGGGTATTTTGGTAATCTCACACTACAAGGGTATTTCAGTAATTTCGCAATCTGGGGGTATTTCGATAATTTTACAATCTAGGGGTATTTTAGTAATTTTCCACAAATAGGGAGTATTTCGGTAATTTTACAAATTAGGGGTATTTTAGTAATTTCGCAATTCGAGGGTATTTCAATAATTTCACAAATTAGGGGTATTTCTGTAATTTTGCAATTCGAGGGTATTTTAGAAATTTCTTAACAATAAAGGTCTTAATTACGATCTTAGGCCCATCAACAAGTCCTCATTGGCTAAAGTGAACGGGCACTATGCACCATGTAGGATTCTAGAGAAGAGGAGGTGAGTCATTAAGACCGCTTAAGTACCAAGCTCTCCCTAGATCCAATCCTGGACATGCATATACCCATTGCCACACTTCAACCCCATGACTTGTCCACAGTCACACTTAATTGATTAATTAAGTTTTATGTCAGCTTAAACAATTATAGATACTGGCCTAAAAGTCCACTACAAAACTCTAACGAGTCCACATACATTCCTATAGCCCATCAGGCCCAATCACATTTATATGGCCCATCAGGCCCAATCACATTTATACGGCCCCACAAGCCCAAATCTATTCCAAGCCATACAACTCACTTAATCAGCTCGTCATTTATTACCAATCTACCAATTTTTACTTATTTGGGCCCGTCGGGCCTATTTGGCCCATTTTGGCCCATCAAACAAGGGTTAGAAGTACACACCTAATAGCAATCTGAAGTTTATCCATGCTCTGAACACTGCTATGCCCAGAAGCCTACAGTAATCACACCCTTGACTCCCAAGGAGTGTGTTGGTCAACTTCGATCACCACCACCGTGACCCAACGGCATACAAATCAACGAATGATCCAACGCCTAACCCAACAAACACGCCACAAAGCAAAAGGGATAAGCCAAGAAAGGTATGCCTACTCTCCTCATGGTTTGCTATATTTAAAGCCAGCTCCTTACCTATTCTCATGTTAGCTTCCCGATGTGGGATTCTCCATCAATCCCCTAAAATTAAAGCATTAGCAAAATAATCAACCTTTGCGTGCAAAGGGATTCGAACCATAGTCCTCTCAACAACCATGTCACGCCACCACCACTAGGACACAAGCCCGTTTGTGTCATAAGTCCAACACATTTAACTTTAAAGCCCGCCTACTCGCTTCCAAATTTATTTAAAAGGGAAACCAAAATAAATTGCAAGAGCCAAGACACATTTAACTTTGCCACTACAGCACAGTCATTTTTGTGTCATGCTTCCACCCAAAATATTCTTAAAGCCTACCCACTAACATCAAGGCTACCATAAGAGAAAAACATAAATTTTTGCTAAGGTTGAGGTTTGAACCCAGGACTTCTCCAACAATCCTAAACCTCTTAGCCATCACACCAACACGCCATTCAGTGAATATGGGCCCGGGGCCTATTACGCAACCCAAATGGGGCCCACGTGCTCATATGGCCCGCTAAGCCAGATTTGCCCATAGCCACGTGTATGACACAGCCAGTCCACTAATTCCTGTAAGTCCAAAGATAACAACTCGTGTGGGCCAACAAGCCTATTGGGCCTACACGGCCCATTCTTCCAAGCCCAATTTCGAGGCGTCACAAATTCACTAATCCATCAAGTTGTTTTAATCACAAATATAAACCTCTGAGCCATTTAATCAAAAATATCAACCTCTGCTCACGCTCATTAATAAATTAGTAGAAATCATAGTACATAATTTAATAAACAATCACATGTGCATCATTGATGCAATTTAACATGGCCATACATGCTATTAATACATGTATACACCTAGTGCGCATTTTCCCAAAAGTTAAAGTCACACTTAACATATGAATACATGCCAGACAATTGACTAAACAATCTTGGAACATATTCCATACTTGTTACCCTTCATCATCGAATTATAATACTTAAATCTAAGTTCATTAAATATTATATCTAAGAACACACGAGATTAAGTCAAAGCATATTAAGCAATTTCATATATATATATATACACTTTATCTTAGTATGGGACACCTTCAAACTAACTAAACATACTTATGACCGATTCAATCATGCCACATACAAAGTCATAAAACAACCTTAATGTACCATCACGTAAAACAATTTATAATTATTCGTAGCATACAGCATCACAACCAAAATAGACTTAAACCATAACTAAACCAAAACCAAAATCGAGCAAGATAGTTAAGCCATTTTCGCATGGCCAATATGCATACATTTTCAGAATAATTAACTCCAAAGCCAGCCTATACATGCCATAATTGGAGTTTTGCTTATAAGGTACCAAAATAGTATATAGTGTGATGAACTTGCTGTCGATCCGCGAGCTTGTAACTTGATCTAAAATCTATAAAACAAAAACACACATATATACAGAGTAAGCTTTTTTTAGCTTAGTAAGCCATAAGCAAATAAACAATTCAACGATGTTATCAACTTAATTAAACTGAACCACATTATATTATCATTATACATTTAAATCCAATCACATATAGGTTCATATTACATATATATATTCATTATAAATATCACCTTAACCAAATGTCTAGCGAATTTAACATGTTACCATTTAATTTCCAAAGTCAACTAGTCATTACAAATCTAATTCACATACATACAATTACATAAGCTCACGTGTCACCATATAATTTCATATGCATATATTGATTATGTGACAGAATACCAAAATTCCTATGAATCTAATTGAGACTCATTCCAATAATATTCACAAGGTTAAACACACATACCTAGATCACATATAATCTTGATTTCCAATACACCCAATTTGTAATGAGTATCAAATTACACACTTGCCTTATTTTAAGTAAACATCAAGCTAATTTATACCTGGCCATTTAGCTCATTTACACACTCGAACTTAATCTAAAACATATCTTTCATATTTCATCATCAAACAACAAAATTCACAAGCTCCCATCAATGGCATAACTCAAAATTTTCATTAAAATTCAAAATTTAAGCATGGCTTTTGTAGTACTCGAAGCAACGATCTCAAAAACGTAAAACTTATCAAAAATCGACTAAAAACGAACTTTGGATTAAGCTAGAGAAAAGGCCGAACTAGGTTTTCTTTTTCTTTCTTCTTGTTTGAAGGTTTCAGCTATAGAGAATGTGTTTTTATGAGCAATAATATTATTCTATCTTATAATATGTATCATTTATTTTCCTATTTTACCCTTTTAAATTTAATGACCAAACTTATGCATAAGGGCACATTCGGTCATCATTAAACCCAAAGGATTAATTACAACATAACTACCTCCATTTAGAAAGTCACTACCAATTTGGTCCTTGTACTTTAAAATAGCTAATTTCCAATTTACTTGATTAAGTCCTTTTATTAAATCAGACACCTAAATGGCAAAATTAAATCATGAAATTTTTACAGATATAAATTCACACAATAATTCAGACAAAATAAACACAAAAATCAATTTTTATATATTTTTTGACTCGAAATCGTGGTCCCGAAATAACGTTCTGATTAAGGTCTAAATCGGGCTGTTACAACTCTCCCCCATAGGGATTTTTGTCCCCGAAAATCTTACCGATGAATAGCTTTGGATAACACTTTCTCATTGCCTCCTCTGGTTCCCAAGTTGCTTCCTCAACACCGTGTTTATGCCACAACACTTTAACCAATGAAATTTTCTTATTCCGCAGTTCTTTAGTCTCACGAGCTAGAATACAGATTGGTTCTTCCTCATATGTCATATCGGGCTGAATCTCAATCTTGGACGGACGAATCATGTGTAAAGGATTGGATCGATATCTACGAAGCATCGAAACATGGAATACATTGTGGATCTTTTCTAACTCAGATGGCAACAACAATCTATAAGCAACTGGCTCGATACGCTCTATTACCTCATACAGCCCAAATCAACCTCGGACTCAAGTTGCCTTAGCGACCAAATCTGAGTATCTTCTTCCACGGTGGGACTTTCAAAAAGACTTTATCCCCGATCTAAAATTCTATATATCTACGTTTCAAGTCTGCATATGATTTCTAACGGTCAGACGCTACTTTTAGACTCTCACAGATCACTTTCACTTTCTGTTCAGTTTCTCTGATCAAGTCAACCCCGTGTATCTTATTTTCACTAAGCTCAGTCCAATACAATGGTATATGACACTTACGACTGTATAAAGCCTCATAAGGTGCCATTTTGATACTCGACTGAAAGATGTTATTATACATGAATTAAATCAGAAGTAAGTATCGTTCCCACGTATCTTCAAACTCAAGAATGCAACATCTCAACATATCCTCGAGTATCTGAATGATTCACTCAGACTGACCATCTATCTGCGGATGGAACGTAGTATTGAATTGTACTTTAGTACCTAGAGCATCTTGCAATTTCTTCCAAAACTGTGATGTAAACCATAGATCTCTATCCGAAACAATAGAAATAGGCATGCCGTGTAATCTTACAATCTGAGAAATATACAATTCAGCTAATTTATCAAGTGGGTAATCTATACGAATTGGAACAAAGTGGGTCAATTTAGTCAATCTATCCATAATAACCCAGATTGCATCATTCTTGTTCGGTGTCAACGGTAAAACAGATACAAAATCCATCGTGACCCTGTCCCACTTCCATTCAGGTATCATAATCTGCTAAAGTAATCCAGAAGGTACTTAAAGGTACTTGATGCTCAGCTTTTACTTGTTGGCAGATTAAGCATTTTCAAACAAAGTAAAAAATGTCTAGCTTCATACCCAGCCACAAGTAAAGCGGTTTCAAATCATTATACATTTTCGTACTACCAGGATGAACAGATAAGCGGCTATTGTAAGCTTCATTCAAAACCATCTAAATCAACTCTAAATTCTTTGGGACACATATTCAGTTTTGGAGTCTCAAATAGTCATCAGCATCAACTCAAAATTCTGAATCAGCACTTGAATCACATTGAGCTCATTTTGCTATCAACTTATTATCAACCTTCTGAGCATCACGGATTTGTTGGACAAACAACGGTCTTGCCTTCAATTCAACCATCACCGAACCATCATCAGACATAGCTATATGTGCATTCATCACACGTAAGTTAAATAGTGATTTTTGGCTTAAAGCATCGGTGGCAACATTGGCTTTTCCCAGGTGGTAGTCAATCACAAGCTCATAGTCTTTTAGCAACTCCAACCATCAGCACTGTCTCAAATTCCGATCTTTCTAAGTCATCAAATACTTCAAGCTTTTATGATCAAAATAAACATGACATTTCTCTCCGAATAGATAGTGACGCCAAATATTCAACGCAAACACGATAGCTGCCAATTCTAGGTCATGCGTTGGATATTTCTTTTCGTGGGGCTTTAACTATCTCGAGGCATAAGCTATAACTTTGCCTTCCTGCATCAAAATGTAACCCAGACCATTTAAGATACATCACTGTAGATAACAAATTCTTTACCCGATTTTTGCTGAACCAGCACTAGAACTTTGGTCAACAGGGCTTTCAACTGATCAAAACTTTTCTAGCACTTTTCTAACCATTCAAACTTAACATCTTTCTACAATAACTTCGTCATCGGAGCTACAATCATAGAAAAACCTTTCACAAACCGTCTGTAATAACCAGCAAGTCCTAGAAAGCTTCGGACTTTAGAAACATTCTTCGGAGGTTTCCAATCAAGCATAGCTAAAATTTTACTCGAATTAACCCGAATACCCGATACCGATACAACATGGCCGAGGAACCTGACTTCACTTAACCAGAACTCGCATTTACTAAACTTTGCATACAGCTGTTTATCTCGCAAAATCTGTAGCACCAGTCTCAAATGTTCAGCATGTTCAGTTTCATCACAGGAGTAGATCAGGATATCATCTATTAACACAACCACGAACTAATCTAAATATGGTCTGAAGATCTGATTCATCAATTCCATAAACACAACTAGAGCATTAGTAAGTTTGAAAGGCATGACCAGAAATTCATAGTGTACGTATCTCGTTCGGAAAGTAGTCTTTGGCACATCAGAATCTTTAACTCGCAACTGATAGTAGCCAGATCTCAAATCTATTTTTGAAAACACTGTAGCCCCTTTCAGTTGATCAAACAGATCGTTAATCCATGGCAACGGATACTTGTTCTTTATAGTTACCTTATTGAGCTGTCTATAATCAATACACATTCTCATAGTTCCATCTTTCTTTTTCATAAACAAAACTGGTGCACCCCAAGGAGAAAAACTCGGTCGCGCAAAACCTCTATCTGTCAACTCTTGTAACTGAGCTTTCAATTCTTTTAATTCAGTAGGTGCCATCCTGTACGGAGTTATGGATATCGGAGCCGTCCCAGGCATTAACTTAATGCCAAACTCTACCTCCTGAATAGGCGGCAACCCTGGCAATTCTTCAGGGAACACATCTGAATACTCGCACACAACAGGTACTGGTTCAATATTTCTTTCAGCCACTTTACTATCAAGTACATAAGCAAGATAAGCTTCACAACCTTTCCTTACATATTCTAAGCTAACATTGAAGAAACCACTACTGGTAACCCACTCAGATCAGTAGATTCAACCTGAATAATCTCACCACTATGGCACCGTAGATCAAGGGTCTTCCTCTTACAATTCACAACAGCATCATGTAAAGTTAACCAGTCCATACCCAAAATTATATCGAATTCATCAAATGGCAGCAACATCAAATTAGCCAGAAAACACCTATCTCGAACCATCAAGGCACAATTCTTACACACTTTATCAACCATAACACATCAGCCCAAGTGGTTTGACACTCTAATCACAAACTCAGTAGACTCAACAAGCAGAGTCTTACTGAATACTAAAGTCTCACACACATAAGAATGAGTCGAACCAGGATCAATCAATGCAATTACATTATTATCATAGAGAGTAAATGTACCGGTAATAGCATCTGGGGATGAAGCCTCCTCCCGTGTGTGAATAGTATAGGCTCTGGCAGGCGCACGAGCCTCAGATCTAACTGTTGTATCTTTAGTCCCTCTTTGGCTACCACTCGCATTACCCAATCTTGTATTCTGCATTGGATTTTCTTCAGCTAACATTGGGCAATCAGGAATATAATGGTTCATCAATCCACACTTAAAATAGGCCAGATCATGTAATCTGCAACTGCCGGGATGTCGTTTACCATAATGTTTACACTCAGGTTGATTTGATCTGACATTACCCACCCACACTTGTTACTGAGGTGGCCATTGAGCTCGTAGGCATGCCTACTCTGCTCCCGACCTGAAGTGGCTTTGGAATGGCTTAAATCATCTCAAAATTTCTTGAGCGTCGACTGGAATGACTTACCGGATGTTCTCTTATGTGCATCTCTGGCCTCAAAGTTAGCCTTTCTTTTCTCTTTCCCAAGCTCTTCAACTTTGCAGGCTCGCTTGACTAGTATTACAAACTCTTTTATCTCAAGTATGCCAATTAACAATGTAATGTCTTCATTCAGCCCATCTTCAAATCTTTTACACATTATGGCCTTTGTAACACCCTTATCCCGTAACCGTCACCAGAATAGGACAAGGCATTACCAGAAATCAGAAAATAGATTATACAGAATTTTTTTTTTACTACTTGATATTAATACTAAGTAACAACTCATATAACTTCTTCAAACCATAAATTCATATTCAAGAACTATCAAGCCATTTTCGCATGGCTATAATATTTACAATTCAAAAAATACAATTCGATTCAAAAGAGTAAGCTTAGCCTATACATGCCACTGATTCAAAATAAATTATCAAAAGTACCAAAATAACGACGATAGTGTGGATGATAAAAACTGGAATCCCCGAGCTCGTACCCGAAAACAGAAATCTATAAGACAAAAGAAAACACAACCACGAGTAAGCTTTCATAAACTTAGTAAGTCTTAAGTAAATCAAATAACTTTACTGAATTAACACATTAATCTCATATACAAAATCTAAGTGAAACCTCATTTGGCCGAATAGGTCTAACCAAAATTTCACAATTTATAATTTACATTTCTTTGGCCTTGAGTTTGATGTCACCAAATTTTTTCATCTAATATCAATTTACATTCATTCATTCTATTCAATGAAGTCAAATTAGAGTTCCTTAACGAACTATAATTTCTATAATCACATCACATAGCCATCACATATACTTTTGTGATAATCTCCAAAATGACTGAATATTCACAAGCACACGATGTACACTTAGCATACAAATTCACTTAACTTCAAATTCATATATCGTAGGAAATACAATATACGCACATAACCTCCTATATTGGCCGAATGTATCATAATTAAATAGATGATCTTAATACTCATTCACACACACACATATATATTTATATACCTCCCATTACACACTTGACATTTAATCCTAATCAAGCTCAATTATGACTACAGGATATATACCTGGCCAACTTAATGTATTGAACTCATTTTATTACCAATTTAGCACAAGGTTGTATAATCTTTGACTTTAATTAGTTCACTAGCATTTAGTCTGTTTAACAAACTTTCTCTTCAAGTCGTTCAGAAAAGTACAGATCTCTGATAGGCCTTATACAATGCCGACGTCCCTGACGCGGTCTTACATGTTATTCAATATCGATGCCACTGTCCCAGACAAGGTCTTACATGAAACACAAGTGATGCCAGTGTCCCAAACACGGTCTTATACACTATCACAAATCAATGCCTTCGTCCCAGACGAGGTCTTACATGAAACACAAGTGATGCCAGTGTCCCAGACACGGTCTTACACACTATCACAAATCAATGCCTTTGTCCAAGACGAGGTCTTACGTGAAACACAAATGATGCCAGTGTCCCAGACACGGTCTTACCCACTATCAAAATCAATGCCTTCGTCCCAGACGAGGTCTTACATGATCTCATTTCACACACTTAGTGCCCACTGACCGATCTCACACACATAGTGCTCGGTTAAAGAACTCGCACACACAGTGCCCAATGACCGATCTTGCACACATAGTGCTCGGTTAAAGAACTCGCACACACAGTGCCCAATGACCGATCTCGCACACATAGTGCTCGGTTAAAGAACTCGCACACACAGTGCCCAATGACCGATCTCGCACACATAGTGCTCATGTTTATTTGATTTTACACATTGAAATGACTTAACCAAGGCTATAAAGCATCAAACATATTTAAAGTTATCAAAGCATATACTGCACATCAAATCTATCTCCACTAGATGACTGTAACACCCCTAGACCCGGTCCCATCGCAGGAGGGTCGAGAGGTGTCACCAGACTATTTCTTTGGAAAGCCGCATGAATACGAAGAAGATCTTCTGCTAAACCTATAATAAATTTACAAAAGTTGCACAACATGCATTCACAACCATTCATGTATAACTTAATCAAATTATTACCATAACTATCAAAGTGAAAATCTTAAGAGAGAGCCATTTTCGCATGGCCTAATTTAGTTACAAAACAAAAGAAATTCAAAAGATGTTTGCTTGAACACCAAAAGTCAACCTATACATGCCATTCCTAGATTTAGTTACCGGTACCAAAAGATGAGTGATAGTGTAGATGACTTCAATACTGGATCTCCCGAGACCGTAGCTTCCGATCAATATCTACAAAATCGAAAGCAGGGACAACAGAGTAAGCAATTTCTTGCCTAGTAAGTACTTAAATAATTGAATCAAAATAAGTAAAGGGCGTAATATTAACAACTTATGATTAAAACCTTCTTTGGCCGAATATGAGCATAACCATACTACTAATTCACTCACATATGTATCACAAAAGAAATTCAAATGTATTCAAAGAGTTATTCACTGAAAATCGAGTATTTCGGATTTCTTATTCGCACAATCAATCGAGTGCAAAATTATACACCTCAACATCGAATTGTTTTATATATATACTCACGCTATCAAACAGTAGTTCACAATTCCTGAACGGCTAACTAAACAATTTCAATGGCCTGCTAAATCATTAAGGGCATAGAATGCATACCTGCCTTCCTTACGTTAAGTAGCGCATCTGTTTTGTCAAGGCAATATTATTTATATAAATATTCGTACATGAGCTCAAACATTTAACTCCTATCCGATTTCCACCGCGAATGAACCTCAAGGCCAAATCCGAATTTTATCACTGGCTTTTAGCCCTTCGAGACTAGGCTCGGCTTTAACTCTGGCTCGAAAGCCCTTCGAGACTAAGCTCGGCTTTAACTCTGGCTCGAAAGCCCTTCGAGACTAAGCTCGGCTTTAACTCTGGCTCGAAAGCCCTTCGAGACTAAGCTCGGCTTTAACTCTGGCTCGAAAGCCCTTCGAGACTAAGCTCGGCTTTAACTCTGGCTCGAAAGCCCTTCGAGACTAAGCTCAGCTTTAACAAAATTTATACTTACTTTTATCAGTTTACATATCCTGTCACCTTTTTCAAATACATAAACACAACCACCCGGGGTACTACCGACTATTTTACATACGGTTTGATTACTTGTAAGCAAAGAATACAAATTCATATTTAAATACATTAAGATTCCAATTTAGCATTCGGTTTCTCATATTTACACATACTCTCATTCCCAAAATTTTAGCATTCGGACATATCATTTGCCACTTGAATTCGCATATTATGCATACATAAATTAAAATTTCACTCTACCATAATTAAGAATTTGTTACTCAAGAACTTACCTCGAATCTTTTCGAGGAATTTCGAATTGACTATTCCGTGACCTTTGCCTTCCCTTTGTCCGAAGTTGTCCCTCTAAGCTATTGAGCTTAAATAAACAACACGATCATATCAACTTCATTCATACATCTCTATTGATAACTACTCTTTCATTAAAATCAAGACATACAATGAAATTCCCTTATAGCATCTACATTCGGCCAAGCATAATTACATTAAACTACAATCAAATTCATTGATCAAAAGTAGAAGATAAAGTCTTTTAATCCAATTTAGTACTCATGTCTCCCTAATTAACAAATGCCGAAAAGGTTAGCACTTAAATGCCTTAGCCATAAGTCATTTTCTAACATCTTTAGCTTATAACTCCCCCACTCGATTAAGTTCACCATCGGTTTAGGCTCAACCATTAACAACCACTTTAGAAGCTCTCATGCCATCTCATAGTTTTACTTACCGATTCCTTCGACCCACATGAATTTTATAACACATATACATTTTCAAATCAAACCACCAAACATCATTAACATGGCACATTGCTACTCTATCCGAATGTTCAAAACATTTAAATCATCCTTAACGAGATTTACTATAGACATAGGAATTCCATCAATACATTTCAAATTTCAAGAATTTGGCTAACCACAAGCAATAATTCGTCATAATTTAACTATTCCTATACTAACATAAAAAAAAAAATCACATGAAAGCACATATAGTTTAGCTCAAGATTTAACTAAATTCCTCATCTTAAAATTTTTGACTCAAAACCATATTTCCCATTCGGCCTATCAAGGTCAACCTACGCATTTCTCATCTACGTAAAAGAGACATGGCTAAACTAGAGCTCATTCAACAATTATCAAAATTTCACTCCTCCAATAAAAAGCAAAACCGAAAGCTCACAAGCAAGGTATAACACAAAAACATGACTTCTTCCCTTAACAAGCCATTTACCGAACACTCAAGTATTTACCTCACAAGACACACGAATTGTGCTTAATACTTCAAATTGAAATTTGGCAAACACAACTACACTAGCTAAGAATTTTCCACAACTACTTAGATCATAATTATGCACTTTCAAGAAGTTCAAAACTCACCCTTCAGTCCTTATTCATAATGGCATAAAACAACAACCCCTTTCCTATTGATTTAGCCTTAGCCGAATGCCCTAATCACCAAGGAAGTTGAAATTTCAACATGGGCTAGACTAAACACTTACTCATACACCTTATTTTTGAAATTCAAAGAAAAATAGCAAAGATTTCTTACCCTTGATATGGATCAAAGTGACCGAATGTTAGCCTAAAATCTTCTCTTTTCTACCTTCTTCAACTCACGACAAGAAGAGCTAAAAAAAAGAATTTTTTTCTTCCAATCTCTTATTTCATTTCTTTATTAATTTTTCCATCATTAACATCCCACTAACTAAAGAAAAATATAAAATAAAGAAGCAACCAATGGAAACAAATGCATGGCCGGCCACTTTCTTTTAAGGGAATTATTGACATGCAAATCCATTTGTTTTTAGCTTATTTTATTTTAGTCATTCCAAAATTGTTTAGCTAAGTTTCTAAGTTTTTCAACTAAATCCTTTTTAATAAATTCATATTAACTTTGTCAAAATTCAAATCCATAACTTCCACACATGCAATTAACACATAATTTAAGCATTGAAAAATCAATATTAACTATTTCAAGGACTCGGTTTAGCAGTCACGAAACCGCTTCCAGACTTGAGTCGAACTAGGGCTGTCACAACTCCCTCCCCCTTAAAAGAATTTTCGTCCCCGAAAATCTTACCCGAAAATAGATTTGGATAACGTTCCTTCATAGCATTCTCGGGCTCCCAAGTTGCTTCCTCAATCCCATGCTTAAGCCATAATATTTTTACTAACGGAACTCTTTTGTTTCGTAATTCTTTAACCTCTCGAGCTAAAACACGGATAGGTTCTTCCTCATAACTCAGATTAGGTTGGATTTCAACCTCGGACGGATTTAGCACATGCGAAGGATCAGATCTATACCGACGGAGCATCGATACATGGAAAACATTGTGAATCTTTTGAAGCTCAGGAGGTAACATCAATCTATAAGCAACCGATCCAACCCGTTCTGATATCTCATACGGTCCGATGAATCTCGGGCTCAGCTTGCCTTTACGGCCAAAACGGAGCATCTTTTTCCACGGTGAAACTTTCAAAAACACCTTATCACCCACTTGATACTCGATGTCTTTTCGCTTTAAATCCGCGTATGATTTCTGACGATCGGACGCCATTTTCAGACTGTCGCGAATTATCTCCACTTTCTGCTCCGCCTCTCTGACTAAATCAACTCCGAGAATCTTATCTTCACTAAGTTCGGTCCAAAACAGAGGTGTACGGCATTTTCGACCGTAAAGAGCTTCATAGGGTGCCATCTGAATACTCGACTGGAAGCTGTTATTATACGCGAATTCAACTAGGGGTAAGTATTTCTCCCACGAGCTGCTAAACTCGAGGATGCAACATCTCAACATGTCCTCGAGTATCTGTATAACCCGTTCTGATTGACCGTCTGTCTGCGGATGAAAAGCGGTGCTGAAATGAAGTTTAGTACCCAAAGCTTCTTGCAGCTTCCTCCAAAATCTAGAAGTAAATCGAGGGTCTCGATCAGAAACAATAGAAGTCGGCACCCCATGCAATCGTACAATCTGAGAAACGTATAATTCCGCTAACTTATCGAGCGAAAAGTCAGTGCGTACCGGGATGAAATGGGCTGATTTCGTTAAACGATCTACAACAACCCAAATGGAGTCCTTTTTGCTCAGCGTCAACGGTAAACCCGACACAAAGTCCATTGAAATGCGATCCCATTTCCACTCGGGTATCAAAATCGGCTGAAGTAATCCCGACGGCACCTGATGTTCCGCTTTTACTTGTTGACATACAAAGCATTTGGATACAAAATCAAAGATGTCTCGTTTCATGCCGTGCCACCAATACTGTCGCTTCAAATCATTATACATTTTCGTACTGCCCGGATGGATCGACATTCGGCTACTATGGGCTTCATTCAAAATCATCGAAACTAGCTCAGACTTTTTCGGAACACACAATCGGCCTTTAAATCTCAAACAATCATTTCCGTCGACCCTAAATGCTGAATCTACATTTGACTCACACTGAACTCGTTTATCAACTAAGTCGTCGTCGTTTTTCTGAGCCTCACAAATCTGTTGAAGTAGCACAGGTCTTGCTACCAATTCGGCAACCAACACACCATCTTCTAACATCGACAGTTTCACATTCATAGCTCTCAAGGAAAATAAGGATTTTCGACTAAGAGCGTCAGCAACGACATTAGCTTTCCCCGGGTGATAATCAATAACAAGCTCATAATCCTTTAGCAATTCTAGCCACCGCCTTTGTCTCAAATTCAAATCTTTTTGAGACATCAGATACTTGAGACTCTTGTGATTGGAGAAGATGTGACATTTTTCACCGAACAGATAGTGTCGCCAAATCTTCAAAGCGAAAACAATAGCGGCTAATTCGAGATCATGAGTCGGATAATTCCGCTCGTGAGGCTTTAACTGTCTCGAAGCATAAGCAATAACCCGGCCTTCTTGCATCAAAACACAGCCTAAACCGTTCAGAGATGCATCACTATAAACTACAAACTCCTTACCAGTTTCTGGCTGAACTAACACTGGAGCTTCCGTCAAAAGGGTTTTCAATTGGTCGAAGCTTCTCTGACACTTATCCGACCACTCGAACTTGACCTCTTTTTGCAGTAACCTTGTCAGTGGAGTTGCAATCATCGAAAAACCTTTGACAAATCGTCGGTAATAACCGGTAAGTCCCAAAAAGCTTCGAACTTCGGTAATGTTTTTAGGGGGTTTCCAATCGAGGATAGCTGAAATTTTATTCGGATCAACTCTAATACCCGAAGCAGATACTATATGGCCCAAGAAGCCAACTTCACGCAACCAAAACTCGCACTTACTGAACTTCGCATACAATTGGTTATCCCGCAAAGTCTGAAGTACTAACCTCAAATGCTTGGTATGCTCTGACTCATCACGAGAATAGATCAAAATATCATCGATGAATACTACTACAAAACGGTCCAAAAATGGCCTAAATATCCGATTCATCAAATCCATGAATACTGCAGGGGCATTGGTGAGTCCAAACGGCATCACTAGGAACTCATAGTGACCGTATCTCGTTCTGAATGCCGTCTTCGGTACGTCAGATTCTCTAACTCTCAACTGATAATAGCCGGATCGCAAGTCAATCTTCGAAAATACTGAGGCTCCTCTCAACTGATCGAACAAGTCATCAATTCGGGGCAACGGATACTTATTCTTTATCGTGGCTTTATTCAGTTGTCGATAGTCGATGCACATTCTCATAGTTCCATCTTTCTTTTTCACAAACAAAACCGGTGCACCCCAAGGCGAAAAACTAGGTCGTACGAAGCCCCTATCCGTCAACTCTTGCAGCTGAGATTTCAATTCCTTTAGTTCAGTAGGTGCCATACGATACGGGGCAATCGAAATCGGCGTCGTACCTGAAATCAACTCTATACCGAACTCGACCTCTCTAACAGGCGATAGTCCCGGTAATTCTTCGGGAAAGACATCTGAATACTCGCAGACTACGGGCACCTTCCCAAGTTCTCGGTCGGAAACTTTGTTATCTAACACATAGGCCAAATACGCTTCATAACCCTTCCTCATGAATTTTCGTGCTGACATGGTTGTAAGTATTGCAGGTGGCCCACTTAGATTAATGGACTCAATTCGGATTATTTCATTATTCGAACATCGCAAATCGATAGTTTTCAGCTTACAATTTACTATCGCGTCGTGAACGGTCAACCAGTCCATTCCGAGAATAATGTCAAATTCGTCGAATGGTAGAAGCATCAAGTCAGCCGGAAAACAAAAGTCTCGAACCATTAACGGACACTTCTTGCATACTTTATCAATCAGGACACAACAACCCAAAGGGTTAGACACTCGAATTACAAATTTAGTAGACTCAACAAGAAGAGTCTTACTGGAGACTAAAGTTTCACACACATACGAATGGGTCGAACCAGGATCAATCAATGCAATGACATCAGTATTAAAGAGGGTGAAAGTACCAGTAATAATGTCTGGAGAAGAAGCTTCCTCGCGGGCACGAATAGCATATGCTCTGGCTGGTGCTCGAGCCTCGGATCTAACTGTAGCATCTCTAATCCCTCTCTGACTGCCGCTAATATTTCCACCGCGTCGCGATGGTCTACCCCGCGAAGCTGTGCCACTAGGTCTCTGAGTCGGATCGGGTGTACGTTCATTATTTCTCAGACAATCTTTAATAAAATGATCGGCAGATCCACATCTGAAACAAGAGCGGTCACGATGCCTACAACTCCCCGGGTGCCATTTACCACAATAATTGCAATCCACTCTATCCCGACGTTCGTTACCCACGCTGGCAATGGAAGTAGCTCGTGAACTCACGGGAGGTCGATGGTGCTCTCTTTTAGAAAAACCCGATGGGTATTTAGATCGGCCTGAATCATCTTTAGTCTTTTTGGACGATTGCTGAGTAGATTTTCCCGCAGACCTCTTACGGAATTCTCTATTTCCATCTTTGGCTTTTCTTTTTTCATTACTGAGCTCTTCAGCTTTACAAGCTCGCTCAACTAACACGACAAACTCCTTAATTTCCAGTATCCCCACAAGTAGCCTGATGTCTTCGTTTAAGCCGTCCTCAAAACGCTTACACATGATGGCCTCGGAGGATACACACTCGCGGGCATAGCGGCTGAGGCGGACGAACTCTCTCTCATAATCGGCCACCGTCAATTGACCTTGTTTAAGTTCGAGAAATTCTTTTCGTTTTTGATCGATGAATCTCTGACTGATGTATTTCTTTCGGAACTCGGTTTGGAAGAATTCCCAATTGACCCGTTCCTTCGGAACAACAGAAACCAGAGTATTCCACCAGTAGTAGGCAGCGTCACGTAGCAGAGACACCGCACATTTAAGACACTCCTCGGGTGAGCAGGACAGTTCATCGAACACTCGGATGGTATTGTCAAGCCAAAACTCGGCCCGCTCGGCATCGTCACTAGGGGTAGCCCGGAACTCTTCGGCCCCATATTTTCTAATTTTTTCAACAGGGGGCCCACTCGATCTCACTGGATCGGCCAGAGGAGGAGTCGTAAAAGTCGGAAAAGGAGTATTTGGAGGCGGAGGTTGCGGAACAGCCGGATTTGATCTAGCGAATTGAACGAACCAGTCACTCATCATTGCATAAAAAGCTGGTCTAATATCATCCCCTCGATGACCAATATTTGGCTGAGAGTCGCGTGGCGCTGTCCCTTGCGCGGGAGCAGGAGCTACACTCTCAACATCGTCCGCTAAGGTACGATCAGGTTCGGGATCCATTCTATATCAAAGATCACATTTCAAATATCAGAAGTCATCCCACTATCAAAATGACACTAAGTGGCATGTATAGCAAGACTCAAGCCTACTACGGTAGTCCGAGAATCGACTAAACCTGGCTCTGATACCAATAAAATTGTAACACCCCTAGACCCGGTCCCATCGCAGGAGGGTCGAGAGGTGTCACCAGACTATTTCTTTGGAAAGCCGCATGAATACGAAGATGATCTTCTGCTAAACCTATCGAATAAATTTACAAAAGTTGCACAACATGCATTCACAACCATTCATGTATAACTTAATCAAATTATTACCATAACTATCAAAGTGAAAATCTTAAGAGAGAGTCATTTTCGCATGGCCTAATTTAGTTACAAAACAAAAGAAATTCAAAAGATGTTTGCTTGAACACCAAAAGTCAACCTATACATGCCATTCCTAGATTTAGTTACCGGTACCAAAAGATGAGTGATAGTGTAGATGACTTCAATACTGGATCTCCCGAGACCGTAGCTTCCGATCAATATCTACAAAATCGAAAGCAGGGACAACAGAGTAAGCAATTTCTTGCCTAGTAAGTACTTAAATAATTGAATCAAAATAAGTAAAGGGCGTAATATTAACAACTTATGATTAAAACCTTCTTTGGCCGAATATGAGCATAACCATACTACTAATTCACTCACATATGTATCACAAAAGAAATTCAAATGTATTCAAAGAGTTATTCACTGAAAATCGAGTATTTCGGATTTCTTATTCGCACAATCAATCGAGTGCAAAATTATACACCTCAACATCGAATTGTTTTATATATATACTCACGCTATCAAACAGTAGTTCACAATTCCTGAACGGCTAACTAAACAATTTCAATGGCCTGCTAAATCATTAAGGGCATAGAATGCATACCTGCCTTCCTTACGTTAAGTAGCGCATCTGTTTTGTCAAGGCAATATTATTTATATAAATATTCGTACATGAGCTCAAACATTTAACTCCTATCCGATTTCCACCGCGAATGAACCTCAAGGCCAAATCCGAATTTTATCACTGGCTTTTAGCCCTTCGAGACTAGGCTCGGCTTTAACTCTGGCTCGAAAGCCCTTCGAGACTAAGCTCGGCTTTAACTCTGGCTCGAAAGCCCTTCGAGACTAAGCTCGGCTTTAACTCTGGCTCGAAAGCCCTTCGAGACTAAGCTCGGCTTTAACTCTGGCTCGAAAGCCCTTCGAGACTAAGCTCGGCTTTAACTCTGGCTCGAAAGCCCTTCGAGACTAAGCTCAGCTTTAACAAAATTTATACTTACTTTTATCAGTTTACATATCCTGTCACCTTTTTCAAATACATAAACACAACCACCCCGGGGTACTACCGACTATTTTACATACGGTTTGATTACTTGTAAGCAAAGAATACAAATTCATATTTAAATACATTAAGATTCCAATTTAGCATTCGGTTTCTCATATTTACACATACTCTCATTCCCAAAATTTTAGCATTCGGACATATCATTTGCCACTTGAATTCGCATATTATGCATACATAAATTAAAATTTCACTCTACCATAATTAAGAATTTGTTACTCAAGAACTTACCTCGAATCTTTCCGAGGAATTTCGAATTGACTATTCCGTGACCTTTGCCTTCCCTTTGTCCGAAGTTGTCCCTCTAAGCTATTGAGCTTAAATAAACAACACGATCATATCAACTTCATTCATACATCTCTATTGATAACTACTCTTTCATTAAAATCAAGACATACAATGAAATTCCCTTATAGCATCTACATTCGGCCAAGCATAATTACATTAAACTACAATCAAATTCATTGATCAAAAGTAGAAGATAAAGTCTTTTAATCCAATTTAGTACTCATGTCTCCCTAATTAACAAATGCCGAAAAGGTTAGCACTTAAATGCCTTAGCCATAAGTCATTTTCTAACATCTTTAGCTTATAACTCCCCCACTCGATTAAGTTCACCATCGGTTTAGGCTCAACCATTAGCAACCACTTTAGAAGCTCTCATGCCATCTCATAGTTTTACTTACCGATTCCTTCGACCCACATGAATTTTATAACACATATACATTTTCAAATCAAACCACCAAACATCATTAACATGGCACATTGCTACTCTATCCGAATGTTCAAAACATTTAAATCATCCTTAACGAGATTTACTATAGACATAGGAATTCCATCAATACATTTCAAATTTCAAGAATTTGGCTAACCACAAGCAATAATTCGTCATAATTTAACTATTCCTATACTAACATAAAAAAAAATCACATGGAAGCACATATAGTTTAGCTCAAGATTTAACTAAATTCCTCATCTTAAAATTTTTGACTCAAAACCATATTTCCCATTCGGCCTATCAAGGTCAACCTACGCATTTCTCATCTACATAAAAGAGACATGGCTAAACTAGAGCTCATTCAACAATTATCAAAATTTCACTCCTCCAATAAAAAGCAAAACCGAAAGCTCACAAGCAAGGTATAACACAAAAACATGACTTCTTCCCTTAACAAGCCATTTACCGAACACTCAAGTATTTACCTCACAAGACACACGAATTGTGCTTAATACTTCAAATTGAAATTTGGCAAACACAACTACACTAGCTAAGAATTTTCCACAACTACTTAGATCATAATTATGCACTTTCAAGAAGTTCAAAACTCACCCTTCAATCCTTATTCATAATGGCATAAAACAACAACCCCTTTCCTATTGATTTAGCCTTAGCCGAATGCCCTAATCACCAAGGAAGTTGAAATTTCAACATGGGCTAGACTAAACACTTACTCATACACCTTATTTTTGAAATTCAAAGAAAAATAGCAAAGATTTCTTACCCTTGATATGGATCAAAGTGACCGAATGTTAGCCTAAAATCTTCTCTTTTCTACCTTCTTCAACTCACGACAAGAAGAGCTAAAAAAAAGAATTTTTTCTTCCAATCTCTTATTTCATTTCTTTATTAATTTTTCCATCATTAACATCCCACTAACTAAAGAAAAATATAAAATAAAGAAGCAACCAATGGAAACAAATGCATGGCCGGCCACTTTCTTTTAAGGGAATTATTGACATGCAAATCCATTTGTTTTTAGCTTATTTTATTTTAGTCATTCCAAAATTGTTTAGCTAAGTTTCTAAGTTTTTCAACTAAATCCTTTTTAATAAATTCATATTAACTTTGTCAAAATTCAAATCCATAACTTCCACACATGCAATTAACACATAATTTAAGCATTGAAAAATCAATATTAACTATTTCAAGGACTCGGTTTAGCAGTCACGAAACCGCTTCCCGACTTGAGTCGAACTAGGGCTGTCACAATGACATATATATATTTCACCCATACACATAAAATCTTGAATCAAAATATAAATTCTCTTACATTCACATCACAATTATCCAAATATACTTCATTTACCACATATACTTTCATGTATACACTTTGTCTTGGCTTAATATACATCTATCATTTTCCAATGAATAATTCAATTTCAAGCCATACTATCATTTCATATTCGAATACTTATAAGCTTATAATTTCACAATTTTAACAGTAAAGATCCATCTAACACTCATATATCATTTCCTAATGTCACAATTTAAAATTCACGTATAGGTTTAATCAATAGCTTATAATCAACTCAAAAATTTTTTATCAATGTTTACAACATAATCACAAATTCTCTACAAGTTGTCTTCCTGAGCAACAATCATTAAGTTATTTGTAACTGGAGCTAAAAAACTCCAAATGAAGTGTTGTTAATTTTCCATAAAAATAGACTCACATATCTTCTATCCATAAAATTTTCAGAATTTTTTGGTTTGGCCAATCAATACCGGATTTTTCCTAAAGTTTCCCCTATTTCACTATTTGACTATACTGACCACTCTTCACTACGAATTAAATTTCTCATTGTACAGAATTTGAAATATGTTCTTGTTTATTTCATTTGAAACTAGACTCATTAAAGAGTCTAAGCATATAAATTTTATCTTATAAAAGTTTTTGTACAATTTATAATGATTTTCTAAAAAGAAAACAGGGGATTTTGGAGTTATTCTGACACTGTCTCACACAACTTTAAATATCTCTTTATAGAAAATTCTTTTGCTTACACGGTTTCTATTATAAGAAACTAGAGTCAATAAGCTTCATTTTCATATTTTATTCAACTTCTAACTCGCCTTCTACAATTTTTGGTGTATTTTCAAAATTACACTACTGCAATAACTCAAATCTGTCAAGACTAATTCGGCACTTAGACTATATAAATTCATCCTTCTCGCTACTAGGTTTATTTAATCTTTAAGCATACTAAAGTAAAGTTCAAACACTTAAGAACTTACCTCAGATACTGTCGAACAATTACAAAACAGCTATTCGATTATATTCGCCTTCCCGCTATCCAAAAATTGATTCCTTTTGTTCTTGAGCTAAAATTAAACAAATCGGCTTGTTTAATTATTTAATTGAATTATTATCCTTCAAATATTTCATGTATGCAAGTAATTTAACAACATTATTTATGAAATTAAATCTCAAATGAACATCTAAATAGTTTGCCAATTAAACACTATACAAAACCTCATATTCGGCTCTTTGATCCACAAGATTAAATTACATTGAATCCTAATTTCATAAGCAACCAATCAATTGTACATCTGTCAAAGAATCATTTTGGCCGAAAGTATTCATAGCACTTTTCAAAGCAATAAAAAACACAAATTAACTCCATAAGATCAAATCTACTAAATCACAATGTGCAAACATCATTTAATCTCACTTATAATCATGGTTTCATCACTTTTTCTTCTAAATATAAAAAAAAAACAACCCAATTTGATTCATTCTCATGCTATGACCGAATGTATATGGCCTTTAACTTCACCTATATTCAAAATCAAACCATTACTTTCTTTATCATTATATTAAACCATTTCCCATAACAAACCATATTCAGCATTATAAGGTATAACTCATGAATTAAATCACACACATCTTAAGCCTTAGTCGACCTTTTCAATGTATCTCAATTAAACTATTCTTTAACATTAAAACGTCAACCATTTTCTAAATCTATAATCGGCAACTATGTATTTTTTTTACTTAAACACACAAGCTATTTCCAATTTATCATCACACTCATACTTCCATTAATTTCAACAATCACAAATGGTTCAAGTCATCCAATTAGAGTACATTCGGCGTCCTTGTAAACAAGAGTTAATTAGCTCAAACCTATCTTTTCTACCATTTCTATTTTAATACACTAAAACATTATAAAAAATTGCACATTATAGCCAAAGCCAAATGCCTTCTTAGACAATTAGGCCATAAGAAACCCAAATTTTACAATTTAATTTACTAGCTTAAGTTCACATGTGTTCTAACATCATAGAGTCCATTAAACACTCTTTAACCATTTTCTATCGTCAAATACCAAACTTACACCCTTCAACTCATGACCGAACATGAAACCATTATAAATTCAAAAGATAAACTCATGGGTTTTGGATATAATCAAGCTAACAACTTAAAAGCATCAAATTAACATCAAAATAACATGATTTTTACCTTGAATTTTCTCCCGAAATGACCAAACACCCCAAGAGCTTCTCTTCCCCTTTTTGAGTTCTTTAGTTTCGGCTATAAGAGAAAAGAATTTTCCCCCACTTAACAACAAAACATCTCCACTAGCTCAAGGCCAAAATTGTCCATGTAATAAGTCTCTTGGTCAATTTGCATCTCCACTTCCTCATATAAAAAGATTATTTGCAATTTAATGCTCATGCAAAACCTTGTTTTTATCACCCAAATTTATTATTATAATAAAATGTATAAAATAATATTTATCATCAATCATTACCGTCCACTACTAAGAGAAATGGGGTATTTGACATGCAAATACTCCACATTAGTACCATGCATTAATTGGTCACTTTCAAATTTTACCTACCACATTTTCAATTTCTCACAAACAAATCCTTTTTAGTTAATTTCACATCCAAATGAAAAAATTCAATAAATCAAAATTTCACACATGCAATTACACATATAATAGACATGAAAATTAACACTCAATTATTTTTGTGACTTGGTTTTGTGGTCCCGAAACCACTTTCCGACTAGGGTCAAATTTGGGCTGTCATAGCCTTGATAGAAACACACTCCTGAGCATACCGACTGAGTCTCACGAATTTTCGCTCATATTCTATCACGGTCATCCGCCTCTGTTTCAACTCTAGAAATTCTTTGCGCTTCTGATCAATAAATCGCTGGCTGATATGTTTCTTACGGAACTCAGCCTGAAAGAACTCTTAGGTAACCTGCTCTTTCGGAACCACTGATACAAGGGTATTCCACCAATGATAGGTTGTGTCTCGAAGCAAAGATATGGCGCATTTCAGACACTTATCCGGAGTACAGGATAACTCATCAAACACACGGATAGTATTATCAAGCCAAAGCTCAGCCCTCTTAGCATCATCATCATCAGCAGCTTTAAACTCTTCATCATCGTGCTTTCTGATTTTATTAACAAGTGGCCTATCTAATCTCAACGGATCTCTTACTTGAGGTATAGCAGGTATCGAAAATTGAATAACCGGGGGTGGAGGTTGTTGTGCAGCCGGGTTAGTTCAGATATATTGAGTAAATCAATCATTCATTATTTGATAAAAGGCTTGTCTAGCCTCACTTTCTTAGTTACTCGAAGTCAGTCGAGAATCAGTAGGCGCTGTCCTTTGTGTAGGAGCAAGCGCTACACTCTTGACATGGTCAGCCACAGCTCTGTTGGGATCCATTTACTATATTAAAACACATTTTGAAATGTCAGAAGTCATCACACTATCACAGTATATAATTATGGCATGTATAGCTAGACTCACACGCGCTACGTTAGTCCTAGAACCGACTAAACCGTAGCTCTGATACCAATAACATGTAACACCCCTAACCCGAATCCGTCGCTGGTAAGGGTTACGAGGTATTACCTAACAAGTCACAGTTCATACTTATAAGCATTTCATTTTAGCAATCCAAAATTTAAACACATCATTGTGCGCGAAATTATCAAATAACAAAATGGAAAAGAAAATTTCGTAACATTTATAAGGTCACATAATTAAAACATAAATCGACATTTCATGAAATAAATTATAAATATGTTTATAAATAGAACATATATCAACCCACAACTATGTTAAAGAAATGTCAATCAAATTTTCATAAAGCCCTACACACGTACATGTTGTACTACATATGAAACAAATTTCAAAATGCAACTTGGCGTTCATTTATACATAATTATCGTATTATTAAATGTGAATTTTGTATTTCATATCTTAGTATAATTTACAACATCCATTTGGTCATATGTATGTGTGCATTTAAAGTCATTTAACAAATCTGAATAAAACTTTATAGCACGTCACATTTACGATTTAATAAACAACCAATGTATAAGAGATACAACATATGTCACTGAGCTCAAACACATTGTACCATTAAACCAAAATCATTTTCGAACCATAATAATAATTTAATACCATTTCATGCATAATTCACTAAATCATCAAGCTTCCATTTAATCACAAATATCAACCTCTCAGCCATTTAATCACAAATATCAACCTCTGCTCACGCTCATTAATAAATTAGTAGAAATCATAGTACATAATTTAATAAACAATCACTTGTGCATCATTGATGCAATTTAACATGGCCGTACATGCTATTAATACATGTATACACCTAGTGCGCATTTTCCCAAAAGTTAAAGTCACACTTAACATGTAATACATCCCAGACAATTGACTAAACAATCATAGAACATATTCCATACTTGTTACCCTTCATCACCGAATTATAATACTTAAATCTAAGTTCATTAAACATTATATCTAAGAACATACGAGATTAAGTCAAAGCATATTAAGCAATTTCACAAATATATATACAATTTATCTAAGTATGAGACACCTGCAAACTAACTAAACATACTTATGACCGATTCAATCATGCAACATACATAGTCATAAAACAACCTTAATGTACCATCACATAAAACAATTTATAATTATTCATAGCACACGCATCACAACCAAAATAGACTTAAACCATAACTAAACCAAAACCAAAATCAAGCAAGATAGTTAAGCGATTTTTGCTTGGCCAATATACATACAGTTTAAGAATAACTAACTCCAAAGCCAGCCTATACATGCCATAATTTAAGTTTAGATTATAAGGTACCAAAATAGTAGATAGTGTGATGAACTTGCTGTCTATCCCGAGCTTGTAACTTGGTCTAAAATCTATAAAACAAAAACACACATATATATAGAGTAAGCTTTTTGTAGCTTAGTAAGCTATAAGCAAATAAACAATTCAACGATCACTACAGCAAAACAGACATTTAGCGGCGTTTTTTTGCTTTTAGCGGCGTTTATAAGCGCCACTAATACTCTAAAAGTGCTGCAAAAAACGCCGCTAAAGAAGGCGCCGCAAACTTTAGCGGCGTTTATGTCGAAAAAACGCCGTTAAAGATCATGACTTTTAGCGGCGCTTTTATCACAAACGCCACTACAGATCATGACCATTAGCGGCGCTTTTCCCACAAACGCCACTAAATATCATGACCTTTAACGGCACTTCTCCACAAACGCCGCTAAATATTGTTACATTTAGCGGCGTTTCTCCACAAACGCCACTAAAGATCATGACCTTTAGCGGCGCTTTTCCCACAAACGCCGCTATATATCATGACCTTTAGTGGCGCATGACCTTTAGTGGCGCTTCTCCCACAAACGCCGCTAAAGATCATGACCTTTAGCGGCATTTTTTTGGAAAACGCCACAAAAGGTCAAACCTTCAAAAAAAATATTTTTATTAAATAATATTTGTTTCTAAATATATAAAAAAATATTTTTCAAAATTTTAATATGCTAATATTGGACAAAACCACAAATACAAATTCCATTGCCAATTTTGCCATTGGAGTAGAGAAAATCTAACATTTAACTACTAATATGAAAGTGAATCACAACATTAACTAAGTTAAAAGAATCTAATGATAAATATTTCCTTTTTCCTTATGCTACAGACAGCTTTAAAAAGAAAATCAAACTCTATAGACAGCTTTACTGAACTAGTGATTTTGGGGGCTCCTCTTTCACTAATAATAATAGAGTTGGTTAAGTTGGCTAACAAAGAAGGGTATAGAAAGGCATATCTTCAATCCGCAACACATTGTCCATTTGAAGTTCTCTTTCCAGCTGAGTCCTTGTCGATTTCAATACTTCCTGAAATCATAATAATAATAAATAATAATTACACATGCAACATAATTTATATTTCTCAACATAATTTCAATATTGCAGACAAAACACGATTAGCTATGATCTCAAGAAATAACTAACAAAAATAGAATAGTTAGCACTCACACATGCAATAGTTGTGTAGCAGAGCATTCAATTGGTAGGTTTTCTAGGAAGGAATAAGGACCGCATTGCAGGCATACTGTCTCCAAAGAAACACACAAACTGAAACCTTGTGAAAATATCAAACTAATGTCAAATGGCTCCTGAAAGATAAATTAATTCCTCAAAGATGGTTAAATTTGAAAGAAGGAAAATTTTTAAGAAGCAAAGGAAACAGAATTTGAGGAACCAACATGAAAGACAACTTTTCTAAATGAAAGACAACTTTTCTAAAAGCTAAAATTAAAAGTTCCTCTTGCAAAGTGGATCTGTCAAATTAAAACGATTAAAATTTTGAGAAGCTACAAGAAGAATATAAATGAAATTGCATAAAATCAAAAATAATAAATTAAATTTAATATACTTGACTACAATGAGTCATGTGCTAAATACCTAAAGGAAGTCTATAAAAACCAAAATCTATAAAATTCAAAACACATAAATACACAAAATAAGCAAAACAGGAAGGTTGTATGTTTTGAGCTGCTTCAACTAGAGGTGAGCATTCGATTGAATTGAATCGAATCGAATAAAAATTTTTCGAGTTAATCGAGTTTATGTCAAATTATAAGGTTGTATGATGAACCTAAACACGTTATATAAATTTAATCTTAATATATCAAATATAAATCTACTTTTTTATTATTGCATTATTTTTTATGTAAATTAAATTTATAATAATAAATCTACTACAAATACATAAACACACATCAATACATACAAACAAATATATATATATATGCATTGTACATATATGTAGATAGCAGCCACACATACCCAGTGGAAGTTGATGTTTTGTATTCATCATCCTGGGGCTCGACGTTTGAACTATTTGCCTCTGCATTATAATTAAAATGTTAATAAGTGAATTTTAGTCAAATTATAAATAAATTGAAGAGAGGAACAATAGCCAAAGTAAAATGTAATAAATTTTGACAACTTGCCAGAGTTCAATTCTTCAGGATTTGCAGAAAGCTCGCATATCAACGAAACACTTAAGATGGAAATAAGGATTTGTAGAGGGTTTTTAAATTCAATATCCACTATTATTGCTTCTGCAAGCAGACGAAGAAAATAATAAAAAAATCAATATAACAATAAAGTACACCTCCTTATCATATCATTAGCTGATTATTTTACATTTCTAATGGTTAAAGTTTGAGATTTCAATTGAGTTGAAGTTGAATCTCAATTCCTTCTCAGGAATGTGAAAGCTTTCTAGTTAGGCTAGGAAAGGATTAGTGCAGGACATCTAATTGAACAATGAATCCTCAAAATTGCTCAGTCACTACCAATTGCATCATTGCCAGAAAAAAATCTACAAGCTGATTTGCGTAGAACAAATTAATTATTTTCAAGCGTTCTACTTTTAAAATCAAAATATCATTTCAAACTCTAAAGACCAAAAGGAGGCCAACCACCAATCTCATAAAAACATATCGTTTTCATGAGTAACTGAACATGTAGGCTTTGGCAGGTAAATATTCTATAGTAAATGGAGCAGGATAACATTGTAAACTTTATAAAGTAACCCCAAAAAAATAGTCGTCCTATTTGTTTGTGTGACAGCAAGAAATTTAAAATTGGTAGTCATTCTCCTTTCCCAATCACAATAAACTACGCTACCTAGGCTGCATCCAGTTAATCCCGTGGCATAATTATTTCTATGAACTAATAGAACTGAAAGAACAAAAAATTAGTGAAACCAAGGGCAAAATATTTCCCCGTGTTAACAAACTTCACCCATCATGTCCCTCCAAGAATAATGCAAAGCATGCATTTTTTGTCTCCTTTCATTTTAAGAATCTCTCTCATTTATGCCTAACAAATCTAAGAGCTTTAGACTGCCAAATTGTGATTCCAGTTGTCCCAAGAAGCTCTTTGAAAGTTCAGCAAAATTGTGTTCTTCCAGTTGAAATTGATAAAAAGAAAATACACTCAAGCTTCATTCACCTTTAATATTACAGGAAACTTTTGACATGTATTTTCAAAAAAGTCACTTAAAGTGAAAAGGAAAAGTTTTAGCTATACACATTAAGACTAATATACATTTTAATAATTGAAATATAGTCAGCAAAGCAGAGTCTTCCATGGGCAAACTTGTATTGCTCAAAAGTAAAAATTAGCTGAATGTGAACCAGTCACCAGCTAAAAAACCTTCTTAAGTCACTGACTAAAATGTTGAAATTTATATAAATAAATAACATAATAAAAATAAAGCACAACAGTAAGCGCCAAGCAGTATTCTTTACTTACTGAGTTTTCTGCTTTCTCCTATCTTTTAGCAGCCACCACTTCACTTCATCAGTTGTTTACCTCCATGTCGTAGCTTGAAGGGTTGGGTTCTGATAGAACTCTATCCATAGAGACCCCCTCCCTTTGCTCGTATATAGATAGCACTTCAAAGAGTGAGTTTTACCCGAGAAGAGTTTAGAGTATAGAGAGGATGTAAAAAGAAATATACCAAAGTGTTAAAATTTATATAAATAAATAACATGAAAAAAAATAAAGCACAACAGCAAAGAGCAAACAGAATGAGCACTCGAGGTTCTAAAGTTGAAAACAAAATGAAGGAAGGATATCAACTGATATCAACTGATATCTGGGTCAGCCAATTTCAACATTAATCTATATAAACAAAAACAAAAACACCAATAATGCCTTTCAAACAAAAAACAAAGCCCTATGACACAACTAGAATGAGAAAATGAGAATGAAACCAGATCTTTAACCTAGAAAAGAAAGCATACCTTTTCAATTGACAGAGTCTCCTTTACTTTCCTTTCTACTAGGTGTATTGACTCGTTGTTGTTGGAAATGAGAAATTTGGGGGCAAATTTTGAGATTAAAAGGGAAAAAGAATTAACTACAAACTTTTATTTTTGGAGGATTTAGGGTATTCGACAGAGATGAGAAGAAGAGGGAGGAAGCAGCGGTAACCAAAAATTTTCTTTGGGAGAGCGGGATTTTAATTTCCCTTTTTGTTATAAAAAAATAATAGCTTTTGCGGCGTTTTCACTAAAAAACGCCACTATATCTCAACTTTTTGCAGCGTTTTCTTGAAAAACGCACTATTTTTCAATTTTAATTTTTTTAAAAACGCACTATTTTTCAATTTTAATTTTTTTTTCATTTTTAACATATATTTTTCTATTTTTTTAAAATTTTTATGCTGGGATTATCATTTTTAGGAATTTTTATTTTTTAAAATTTTTACATTTTTTTCCATTTTTAACATATATTTATATTTTTTAATATCGAATATTAAAAATGGTATATAAAAATTTAATATTGAGAAAAAAAGGTAAAATTAGACTATGTGTGCACATATTTAAATTTTTTCGTAATTTATAACTAAATCAATTATAACAAAAAATATTAAGATCATTGTTATTTGAATAAATTTTTAATATTGATATATTTTTCTAAAGAAATTATATCAAAATAATATTCGTTTTTAAACTTTAATCAATGAAGAAAGGATGTAAATAATTAACTTGTCAAATGACATTTAAGCTTAATATTATAAGTTTAATACATAATGTTAAATTATAAGCTTAGTACATAATCATAATGTTAAATTTTAAGCTTAATACAGAATCATAATCATATAATAATTTCATAATGTTAAATTATAAGCTTAATACATAATCATTTGACCATATTCTTAAAAATAAATAACAAGAGACAAAAAGTTAAATTATAAGTCTAAAAGTTCATCCCATGTTATATGTCTCTAAAACGTCAATGAAAGAACAGTATCTAATGTGCTCAAAATATGAAAGTAGTATCAAAATTCCCGAAAAATATGAAGTAACAAAACAAACATGTAACAATCTCAAACAATAAAACAATAAACCCTTAAACCCTAATAGCCTAACCCCTAAAACCATGAAGAGTACTAAGACTGTAACTATAAAACAATAAACCTTAAACCACAAACTATAAATCACAAACACTAAACCCCTAACCCCAACCTTTAAACCCTAAACCCTAAACCACAAAAACATAAACCATGAACCTTTAACCTTAAACCGCTAACCCTTAAACCTTAAACTCTTAATACCGCTAAACATCAAGATTTTAAACACTAAACACTAAACCCCAAACCCAAAATAATAAACCCTAAACCATAAAATTAACATTCTAAACATTAAACCCTAAACCATAGACCTTAAACCTTAAAATTAAACTCTAAGCCCAAAAATAAAAACTATGAAAATATAATTCAAAACAAGAATAAGAAAAAATATGAAAATTAAATCAGATCAAATCGAAACGAGTCCTTACACAAAATGGCTACTCACCTTTAGCGGCGTTTTTGCAAAAGCGCCGCTAATGCCCTTACTTTTAGCGGCGTTTCTGCGAAAGCGCCGCTAATGCCTCTACCACAAAAACGCCGCTAATGCCCCTACCTTTAGCGGCGTTTTTGCGAAAGCGCAGCTAATGCCCCTACCTTTAGCGGCGTTTTGCGAAAGCGCCCCGAATGCCCCTACCTTTTGCCGCGGTTTTGCGAAAGCGCCGCTGATGCCCCTACTTTTTGCGGCGTTTTTGGGAAAGCGCCGCTAATACCCCTACCTTTAGTGGCTTTTTTACGAAAGCGCCACTAGTGCCCCTACCTTTAGCGGCGTTTTCACGAAAGCGCCGCTAATGCCCCTACCTTTGCGACGTTTTTGTGAAAACGCCGCTAATGCTCATCTTTTGTAACGTTTTTTTCCAAAAACGCCGCTAGAAGCGCCGCTATAAGTCTGTTTTGCTGTAGTGGATGTTATCAACTTAATTAAATTAAACCACATTATATTATCATTATACATTTAAATCCAATCACATATAGGTTCATATTACATATATATATTCATTATAATATCACCTTGACCAAATGTCTATTTAGCCAATTTAACATGTTAGCATTTAATTTCCAAAGTCAAATAGTCATTACAAATCTAATTCACATACACACAATTACATAAGCTCACGTGTTAACATATAATTTCATATGCATATATTGATTATGTGACTGAATACCAAAATTCCCATGAATATAATTAAGACTCATTCCAATAATATTCGCAAGGTTGAACACACATACCTAGATCACATATAATCCTCATTTGCAGTACACCCAATTTGTAGTAAGTATCAAATTTCACACTTACCTTATTTTAAGTAAACATCAAGCTAATTCATACCTGGTAATTTAGCTCATTTACACACTCAAACACAACTTCTCTTTGCCAAATGAACCATTCAGAATTGGGTAGGACACTCAGATAATCACATATTATCGTACAATGCCAACGTCCCAGACGTGGTCTTACATGTAGCCACAAATCAATGCCACTGTCTAGACAGGGTCATACTCACACACATATATCGGAATCACATATAGATGCCATGGTCTTACTCGCACACATAAACCAGAATCCTATGTCATGACATATGTATCCTAACTATTCCTAAGGTTCATACAAGGCTTTCGGACGTCATAACTCGGTCGAAGCGATTTCGGAGACTTTGAATTTAAGCCTACTCACATTATGCCATATTATATAATAATTTGTACTTTTCATTTCAGCATGTATATCTAGCATTTAACTAAATCTAAGTACGTCTATTTGCTTATGAACTTACCTCAGACGATGTAAAACGGGATGGGACAGCTCCTCGACAACTTACTTTTCCCCCCGATCCAAATCCATTTTCTTTGGTTCTTGATCTAAACATATTCAAATTGAGCTCATTCAAATATATTTTCATTCAATTTAGTCTAAAAAAAACACAAATGGGCAACCTACCATTTTACCCCTAACATTTACAATTTTTACAATTTAGTCCCTATTGTAAAAAACACAAAATATGCAAAATTCCCTATACCCATGTTTGGCTAAATCTTCCTAGTACCCATTCAAGTCCATACATTTCATTTATTTTACATTTTAGTCCCTCAAATTATTATTCACTCAAAATCATCAAAAACTCCTATACAATATATGTTAATCTAAAACATATCTTTCATATTTCATCATTAAACAACAAAATTCACAATCTCTCATCAATGGCATAACTCAAAATATTCATCAAAATTCAAAAGTTAAGCATGGGTTTTGTAGTACTCGAAGCAATGATCTCAAAAACATAAAAATTATCAAAAACTGACTAAAAACGAACCTTGGATTAAGCTAGGGAGAAGGCCAAACTTGTAACAGCCCACTTTAGACCCTAGTCGGAACGGGTGGTTTTGGGACCACTTAACCGAGTCAAATTATTATTTTTATTACGTTAATATGTTTTACAGCATGATAGAATTACAGTGTGAAAGTTTGGTTTAGAAATTTTATCATTTGACTGGTTAATTTGATAAAAAGGATTAAATCGCGTAAAGCGATAAATTAGAGTTCTATTTTATAAATGGCATATTTGAGCATGGCTTTATAAAAGGAGGTACTTGCATGGAAATTATGCCATTTTTATTTGGAGTCGTTGGTGATGGACCATTATGTCCATATTTTATAAGGTTTTATAATAATTTTACAAAGGGTAAAATGGTCAAATGGCTTTATAATATGTTTTAATTAAATAAAACAAGAAAAATGGCTTCATATTTCTTCTCTTCCACTGATTCTTCAAACAAAAATAAAGGGTTTAAAGGTTTTCTTCATTCGGCTACTATTTTGCTAAATTGAGGTATGTTTTGACTTCGGTTTTTAGTGATTTTTATGTTTTTGTAATCGTTGCTTCGTATATTAACTGACCCGTACCTCAATTTATGATTTTGATTATGTTTTTGAAAAATTCCATTAATGAATCCTTGATATATTGATAGATTTTGATGAATTATTGTATATTATGTGGAAATATACAAGAATTTTAAAGTGATTTTTGAAGAAAATGGGTTTTAAGGATTTGATTGTAAAAAGGTAGAATTTTTTAGGTTAAATTTGTGATTAATTGAAAGATATATGCTTGTATAAGTCCCTTGAATATTTTGCTATAGTGAATTGGGGGATTGATTATGTAATTTGTCATTTTTGTGATGAGAGGACTATATTGCAAAGTATTGAAAATATAGGGGCTAAATTGCAAATATGTCAAATTATATGTTTTTGGATTGAATTGAGTATGTGAGTTAGTAAATAGCTGAATTTTGCATTAATATAGATAAAGACGATCGAATCCCGGAACTTGATCGGGGAAAACGGAAAATAGACGAGTAGATACGGGATTACTAGGTAAGTTCGTATAACGAATTTAATGTGTATATATATGTTCATACGTATTGTTATTTGAAAATATGAAATGCTAGATGATTAAATAGCCTAATGTAACGAGTATATATGAGATTGAAATAGAAATGTTAAATTGTTACAAGTGATAAATTGAATACCGAGCCCCGTTAGAACCGTAGAAGTCGATAGGATACAAGTGACATGTCACTAGGGCTACAGGGTGGTTCGAGCTCCTGCATTTGTTGCAGACTCACCACGTGGTCATGAGCTACAGGTTTATTCTTCGGGATTACATATTCAGCCTACGGGCTTACCGATTATCCTTCGGGATTATATGTTCAGCCTCCGGGCTTACCGTACAGGCTCGAAAGAGCATATATGACGCATTGACGGATTACAGGTTATATGTATATACACTGTGTGTGTATCACCCGAGTATCTTTTGATGTTCTTATAGGTTAAACGGGCAATACCGATACATGTTACAGGAAAGGTTAATTGATATTTGAATATATGAGAGAGATGTTATGTGAATACATGAATGGTATAAGGTACATGTTATAAGAGTTATGTGTTATACATGAGATAATGAAGTATATGAAATACATGACATATGAATTGTATGGATGGAATGATACTAGTTACATGATCAACATGTTATATGAGAAAGTGCAAAATGATGGCATATTATGCCATATGATTTACAAGATTTGTATATGTTACTTGAAATGAAGTATTTGATAAGCTTTTATATATGATATGTTATGAAACTACATGAACTAATGAGTGTGAGTTTGTGCAATAGGCTATAAGATCATATGTTTGTAATGGCCTTACTTATGGATATCTCATTGAAATAGTAAGTTTCATTTCATGTTATATGGACTTACTAAGCTTTAGAAGCTTATCCGTTTATTTCTTTCGCTATCTTCTAGATTCGAAAGCTAGCTCAGATATCGGACGAGTTGGGGATCGCTATCACACTATCGATAAAGCTTCGGTACTTTTGAGTATTTTGCAAACGTTTGGTCATGGCATGTATAGGCTAGTACTTTAGTGAACATGATATATTTTGGTAAATGATCAAGCTATGAGATGTGGCTTGGGTCATATGTGTTTATAATCAAGCACTTGAGTTATCCTTTAGCTATATGTACTTATGGAAAGATATGTGATTTTGATGAGGTTATAAGCTTGCATAATTGATATGTATATATGTGTGGATGAGTGCATGGAAATGGTCATTTAGGCCTTTGAGTTGGTGTGCTTGATTTGTGAATGAATTGAGATGATTTTGGGTCCATTTTGTGCTTGAATTGGTATGTTTTAGGTTGGTAGAATGGCATGAAATATTGTTAGTTAATGGCTAGTAGAAATGACCCATATTGGGTGGCAAATTGGCTTAAACCAAGCCTATATTTGTGCCACACGGCTAAGGAACACGGGCGTCCGCTTCGACCGTGTGTCCCCTGCACCTTGATGTTTTGGTCAGTTTTGGTACACGGCCTAGACACATGGGCGTGTCTGGTAATTTGTAGCCGTGTGAAATTTGGCAGTATAGTCACGCGGTCTGCTCTGTTTTGTACACGGGCGTGTCTGGCAGTCGTGTGATTTTTGACAGTTTCGACCACAGGGTAAGGGCACGGGCATGCCTAGGCCGTGGGCGACACACGGCCTAACCCCATGGGCGTGTTGGACAACCGTGTGGGATAAGTTAGATTCGACCACGGGCTTAAAAGTTTGGGCGTGTCTGGAGGGACACGGCCGTGTGTGAAGAACACGGGCAAAGGGCATGGCCGTGTGTCCCTAACTTTGAAATTTTGCAAATGTTTTCCTATCTTTTAGCATGTTTCCAATTAGATTTCCAATAATTATATACATCATTTTATGATCAATTGAAGCATGCTCTAATGACAGAAGATACGTGATGGTTCTCGATTAAAAAGTTTGAAATTTTACTGCTCCGATATATGTTACAAGTCTGGTAATGCTCCTTACCTATTCCGACAACGGTTACGGGATATGGGTGTTACAGAACTAGGTTGTCTTTTTCTTTCTTCTTGTTTGAAGGTTTCAGCTTTGGAGAATGGGTTTTTATGAGCACTAATATTATTCTATCTTATAATATATTATATATACAAACATATTATTATCATTGTTTTCCTATTTTACCCTTTTAAAATTTAATGACCAAACTTATGCATTAAGAGCACATTCGGCCATCACTGAACCCAAAGGATTAATTACAACATAACTACCTCCATTTAGAAAGCCACTACCAATTTGGTCCTTGTACTTTAAACTGGCTAATTTCCAATTTACACGATTAAGTCCTTTTATTAAATCGGACACCTAAACGACAAAATTAAATCACAAAATTTTTACAGATATAAATTCACACGATAATTCACATAAATAAGCATAGAAAATAATTTTTAAATATTTTTCTGACTCCGATTCGTGGTCCCAAAACCACCATTCCGATTTGGGTCTAAATCGGGCTGTTACAATTAAGCTCTTACCTAGTACAGCTCCGGTGTCCATCGCTCCTTACAAAATGGCACTGAAGGAGTTGGTGGAACTTAAAGCTCAAATTCAGGAATTATTAGATCAAGGATTCATTCGACCTAGTGTGTCTCCTTAGGAAGCACTGGTGTTATTTGTGAAAAAGAAGGATGTGTCCTTCCAAATGTGCATCGACTATTGGCAGTTGAACAAGCTGACTATCAAGAATAAGTACCCTCTGCCGAGGATAGACAATCTTTTCAAACAGCTCTAAGGTACCTCAGTTTTTTAAAAAATTAATCTTCGTTCAAAGTACCATCAACTGAGGGTTAAGGAGGCGAATGTCTACAAGACAGCTTTTAGGACTTGTTATTGTCACTACGAGTTCCTAGTGATGTCGTTTGGGTTAACGAATGCACCAGCCGCTTTCATGGACCTCATGAACTGAGTAATCCAACCTTATCTGGATCGGTTTGTGGTAGTGTTTATAGATGATATCTTGGTGTATTCAAGAACCGAAGATGAGCATGATGCACACCTACGAGTTGTGTTACAGATTTTGAGGGAGAAGCAACTGTATGCCAAATTCAGCAAGTGCAAATTTTGGTTGAGAGAAGTTACTTTTTTGGGTCCTATGGTTTCGGTTAAAGGGATTAGGGTTGATCCTCGAAAAATTGAAGCTGTATTGGACTGGAAACCACCTAAGACAGTGTCTGAAATTAGAAGTTTTTTAGGTCTGGTAGGGTACTATAGACGATTTGTTGAGGGGTTTTCGTTGATTGCTGCACCCCTAACTAAGTTGTTTCATAAAGGGGTACCATTTTTTTGACTGATAAACTGCAAGAAAACTTTGAGAAACTTAAAAAGGATTTGATGAGGCCTCTGTTTTGATTTAGCCACAGCCTGGGAAAGCGTTTACGATTTATAGTGATGCATTTCACGTTGGCTTGGGCTATGTATTGATGCAGAAGGGTAAAGTGGTTGCATATGCTTCACGTTAGCTGAAGACTCACGAGGTGAATTACGTAACCCATGACTTGGAATTAGCTATGGTGGTATTCGTGCTAAAAATTTGGAGACATTACCTGTATAGTGGGAAGTGTATAATTTACACGGATCACAAAAGTCTTAAATATCTCCTTACGCAAAAGGAGCCAAAACTTGGGCAGCATAGATGGATTGAGCTATTGAAGGATTATGATTGCACGATTGAATTCCACCCTAGAAAAACAGTGTGGTAGCTGACGCACTGAGTCGTAGGGCTATGTCTGACCTAAGGGCTATGTTCACCTGCTTGATTTGTTTGGCGATGGTAGTTTACTGGCAGAGCTTCAAGTTAAGCTTTTGTGGATTGAATAGATCAAAGAGAAACAGTTGATAGATGAGACACTAGGTACTCGATTCTGACAAGTTGAGAAAGGGGAAACTTCAGATTTTGGGTTGAATAGTGAAGGGGTACAGTGTTTCTGTAGGAGGGTTAGTGTTCCGGAGGATATTGATTAAGATAGTTTATACTGTGAGAAGCGCGTAGTGGTCCTTATGCTATGCATCCCGGTAGGAACAAGATGTACCGAGATCCTCATGAACTTTATGGTGGCCAGGACTGAAGTGTGAGGTTTCTGAGTTCATAAGTAAGTTTTGACATGCAAGCAAATCAAGGTGGAACATTAGTTACCTTCAGGACTACTTCAGCTAGTGAAGATTCCACTTTGAAAGTGGGAGAGGGTGACTATAGACTTCGTTAGTGGGCTGCCACTGACTCCTACTAAGAAAGATTCAATATTGGTTATTGTAGATTGGTTGACTAAATCTAGTCATTTTATACTGGTCTGAACTGATTATTCATTGTAGAAGATGGCTACGTTGTATGTGGCTAAAATTGTAAGACTGCATGGGGTATCAGTCTCTATAATATCTGACAGAGATCCTCGTTTCACATCTCAGTTTTGGAAGAAGTTACACGAGGCACTAGGTACAATATTGGATTTCTGTACGACGTTCCACCCCTAAATAGATGGTCAGTCCGAGAGGGTGATTCAAGTACTGGAGGATATGTCTAAGTAGTTGGGAGGACTATTTTTCGTTCGTTGAATTTGCGTATAATAATAGCTATCAGTCGAGTATTGGGATGGCACCGTATGAAGCGTTATATGGTCGTAAGTGTCGGACTCCTACATGTTGGACCGTGTTGGGCGAACGACGAGTTCTGGGGCCAGAATTAGTAGCTGATACTGAAGATAAGGTGAAACTGATTTGTGACCCATTAAAAGAAGCATCTGATAGGCAGAAATCATATGCCAATCTTAAACACTGAGAGATTGAGTACACAGTTGGGGACTTTGTGTTTCTTAAGGTCTCTCCATGGAAGAAGGTACTAAGGTTTAGGCGGAAGGGTAAGTTAAGCCTTAGATTTATTGGGCCTTACCGGGTACTGAGGCGTGTGGGACCAGTCGCCTAGCAGCTTGAATTACCCCTAGAGTTGAATCAGATCCACGATGTGTTTCATGTTTCCATGCTGAGGCGTTACAGCTTGGATCCTTCACATATAGTGCCGGTCGAAGAGATTGACGCTAAGCCTGATCTAACATTCGAGGAGGAACTGGTGCAGATAACTGATCGTGATGTTAACGTAATGAGAAGGAAATCCGTCCCATTGGTCGAAGTGTATTGGCGTAATCACGGTTCAGAGGATGCCACGTGGGAGCCCGAAGAGGCAATACGACAACAATACCCCCATCTGTTTTAACCAGGTAAATTTCAAGGTTGAAATTTCTTTTAGGGGGTAGAGTTGTAACGCCCCAAGAACTGGAGCTTTTAAATTTTGTGTGTTGTGCTAAAAATGCATGTTGGTATTATTGGGTTAGGGTTTTTGGAATGTTGGGGGGTTTCAATGAAGTCCTGTGTTTGACTTTTTGCATATGGAGAATTTTTTGTTTTAAGCACATAAGGGAACCCTGACTCTAGGTGGTAAGCCTTTTAAATAATTGAGACTAAAATGTGACACAAGGAAGCATGTGGTCTAGTGGCAAGGTGTCGTTACAGGTGTGGCAAAGAGGCCTAAGGTTTGAGTCTTGGAAGAAGTTTTGGACATTTATTTTGCATATTGGGACGACTAGTAGTTGTGGTGGATTCGAATTCTACTGAGTCAGGTTTGACCTGGCCAAGTGAGTGAATTAAGGAGTGGATTATAGAGTGATAAGTGGATCATAATCAAGTGGATTTGAGTTGTTGGGAGGTTGGAGCTGAAATAGGGCATTAGGTATGCATAGAGTTTGGTTTTGTGCATTTTTTTTAATTTTTGGAGTGTTGTTCTTGTAACACCCCAAACCCGGCCCAGACGTTATGGCCAGATCTGGTGTGTCACATGGACAGTCAATTACGCTTCGATATTCTTTTAATAATCTTTTAGTGAAACCATATTATGCTTCATGTGAGTAAAAAAGTTATTTAGTTTAAAAACCCTATCCACTATCCGATGATGTTTACTTAAAAGATCATATTATTGAGTCGTTGTTATTAAGTTGCCCATTTGTCGCGTAGAGTATGTTTTGAAACCGTTTGTTAATTTGAAATAAAAATCCGTATAAACTAGTCTATCATTTTAAACAAGTAATAAGTAAATAAGTGAACCAAAATAAGAAAATAAATACCGAGTAGCCTTATTACAGTTTAAAACCCAAATAGAAATAAAACTTTAAAGAAATAAATTTGAAACTATAAACCAAACAGAAGATCATGTGGCCACTCCGAATCCCTCGCAGCTCCAAGTCCTCTATGGCTGGGGGTTACCTGCATGGATGGAAAGAAGGGGGTGAGTTTGTGACAACTTAGTGTGTAAGCTAACCCAACCAGCATCAAAGATCAATTCAAGCATAGCTGGGCTGGAGCCCTATTCAGATACAGTGATAATTGGGCCTTGGCCCTATCCAAAAAATAATATGGCCTTGGGCCCATTACAGTAACAGATCAGATTACAGTATTGTATGCATGTATACAAAGCCCAAGCCCAATCCAGCCCTACACACCACCCGTATCAGCCCTACACACCATGTGGGGAATACTCAACCCACCCAGCCCTACACACCATAGTCGCAGCATAGCTGCTTAATCAGATAGTGTGGCCAAGCCACCAGAAACAGTAATACGAGGCAGAGCCCCTCAGTAGAATACGTGGCATTGCCACTTTAGCACTTCCTTTGTCATAATATCCCATCCCCATGCAAACAGAATATAATATGACATGGCATACAGAATAACAGATACAGTAGCATGCAAATCAGTCAACTTAACCCTAGGGGTAATATGGTCTTTTAGCATCTAGGGGTAAAACAGTAATTTCCACCCTTAAGGGGTATTTTGGTAATTTTTCTAGATTTTAGGGTTTAATGCCTATTACAGTTTGTTAATAGTCCTAACGTCACTTGAGCGACTTAATTAACCCCTTTTATTATTACAGAATCATTGGGCCCTAAAACCCTTAATGGGCCCGACAGAGCCCACAAGCTACTATTGCCCACTAAGTCCAAATTTTACACCTATTTTAACAGATCTAATAACCAGATTACTAGAATATACTTACCGCTTGTTTTCACCCATATTGGCTGTAAGCCCATTGGGCCCAAATTTGGCCCATCGAGGCCCAATACCACCAACGTGCACGAAAACGCGCACAGTAGTCTTACCGTCTATTATTGCCAATATTACAATTTTAAACTGGCCCACGAGCGCTGGCACGCTCGTAAGCCTTCGAAATGCAGCATTTCGGCATTTATGCTTTTGCTGATCTAGTCTACCAAAGGGTGTCGATTACACACCTGTTTGCGATATACTTAGAAGTCCCTCGAACAATTAACCTACAATTGTTTTAACCGCACTGTTAACCCATCATTCCATAAAACTTATCACCACATTGTCTTACCCATTCGGCAACATTCAAGTATAACCGACACTTACCTTGCCTCAATCTATCTACTAGATCTAGATCTAGATTGCCTTGATATCGCTAACCTCCTTTAACGAGATTCGTCACTATGAATAGCTATTCCCAAAATTGACCACAAAAAGAGAAGTTAAATCAGTCCATTAAATAGAGGCCCTAAAACTGACTAGTACTAGGGGTTAGGGGTTTTGGCTTTTCTTGATTCCTAAGAAAGAATAGAATAGGAAAGAAACTACTTACCCAACAGTGTTCTTGACAGCCTTGCCGCACGAAAGAACCACCAAAGTCGTTTTCTACCAAATCAAACCCGATCTCTACCAGATCTAGCCCAAAACTTGAAGGTGAAAAAGATGCCTAAAGTATTCAGCCAGAGGATAAGTGTTTACAAATGGATGAGAGGGTTCGGCTATTAGGGAGTGCCAAAGAAAATAGTAAAGAGATAGAGAAAAGAAGGACAATAGATTCGGCTAAAAAAGAAGAAAAAGAATGGAGAGAGTCGGCCAAGGAAAAATCGACACAAAACTAAAATTTTCAGGATTCCAGCTTTTGAGAAATCGGCTAGGTAAGGTTCCAAGTGAGTCTAGACAAGCTATGAAGTGAAGAAGAAAGAGGAGAAAGAAAAGATGGATTCGGCTTGAGAAGGAAAAGATAAGAAAAGGGTTTGGCTCTTGGACAAATCGGCACAAGAGGGTTGTGTACTGCGTTTTCAACTTTTAGAACAAAGGGAGGAAAAGAGAAAAGAAGAAAAGAATGTAAGCACCCTAGGGATTTACGTAATCGGCACTTACCTACAAAAAATGCCGAAGCTAAAACTCTAAAAGAACCCAAGAAGTATTCGGCTTGCACCCTTTACTCCACTTGCCAATTATGCCAACACCAATAGACCCTAGCCGAAAATGCACCCCAAGTGACCCATATTCGGCCATCACTTGCTTCCCATTCAAAATTCCTAAATTTTCTCCCCTTATCCCTCCTTGATTCAATCTCATGAGCCATTCAAACACTTTCCCCTTAAGTTCAACTTGAGTTCCATCACTTGCCATGCACAAGCATTAAAAATAAAACAACACTTGCTTCTCAAGGGATTTAAACCTTAGCTCTATCACAGTCTTCACATGCCACTCCCTTGTGTTTTAAGTGGCGCCACCTTGCCACTTTAACACAAGCTTTCTTGTGTCTTAAATTACAACATTTATTTAAAAGCCCACTTAGTCACTGCCCCTTCTCCTTTAAGTCTAAAATTTAAAAATTCTACCAGGCTTTAAATTAAACTTAGGCCTTCCAAAGGCTCACTAAGACACCTAACACAACAATATAAAACATCCAGTCATGCAAAAATAAATTCATGCCAAAAACTCAAAAACCCAAAAAATTAGGGCGTTACAGTTCTTGTGATAGCCGAACCTTGCTAGTATAGTTCTCTTGTTTTCTTCCCTCGTTTTTGTCACTTTGCCCACTTGATTTCAAGACTCTCTATTCTCAGTTTCACTCTGCTTTTTAGCCGAAATAACATTACCATTTGGGCCATCTTTTGTGCCGTATCTACTTGCTCAACCATTGGTTGATTTCTCCCTCACTCCTTCTCTTCTTAATTTCTTTTCCATTCTCTTCTAATCCGTTCACCTCTAAACTGAACACTTCTTAGTACTCTTTCAGTTTCTTCTGTGCTTTTTATTTGTACAAAACTGATTACTTTGTTCTTTTTGACCGAATCAAGTAGTTTTCCCTACTCATTTCTTCTTCAATCAGTTTTTGCCTTAGCCAAATCTTTATATTTCTTTCTCAGTCTTCTATTCCTTTCGATTCTCCAATTCTGATTAGGTCAAATACCCACAATCTTTCTTTTTTGTTGGTCATATTCACTTCATCCAGTGAGTTATTCCTTAACCGTAACACAGTTCTGTCCTTCTCTATTGCGGTTCTATACGGAGTTTGACAATCGTTATGTATTTGTTCTTTATTCTTTCATTTTTCAATCACTCTGCTTCGGTTGGTTATTTCCCTTATAATTGAATGCCTTTCCCTTACGCCTTCTGACTATAAAGTTTGTTTCTTCTCTATAATATGGTCGTCATTGGGCTTAGGGTTATTAGAGGTGTGAGGGGTCACAAGTGGTTTGAAGCAATAAAACCTTTATTATTGTTCATCGATCAATCAAGGTAAGAACAATTATCAGAGTACTGGGTTTGGCCGAATGTTCTATATATGTGTGATGTGGGTTTTATATGGATTTAAACCACACATGTGAATATCTTTTTTTAATGGGATCTGTTACACTATAGATTTTTTATAAGGGCGTGGAACCGAGCCTATTCAGTGGTCTTAGAGGAGTTAAGGATTCCGTTCAGCCAAGGTAAGGAAGATGTGTTTTGGTTAAGTGATGAAGTGATTAACCCTAATCGACGATTGGCTAACGAAGTGTTTTGTTAGATTATAGGTTCAGTGTGAGTGGGTTAATCACACGTTACGCAAGCAGGTGTGTACACACAGCACTCAAACTGTAGATCGTTAAATGCCCAAATGTGAAAAGCCGAAAAGCTAAAAGTATGGCAACGGTTGCCACACAAGCGCACGAACGTACGTGTGGTAAAGTTGATACAATGACAGAGGCCACCATGAGTGATCCTATAGTCTTGGGGCCGTTTTAGGCCACGTGGGCTGAAATGGGCCGTGTGGGCCCAATGGGCTTGTGGGCCCCACACGGGCTAAATTCATGGGTGAATGGGCAATAATAGGGTCAGCCATGTCGTTCATATGGCGAAGGGTAGATTTGGGCTTGGCGGGTCAGACGAACGTGTGGGCCCCACTTAGGCCACGTAATGGGCTTTTAGCTAATTGTAGAATTTGATTGCTAGGGGTTGCAGAAGTCGTGCGAAATGGCTGTGGACTTATAGATGGGTCGATACATGTAGTTAGACCCTATAGTGAAAAATGACCATTATGCCCCTGAAGGGCTAAATGACTAAAATGGCTCTATATGATATATGACCCATTTTGTATGCCATTTGATGATATGTTTGCATTCATGCATGTGATATTATGCTGCATGAGATGGATCATTGATTGGAAGGAGTAACTGATTTGATAGGATCGCACGATCGCTTGATATGACTATGGATCCACCGACGGCTTTAAGCCCATTATGTGATTGGCAGCTCTGCTGCGATATTGGTTAGTGCCACAACCAGTGCTACATCAGGAGTGTAGGGATGGGTGGGTCGATTTAATCCCCTCAAGAGTGTAGCGTTTGACGGGATTTGGAGTGCAAGGTTGGTTGGGGTTTATTTGTGCATTCCATATACCGATTCTGATTATGATATGGGCTCAGGCCCGATTGAGGCTGCTAAGGAATAATGCATGATTGCCACTGTTATTGTAATAGGCTTAGGCCCAGATTGATGTGTTAGATGTTATTTAACTGATGAGGGTCGTACACACTGAGTTTCATAAACTCACCCCTCTTTTTAATTTCTCAAGTAATCCTTAGAGTGAGGCTGTTTGACATATCGTAAGACTCAGAGGTGGCCTCACTACAGACTTTTGATTGTCGTATTTTAATTTGCTTTGCTTAAATTACGTTTTTGTTATTTGGGTAATGTAATAAGGCCTCTTTTTGGTTTTGTTTTAATTTTGGGATTTTGCTACTATTGATTGGATAACATCTAGATTTAAGGCTCGTGTTTTAAAAATAAAAATAATGTTTTATAAATTAACCGTAAGTATACAAACATTTTCAAAGAGAAAGCTTCCACTATTTTTGAAACATGAGAATTTAATAATGAATATTAAAACTAAGATTTTCAAAATAACAACTTACAGTTTAATCAACCCTTAATATATAAGTTCCACTAATAACTGTTTATAACTAAAGTATTCCTCAAACGAGGTTTGTTTGAAACTGAAAACCATTTTGATAATACAGTTTTAAACCACGAACGATCAAACACTTTCAAGGTTTTCCAACAACATTAAATTTTACGATTCACCCTTCAATGTGACGCCGCTAGACCCGGCCATAACGTCTGGGCTGGATTTGGGTGTTACAAGAATAATTACATTAGTTTGATAAAGTTCATTTGATTCATGCTTATGATGTTTTATGCCTCAGTTGTTCATGCTTCCAACTAAAATCATTATGTATTCCATGCATTACAATATGTTTGAATGAATTAGAATTAGTTAGTCAATCCTAATTAGATGATAACTAATGGACATGACAATTCGAAGGTGCATTTTTAATTTATATCCTAATCAGAATAAATTAGGGTTCGTAATAAACTAAGAGAACTTATTACCTTGCATAACTTTAGATTTATGTTTGCAACCTAATTCATCCCTGTTACTTCACATGAATTCTATGGAAACCTTAGTTAAATTATGACATTGGTTTATGTATATTTTTCTAAGTATAAGATTCGATTGAACATATATGACATTCCCAATTAATGAATGATCGAGTTGCCATGGAATATTTTCCAAACATTGTTAAGTATGGTGAAAAATGAATTAAGTCAAAGGTTGTAATTATTCTAGCTTATTCATGTTATTGTTGTTGAACTTGTGAAAATCGTTGCTAAACTATCACCTTGCATTGCATTTCATATGTATTTAGGTTAACTTGCATTTAATTAACTTAATTTAACACCTATCACTCAAATATTATTGTGCTTTTCTTAACCAATTTGTGAATAGTAATTTTTACAAGAATTAATTTAAATATTGTCCTGGTGGAGACGATAACTCTTATAATACTTATTACTTGATAAAGATTGTGTATACTTGCACAAACTTACGAGTTACAAAGGGCTCAATCTATCACTTGCAGTACTACTTGAAACGTGTTGAATCAATATCTGAGAGCCCGAGGTATCCTAAACCCAAACTTCGCTTCCACTTTTCAGCAGCCCAAGCAATGTCGTATGAGTGATAATACCATAGGTTTCATTTTACCTCTAATCTTACTAGAAGTTGATTTTCATCTACAATTGAATCCATTCTTTTGTGTTGTCTTAAATGAGTATGATATCACACTGGGCCAATTTTCAGCTTTATCCTGGTAGACTCTAGTGGTTTACTACATACACTGTTGCATGCACAATGAACCAACTCTGCTGGGGGTTCACCGCCCCTAAATGTACTAATGTTAAAAGTGTGAATATTACAACTAAGATGTGAAATTGAGGTGGTTTCCACAAGTATATAGGTCAGATTGTAATATAGTTACAACAAAGTAGATGAGTACCCCGAGGATAGTATCCAAGGAAGGCGAGAATGAAATTAAGGTTAACTTAAACGCAAATAGAATTAATTAGTAACTAAATAACTTATATTACGAAAAAACATAAAGAAATTTTTTTGGATTTTTATAAATAAGAATCAAATTTGCATAAATAAAATAGATTTCAGAAAACTAATTCCTAAACTAAATTGAATGTGAACATGGGTGATTAGATCGCTTTGATGATCATAACTAATTCCTATTTTGGGATTATATTCAATCAACTAGTCATTACCCTAGTAGGATTGCTCGATCTTCCACTAAACTAACGAGTCGATAAGAACTACTTATCTCTCAACCTCACAGTCTAGACCGGTTCGAGGTTAAAGTGTTCATGGATAGGCCATACCAAGTTTGAGTTAATTCCCACCTAAATGACTTCCTATGGTCGTCAAGCCTAGGATCTAAGTTCTTCCTCTCCAGAATAGCTGATCTGCTAAGAAAACCTTACATAACAATTAGTCAATCACACCTTCACTCGTCAATCCCCTATAAGAAGATTAGTTCATCATGGAATCCATAGACATAAACATGATAATAAAGATATGCATAAAAAATAAATCAAGAATTGAGTTTAGAGAATCTTGTTTGTATTCGATTAATAAAGTGCAATAATCTTCAAACACTTGATCACATTTACAAAGCAAGATCCTCGCAAAACATGAAGAGAAAAAGAACTAAAAATAAATCTAAAGCCTAAAAGAAAGGAAAACTAAAACTGAAATTACAGAGAAAAACTTAGAATCTAAAAATTTGTCCTTAAACAAGGGTTGGAAGAGCCTATTTATAGATTTAGGGCTGGTCGTCCTCCTCAACCCTAGGTTAGCTGACGCTTTTGTGTTAATTTCCATTGTGCGAACCAAAATTCCCCTTACTCATAGTTATTCTTATACGGGACTGATGTTGTGACACCCTAGTGCCTGTGTCATGACACTAAAGGCAGTATGCCTGGTTCAAGTTTGGCTGTAGGGGTATGTTGCGACATCCTATGGCTATGTCGTGACACAAAAGGCAAACTTGAAATTCTTGTATTCTACTCCCAATGTTGCGACATTGAGCTTCCCATGTTACAACACAACAACCAGCCTTGAGTTACTATGCCTTTGAATGGTATCCTACACATGCACTAAGTACGTTAGCTCACCCTTAGGTCTCATTTAGCCCCTAAGGTAATAAAAGCACTCAAAAATACACTTTTTATTGAATTCAAAGCAAAGATAGAAAACTTAACTAAAACCTAATAAAAATTATTGTATTCAAGCTCTTTAAGTGTGAGAACTAGTTTAATTTGCTACACCAAATTACAACAGATTAGGGTCTTTTAAAAATTTTATCAGTTGAAGGTAATCAACCACGGCGTGTTTGCTGGCAATGCCCATTTCAGTACATGGTTTGGATTTGAGCTTATCATTCATAACAACATTTCTAACCTTTATCAGCAAAATGACAAGTACATAAAGGTCATTTGAAATCTAAAATCTGGTTTCCCAACTAGATGGTCCCTTCCTAAGAAAAGCACTTGCACAAAATGTCAGTCAGTGGATTTTAAGCTTGCCAATATTTAGTATAAGTGATTGAATGAGGGCATGGACTTAACCTAGTGGAACTCATTTTAGTCAGGAACATCTTCCAATACTATTTACAAACCTTGAGCCCTGATGGTTTTCGAGCAAATGAGTCCATCAAGTGGTTGGAAATTCATAAGGTGTTATCTTCTTATGAATCTTAGGCATACAACTCAGATGAAAGCTTCGCAAACATTCTTCTAGGGTGCAAAAGAAAGCCACCTTTCTATTTTTATAATCTTTGTGGCATTTCTCCCTGAAACTGAAACATAATTACAAATCTTGTACTTAGCTTTTGCCTATGCCCTTCTAGAGTAAAGCCCGTTTACCTACATCCTCGGATGAGGCCTTCGAATTTAAGATTTAGTAGATATTTAAACACTAATATTTTCTTGCGGAGTTGTACATATAATATATATAGCCCCACTATACTTTTCCCATTCCAAATAGTTTGAATGGAAAAAGTTCTTGATCAGATAGTCCTAATAGACTTCCCAGCCACTGATAATCCCGAGCGTGCTATCTCCTCACTAGATCATATAAGGCAGACCTTCCATTTATAAGATTGTCCTTAGCATACTTCTCAATGCTATACAGTCCCAATGGACATCCTTTTTCATTCTTGGTCCTTACAAACCTTTTCGTCTTCAAGATAGTCCTTGACTGACATTCCATATAAGATAGTCCATGGCAAACTTTCCTCATAAGACAGTTCTTGGTGGACATCCATTTTTTGATGACCTTGTTACCAGTAAACACTAAGAAATAGGATCGAGAGAACTATCTTGCTTCCTCATAACCCATGTTAGCTTTGTTAGAGTATGCCCGAGGACCAATCATGAGATGATTGTAATCACCTACTTGCTTTACCTTGTTTGTTAATAGAAGGCATTGCCATTATTATTTCATTTTCTTTTCTATGTGTATAAATAAACTAGTTAATAATAAATTCCTAAGAATAATATGATTATTCTTAAAAAGGTCCTTAGTCGAGTATTATTGTGGGCCTAGACAATGATAATGCATTGAGACTAATGTGTAGTTGATTGATGACAAAGTGTTGTTATTAACATAGGGATGTCAAAATCAATACATCAGTATGTGTTAGAGAATAGAATACTGGACTGACCTACCATGAATATGTTTCTTAGATTATTATGTAGTAGTCAAAATATTACTCATAGTGATAACTATATATATGATTCTCAGACTTGAGATCATAATTGTCTCAACATCGTGAGTTGTATATTTTAATACTATCAAACGTATATTGTAATAAGTTGTACTATAAAAACTGATGTTAGATATACGACAATCCATATAGTGGGATCAATATAAGTTTTATCCCTCCAACATAATGAGAGCGATATCCTAGGCATTTTGATGGAGTGAGACTAGAAATCCATGGCCATACTTGAATAAGTTGATATGAGATATCACACTAATTTATTTATTGTAGTCTACTCAGAAAAACAAGAAATGTGATGCTGGACTATACAAGTATGACTATTCCATCACTTGTGTCTAATCTAGATATTATGGATAAAAAGATATAATACATGAAAATATTATCACAAAAAGGTTATGTCAAATCATAACTTCTTGTAACTTGGGTAGTTATGATGCATTGCTATATGCCACTAATTGACTGTAATGTTAGAAACATTCTAGTATTACTACCAATATTACAAGAACCTATAAGGTCACACCCTGTAGATAAAGTGAACAGAATCCAAATACATTTGGTATTGCATTTGGTTGTCACATAAATTAAATTAATTGTTGAATTAATTTAATTTGATAGTTAAATATGAAAGACATTATATGTACAAACTTGTTGTACACAAATAGAGAACATAAATAAAATATAAAAAGACATAGAAAGCGATATGAATAATAAACAGTTATAACAATAATTTCGGTTAAAAAATATAAAAGGACATGGAAAGTGATATGAATAATCCTGTTTTTATTTAATGATATATGATATCAGGTTAAACAAAAGGACATGAATGCCTTAGTGTGTTAGGGTTACCAAGAAAATAAAAAAAAAGGGTCTAGCATCTGTTCTTAAAAACTCTATCTGAAAAATTTCAAGAGAATTTTGATTTTTCTGGCATCTGTTCTTGAAAACTCTATCTAAAAAAGTTCAAGAGAATTTTGATTTTCGTTCTTTGACTGGGTGGATTACATAGAGACCAAGACATTATTGATGTGACTTGGAATCGACATATCTAATAGGGATCCTATCAACGTCATTCATCATTTTTTAGTTTTGAAAGGTATATTTTTCAACCCTTGTTTCAACCCGATTCATTCCTCGTACATGGATCCTTGGTTGATGATTCCCGAAATAATTTTTCTGCTGCGCCACGGGGTATACCGGTGATACAAAAAGCTTGTCTATCACCTCTAAAAGACTCTTAATGGAGGAGACATACTTGAAATCACTATAAATGAAAATCCTTTTTTATTCATGTCTATCTACATACAAGACGCTTTCACACATCCTTTTGGCATTTGCATCTTGGCACAGCTTCTTATCCGCAACATGCCATCACTCTTATACACGCCACCACTATTGTAACTGTCTTCTTGTCACATGAGTCATATAATGGTTTCCACATATATGCCCCAATAGGATTCCCTTTTTATTGCCCTAGCAAACTTCATTTTGCCATAAGGTGTACCTGTCTTCCACTGGATCAAGTCATGGCTTGCTATGGACTTTCAACTCTGAAGAGTCAGTAAACCTCTTTAATGTGTCGCCCTGTAAAGCCAGTAGACTAATTATCTAGCCCAAACCTCCTCAAATCCCCTTTCAAATTGTTTGTTCCTTCATTATTCTAGTTTTCCTATCTTTAACTAACCTGCCAAATAATTCCCTTCGTACTCTTTATTAAAAGACATCCATTTCATGCACATCACATTCACTATCAAAACATGGAGAATGCCACATAACATTTCATTGACACATAACCATGTCATACATTCTGTGAACAAACTTGCAAACATTCGTATAATTGTACAATCATATGCAAGCATAACCTTTCCAATCAACCATGATCATACATATATAGTTGGAATAGGGTTACAGAGCATTACCATAAAAACTTAACTTAAAATCATCAAATTTCCAAACATTTCGTAAATCATAGCATAAATCATTCAAACATATCCTCATTGTCCCTTATTCGAGCCCTCGAGGCCTTTGAAACACATTAGAAACGATTTGGGACTAAATAAAAAACGTTCATAATTTATAGAAAACGATAGAAAATTTTACACTATAAGGGTCAGATGGACGTGTGACTCATATGACTAAGACACATGCTCGTGTCTCTGGCCGTGTGGACATTCAAAGTAGGGACACATGGTCATGTCCTAGGCCGTGTTCGTGCCCTTATAACCCTTTGACATGGGTCACACGGCCAAGCCACAAGCTTGTGTGCAAGGTCGTGTTCTAGGCTACGTAATAGCCTGACTTGTAACCCTTTAAAACCTACAGGGGACACACTACCGTGTCACAAGGTCATGTGTCACACATGGTTGAGACACATGCTCATGTCTTTAGCCATTTGGATGAGAAATAGGCCAATTTCAAGCCATTTCCTTCACCCTAGACAAGCACACACCCACAAGCCATTTGCACGTATCACCAAGCATTTAAAATATACCTAAAACATGCCTAACAATGCCTAAATCATTATTCCATTTATCCATACAATCAATATGCCAAAAGGCACCTCAATCACAAATCATCAACATAAATAAAACATAAAATGTAACACTCCTAACTAGTATCCATCACCGGAATAGGGTTATGGAGCATTACCGGATTATTAAAACATTAACACATACATTTCACATACATAAATAAGTTCCACGAAATATCATTCACATTTATTGACATTGTCCCTATTACGATCCTACAAGGCCCAATTCATGCTTTAGAAGTGGTTCAGGACTAAACTGATCACTTAGGAAAATTTTTGGGAAAACATAGAAAAATTCACAAAATAGGGGACACATGCCTGTGTGTCCAGGTTGTGTGTCTCACATGGCCACAAGACACACCCGTGTCACAGGCTATGTGGACATTCGAAATGGGATCACATGGTCGTGTCCTAGACCATGTCTTACCCTATGTAACTCTCTGACTTGGGTCACATGGTCGACCACATGCCCGTGTGTCTAGCTTGTATGCCATTTGAAATGGCCATACACGCCCATGTGCCAAGCCGTGTGCTAGGGCGTGCCAAACCTATACGGTATACTGACTTATGCCACACAGCCAAGTCACACACCCGTGTGTGAGGCCGTGTAGAGCATACTGACTTGATTTTAATTTCAACACCAGGGACACACGGCCATGTATCATAACCATGTGTCATACATGGCTAAGACACACGCCCATGTCTCTACCCGTGTGGACAAAAATAGGCTATTTACCAAGCCATTTTGCCACCCAGCTTTGCATAAACCTACGTCAAACCAAATGGCACAAAACATAGCATGAACATACATTGTTTTAACCTCAACCAAGCATAATTTATACCATTTGAATTCCAACATATACAAGCACATATATATCACCTTATACTATTCAATTCCATGCCAAAATCACATCCTCAATTCACCTAATTAGCAAAATTCATATATGCACCTAACATCATGTATTTATATCATTTCATTGATTCATCTAATAGGTGCCATATTACTGATTCACAAATGGACCATATTCAAGGCTTTTATACACCACATATCAAAATAGTTATTTGATCTATAAAAGATATCACCAAGCATACCAAGGCAACTATTGGACTTTACATGGCATAGATCATTTATACTTAACATATACAAGTCAAAACATACTCCAAATAAGCCAAATCACTTGGCTATACACTTATCAATCTCATATAGACTTCAATAACCAAAATAACTTATACAAATCATAACCAACTAGCCTATACATGCCATATAACCAAAGTCTCAAAGCTTATAAGTACCAAACTGATAGTTGGATAGTGTGATGCGATCTCCGATGACTTCCAATTTGAGCGAGCATCCGAAACAGTATAAAACATAGGAAAGGAAACATAGTAAGCTTTATAGCTTAGTAAGCCCGTATAATATAGAATTAAATTCATAATTTAGGTAATTAAACTTAGTATAACCCAATCAACTGATTCACATGCCTATCATGTGAATACATCAGTTGGTTAGTTCCACAATATGTACGTAACCATTACTCATCAATAAGGCATTCAATTAGATTTCAAGCTCATGTATTTATATCTTTCCTTTCGTACTTTGATTCGTCATATAAAGTTGATTACATATATTCCTCATAACACTTGTTCTAACTCATTTTCATTCATATAACCTGTAATTCATTCATATATCATATAATACATTCACATATCATGTAACTCATTCATATAATCTGTAATCCATTCATATATCATATAATTCATTCACGTATCATGTAACTCATTCATATAATTTGTAATTCATTCGTATAATCCATAACATAATTATGCCCATTGAACCACTTAGATTCTCCATAGATACACGGGTGGTACACACGATGTGTACTAATCGATACTCCGTCAATTCATGACATATTTGCTCTTTTGAGCTATGATCGGTAAGCTCTTCCTAAGCGGTGGCAACAGTAAGCTCCAATTAGCTGAGAAATAGTAAGCTTTGACGAGCTAAGAACAGTAAGCTTTTACGAGCTGATATATCGGTAAGCTCATACGAGCTACGATGAGTCCACAACACATGCTGTATCTCGACCAAAATGGTAACCCTAGTGACATGTCACTCGTATCCTATGAATTCCTATGGTTCAAACGAGACTCAGTATTTTCTCGAACTTTATCAATTAGGCATTCAATAGTTATGTATTTTATTCTCTCAATTCAGTTACATATATTTTATACAAGTACATATAGTTAAAAATTAAATCCTAATTATACGAACTTACCTCGTATCATTCAGATAGAAATGATTGTTTATTCGACAACTTTGCCTTTTTCTCGATCTAATTCCGATCTTTGCTTATCTTGATCTATATAATATCAAATCCACTCCATTCATTATTAATTCTATTCAATTTTATTCAAACTACACATTTTGACAAAATTACACTTTTGCCCCTCACATATTGACATTTTTACAATTTACTCCCTATCTCATACAATAGCAAATTTATGCAATTTAGCCCATACCCATGCTAGCCGAATTTCAATTGAGTCCCTAGTAGCCAACATTTTCACTTATTTCACATTTTAACCACACATTTTACACATTTCGCAATTTAATCCCTATTTTGCATTTTCACTAAAAATCACTTAACAAAAGTTGTTTAATTAACAACAAGGATGTATTTTCTATCATCAATCATCATAATACCCAAATATTCATCAATGGCAATATTCACAAACTTTAACAGTTTCTCAAATTAGTCACTCGGCTAGCTAGACCTAGATGCAACGATCTCAAAAACATAGAAATTATTAAAAATGGGACAAAATGGACTTCCATGCATGGATGAACTATGGCCGAATATTCAAGCTCCAAAAATGGTGTTTCTTTTATTGATTTTCGATGGAATCATACTATGAAGAAGATGATATATTTGTTTAGGTTATTTTTACTTAACTTATTCAATAATTACCATTTTAACCTTTATCAAATAACATTAAATTCACTTTGAATAATGTCCATAATTGTCAACTCATGCTATTAGAGGTCTAATTACCACATAAATTTGACACCTTTAACTAATAGAACTCAACTTTTACGCTTCACGTGAATTAGTCTTTTTTATCAAATCAAGTATTCAAACGGAAAAATTTCTTAACAAAATTTTCACATTATTATAATATCATACTGTAGACCTCAATTTAATAATAAAATAAATATTTAACTTCAAATTTGTGGTTTTGAAACCACTACTTCGATTTGATTAAAAACGGGCTCTTACTGATAAACCGTAAATTATACATATTTTTACCTCATGCTTAGCCTAATTTCTGAATGAATTATCATTGAATTTGTGGAATTTGGTGCTCTTAATCCTTTTATTTCATGTTTTATACTTAGGCGAGCATAAGGAAGAGAAAAGAGCAAGGAACAGGTCAAGAACAGGCAAATTAGTCCCAGTTCAATAATCAACACGGCCTGGAAGTTTGCCACACGGCCGTGCCACTTTAACAGGCTTAAGCACGGCCTGGAAGTCGATCCATACAGGCGTGGCACATGGCCATGTCCCTGTCATGAGGAAGTTTAATTTCACTTGGAAAAGGCTACTTGGGGGCTAAGAAAGGCATTCCAAAACTCTATATAAAAACCCTAGGAGGCAACTACTAGGGTGTGCTTTATTCCCGTTAAGACGGGGAGTTAAAAGTAGGGAATTACTCAAAGGGAAGCCGATTGATCCATCTCAGAAGCCAGGATCTACATCAAGACAGAGGATCTCCCTTCAATCCTTTTAGGAGTTTTGGGTTTTCTTATGTTTTGTTATTTCATTTCTTCTAAGATGTTTTCTTTTATAATTATGAACTAAAACCCCAAATATCTAAGGGGGAAGAAACCTAAGATAGATCTTGTTATTGTTATCTGAGTTGTGTGATAAATATTTGATTTGTTCTTAATTGTGTTTTTAACTCTTAAATTGATATTTTCGGGATATTGATTTGAGTCGAATGTGCTTATGTAGAGGAGCAAAAGTCCCTGCGTAGGAGTAGATCCAACACAATTAAGCGCAGTTGATTGCAATCCTAGACATAGGATGACGAAAATCTGTCGGACTAGAGTCAAATCTAATATGGGAAGCCATAGATCAAGTTAATGCAAGACTAGAGGTTTTAACTAGAAAGAGATTTCAGTTAATCAACCTAGGATTAGTTGTTCTTATCCTCGACGGAGGTATTATCATAATTTAGGGATCTCTACGGATCAGATGAAATGAAGAAATCATCTGGTTTAGAGTTAGATAACAAGTGAAGTTTAGGTGGACTCTTCATTAGGTATTGCCTTAATCAATCAGTTTTCCCAAAAGCAATCTCTCTCTTTACTCCTTACCGTTTCTTTTTAGTTTAGTTTAGATTTGTTAATTTAGAAAAAAAAAACCCCTATTATTTTTAGGCTAGTTAATAGGAAGAAAGTCATTACTAGTACTCATAGTTCCTTGGATTTGATATTTCGGCCTTACCACTAACTATACCACTATTCGATAGGTGCACTTGCCTTTTTATCATGATATTAGTTAGTTTCCAGGTGCGATCAGATTTTATTACTTCATCACAATCACGAGAGATCAAGTTTTTGGTGCCGTTGCTGGGGAACTAAGATATTGGGAACACTCAATTTCTATTACTTTAGCCATCACTACTTTTATTTATTTCCAGCGTTTATTTTTATTTTTATTCACTGAAATTTTTTTTCCTTCCAGGTATCTCTAGTTTATGACTAGAAGAAACCCAGGAGGACCACTGCTTTTTGACGATGATTTAGAAGCTACAGTTCGCAGAAATCGCCGAAAGATAAGAAGAAGTCTACAGTATCCAAAACAAGGACAAGAAGAAGAACCTGAACCTATTCCAGAGATGGAAGCAAATCAGGATAATCAGCTACCCCCTATAGTAGCTGCAAATCCTGTCGAGCAAAATCCTGCTCCGCGTACTATGTATGATTATGCTAAACCTAATTTAGCAGGCACTGAATCCAAAATTGTTAGGCCTACTATTGCTGCAAATAATTTTGAACTGAAACCTAACACTATTCAGATGATACAACAGTTTGTTCAGTTTGATGGTTTACAAGATGAGGATCCTAACTCGCATCTAGCCAACTTTTTGTAATTATGCGACACATTCAAAATAAATGGAGTTTCTGATGATACCATTCGCCTTAGGCTATTCCCATTCTCCTTGAGAAACAAAGCCAAAAAATGGTTGAACCCTCTACCACGAGGGTCTATCACTACATGGGAACAATTGACCAAGAAATTTTTACTTAAATATTTTTCGCCAGCTAAAACGGCTAAATTACGGAATGATATCTCTTCTTTTGTGCAAATGGATTTAGAGACACTTTACGATGCATGGGAAAGATACAAGGACTTACTGAGAAGGTGCCCTCACTATGGGTTACCGCTGTGGTTACAAGTTCAAACCTTTCACAATGGTTTGACTCCTTCAACAAGATAAATGACCGATGCAGCCGTCGGTGGAACAATCAACAATAAAACACCAGAAGCAGCTTACGAGTTTATAGAAGAAATGTCACTGAATAATTATCAGTGGCAAGTTATGAGAACAAAATCGCATAAAGCTGCAGGAGTTTTTAATATTGATGCAGTCATGATGCTTTCTAATCAGGTAGAACTTTTAAATAAAAAGATTGATAATCTTGTTGGTTCTACGCAGGTACACCCAGTGATGATGTGCAAAACGACCATGAACAACGCTGAGTACCCCACCTATGGATACGGCATAGAAAACAAGCAAGCCAACTATATGGGTAATAATTCTAGATCTCAAAATAACCCTTATAGTAACACCTACAATGCAGGGTGGAGAAATCATCCCAATTTCTCATGGGGAGGACAAGCAAATCAAAGGCAACCACCCCCTTCGGGATTTCAACAACCACCATTCCAACAAGAAAAAAAGTTGAACCTTGAAGAGATGCTCACAAAATTTATTGCCGTGTCAGAAACCCGTTTCAAGAAGACCAAAACGGCACTAAAAAACCAGCAAGCATTCATCCAAGGACTCGAAACTCAAATAGGCCAACTCGCTAAGCTAATTTTTGAAAGACCATAAGGTGGGTTACCAAGCTACACTGAAAACAACCCTAGGGAACAACTTAATGCCGTGGATACAATAGATGAGGAAGGTTTAGCCAAAACTAACCCAGAGCCATGTAAGGAGACTGTGGTAAGTAAAGGTAAAGATGAAGTAAGTTCCAAAGAAGCAATTGTCAAAGAATATAAGCCTCGTATCCCATGCCCAAATGCGCTAAGGAAAGACCACACAGATGAACAATTCGGTAAATTCCTTAAACTTTTAAAGAAATTACACATTAATTTACCATTTATTGAAGCTGTGTCGCAGACGCTAAACACTGTAAAATTCTTAAAAGAGCTACTGATGAGTAAATGAAAGCTAAATGAGACATCTCATGTGTAACTGAATGTAGTGTGCTCAGTTATTTTACAGAATAAGCTGCCCAACAAACTGAAAGATCCAGGGAGTTTTACAATTCCTTGTTTACTTAGTAGTTTGGACGTTAAAAATGCTTTAGCTGATTTAGTGGCTAGTATTAATATAATGCCTTATAAACTGTTTAAACAATTAGGTCTTGGAAAACCTAAACAAACTAAGATGAGCATCCAATTGGCTGATAAAACCATTAGATTTCCAAAGGGAATAATTGAAGATGTATTTGTCAAAATTGATAAATTTATATTCCCAGTTGACTTTGTTGTTTTAAACATTGAAGAGGATAGCAATGTACCCTTAATTCTAGGGTGACCCTTTTTAGCAACTGCCAGAACCATAATTGATGTAGGAACAGGTGAGCTTACACTACATGTAGGTGATGACAAAGTTACTTTACAAGCTCAAAACTCAATTAAAACTGTTGATGATAAGAATATAGTTACAACTCCTTGTAAAAAGACTGATCTCACCACCCAACCTTCTATGCAAGATACACTCTACATAAAGGCGACCCAACCACCGACAAGTCCATCCAAGGGAGACATACATGAAAAATGAATGCTTCAGATTGAGGAATTAGATGAGTGGCTAAACTATCAAGAAAATCCCAAATTATGCCACACCAACCCAGAGCATCACCAAGACGACCCTCAGGTAAAAACGAATCAAATCAAGGTAGGGGATAAGGTAATCTTAGGGGAGGACAAGCTTTGAATCTTGAATTCAAAAGAACATACAAATGACACACCTTACTTCACGGTAATGAAAATTTTCCCCTATGGTATAGTTGAAATAAAACATGAGTCACTCGACATTTTCAAGGTAAATCATACTCGACTCAAATCTTATGTTGTTGATGACATTGAAAGCAGGATAGAAGAGTTTCAACTCTTCAAACCACCATGATCGAACAAGCTTAAGAAAATTCGAGCTTAGATTATAACCAAGCGCTTCTCGAGAGGCAACCCGAGCACTGACATAGTAAATTCTTTTATTTAGGCTCTCTAATATATCAACTAACCCTTTGAATACAGGTTTTTCGAGCCACACAGCCATGCCCACGGGCGTGCCTAAGGCTCTGTGGACACCATGAGGAAACACACGGCCGTGCGATATGGCCGTGTAGAAGCAGGGTAAGATCTCCTTAACACACGAGCTTCGACAACTTGCCACGACCGTTCGATGTGGCCGTGGCCAAACCTGTTAATTCAACACGGGAGTGCGACACGCTCGTGCCTCAAAACCGTGGTCGAACCGACCATTTTATACATGGGCGTGTGACCCTCTACATGGCCGTGGGAGAAGCGAACATCGAAGGACACGGTTGTGCGACCCGACTGTGTACCCCAACACACCCTAGGAACATGGGCGTGTGGCACGAATCTGGTGCGCCAAAATTCCCAAATTTCGAACCATATGGGCTAACCCCAAGTCACATGGGCGTGTGTCATGCCCGTGTGCCCAAAATCCTATAAAAACATCCCACTATTCACCTTATTCTTCACCAAAACCCTAAAAACCCCTTAACCCAAATCCCATATCAACCCTCTCTAGTTCCACCGCCGGCCTCAACCACACCTCCACGCCCGTGCAACTCACTCAACAACTGTGCTCCGCACCTATAACAATTCATTCGGTTCCCCTTTCTTACTCTTTCTCTTAGTTTCTAATGTCTTTTATATATTTTTATGTTCATAATTTCATTTATTTCGTTATTTACATTATTATTGATATGATTTTCATTCATTTGGCATGATTAATCTAGAAACTTCATTATGCCACTTTGAATCATTCTTTGGCTGCCATTTTTACCTATCACATGCAATAGGCTTTAGGCATACATTGATTATAAAAATCCATAAAAACAAGCCATTATTTTCTTGCTAGAAGTTCTATGCTTAGGATGAATAAAATATGGTATTTAGATTAGTAAAATTGACCCCCGTTTAGTAAGTTCTACTTAGCATGAACTTGGCATTTTGATTAAAGAAATTATGAATATTTTTAGGACTAATGCATGCCCTTTTCCGTTCTGTTTTCTCTAGGAATCATGTCATCGCCACGCGAAAAGAAAGCTGTCATCCCTACTTTAAAAAAGCAAAAGGGACCCGGTGGTTCCTCTTCCAGGCCCTCCACTAAAATCTGACACCCCTTCCTCTAATTCCCACAGAACTCCCAAGAGGAACTGTTTCAAATACTACAGGCGAGACCCCTCGAAGTAGGGAGATGCATTGATTGGGCTGCACTAGAGGAGGTCCAACTAGCAGACGAGATTCGGGCCTTGTTGACGACAGACCCATGGGACCAGTTTTTCCAAATAGTGGAGCCCACATACCTCGAGCTCTGCTCTACATTCCATCTCCAGACGGTGATGAACCAACACAATGATCCAGGAACGATTCAAGTTCGGTACAGCACTAGGCCTGTACACTGAGCAGTTTGTGGAGGAAGAATACCTCTCAGAACTCCACCGCCGCATACATATCTCTCTAGTCAATTGTTGGTACACCTTAGTCCCTAACTAGCCCACATACGACCCCAATCGCTCCAAAGCAGTAGCTCTCGCCCCTTCACTAAGGTACATTCACGCCTTACTCGTACACACATTGACGGGCAGACGCGAGAGCACCGGTGTAACACCCCAGACCCGGCCCAGACGTTATGGCCATGTCCGGTGTGCTACATCACCTAGACTATGCTACGCCGTCCTATATACTAAGTCTGATGTTTGAGATTTTTGAAAAGTAATACTTGTTTTTCTTGAAATTCCCGATTTAATTATTATTCAACCTAATTTCTATCTCATTTGTTAATCGTTTCATTTTAGTCTTATTGTCCTCCTTAGTCTTCAATAAAGTCAGGTTGGTTAATAAAATGTTTGTTTAATTTTGAAAACGGTGTAGGTTTGTGTTTGAAATAAAACGGTAGAGAAATCCCGAATAACAGTTATAGCGGCCTTATTACAACCCATGTCAAAATAAAACCAATAAAAGGTAATTAAATAATAAAAAAAACCAACTATGTTGAAAGTTCAGTCCTCGTGGCCACTCTGAATCCCTTCTAGCGTCCAAGTCACGATCTAGGGCTCACCTGCAAGGATGGAAAGAAAGGGGTGAGTTTGGGAAAACTCAGTGTCTGCAGAACCCATCCAAAGCCCAAATTGGCTCAAGCCCACTGGGCCTAAACCCTAACCAGTCTCAGCCAGATACTGGGTCGAAGCCCTATTCAGGAAACAGTAATCTGGGCCAAGGCCCTATAACAGATACTGGGCTGAAGCCCTATTCAGATAACAGATTGGCTCATAGGCCCAGAACAGTACAGTACAGTAATACAGTATAAATGTAAACCCAATTGGGGAGACTACTCAACCCACCAACCGCTACACACCACCCGTACTAGCCAACACACCATGTGGGGAATAACTCGACCCACCCAGCCCACACACCACAGTCGCAGCATGGCTGCTCAGTTAAACAGTATACGAGGCAAAGCCCCTTTCAGAACCAGTACAAGGCATAGCCCCTTTTCAGTAACGTGGCTGTGCCACTCACACTTCCTCCATTATCAAAACCCAACCCATGCAATAGATACATATCATGGCATGCAATAACAGTAACAGTCATGTCAAACAGTACAGTCAATTTTAGCCCTAGGGGTATAACGGTAATTTTCTACCTAGGGGCAAAACAGTAATTTCTTACCCTAAGGGTATTTCAGTAATTTTGCTCTCATGTTACAGATTTCATGCTTATTACAGTATTTATTAATCACATAGTTGTCACAGAAGTCCGGTTAACTCAGTTTTTCAGTCTTAGCATTTAAGCCCTAAAACCCCTAATGAGCCCTATTACGTCGATTGGCCCATTAGGCCCATTTAGTCCCAATTTCATAATCAGTTATCTTGTTTTAACTGTTTTCACGCCTACAGTTCATAATATTACCTTTAAACCCATTTTTACTCACATGGACCCAAATCGCCCATTGGGCCCATATTTGGCCCACCGAGGCCCAACTTACCATAATGTCCAAAATTTAGCGGTCAACACGCCTAACAGTGCCGATTCCAAAACTGACCTTCTCCTACTAACTTGAGAATGTTCGCATGCTCACAAGCTCTCAAAATACCGAAACTTCGGCATTTCGGCTTTTCGGCTTTTGCCGATTTGCGCATTGAAGGGCGTTCGAAACACACACCTGTTTTGTAGTTTCTCCTACGAGATCTCCTATGCGTTAATCCCTACAATCCAATACTTAATTGATTAGACCATATTAACACTTAATCTGAATTGAAAACTTACCCAAAGCCTTACTTACACATTCGGCCAACACCTCCAATGGCCTTAATGTTCTTACCTTGCCGATTTAGATCCCTTTAGATCTAGATCTGATATTCCAATGTCTTCAACTCCTTGTTTGATCACCTTCTTCTCTAACTAACACACAAAAAGAACAAAGAAAACACCACTTGATTTACCAAAAGTCCAAAACGACAAAATCCTTAACTTTAGGGACTTTCGGCTTTTCCAAATATGAAATATTGAACAGATCTGAAGTATTAAACACTTACCAATGATTTCCCTTCAGTTCCTATGAAGACCTGATGTAAATCTGACCCTTAAACGTCAGTAGAAACCTTATCTCTGAGATTTGCAATTTCGGCTATCTCCCTACAACTATGGTGATTTCGGCTTTTCAACAAGAGAAGAGGATGGCGTTTTGGGGGTAGATTTTGGGTGATGGTGTCGACAATGGTGTGTTTTAAGGAAGTGTAGTAATCGGCCACAACAGGTGTAAAGAATAGGGGTGATTCAGCTTACAAGAAATCGGCAAGAAAGGAAGCAATTTTCGGGATTTCTGGCACTTTGAGCAATCGGTTATGGTTGATTTTAAGAGGAATGAAAGCAAAAGAAAGAGTGGATCTATGCAAGGTGGGTATTCGGCTAGGGAAGAGATCAAAGGGGAAGAAAAAAAATGAAAAAAAACAATGGTAGAGGTGGAGAGGAAGAATTCGGCTATGAGCTTTCCATGGAGGCAACTTTTGGCTTTTTTGACAATAGAACAGAGAAAAATTCCTAAGGTGGCTAACCCTAATTGTCATGACAGAAAAAAGAAAATGATATAACCCTAGTAGTCCCTCTAAAGCAATCGGCCCAAGTCCCAAAAGCCCCCTTGCCGAAATTCACTTAAGTTAGGCACATGCTCGGCACATGCTTAAAAATTAAAAAGAACTCTACGCTTACCTTGTAACTCGAACCCTTGTCCTTGAATATCCACTTAGGCGCCACTTTTCTAGGAGCTTAGTGGCTCCACCTTGCCACTTTACCAAGAGCTCACTTGTGACATATTTAACACGGTTTTTCTTAAAAGCCCACTTAACCAAGTCCCCTTTCACTTGAAAATCCAACTTAATATTTTACCGGGTTTTAACTTAAACTTGGGCCTTCTATAGGCCCACTAACACATGTACATACATTATCAACCTTTAGAACACCAAAATTTTAAAAATTTCACTAAAATTCACAAAACCCGAAAAATCCCGAAAATCAGGGCGTTACAACCGGCATCGTCAACACCCACGACGCCTACTTTTTATGGAGCATGGCGCATGCACACATGATCTACCTCACTTATTTCATCGCTCATGCCATCCAGCATCAAACCGAGAGGCATCGTAGGGGCATAATCTCGATGGGCCCACACATCACGCGATTGGCTCGCTACTTTGGCTTACTTAACACTACGGCCTAGAGATACTCAATGTCCCCACAATGCATCCAAACTATGATGCACATGAAGATGATTCAGCGCCAACGTGGGAGTAACCCTCCTTAGCACAAGTTAGCCCAATCTACCGAGTAGGAGGATCCCGAGGACATTACTGATGATGTCCCACCACCGGAGGAGCCACAGACCGAACCACCACCCACTCACTGCCCAATTCATGCGGTAGCTTTAGGCTATGTCACTTCTGAACAGTTTGCCCAATTCCAGCAATAATGTTTTCAGCAATTTGATCACATTGATGCAACCTTAGCTCAGATTTGTCAACATCTTCACCTCGCACCACCATCCCCACCTTGCGGACCATCTGAGGATTAGAACTTTCTATTCCTCTTATCTTCTTTTTTATTTGCTTTCTTGATCTTTATTTTTACCTTCTCTTGAACTTTATGTCTCTTTAGAATCCTTAGATTTTTCTTTATCTTTATTTCGATCTTTATGTTTATTGATTATTTTAGTTTAGATTTCCATTTTATTTTCATATCAGTTATTCCCTAATGAGAAAATTATGCTTAACTTAAATCCCTAAACTCTTATTTATGCTATCGCAGTTTCAAAGGAGCTTTACAGCTCAAATTCATCTATAATGGGAAAACCCTGCCACAACTGCCGGCTCTTACAATTCTAATATCTATCGCTACTACCACCAGAGTATCCATCGCTACTCCTTCCTTTGTCCTAGCCACTCTAGGGGCACCACCACCTCACAAATTCATCCAATCCAGGGAGTTTCATGCATTTCCCTCTCTTATGATCTTATGCTTCTATTGCTACTAATGTATCTTTGTACATTGAGAGCAACGTACATCTTAAGTGTAGGGGGAAACTCACTTTCATTCTTTGTATTATCTTTGAAACCCCTGAAAATTTTACCACTAACTGTGACAGCCTTAATTTGACCCTAGTCGGAAAGTGGTTTCGGAACCACTAAACCGAGTCAGAAAAAAATTTTAAAATATTATTTTCTAAACTTTTATTTTGTGATTGATCATGTGTGAAAATTGGTACTCTAATTTTACCATTTGGTTACTAATTTAGTAATTAAGGACTTAAGTGCATAAATAGAAAATTTGGAAGGTCAATGTGTAAATACTGAATTGTGAGTGTTTTAGAAATAGAAAGGAGTTATGTTGAAAATAAACCATGAATAGTATGCATGGACACATTCGGCTAGGTAATGGTGGGAAAGAAAGAAGGTTATGGAGGCTATTTTTGTACATTAGCCATTTTTATCATGCATGAAATGTAAAAAGAAATGAGATGATTTTTGGCTTGGATATTTTGTTTTCTTTCACCGAATATGGAAGGGAGGAAATGAGCCAAAACCATTCGGCTGGAAGAAATTTTAACTAAGGTACGGTTGTTAGATAATTCTCTTTAATTTTTATGAAATTTGATTAGTTGTGAGGTTCCCTCCATAGCCCATAAGAAAAATTTGAGTTTTTGGATGCATGAAGCATTCGGCTATGGCTTATAGGTGCTTAACGATGGAGGTTTAAAGTTATGAAGTTATAAGTAATTTCTAGATGAAATTTATGATGCTAAATTCATGTGAATTCAAATTGTGGCCGAGTGAATTTCGCTAGAAATGAGTCAATGGACCTACAAGAGCATTCGGCTCATTTGGTGTTCAAGCATACTTTCGGTCATTAGCTGAATTATGTAATAGTTGCGAAATTCATGAATTATTTGGTAATGTTGTATAGGTGATGTGAAGTTAGGTTAATGTATATATATTATGAGTTATAAGATGCTTTGGAATCGGGTTTTGTGTTTAATTTAGACATTCTAATGGTTGAATGTAGATGTGAACTATATGTTGTGTAATTTGCGGATAAATGATGGATAGGTGGATTTTGAGTTGCTAATTGTGCACATTTATGTGAGTTTGATGTTAAAAAGGAGAATCGGCTAATATGCTTGAGAGTGTTCGGTTATGTGGATAAATCATTTGAAGTTCCGATTATATAGTAAAAAGATCATAAGTTTGATGTTTAAGTAATATCTTAGAAACGAATGAGGATTTTAAATAAATGTGCTAAACTTAATAAAAGTTGTATAATTGTGGCCTAAATGTTTTATGGCAATCGGCAATTAAATAAATGCAAAACTAAAGTTTAATTGTAGTAATAGACAAGTGAGCTAGTCGAACTTAAACATAAGTAATAATTGAAACAAGTGTGGGATATATTAACATGATATATGGATTGAAGTGACCATGTGAGTTCGGCCATTTAAGCCAAATATACTTTGGCTATGTTGTATATATATATGCATGTTAAGGTGAAATTAACATTTGATATGTGATAAAAACATAGTAACTAAATTATAATGGTGGTGGAACTAAATTGAGTTGCTTTAATGCAATTAGATGCTTGTGTAATGTTATTCTATAATTATAGGGCTTTATGCAATGTGTTTAAAATTTATAAGAATTTAAAACTATGATGAGTTCATGAAATGATTGAATGAGTTTATTTGAATTAATGCTAGCTCAAGATCATCGGGAGCAAGGTTCGGACAAGGGGAAGGCAAAGGTCATCGAATAGCCGATAGGAGTTGTTCACCCAATACAAGGTAAGTCTATAAGCGGTTCTAATCATGCCAGAATGAGTCTCAATTGATCTAAAAATAAATTAAGAGGGAACCTTTGGGTGTATGTGCATTTGGAAATGAAATTGAATATGATATGCCTTGGACTTAATTAGTCATCTATTATCTTATTAATGAAGGAAGTAAGATACGAATAATATGATTGTTGGGGCACTATGTGTGCGTAATATGGATGCGTCAAAATGGCACTAAGTGTGCGTACATTCATGAACTCAAATAGCACTATGTGTTCGTATATTAAGGAGCTTGAATGGCACTATGTGTGCATACATTCATAAGCTCTAGAGGCACTATGTGTACGTATACTATAAACTTGAATGGCACTATGTATGCGTACATTCAGGAGATGAAAATAGCTTTGTATGAGCACGAAGCTAGGTAAGGATTTAATTATTATGTGGGTGATATACATATATATGTGTATGTAAGATGATAGCTCAGTATGTGCAAAAGAAGGTCTAATAATGTGATTTATACTGATGGTCACTTAAGATTATGAGTTTTTAAGTCCCTTGAATTAGATAGCTATAGTAAAAGAACTCGTTTGACTTGGGAAATTGTACAATCCATGACTGAGCCAAAAGGCCTTGTTCATATCGAGTGTCATTTGAATTACAAATGAAATTGATGTATGAAGTGAGTTGAATCAGTTTTATGAGATATAAGAAGTTGGTTGGTTTTTTTTGTGAAATGAACTGTGATTATAAAATTGATTGCCATTAGTTATTACTCAAATCAACTTATATCCAAATTTTTTATTTTTGCTTAAGACTTACTGAGTGAAAACTCATTTGGTTTATTTGTCTATTTTCCTTCATTAGATCTCATCTCCATCACAAGCTCGGGATCACTTTTGGAAGCCATGACTGCTATCATCTACTTCTTGGTACTCTTAATAAAAGTTAAGAATTTCTCCCTATGGCATGTATAGACTATATTTTGGGATAGTTGTTACCTTAATATTAATGTGTATATATATACTTATGGCCATGTGAATATGGCTCAAAACTATAAGTTTTGACCTGAGGTGAATAACTACATTTTGAACTATGCTATTTTACTTATAATGATATTGTATGCCTAAACTAAAGAAATGTCAATTAACTTTACTTGTTTCCAAATTGAATGTTTGTAAACCTTCATTAGTGGGGCTTAGAGATACGAATCTCTTAATTCATTCGAATCATATACTCGTATGGCGATTGGTTTTAGTAATGTGAAAACAACTTAATTATACAATATACGTATATTACTTATATGATATTTTAACTATGAAATATGGGTGTATCTTTTAGTCTTGATCGATGATCTTATGGTTAAAATTTGTATGAGGTGGATACTGTAATACCCTGTAACCCTACCGGCGACGGTCTCGGGTTAGGGGTGTTACACTAACTTTGTGCATTGTTCTCAAATTTTGAATTCTCTGCATTAGTCTCAATCCCTTATTAAGATCAATTCTGATTGATTTATGATTTTTATTGATATGTTGAGAATTAAGACATAGGTACTTATGCTTTGATTATTCAAACTTTAAGATATTAAGGAATCAAGCATGATAAGTTGAAATTTTTGAGAATTTAAATTTTTTCTAGGTTGTTTTCCCTAATTTTAAGTGTTATCTTGAGATTTGAAATTCAAAGGATTGACATCAAAAGCCATATTCTGGTGAGATTTTTGAGGCTTTTGAGCATACATCCTTTCGTGCTCACTTTTATTGTTGCTTTGAGTGAGTCAATACTGATTTGTTATTCTAGAACTTGCTTCGATTTTACATGTCGAGACCACATCATTGATTTGATGTACCGAAATGATAAAGGCACCTAGGTTTAACCCACTTACTCCATAAAAGCCTACCTCCATAAATTAACCCCTAGTAAACCCCATTGAACCTAACAACCCATTCTTTGACTTACCTTTAATATTAACCTATAACCCATTTTTTTTGTTGAATTACCTTCAATTATTTTGATCCCTATTTTTTTCGAGATTTGAGTTGAATAATTATCCAGTTTTGTTCTCTCTTTCAGTTTGTAAAATTTATAAATATTCAATCTATTTGTATTTGATTTGTTCTTAAAAAAAGTGTATATACAGTCAATTCATTTGTAATTCATAGTTTAGTTGTAATGCAATTTTTTTGCCTATTTCTATTATAAGCTTCCGAATCCAAAATAATGTCATCAAAAAGGCTTCATTCTAGGAATATGTTTTAGTGATAGAGATTTTTCTAGCTAAATGATTTTTCAGTTCAATCTCGATTCTAACACTCTTTTTCAGCTTGTGACAACACCCCTAACCAAAGCCCTATTATAACCATTGAAAGACCTTTTGATCGATGTGTCATATCAATCTATAGTGGTGGAGATTTGATTTTCCTGCAAGCTTATGGTAATAACTTTTCAGCTTGACTAATGAGTGCTTAATTTTTGAACACTAAACACTTGGAGTGGATAGAGTGAATCTTTAGTGAGGATGTCAACTCTTGTTGATTTTGAATTGAAAGGTAATTACTTAGAAGAAGGGAGAAAACCTATGTTTTTGTGATAAAATTCTCAACTTAGATAGTTTGAAACCTTAATGTTCTTTTAGTTGAATTCTCAATGTATGATTACTTATGAATTGATTTGAAACATTATTGATAAAGGATTATAAGTTAAGAAGAATGATTCTTAATTGTGAATTGAGATTTTGCTTGAGGATAAGCAAATACTTAAGTGTGGGGGTATTTGATAAACTGTAAATTATACATATTTTTACCTCATGTTCAGCCTAATTTCTGAATGAATTATCATTGAATTTGTGGAATTTGGTCCTCTTAATCCTTTTATTTCATGTTTTATACTTAGGCGAGCATAAGGAAGAGAAAAGAGCAAGGAACGGGCCAAAAAGGGGCAAATTAGGCCCAGTTCAATAATCAACACGACCTGGAGGTTCGCCACACGGCCGTGTCACATGGTCATGCCACTTTAACAAGCTCGAGCACGGCCTGGTAGTCGATCCACACAGGCGTGGCACACGGGCATGTCCCTATCATGAGGAAGTTCAATTTCACTCGGAAAAGGCTACTTAGGGGCTAAGAAAGGCATTCCAAAACTCTATATATAGACCCTAAGAGGCAACTACAAGGTTGTGCTTTATTCCCGTTAAGACGGGGAGTTAAAAGTTGGGAATTACTCGAAAGGAAGCCGATTGATCCATCTCAAAAGCTAGGATCTATAGTAAGACAGAGGATCTCCCTTCAATCCTTTCAGGAGTTTTGGGTTTTCTTATGTTTTATTATTTTATTTCTTCTAAGATGTTTTCTTTTATAATTATGAACTAAAACCCCAAATATCTAAGGGGGATGAAACCTAAGACAGATCTTGTTATTGTTATTTGAGCTGTGTGATAAATATTTGATTTGTTCTTAATTGTGTTTTTAACTCTTAAATTGATATTTTCGGGATATTGATTTAAGTCGAATGTGCTTATGTAGAGGAGTAAAAGTCCCTACATAGGAGTAGATCCAACACAATTAAGCGGAGTTGATCACAATCCTAGACATAGGTCGACGAAAATTTGTCAGATTAGAGTCATATCTAATATGGGGAGCCATAGATCGAGTTAATGCAAGACTAGGGGTTTAACTAGAAAGAGATTTCAGTTAATCAACCTAGGATTAGTTGTTATTATCCTCGACGGAGGTATTAACATAATTTAGGGATCTCTACGGATCAAATCAAATGAAGAAATCATCTGGTTCAGAATTAGATAACAAGTGAAGTCTAGGTTGACTCTTCTTTAGGTATTGCCTTAATCAATCAGTTTTCCCAAAAGCAATCTCTCTCTTTACTCCTTACCGTTTCTTTTTAGTTTAGTTTAGATTAGTTAATTTAGAAACAACCCCCCTATTATTTTTAGGCTAGATAATAGGAAGAAAGTCATTACTAGTCCTTATAGTTCCTTGGATTCGATATTCCGGTCTTGCCACTGACTATACTACTATTCGATAGGTGCACTTGCCTTTTTATTGTGATATTAGTTAGTTTCTAGGTACGATCAGATTTTATTACTTCATCACAATAAGGAGAGATCAGTTACAATAAACATATTTTGGCATAAATCAACCACAAGCAACTACCTATTTTCATACCAAGCCATAGCACAATTGACCATATTCCAAACCACAACTCAACATACCAAATTGGTCATTCAAAACATAAATTCACTTGACCATTTGAACACCAACCATCAAAGCATTAAAATGCCAAAAGATCATCAACCATAATACCATATTTACAAGCCAAACATAATGACCATCTCATCAAACATAATTCACCTATACATGCCATTATAACCATGACTCAAAATAACAAATTCTACCGATATAGTCACTAGAGAGTGTGATAGTCTTCGACGAACTTCCAAATCGATCGAGCTTCTGATAATCTATAAAACATAAAAAAGAAAAACAACATAAGCATATAATGCTTAGTAAGTTCATAAATCATAAACAAAGCTTACCATTTAAATGTATAATCATAAAGATAGACATGAATCAATCCAACACAAGCTTGGCACAAGCCTAAGTATCATCAACAATGCAAGTTAGTGCTTAATCACACAGTTTAGCCAAATTCATCACATGGTAAGGTAAATCTCATAATCATAATACATATGAATTCATACTCTTCATAACATGGCTATACATAATTTGATCATCAATACTTCATACATTTCCATAATTTCATAGGGTAATCAATTGGAACCCGTACCAGTTCATCCCTTTACATGCCCATTGAACCACTTAGAATAATATCAGATACATAGGAAGCTCATACAAAGCATGCTAACATATGGTCGAAACCATTCCTTTCCTTTTCCTTTACGTAATCGCTCATACGAGCCATAAATGGGCCTACCCAGAGAAGTTGGCGGTTGAAATGTTGCTACACGATATCGCTCACGCAAGCTGAAGAGTATACATAACAAATGTCGAAACTCAGCCATTGGTAGGATACTCAGGACCAGCACCCAAAATATGGTAACCCTAATGACATGTCATTAGTATCCTATATATTCCTAAGGTTCAAATGGGGCTCGATAGTCGTCATAATGTCGTTGGATTTTTCGTTGAGACATAATATGATTAATAACATAATAGCATTTTAATCAAATATGTTAAAAAGCTATTTAAACTTACGAACTTACCTTGATCACAAAAACGATGAAATAGGGTTGATTAGTCCAATACTTTATCTTTCCCTCGATCTAAGTCCGTACAAGGCTTAACTTGATCTAAATAATCAAATTCAACCCATTCGATAATCATTCTATTCAAATTAGTCAAAAATACACATTTTTTAAAATTCATAATTTTACCCCTAATATTTTAATTTCTTTAAAAATTAGTCCGTAATCCCATAAATTGAAACTCATGAAATTTTAACCATATACAAAGCTAGACGAATTCAATATATAGCCATAGCAACTCATACAATTCATTATTTCATGGTTTGACCTTGTATTTTTCATATATTACAAATAAATCCCTAATTGACATTTTTAACAAAAATCACTTTACAAAAGTTGTTTATAAATCAACAAAGATTCATTTTCTTTCATCAAACATAAAAAACGACGTGAATATATTCATGGAAAAACCCTAACCTTTACTGGTTCGGCAAAGAAGATGAATGAATAGAAAAGTGGAATTGTTTTACTTAATTTTGACTTATTTATTAAATTACATTTATAACCTTATTATAAAACATTAAAATCACTTAATACATGTCCAAGAATGTCCAGTAACTTTATAAATGGTAAAATTACCATTTAAATCCCTTAACTATTTAATTCCATAGCTATTTAATGCCTTTAACTTGTAGAACTCAAATTTTGCACCTTTTTCAATTTAGCCCTTTTTACCAAATTAAGCATGCAAACAATAAAATTTTTTTAACGAAATTTTTTGACGACCTTGCTAATATTTTGTAAACTCTAAAATGGATCTTTTCTAACTTGATTGACAAAGCTAATCGGTAAGCTACTGGCCCAATTCTTTCGATAATCTCATATGGCCCAATAAAATGCAGACTAAGCTTTCCTTTATGACTGAACTTAGGACTTTATCCCAGGGCGAGACTTTCGAAAACACCTTATCGCAGACCTGAGCTTCAATGTGTTTACATTTTAAATCTGCATATGATTTCTGTTGATCTGAAGCTGCTTTCAAACTGTCTCAGATAACTTTAGCTTTTTCTTCAATTTCTCGTATCAAATCAACCCCGTGTAGTTTTTTGTCACTGAGCTCAATCCAATACAATGGAGTTTGGCATTTTCGAACATACAAAGCTTCATAGGGTGCCATCTGTACTCAGTTAATAACTATTGTTGTATGTGAATTCAACTAATGGTAGAAATCTTTCCCAGTTGCCTTCAAACTCTAAAACACAACATCAAAGCATGTCTTCAAGTATTTGTATCACTCCTCCGATTGGCCATTTTTCTAAGGATGAAACACAGTGCTAAACTACAAACGAGTACCTAGAGCCTCGTGTAATTTGTTCCAGAACTGGGATGTAAACTGTAAATCTCTATCAGAAATAATAGAAACTGACACCCCGTACAATCTGACAATCTCAACAACATATAACTTAGCTAATATCTCAAGAGAATAATCAATACGCACCAGAATGAAATGTGTAGACTTTGTCATATGATCAATGATAACCTAAATTGCATATTTCTTTCTCAGTGACAAGGGCAATCCCAATACAAAATCCATCGTGACGCACTCCCATTTCTATTTCGGAATCATCACTAGCTATAATAAGCTAGAAGGTACCTGATATTTAGCTTTAACTTGCTGACACACTAAACATCTTGATAAGAACTCAAAAATATCCCGTTTCATACCTGGGCACCAATACATTTGTTTCAAATCACCATGCATTTTGTTGCTACCAGGATGAACTGACAAGATATTATCATTAGCTTCTCCTAAAATCTGCTGAATAAGATCTGAGAATCTCAGAAAATAAATTCTGCCTTTGAAGTATCAGCTATCATCGGATCCAATCTGAATCAAGAGTCAACTCAATCTGTTTTCATTTAGCTAACAACACGTCATCACATTTCTAAACCTCATAAATTTGTTGTAAAAATAACAGTCTAGCTTTCAACTTAGCTATCATCGAACAATGTCAATCATGTATTCAACACTCATAGAACAAATAGAAACTTTCTACTTAAAGCATCAACAACTACATTAGCTTTTCCTGGATGATAATCAATTATCAAATTATAGTCTTTAATAGCTCGAGCCATCTGCACAGTCTCAAATTCAAATCTTTCTGCAACATTGAATACTTTAAGCTTTTATAATCGATAAAGATATGGCTTTTTTCCGTAAAAATGGTGTTCCAAATTTTCAAAGCAAAAATAATTGCTGCAAGCTCTAAATCATGGGTTAGATAATTATTCTCATGCGGTTTCAACTGTCTAGAAGCATAAGCTATCACTTTGCCTTTTGATAAGCTATACAAGTAACATATTTTAATCTCATTCTTAATGCATTTTTGGATGATTAATTATGCAAATTAGTGGATTTGATGCTCCTAATCCATTAAATTCATGTTTCTAAACTTAGGAGAGCACTTGGGAGTGAAAGGAGCAAAAAAAGAACCAAAACAGGATAAATAGAGTTGTTTTCAAGAGCTACCTCCCACAGTTATTGCAAATCCAGATTATGTTCCTCGTACTATGAACGATTATGCCAAGCCCATTCTAACTGGGGCTAAATCAAGTATTGTAAAACCCACCATTACTGTAAATAATTTTGAACTGAAGTTGAACACTATTCAAATACAACAGTTTGTTCAGTTTGATGGTTTGTAAGATGAAGATCCAAATACACATTTGGCTAATTTCTTGGAAATCTATGATACTGATAAACAGTAAATTATACATATTTTTACCTCATGCTTAGCCTATTTTTGGATGATTTATTCATTAATCTGTGGAATTTGATGCTCTTAAAGCTTTAATTTCATGTTTTATGCTCAGGTGAGCTTAGGGGAGTGAAAAGAATAAGAAATGAGCCGAAAACGGAGAAAATGGGCCAATGTGTGAAATCGACACGACCTGGTGTTTAGCACACGGGCAACCCACACGGTCGTGCCATATAAATAGGCTGGAGCATGTCCTAGACTCTACTCACACGGGCGTGCCACACGGGCATGTCCCTGTCGTGATGAAGTTCAATTTCACGAAGAAAAAGCTACTTAGAGGCTAAGAAAGACATTTCAAACTCTATATAAAGACCTTAGGAGGCAACTACAATGACGTACAGTCTTCCCACCAAGACGGAGAGCTAAAGGCAAGGAATTACTCGAAGGAAAGCCGATTGATCCATCTCAGAAGCCAGGGTCTACATCAAGACAGAGGATCTCCCTTCAATCCTTTTAAGAGTTTTGGGTTTTCTTATGTTTTGTTATTTTCTTTACTCTGAGATGTTTCTTTTTATAAACATGAACTAAAACACCAAATATCTAAGGGGGATGAAACTTAAGACAAATCTTGTTATTATTATCTGAACTATATGATAAATATTTGACCTATTCTTAATTTTGTTTTTAATTCTTGAATTGATATTTCCGGGATATTAATTTAAGTCAAATGTGCTTAGACAGAGGAGCAAAAGTCCCTGTTTAAGAATAGATCTAACACAATTAAGCGGAGCAATCCTAGACATAGGACGATGAAAATCTGCCGGATTAGAGTTAAATCTAATATGGGGATCCATAGATCAAATTAATACAAGACTAGGGGTTTTAATTAGAAAGAGATTTCAATTAATTAACCTAGGATTAGTTGTTCTTATTCTCGACGAAGATATTAACACAAATTAGGGATATCTACAGATCAAGTCGGATGAAGAAATCGTCTAGTTCAGAGTTAGATAACAAGCGAAGTCTCGGTGGATTTTTCCTTAGGCATTGTCGTTATAATTCAGTTTTCTCAAAGTAATATTCCCAATTTACTCTTTGTCCTGTCCTTAGTTTAATTTAGATAGTTTACAACCAAACCCCCTCTTTAATTTTAGGCTAGATAATAGGAAGAAAGTTATTACTAGTACTTTTAGTTCCTTGGATTCGATATTTCAGTCTTGCCACTAGCTATACTATTATTCGATAGGTGAGCTTGCCTTTTATCATGATAATAGTTAGTTTTTAGGTACGATTAGTTTATTACTTCATCACAATCACGAAATCAAGTTTTTGGCGCCGTTGTCGGGGAACTGAAATACTAGCATCACTCGATTCCTATTACTTTAGCCATTTTTACTTTTATTACAATTTATTTTCTATTTTTATTTTAGGTTTTTATTTACTAAAATTTTCTTTTTACTTTTCTCTTCAAGGTGTCTCTAGTTTATGACTAGTAGAAACCCAGGAGGACCATTATTGTTAGACGATGATTTAGAAGCCAAAGTTCGTAGAACTCACAGAGAGATAAGAAGAAGCTTGCGATACCCAGAATAAGGACAAGAAGAAGAACCTGAACTACTGAAAAGATGTAAGCAAATCAAGATAATCAGCTACCCTCTGTAGTAGCCGTAAATCCTGTCGAGCAAAATCATGTTCCTTGTACTATGTATGATTATGCTAAACCTAATTTGGCTGGTACTAAATCTAGTATAGTTAGGCCTACTATTGCAGCAAATAATTTTGAACTGAAACCTAACACTATTTAGATAATACAATAGTTTGTTCAGTTTGATGGTTGCAGAATGAAGATCCTAACACTCATTTCGCCAACTTTTTGGAATTATGCGACACATTTAAAATAAATGGTGTTTTTGATGATGCCATTCGTCTTCGGTTATTCCCATTTTCCTTGAGGAATAAAGCTAAACAGTGGTTAAATTCTTTACTATGAGGGTCTATCACTACATGGGAACAAATGACTGAAAACTTTTTACTCAAATATTTTCCATCGGCTAAAACAGCTAAATTAAGGAATGATATCTCTTCTTTTGTGTAGATGGATTTAGAAACACTTTACAACACTTGGGAGAGATACAAGGATTTATTGAGAAGGTGCCCTCACCATGGGTTACCTCTATGGTTACAACTTCAAACTTTTCACAATGTTTTGAACCCTTCAACGAGATAAATGATCGATGCAGCCGCCGGTGGAACAGTCAATAACAAAACACCAGAAGCAGCTTACGAGTTTATAGAGGAGATGTCACTGAACAACTATCAGTGGCAAGTCATGAGAACAAAGCCACAAAAAGCTGTAGGGGTTTTTAATGTTGATATGGTCACCATGCTTTCTAATTAGGTAGAACTTTTAAATAAAAAGATTGACGGTTTAGTTGGTTCTACACAGGTACACCTAGTGATGCAGTGTGACATGAGCAATTCTAAGTATCCCAGTTATGGATATGGCATGGAAAACGAGCAAGCCAACTATATGGGTAATAATCCTAGATCTCCAAATAACCCTTATAGTAACACTTACAATACAGGTTGGAGTAACCACCCCAATTTCTCATGGGGAGGACAAGGTAACCAAGGAAATCAAAGACCACCACCTCCTCAGGGATTTCAACAACCACCGTACCAACAAGAGAAAAAGCTGAACCTTGAGGAGATGCTCAGAAAATTTATCTCCATCTTAGAAACCTATTTCTAGAACACCGAGACGGCACTTAAGAACCAGCAAGCATCCATCCAATGACTCGAGACTGAAATAGACCAGCTCACTAAGCTAATCTCTAAAAGACCACAGGGTGGTTTAACAAGCAACACCGAGACTAACCCTAAGGAGCAACTCCACACTGTCGACACAATTGATGAAGAAAGATTAGCCAAAACCACAGTAGAGCCAAGTAAGGAGACTGTGGTAAGTAGAGGTAAGGATGAGGTAAGTCACAAAGAACCAATTGTCAAAGAATATAAGCCTCGTGTCCCCTATCCTAATGCCATAAGGAAAGGCCACACAGACGAGCAATTCGGTAAATTCCTTAAACTCTAAAGAAATTACATATTAACTTACCATTTATTAAAGCTCTGTCGCAGATGCCAGACGCTGTTAAGTTTTTAAGAGAGATTCTAACGAACAAATGGAAACTAGATGAGTCATCTCATGTGGAACTGAATGCAGTATGCTCAGCCATTTTACAGAATAAACTACCCAACAAACTAAAAGATCCAGGGAGTTTTACAATTCCTTGTTTACTTGGTAGTTTAGATGTTAAAAATGCTTTAGCCGATTTAGGAGCAAGTATTAATGTAATGCCTTATAAATTGTTTAAACAACTAGGTCTTGGGAAACCTAAACAAACTAAGATGAGCATCTAATTGGCTGATAAAACCATTAGATTTCCTAGGGGTATAATTGAAGATGTGCTTGTAAAAATTGATAAATATATATTTCCAGTCGAATTTGTTCTTCTAGACATAGATGAGGATAGCAATGTACCCCTAATTCTAGTACGACCCTTTCTAGCAATGGCTAGAACCATAATTGATGTAGGCACAGGCGAGCTCACACTTCGTGTAAGTGATTACAAAATTACTTTGCAAGCTCGTAACTCTAATAAGACTGTCAATGATAAAGATATTATTACGAGTCCTGATAATAAGAATGATCTCACCGCCTAACCTTCTTTGCAGGATACTCTTCACATAAGTGCGACCAAAAAACAAACAAGTCCATCCAAGGGGACCCCCATGAAAAACGAATGCCACAGATTGAAGAATTGGATGAGTGGCTGAACTATCAACAAGAGAAACCCAAAATCTGCCACACCGAACCAAAGCATCACCATGATGACCCTAAGGTAACAACAAATCAATTTAAGGTAGGGGATAAGGTATACTTAGAGGAGGAAGATCCAAAAATTTCGAATTCAAAAGTTCATATAGGTGATACCCCTCCTTTCACGATAATGAAAATCTTCCCTTATGGTACAGTCGAGATAACACATAAGACATTTGGCACTTTAAAGGTAAATTATACTCGACTCAAACCTTATTTTGATAATGAGACTAATAGCAAGAGAGAGGAGTTCAAACTCCTCAAACCACCGTGACCATGCAGGCTTGAAGGAAGTCAAGCTTAGACTATCAACAAGTGCTTCTCGGGAGGCAACCCAAGAACTGACATAGTAAAATTCTTTTATTTAAGCTCTCTAATTCACAAACTAACCACCTAAATGTAGGTTTTTCAAGCCACACGGCCATGCCCACGGGCGTGCCTAAGGCCGTGTGGACACCATGGACAAAGACACGACCGTGTGATACTGACGTACACAAACAGGACAAAATTTTCCCCAACACACGGGCTGCGACAACTAGCCACGGCCATGTGAGGTGGCCATGGCCAATCCTGAGCCACCGTCATGCGAGGTGGTCGTGTTCTATCCTGTTAATTTAGTACGAGCATGCAACACGTTCGTGCCCTAACCCCATGGTCGAACCTGCCAATCATACATGGGCATGTGACCCCATATATAGGCGTAGGAGAAGCAAACATCGAAGGACATGGCTGTGTACCCTAACACACCTAAATAATACGGGCGTGTGACACAACTCAGGTGCTCTAAAACCCTTGAAATTCGAACCACAGGGGCTAAAAATGATTCACACGGGCGTGTCCCTAATTTCTATAAAAACCTTTCACTATTCATCATCTTCTTCATTCAAAACCCTAAAACCTCTCCACCCACAGCCCATACCAGCCCCTCCTAGCGCCGCCGCCGACTTAGACCACACCACCACGCCCGAGCAAGCACCACCACGACCGTGTTCCGCTCTTAATCTCACATTTTTTGTTCCCTTTTCTCCCTTTTCTCTTAATTTTTAATGCCTTCTAACTACTTATCTGTTCATGGTTTTGTTTTTTTAGTTATTTACATTATTATTGATATGATTCTCATACATTTTGCATGATTAATCTAGGAAACTTGTTATGCCATTTAGAGCCATCATTTGGCTGCCACTTCTAACTACCTTGTGATATTTGATTCTTAGTATAAATTGATACCCATGTCTCTATTATTTGATTCTATTCTTAGGATAAAATTTATCTTTGAATTCATCTCTTACATGAAGTATTTAGTAATCTTGGTTTGTCTAATTTGTCAAGTAAATTAGGAACTTATGAGTCCTCATATTTCTATCTTTTTATTCTCATTTGTTTATTTTATTTTCAGGAATCATGTCATCATCTCGAGGAAAGAAAGCCACTATTCCCGCCTCTAAAAAATGAAAGGGGTCCAATGGTTCCTCTTCCAGATCCACAACCGAAGTTAGACACCCCTTCCTTCAGTTTCCGCAAAGTTCCCAAGAGGAACTATTTCAAATTCTAAGGGTGAGACCCCTCGGAGTAGGAAGGTGTATCGATTGCGCCATATTAGAACGGGTCCAATTGGCAGACGCAGTATGGGCCCTGTTGATGGCAGACCCGTGGGACCAATTCTTCCAGATCATTGAGCCCACTTATCTAGATCTTACCTTTGAGTTATGCTCCACATTCCACCTCCAAACAGTCATGGCCCAACACGACAATCCAGGGATGATCCAATTCTGCCTCGGAGGCATTGTTCGATAGCCTAGTGTACCGGAGTTTTGTACAGCACTAGGTCTATACACTGAGCAGTTTTTAGAGGAGGAAAACCTTTCAGAGCTTCACCGCCATATCCACTTCTCACCGTCTAAGTGTTGGCAGGCCCTGCTCCCTGCTCTAGCCACATACAACCTTAGTCGCTCCAAGACGATAGCTCTTGCCCCTTCATTGAGGTACCTTCATGCATTACTTGCGTATACATTGACGGGCAGACGTGAGAGCACCGGCGTCATCAACACCCATGACACTTACTTCTTATGGAGCATGTCACACGAGCACGTGCTCGACCTTGCCTACTTCATCGCCCATGCCATTCAGCACCAAACCGAGCGGCATCGAAGGGGTGTGATCTCGATGGGCCCATACGTGACCCGCTTGGCCCCCTACTTCGACCTCCTCAACGCAGAGGCCTAGACATCCCCCTACACTCTCATCAGCCAAATGTCCCCGTAGGGCATCCAAAGCATGCTTCACATGAGGATGATAGAGTGCTGACGTGGGACTGACCCTCCTCAATATCGGTTATCTTAGTTAACCAAGCAGGAAGACCCAGAGGACATTCCTGATGATGTCCCCCCATCCCACGAGGAGCCACCGCCAACTCGCCATCCAGTTCATGCGGCAGCTCCAGATTATGTCACTTCTGAGCAATCCGCACAATTCTAACAATAGTGTTTTTAGTGCCTTGATCACATTGATGCTACTTTATCTCAGGTTTGTCAGCATAATCATCCCACACCGCTGCCCCCACCTCACGAACCATTTGAAGATTAGGACTCACGAGTCCTCTTATCTTCTTCTTTATTTTCCTTTTTATTTTCCTTTTTCCTTTTATTTCATTTAAACCTTATCATTTTCATTATTTGAATTTCAGTATTTTAAGAACTTAGTTTATTTTATTCCAAATATTTTATATTGGCTATTTCCTAACGAGTACATTGTGCTAATCTAAATTCCCTAAAATTTTATAAATGCTATCGCAGTTTAAAAGGAGCTTTACAGCTCAAATCCATCTCTAATAGGAAAAGCTTGCCACGATTGTCGGTTCTTACATGACCACAACTCTAGCCACCACGACACCGATCATCATATTCTTGTGGCACAAAAATTATGGATCAATACCCTTCCCTACAAATCTTCATACCTCAAACTTAACGAATTCATCCAATCTTCGGGGAGTTTCACTTCTCTCCCTATCTTATGATTTTATACTTCTATTTTCACTAACTTTATCTTTGTACATTGAGGACAATGTACATCTTAAGTGTGGGGGGAGTTCACTTTCATTCTTTACATTATTCTTGAACCCCTGGAATTTTATTGCCACTAACTTTTTACATTGTTCTCAAATCTCAAATTCATCCTTTCACTCTCTGCATTATTCTCAATCCCCTATTAAAATGAATTCTAATTGATTTATGATTTTTATTAATATGTTGAGAATTAAGGCATAGGTACTTATGCTTTGATTATTCAAACTTTAAGATATTAGAGAATCACACATGATAAGTTGAAATTTTTGAGAATTTAATTTTTTTTTAGGTTGTTTTCTCCAATTTTAAGTGTTATCTTGAAATTTGAAATTCGCAGGATTGACATCAAAAACCATAATTCTGGTGAGATTTTTGAGTCTTTTGAGCATACATCCTTTTGTGCTCAATTTTATTATTGCTTTGAGTGAGTCAATATTGGTCTGTTATTCTAGAACTTGCTTCGATTATACATGTCAAGACCACATCATTAATTTGATATACCGAAATGACAAAGGCATCTAGGTTTTAACCCACTTACTCTATAAAAGCCTACCTTCAAAATTAACCCCTAGTGAGCCCCATTGAGCCTAACATACCATTCATTGACTTACCTTCAATATTAACCTATAACCCATTTTTTGTTGAATTCCCTTCAATTATTTTGATCCCTATTTTTGTCGAGAATTGAGTTGAATAATATTCTAGTTTTGTTCTCCTTTTCAGCCTGTAAAGTTTATAAATATTTGAATGATTTGTTCTTAAAAAAATGTATATTTCAATTGTAATTCAATGTTTTGCATATTTCCATGTAATTTTTGAGCTTCTATTCTTAAACGATGTTATCCAAAAGAAAAAGGCTTTACTCTAGGAATATGTTTCAGTGATAGAGATTTTTCTAGTTAGATGATTTTGCAATTCAATCTCAATTCTAACCCTCTTTTTTAGCTTGTGACCACACCCCTAACCAAGGCCGCGTTACAACCCTTGAAAGACCTTTTGATCTATGTATCATGTTAATACATAGTGGTGGAGATTTGATTTTCCTGCAAGCTTATGGTAATAACTTTTCATGTTGACTAATGAGTGCTTAATTTCTGAACCCTAAACACTTCGAGTGGATAGAGTGAATCTTTAGTGCGAATGTCAACTCTTGTTGATTTTGAGTTCAAGGTAATTACCTAGAAGAAGGGAGGAAACCTATGTTTTTGTGATAAAATTCTCAACTTAGACTGTTTGAGACTTTAATTTTCTTTTGGTTAAATTATCAATGTATGATTACTTGTGGATTAGTTTGAAACATTATTGACAAGGATTATAAGTTGAGAAGAATGATTTTTAATTGTAAGTTGAGATTTTGCTTAAGGACAAGCAAAGGCTTAAGTGTGGAGTTATTTGATAAACTATAAATTATACATATTTTTACCTCATGCTTAGCCTATTTTTGGATGAATTATTCCTTGATTTGTGGAATTTGATGCTCCTAAACCTTTAATTTCATGTTTTATACTCAGGTGAGCTTAGAGGAGTGAAACGAATAAGAAACAGGCTGAAAACGGAGAAAATGGGCCAAGGTGTGAGATCAACATGGCCTAGAGTTTAGCATACGGGCAACTCACACTGTAACACCTCAAACTCGGCCCAGATGTTATGGCCGAATCTGGTGTGTCACATCACTTACATCTAACCATGTTACCTAGTTACGAAGATTAAGGTGAGCTTTGGCAAAATCGTGTTTGTTATTTTAAGAGAAATTCCCGATTTGCTTAATAAATGACCTCTTTGCTACTGATTGTAAAAGGTTTATTTAAAAACGTAACTTTTGAAACTCTTTGGAAAGTGCATTTGATTTGGAAAATGTTCATTTATCGTGTTAGTTTGAAAGCAAGTAAATTCAATTCGAAAAACAATTTAAACATTATTATTCTTAAGTGAAAACAAATAAAATAAGTAAGGAATTAAACCCAAAATAAAATAAATAGAGCGGCCTTATTACAACCCAGAAACCACAATAAAAATAATCTAAATAAATAATAAAATAAAATAATTGAAAACCATAAATTTAATCTTCGTGGCCACTCTGAATCCCTCCCAGCTCCAAGTCCACCATCTAGGGCTCACTTGCATGGATGCAAAGAAAGAGGGTGAGTTTGGAAAACTCAGTGTGTAAAGAATGCCCATCCAGAGACCAATTCAACTCAAGCCCATTGGCCTAAGCCCTAATCATTCTCAGTTTTAACGGGGCCGAAGCCCTATTCAGTTACAATAAACTAGGCCTTAGCCTTTTTCAGATAACAGTATGGCCTATAGGCCCATTTTGAGAAGAGAACAGATAATAACATGAATGCAAGCCCAAACCCAACCTAAATCCATCCGCTACACTCCACCCGTACCAGCCCTACACACCATGTGGGAATAACTCAACCCACCCAGCCCTACACTCCACAGTTGCAGCATGGCTGCTCAGATAACAGTAATTGAGGCAAAGCCTCCAGTACGTGGTCAAGCCACTTTCAGTACTTCCTCCATCAATATCCCAGTCCAATGCAACAGATAAAAATGACATGGCATGCAGTATACAGTAACAATAAAACATGCATTTTGGGTCAAACTTAACCCTAGAGGTATAACAGTCATTTTACTCATAGGGGTAAAACCGTAATTTTCCACCTATAAGGGTATTTCAGTAAATTTATCAGTTTTTAGGGTTTTCATGCATAATACAGTCACTACTAATCCATTTGTCTTCACGATAGTCTATTTAGCTTAGTTTAACAATTTTAGCTATTGGGCCCTAAAACCCCTAATGGCCCTACGGTGTCTATTAGCAAATTAAGCCCATTTAGTCCAAGTTTCATAACCAACTTTCCAGTTTTAGCAGTTTCGATCCTTGAGTCTAACAGAACATACTTATTGCCTATTTTTACCCATATGGGCCCGTAAGCCCATTGCGCCCATTTATAGCCCATCGAGGCCCAATTACCGAAGTATACGAAATTCCACATGCGACTAGCTTACCACCTTCCAATTTCAGATCTAACGATTTCTAACATCTTGTGAGCATTCGCACACTCACAAGCCCACAAAATGCCAGAATTTTGGCATTTCGGCTTTTGCCGAAATAGACTAAAGAAGGGGTTCGATACACACCTGTTTCGCGACGATTGCTAGAGAGATCCCCCACGATGTCCTACAATCGATTACCACAATTCTTAGATTGCAAAACTACAACAAACAATCCCAATATTCACTTACTCATATTCGGCCAATGCCTTTAAGGCCCTCAAAATCTTACATTTGCCAAAATTGATGACTAGATCTAGATCTAGTCGTTCCAAAGATCCAAGCTTTCGATCAATCACCTCTAGAACACACTAATCACTAAAAGAAATCATTGGTTAATGACCCTTAGAGCCCTAAGCCCCAATCGACAGCCTCCCTAGATTTTAGGGACTTCGGCTTTTTCTAAATCGTAAAATAATATAAATCTGGGATAACGAGTACTTACCACAGTTTCTCCTTATGTTCCTACACAGATCTAATGTAGATCTATCCCCTAAATGCTAGCAGAACTCGAATATTAGAGATCTAAAGATTCGGCTATGAGCTCCTATGGTTATGGCAGTTTTGGCTTTTTGACTGGTGAAGAATATGGTGATTCGGGGTTGTAATCTTGGAGTAGTGTTGCCGACAGGTACTAAGGGTTTAGCGAAGATGAAATTTAGTCAAAAGGAATGAAAAGAATAGAGGGAATTGGCTTGGAGGAATCGGCACAAGAGGTAAGTTTTTGGGATTTTGGCTTTTATGGCAATCGGCTATGGTGGTTTTAGGGAGGATGGAATTGAAAGAAAAGATGGATTTGAGTAACAGGGATGTTCGGCTGAGGTAGAAAGCAAAAAGGAAAAGAAAGCAATGGAGGAGAATAAGAGGAATAAGAAATCGGCACAAAGGAGAAGGAATTTGCGTTTTCAGCTTTTGTGAAAACTTAGAGAAGGATAAATGAAAGTGAAAGCTTTTAGGTGGCTAACCCTAATTTGTCATGACAGAAAAAGAAAAGAAACTAACCCTAATTACTAACAAAACAATCGGCCCAACCTTCCTAAGGCCCTAGCTGATTCTACTTAAGTGATCACATGCCCGGCACATGCCTAAAAATTAAAAGTAACCATACGCTTACTTTGCAACTTGAACCCTAGACCTTTAATCCCTTCCCAGGCGCCACTTTTTTAGGAACTTAGTGGCGCCACCTTGCCACTTTTCCAAATCTCCTTTTTGTATCATAATTTACGAAGTTTTTCTTAAAGGCCCACTTAACCAAGTCTCCTATTCACTTGAAATCCAAACTTGATATTTTACCAGGTTTTAACTTAGGCTCTTGGGCCTTCTAAAGGCCCACTAACACATTTAAACACAATTCCAATATCCAGAACACCAAAATTTTAAAAATTCACCAAAAATCACAGAAACCCGAAAAATCCCAAAAATTAGGGCGTTACACACACAGTCGTGCCACATTAACAGGCTCGAGTATGGCCTAGACTCGACTCACATGGGCGTGCCACACGGGTGTGTCCCTGTCTTGATGAAGTTCAATTTCACGAAGAAAAAGCTACTTAGGGGCTAAGAAAGACATTCCAAACTCTATATAAAGACCCTAGGAGGCAACTACAATGGGGTACAGTCTTCTAGCCCAGACAGAGAGCTAAAGGCAGGGAATTACTCAAAGGAAAGCTGATTAATCCATCTTAGAAGCCGAGGTCTACATCAAGACAGAGGATCTCCCTTCAATCCTTTCAGGAGTTTTGGGTTTTCTTATGTTTTGTTATTTTCTTTACTCTAAGATGTTTCTTTTTATAAACATAAATTAAATCCCCAAATATCTAAGGGGGATGAAACCTAAGACGAATCTTGTTATTGTTATCTAAACTATATTGTAAATATTTGACTTGTTCTTAATTGTGTTTCTAATTCTTGAATTTATATTTTCAGGATATTAATTTAAGTCAAATATGCTTAGGCAGAGGAGCAAAAGTCCCTGTTTAATAGTATATCCAACACAATTAAGCGGAGTTGATTGCAATCCTAAACATAGGACGACGAAAATCTATCAGATTAGAGTCAAATCTAATATGGGGATCCATAGATCGAATAGATGCAAGACTAGGGGTTTTAATTAGAAAGAGATTTCAACTAATCAACCTAGGATTAGTTGTTCTTATTCTCGACAGTGATATTAACATAAATTAGGGATTTCTCCAGATCAAGTCGAATGAAGAAATCGTCTAGTTTAGAGTTAGATAACAAGTGAAATCTAGGTGGATTCTTCCTTAGGTATTGTCCTTATCATTCAGTTTTCTCAAAGTAATCTTCCCAATTTACTATTTTTCGTGTCTTTAGTTTAATTTAGGTAGTTTACAACCAAACCCTCTCTTTATTTTTAGGCTAGATAATAGGAAGAAAGTCATTACTAGTACTTTTAGCTCCTTGGATTCGATATTCCAGTCTTACCACTAGCTATAGTACTATTCGATAGGTGCGCTTGCCTTTTATCGTGATAATAGTTAGTTTTTAGGTACGATCAATTTCTTACTTCATCAATATCACGAGATCAGATACTTTCAAGATTAATGGCATTATTGACGGGGCCATTCATTTATAGTTTTTCCCTTTCTCGTTGAGGAACAGAGCTAAGCAGTGGTTGAACTCTTTACCACAAGATTTTTTTACTACATGAACGAAAAATTTGGTAAATTCCTTAAACTCTTAAATAAATTACATATTAACCTACCGTTTGTTGAAACACTTTCACAAATGCCCAATTATGTCAAATTCTTAAAGGAGCTTTTAGCCAACAAAAGGAAGTTAGATGATTCATCGACTATGGAGCTAAATGTAGTTTGCTCAGCCATATTGCAAAATAAACTACCCAACAAACTGAAAGATCCAAGAAGTTTTACTATTCCTTATTTAATTGGTAGTTTGAATATTGATAATGCTATGGCTAATTTAGGGGCCAGTCTTAGTGTCATGCCCTACAAAATATTTAAACAACTAGGTTTTAGGAAACCCAAACAAACTAGGATGACTATCCAATTAGCATATAGAACCATTAGATATCCTAGAGGTGTTATTGAGGATTTTCTTGTTAAAGTAGATAAATTAATAGTCCTTCTTAATTTTGTTGTGTTAGACATGGATGAGGGCAGTGAGGTACCCTTAATCTTAAGTTGCCCATTTTTAGCAACTACTAAAACTATAATTGATGTTGGTACGTGTGAGTTAGTACTTTGTGTAGGTGATGAGTTGATTACTCTTCAAGCTCGTGATTCTATTACAACATCTAGTGATTGAGATGGTTTTAAATCTTCTGTTAATGTTAGTGACCATGTGGGTCAACCTTCTTTGCAGGAAACCCCTCGAAAAAATGTAATAGAGCAATGTTCCAATCAATACGACAGAAATAGAAAAATTTATGATGCACAAATGTTACAAATTGATGAACTAGCTGAATGGCGAACACATGTCAAGAAGAAACCAAAAAAGCATAATAAAGAGCAAGAACAATGCCATGATGAGCATATGAACGTGATGAACCAATTTAAGGTTGGGGACAAGGTCTTGCTAAACAAAACAGATCCACAAATTGCCACTTCAGAGCTTGATGTAAACAAATCAAACCCATTTACCGTATTGAATGTCTTCCCCTACTGTACAGTCGAGGTAACTAATTCTAAGTTCGACACATTTAAGGTAAACACTACTCGACTTGAACCTTATCTTAGTAGAATAATTGATAACAAGAAAGAGGAGCTTCAACTCCATGAACCACCGTGACCACGTGTGCACAAGGTAAGTTGAGCTTAAACTTTAATAAATAAGCGCTTCTCAGGAGGCAACCCGAATGTTTAACTTTTTCCAATTCTTTTAATTCCAATCCATGCTAATTTAAAATCTTAAAAAAATTATTTTTTGACCTATACAGCCTAAACACATAGGCATGTGGAACAGATGGCCTAAACACATGGGCATGTCCCAAGCTAGGTGCATAAAGGGGCATTTGATAGTGAGTTACACGAGCTGGCGAGATGGGCATATGACCGACACGGCCTGGACACGTAGGTGTGTCCTTGGTCGTGTGGATCCTGAGACTTAATTTTTCAAAATTTTGAAGGTTACATGGCCTAAAATGGTCCACACAGCCTGGAGACAAGACCGTCTGGCTCACAAGGCCTAGACATAAGGGGGTGTCCTAGGCCATTTGAAACCTAGAGCTAATTTTTTCAATTTTATTTCAGGTTAGAGAGTTACATGAGAAAGAGACATGGCCGTGTGCGAGAATTGGCCACACGGGCGTGTGGCCTCTCACATGAGTGTAGGAGATGTGAAAGAAAACATACATGGCCTAGACACACAGGCGTGTCTGAGGCTGTGTGAAGACTAGGCTTAATTTTTAATTGCACACGGGCTGAAAGTACCCCACATGGCTATGTGACATGGTTGTGTGGCCTAAACCCTAAAGTTTTTTCTTCAAATTGTCATTTTCTTCTTCCCCAAACAAGCCAACCCCTATCCCTCCCAACACCCACCTCATCTCCCTTCTCCCCATAGCCAACCAACCCCGCCCCTACCCACGCATGATTTTTGCGAGATTTTGAGCCTTTAGAGCATGCATTTTTCTTGCTCATTTTATTATTGGTTATGAGTATATCAATTTGATTTCTTATTCTAGAACTTGTTTCAATTATACATGTCGAAACCACACCTTTGATTTGATATACTGAGATGATAAAGGCACTTAGGTTTTAACCCACTTATCCCATAAAAAGCCTACCTTTGTAATTAACCCTTAGTGAACCCCGTTGAGCCTAACACACCATTTCTTAATTTACCCATTAATGTTAACCCATAACTCATTTTTTGTTCGTTAATAATTTTTCCCATTTTAATGACTCCCTTTTTGTCAAGATTTGATTTGGTTAGCTGCCTAGCTATGCTCTTTTGTTTGATTTGTTGAAATATTTCTTATTGTTCAAAAAAAAGAAGGAAAAAATCGAAAAAAATTTGAAAAAAATATTGATTATTATTTAGTTATATGTTGATTGAGCTTGAACAGTTAAATTCATATTTTGATAAGAAGCCCATTTTTATTCTTGAACATTTATTGATTTGTACACTTATTTTTAATTCAGCATTTGTTTATTTTTCTAGTTTGGAAATTTATCAATTTGATCTCGATGTTAACCAACTTTTTCATTCTTTCTCCACACCCTTAACCTAAGTCGCATTACATCCTCTTAAAGACCTTTTGATTTGTGTGTCATGTCATTTTATAGTGGTGGAGATTTGATTTTCATACAAGTCTATGGTAATGACTTTTCTTATTTCACTATTGAGTGCTTATTCTTGAACCTTAAATGCTTTGAGTGATTTGAGTGCATCTGTAGTGAGGATGTCAATTCTTGTCAATTTTGAATTAAAGCTAATTATTTAAAAAATGGGAAATACCTATGTTTTCATATATTAAAAATTTTTGACTTGAATTGTTTGGATCTTTAGTGCTCTTTTAGTTGAATTGTCAATGTACGATGATTTGTGAATTATTTTATGACATTATTGATGAGAATTATAAGTTGAGAAACATTAATTTAATGAGAGATGAGGATTTTGCTTGAGGACAAGAAAACGCTTAAGTATGGGGATATTTGATAAGCTATAAAAGTAACATATTTTAATCCCACTATTAATGCGTTTTTGGATGATTAATTATGAAAGTTAATGAATTTGATGCTCCTAATCCTTTAAATTCATGTTTCTATACTTATGACAGCTTTGGGAGTGGAAGTAGCGAAAAGCAAGCCAAATTTGGATAAATAGAGATATTTTTAGAAGCCATACGGCCTGGGCATTTCCACATTGGCTGGCCACATGCTTATGTGCCAGCCCGTGTCGATTTTGCACCTTGCTTCCCAAATATGCAGAAAAACCTAATTTGTAGGCTTTCTGAGCATTCTAGAGTCTATAAATACCCATTAGAAGAAGACAATAAGGGGCCAATCAGAGAAGATCGAAGAAAACACTTGAAGAACACCATCAGAATCAACTCGGAAGCAGATCTCCATCAAGATCGAAGATCTCCTTTTAATTTATTTCAAAGTTTTATTGAGTTTCTTCATGTCTTGTGGTTATTCTAACTTTGAGATGTTTATATTCAGGATTATGAACTAAATTCCCTAGATACCTAAGGAAGATGAAATCTACGATGAATCATTTTATTTAATTTCTGTTTTTACACGATAAATACTTTATTCTTGTTTTAATATTTCCAGGATACTAATTCACATTTAATGTGTTTATTTTAATGGAGGAAAAGTCTCTATTTAAGAGTAGATCTATCATAATTGAGTTGAGTTTCATGCAATCCTAGAAATAGGATAAATCTACAGAATTATAGTCAAATCTAATAAGGGAATCCATAGATTGAGTTAATACGATGATAGGGGTTTTAATTAGAAAGAGATTTTAAATAATCAACCTAGAGTCAGTTGCTCTTACTCTCGAAAGAGATATTAGGGATTTCTACAGATCAAGACACAAGTGAATAAATCATTTAATTTAGATTTATAATAAAAGTTGAAGTCTAGGTGGGCTCTTTCCTGGGTATTGTCTATTTCATTGGTTAATACTCGATTTCTTCCTCGATTCATTCTCTGTTGCATTCTTAGATAAATTAATTTAGTAAATTTACATTAAAACATAATCACTCCAATTTGTCACCTAAATAATAAGAAGATGGTAATTACTAGTACTTTTAGTCCCCTTGGACACGATATTCTCTACTCATCATAGCTATAGTGTTGTTGAGTAGGTGCGCTTACCTTTATCGTGTTTATAGTTAGTTAAGTGACCATCACCTTCCTGCATCAAAACATAGCCTAAACCATTTAAAGATGCATCATTGAAAATCACGAATTCTTTACCCGACTCAGGCTAAACTGACACTCATGCCTTAGTTAACAATACTTTCAATTGATTAAAACTTTGCTGACATTTCTCAGACCATTCAAATTTCACATCTTTTTGCAATAGTCTCATCATCGGTGTAGCAATCATCGAGAATCCCTTGACGAACCTTCTGTAATATCTGGCTAAACCAAAAAAACTTCTAACCTCAAATGCATTTCTCGGTGGCTTCCAATCAATAACAACTAAAATTTTGTTCAGACCAACCCTGATGCCTTCGATTGATACAACATGTCCCAGAAAACTGACTTTTCGAAGCCAAAATTCACACTTTCTAAACTTAGCGAATAATTTCTTTTCATGCAAAGTTTGCAATACAATTCTCAAATGCTCGGCATGCTCAGACTCATCTCGTGAATAAACCAATATATCATCAATGAATACCATGAAAAATCGATCTAAGTACAGTTTAAAAATTATGTTAATCAAATATATAAATACTGCAGGTGCATTAGTTAAATTGAAACGCCATCACAAGAAATTCATAATGTCTGTACTTGGTTTTGAATGTGGCCTGCGGTACATTTGAGTCTTTAACTCGTAACTGATAATAACTAGAATAAAGATCAATAATTGAGAACACTGTTGCACCTTTCAACTGGTCAAACAGATCATCAATACGCGGTAATAGATACTTATTCTTGATCGTGACTTTGTTGAGTTGTCGATAGTTAATAAACAACCGCATAGATCTGTCCTTTTTCTTAACAAATAGAACTGGTGCACCCCAAGGTGAGAAACTAGGTCGAGCAAAACCCCTCTTTGTCAACTCTTTCAACTACGCTTTCAACTCTATAAGTGCCATTCTGTAAGGAACTATCGATATTGGAGACATTCCCGGTACTAACTCAATAGTGAACTAGACCTCTCAAATAGGCGGTAATTGGGTAACTCCTCTAGAAACACATCTAAATACTCACAAACCACTAGAACTGCTTCTAGTTTCAATTTAGAAACTCTAGAATCAAATATATAAGCAAGATACACATTATAGTCTTTTCTAACATATCTCTGTGCTTACATAGCCTAAATAACATTAGGTATTGTAACACCTCAAACCCGGCCTAGACGTTACGACCAGATCTGGTACGTCACACGATCTTAAAACTAAGTTTACGACCCTTTTAGTCTTGTTGTGTCTTAAGTGAGGTTTGAATCAAAAGAGTAAGTTTGTTAAAACCAGTTTATTAACTCTTCAAGTTATCCATATTATTCACTCGTTGAGTTTTGAAAACGTTCTTAGATTTTGAAACCAGCGCAGCTTAAACTAGCGATTCTATAAAATGTAATTTAATCATCAACGAAAGATTAAACCAAATAAAACTTAGATAGCGGCCTTATTACAAAATAAAACCCAAAAATAACATAATAATAAAATACTTAATCCAAATGAAAACCAGTTTTATTGCAGATGCTGTGGCCACTCCGAATCTCTCGCAGCTCCAAGCCCACTATGGTTGAGGGTTACCTGCAGAGATTAAATAAAAAGGGGGGTGAGTTTGACAACTCAGTGTGCAACATTATCTCAACCATAGGCCAAAACAGATCAAGCCTCAGAATCAGATTAGTTGGGCCTTGGCCCATTACAGAAATCAGGTTAAGCCCATAGGCCCATAACAGATACAGATCAGATATAATATGCAAACAGTAACCCAACCCAGATCCATCCATAACACCCCCGTACCAGCCTTACACCATGTGGGGAGACTACTCGACCCACCCAACCGCTACACACCACAGATAATTGCAGCGAGGCTGCCAGATATAATTTGCAGCGAGGCTGCCAGATATTGTGACGAGGTCACCAGATCAGATATTGTGGCGAGGCCACCAGATTGCAGCGAGACTGCCAGATAATAGTGTGACAAAGTCACCAGATTGCAGCGAGGCTGCCAGATAATAATGTGACAAAGTCACCAGATTGCAGCGAGGCTGCCAGAACGCTTCCTCCGTCAAGAACCCGTACCCCATGCAACAGATGTAATCATACTAGCATGCAACATGTAGCATCTCATGCATCAGATATATTCATAATAAAGATTACTCATGCATATACATAAAATAATACATTTCATACAGAATTGACCCTAGGGGTATAATAGTCTTTTTACACCTAGGGGTATTTTGGTAATTTTCCATATTTAAGGGTATTTTAGTCCTTTTTCATATTTTCAGAGATTTTGTGCCAATCCAATAATTTATCAGCCCTCATATAACCACGGAAGTCCATTTAAGCCAAATTTCCAGTTTTGCCCTTTTTAGCCTAAAACCCCTAATGGGCCTTACTAAGTCCGTTTCGTCTCCAGTCCGTTACGTCTAATTTTTAGGTTTAGTTTACCAACTTAACCATCTTTTTATTGTTCATGTTACCAGAAAGTCTTTAACGGTCATTTTCCAACCTGGGCTCGGAAGCCCATTGGGCCCACCTTGGGCCATCGAAGCCCAACTTACCAAAACGCTCGAAATTGCACCTTCTGCAATTTCGCCACCGTCAATTTCCAATGTGACCACAACAGAGTATTCGGCTACTCTTAGATCCCTCCAAGACTGATTTTCGGTCACTTTCGATCGGTCACTTTAGCACAGTTTTCGGTTATTACGGCCTTTAGCCATCCTAGTCTATGAAGGAGATACGTTACACACCTGTTTTGCGGTTCCGTTAACAAAATCCTCCACGTGCCTATTCCTACAATCCATTCCCTAATTGGTTAGCCGACAGGTTTTACAAAACTAATGCCAAAAATCCTTTATTGCATTCGGCCATACCCTCAATGGCCCTACAACCTTACCTTAATTGTTTTAGATCTCTTAGATCTAACTTTAAATGAATCGCAACTCCCCTCCTTGCTGGATCACCTACTCTTGCTATCCAAAGCACACAAGAAACAACCATAGTATTAGAGTCTTATAAGCAATGTCGACATGCCCCTAAAGATCTAGGGGTTTCGGCTTTTCTTTCTGATGTTGATAAACGAATGTACTTAATGTTTACATTGCTTACCGTTGCTTCCACTCGAAGAGTATTGCTTCCATGCTTCCACTAACTCGAGACTATATTAGATCCACCGCAAATCTAACTCTAACGTCACAAGAGTGGCTCTAGAAATATTCGGCTTTTTGAATGGTTAGAAGGAGATGCTTTCGGCTTTTGAAGAAGTGGTATGGTGCACTTGTTGTTTTAACCAATAAAGTAGGTGGGGTAAACTGACAAATAGAAGGGGTGGAAGAATAGGGTTCGGCTTGCTAGAGAATAAAGAAGAAGAAGAAGTAGATTTCGGTCAATAGGTAAACAAAGGAGGTATGGTTTCGGTCATACAAGGTATTCAGCCATGGGGGTTTTGATCAAATGAACATTCGGTTTAGGGCTTGAAGAAAAGAGGTAGGAGAAAGCTTTAGTTGATTCGGCCAGGGAGGACGTAGCAAGGTAGGTTTCGGTTCGTGAAAGCAAAATGAGAAAAGATGAGAATAGAAGGAGAGGAAGACAAAGTGTTGCCCAACGAAAACAAGATTTTTTAGCAGGAGGTCTTCTGGGGTGTATACTTCGGCAATTTGGTTTAGAAAAGATAGGAAAGAAAGGCTCTAAATTTGCTAGACAAAATTGATAAGAAAGGAAACCTGCTCACTAAAGAAATCGACACCAAAAGGAACTCTAAAGCCGATTGTACCTAACCTATGCTATTGCCAAAATCACACCATGAAGAATCCCTTGTTCGGCCACCTCTTTTGAAATTCGAAAACTCCTTGATTTGCTCCTCAATCTCCTCCACGATTTACTCCTTGACCTATTCAAATCACCTCCAAGCAGAGTTCCATTCTGCTTCCAACTCCTACCTGCTCAAGCTTAAAAAAATAAAACACCACCTTTGCAACCTCTGGCGCTTGAACCCTTGACCTCTAAGCTCATTTAGGCGCCACCTTTTAAGGAGCCTAGTGGCGTCCCCCTTGCCACTTTACCACTGATCCATTTGTATTATATTTCGCACACAATTTCTTAAGACCCTTATTTCAATGGTCCCCCTATCTCCTAAGCTTAAAATCCAAAATTTTGCCGAGCCTCCAACCAACACATGGGCCTTAGGCCCATTAACACTTCTCAACCTTACATTACACACCCAATCACAAGCATTTAAACATTTTATCAGATAAGGATCAATCTAAGAAAAACCAAAAATTTAGGGCGTTACAACTCTACCCTCCTTAAAGAAATTTCGTCCTCGAAATTTACCTTATCCAAACAAATGGGGATATTGCTGACGCATTGCCTCCTCTGGCTCCCAAGTAGCTTCCTCTCTGCCATGATTACGCCAAAGTACCTTTACCAATGGGACTGATTTTCTTCTTAGAACCTTTACGTCTCGATCCAGAATCTGCACAGGCTCTTCCTCGAAAGTCAAATCGGGCTGTACTTCCACTTCTGCAACTGGTAGAATATGGGTAGGGTCAGAACGATATCGTCTTAGCATGGATATGTGAAACACATCATGGATTCTATTCAGCTCTGGCGGTAACTCTAACTGATACGCCACCGGACCTACTCGCTTAAGAACCCGATAAGGCCCAATAAAGCGCGGACTTAGCTTGCCTTTCTTACTAAATCTTAGTATCTTCTTCCAAGGCGAAACTTTCAGAAAAACCATATAACCTATTGAATACTCAATCTCTTTACGCTTCAAATCTGTATAAGACTTTTGTCGATCAGATGCCTCTTTCAAACGGTCCCTTATCACCTTGACCTTCTCTTCAGTCTCTGCTACCAATTCAGGTCCAAGAACTTGCCGCTAGCCCAATTCGGTCTAACAACTAGGTGAACGACACTTACGCCCATACAGTGCCTCATAAGGTGCCATACGGATACTAGCCTGATAACTGTTATTATATGCAAACTCTGCCAACGGTAGATAATCCTCCCAACTGCCTCGAAAGTCGATAACACAACCCCTTAACATATCTTCCAGAATCTGTATAACCCTTTCTGACTGACCATCAGTCTGAGGATGGAAGGCTATGCTAAAATTCAGTCGCGTTCCCAATGCCTCATGCAACTTTTGCCAGAACCGAGATGTGAATCTAGGATCTCGATCAGAAATGGTAGACACTGGCACCCCATGCAGTCGCACAATCTCTGCCACATACAACTTGGCTAGCTTCTGAAGCGAATAATCAGTACGTACAGGGATGAAATGAGTAGATTTAGTCAACCTATCCACAATCACCCAAATCGAGTCCTTCTTTAACGGCGTTAAGGGCAATCCACTTACGAAATCCATGGTCACCCTTTCCCACTTCCAGAGTGGTACCTTTACTGGTTGCAGAAGTCCAGAAGGTAACTGATGCTCAGCTTTCACTTGCTGACAAGTCAGACATTTCCCCACAAATTCTGTTACCTCTCGCTTCAGTCCAGGCCACCAATACAACTCCTTTAAGTCATGATACATCTTATTACCTCCAGGATGCATAGCGCACAGTCCTTTATGAGCTTCATTCAGAATTGCTTGCCTCAAATTGGAATCCTTAGGCATACAGATTCTACCGTGGAAACATAGAACACCTTCACTGTTAAATCCAAACTCAGAAGTACTTCCATTCTTAACCTGCTGAAATCGAGAAACCAGCGACTCATCCTTCGACTGCTTCTCCTTATCTCTTCCACCCAGGTCGGTCTTACTTGCAATTCTACTAACAGACTACCATCATCATACAGACTCAAACGAGCAAACATAGCTCACAGATCAGATACAGTTCTACGACTTAAGGCATCAGCCACCACATTAGCTTTGCCTGGATGATACTCAATCGCACAATCATAATCCTTAAGCAACTCAATCCATCTCCGTTGCCTAAGATTCAGCTCTTTCTGAGTCAACAAGTACTTAAGACTCTTATGGTCTGTATATATAATACACCTTTCTCCATACAGATAATGTCGCCAGATCTTAAGTGCGAAGATTACTGCTGCCAACTCTAGATCATGGGTAGGATAGTTCACTTCATGAGGTTTAACCTGTCGCGATGCATAAGCAACCACTTTACCCTCTTGCATCAACACGCAGCCCAACCCAACATGTGATACATCACTGTACACGATAAAATCTTTTCCAGACTCTGGTTGAATCAGTACAGGTGCCTCAGTCAGAACCTTCTTTAGTTTCTCAAAAGCTTCTTGCTGCTGCTCGATCCAAATATATGGCACTCCCTTCCTTACGAGTTTTGTCAATGGCGCTGCCATCACAAAAAATCCTTCTACAAACCTTCTATAGTATCCAGCTAAACCCAGAAAACTTCGAATTTCTGCCACTGACCTCAGTGGTCTCCACTCCAGAATTGCTTCAATCTTTCGAGGGTCTACCTTTATCCCCTCAGCAGATACAACATGGCCCAAGAAGGTTACCTCTCTCAACCAGAACTCACACTTACTGAATTTCGCATAAAGCTCCTTTTCCCTTAACACTTGTAGCACAATACGGAGATGCTCATCATGTTTCTCCTCGGATTCAGAATAAACCAGAATATCATCGATAAAGATGACCACAAATTGATCCAAGTATGGCTGGAACACTCGATTCATCAGATCCATAAATGCTACAGGTGCATTGGTCAGCCCAAATGGCATAACCAAGAATTCATAGTGACCATAGCGAGTTCTGAATGCTGTCTTGTGTATATCCACCTCTTTCATCCTTAATTGATGGTACCCAGATCGAAGGTCAATCTTAGAGAATACTGAAGCTCCTCTAAGCTGGTCGAATAGATCATCGATTCTTGGCAACGGGTACTTATTCTTAATCGTCAGCTTGTTCAACTGCTGATAATTGATGCACATTCGCATTGACCCATCTTTCTTCTTTACGAATAGCACTGGTGCTCCCCACGGAGACACACTTGGCCTAATGAAACCTCTATCCAACAGTTCTTGAATCTGCGCTTTCAACTCCACCAACTCCTTTGGTGCCATCCTATACGGTGCAATAGACACTGGTGCCGTACCAGGCAACAAATCAATCCCAAACTCGACCTCTCGATTCGGAGGTAAACCTGGAAGCTCCTCTGGAAAAACATCTTGAAAATCTTTAACGGTTCTAACTTGATCCACAGTTAGTTCTTCAGTCTCTACTTGACCTACGAATGCCAAATAAGCCGCACATCCTTTACGAATCCACTTCTCAGCTCTTAATGCTGACACCATATTGGACAAATAATCTCTACGTTCACCTATCACCAAAACTTCCTCATCCTCTGCAGTCTTTAGCCTCATTCGTTTTGCAGCACAATCCAAAGTAGCCCTATGCTTTACAAGCCAATCCATTCCCAAGATGAGATCAAATTCTCCGAAAGGTAGCTCCATCAAGTCTCCAGAAAAGATTTTTCCTTGAGTCTCTATAGGTACGTCTCTATACAGTTTGTCTACCCTAACAGAGTGACCCAAAGGACTTAATACAGATACCCCACTCACTGTCTCCTCAAAACGCACTCCCAGCGACCCACACATGGCACATGCAACATAAGAATGGGTAGATCCAACATCTATCAACGCAATGTATGGCATACTAGAAATCAAAAACGTACCAGTTATGACGTCAAGAGCATCACCCTCCTCTCGGCGACGAGCTGCATAAACTAGCGCTGGCTGACGAGCCTCAGCGAAACCAGCACCCCTGCCAGGTGCTCCTCGTCCTCGACCATTACCATTTCTGCCTCTACCTTGTCCACGACCCCTCGGAGATGGTGGTCCACCCCTCACTGGTTGAGCAACCCTTTGAGCCATAACCTGTCCTTGATCCGGTTCTTCGTGGCAGTCCTTAATCCTATGCTTCATCGACCCACATCGAAAACAGGCTCCAGAACGTTTCCGACACTCGCCCATATGTATCTTACCACAACTCCTACAACCCTGCGGTCTGACAGCATTCATTGGCACCGCTCGCACTGGTTCTGCTACTCTTGCTCTCTTAACATTCCTATTAGCCCCTCCTGATGGTCCAGAATCCCTCCGGAAGCGGTTTCTATCCTTTTCGCGATTCTGCCTCTCAGTACGCTTTACTTCCTCAGCTATCTTAGCTTTCTCAACCAAAGCAGCAAAGTTACGCTCTCTCTGCGGAGCAATCAGTACCCTTAGTTCATCTCTCAGACCATCTTCGAAACGCACGCTACGCTCATATTCAGTAGCAACTATCCCAGAAGCATATCGGCTCAGCCTCAGAAATTCAGCCTCGTACTCAGATACTGTCCTACTTCCCTGAACCAAATTTAAGAACTCCTTCCTACGGGCGTCCACATAGCTAGCCCCAACATATTTTCCTTTAAAGGCTTTCTTAAACAGCTCCCATGTTACCTCACCATCTGAAGTTCCATCTCTTACTGTGAGCCACCATTGATAAGCTTCATCTCTAAGCACCGACACGGCTCCTTTCAGCTTCTGCTCGATAGAGCAATCCAGATCGTCCATGATTCGCTCTGTGGCCTCCAGCCAATATTCAGCTACATTTGGGGCTACACCAGACACACCCCTAAAGAACTCTTCCCCATTAGCTCGGAGTCGCTCAGAAATGGATCCCCGAAATCCATTACCGGTACTCGCTCCAGCAACCCTTTCCAGAACTCAAAGCATCGCTTGTGATAGGGCATCGTCCCCTACACCCCTATCATGAGATTCCACCTCTGTTGCCGGTGGTATCGGCATATCAGCTGCTGGTGCATGACCCGAAGATAAGGTCTCAGCTCGTGCACTACCTCGGCCACGTCCACGGCCCCTACCACAAGCTGCTCGCGTACTCATTTCGTACTTTCTGTTTTAGAAATTTTATGAGTCAGATTAATATTTCAGTGTTTATTACAGATGTCTTATAAATAGTAGAGTTTCAGAGTTTATCTTCTTTCACGGCAGCCTAGCTACAGTCTCAGTCCACCTATCAGAGTCTTTATAGTTTCAGTACTACCCTAGCTAAAGTATCATAATATAGTCTTTAGTCTGGCATACAATCAGAATTTTCAGAAACAATCAGAAAAGTTCAGAAAACTTACAGGCTTGGGCCGGAGATTCGGTGTGCCACTCATTCAAAAGATTTTATACGAGAACTTAATAGATTTTTGTTGTCTTTGAAAATTTATGTTCGAAAAGAAGTTTATCAAGACTAATTCCAAGTAATTTTGAAAACTATGCTAAAATATGATCATTCGAAAATCTTTATTTTGACGATTTGAAAATTTCCATTTTTGGTCCCGTTCCACAGCCGAGTTGTTGCAACTTAGCTCTGATACCACTAAATGTAACACCTCAAACCCGGCCTAGACGTTACGACCAGATCTGGTGCGTCACACGATCTTAAAACTAAGTTTACGACCCTTTTAGTCTTGTTGTGTCTTAAGTGAGGTTTGAATCAAAAGAGTAAGTTTGTTAAAACCAGTTTATTAATTCTTCAAGTTATCCATATTATTCACTCGTTGAGTTTTGAAAACGTTCTTAGATTTTGAAACCAGCGCAGCCTAAACTAGCGATTCTATAAAATGTAATTTAATCATCAACGAAAGATTAAACCAAATAAAACTTAGATAGCGGCCTTATTACAAAATAAAACCCAAAAATAACATAATAATAAAATACTTAATCAAAATGAAAACCAGTTTTATTGCAGATGCTGTGGCCACTCCGAATCTCTCGCAGCTCCAAGCCCACTATGGTTGAGGGTTACCTGCAGAGATTAAATAAAAAGGGGGGTGAGTTTGACAACTCAGTGTGCAACATTATCTCAACCATAGGCCAAAACAGATCAAGCCTCAGAATCAGATTAGTTGGGCCTTGGCCCATTACAGAAATCAGGTTAAGCCCATAGGCCCATAACAGATACAGATCAGATATAATATGCAAACAGTAACCCAACCCAGATCCATCCATAACACCCCCGTACCAGCCTTACACCATGTGGGGAGACTACTCGACCCACCTAACCGCTACACACCACAGATAATTGTAGCGAGGCTGCCAGATATAATTTGCAGCGAGGCTGCCAGATATTGTGACGAGGTCACCAGATCAGATATTGTGGCGAGGCCACCAGATTGCAGCGAGGCTGCCAGATAATAATGTGACAAAGTCACCAGATTGCAGCGAGGCTGCCAGATAATAATGTGACAAAGTCACCAGATTGCAGCGAGGCTGCCAGAACGCTTCCTCCGTCATGAACCCGTACCCCATGCAACAGATGTAATCATACTAGCATGCAACATGTAGCATCTCATGCATCAGATATATTCATAATAAAGATTACTCATGCATATACATAAAATAATACATTTCATACAGAATTGACCCTAGGGGTATAATAGTCTTTTTACACCTAGGGGTATTTTGGTAATTTTCCATATTTAAGGGTATTTTAGTCCTTTTTCATATTTTCAGAGATTTTGTGCCAATCCAATAATTTATCAGCCCTCATATAACCACGGAAGTCCATTTAAGCCAAATTTCCAGTTTTGCCCTTTTTAGCCTAAAACCCCTAATGGGCCTTACTAAGTCCGTTTCGTCTCCAGTCCGTTACGTCTAATTTTTAGGTTTAGTTTACCAACTTAACCATCTTTTTATTGTTCATGTTACCAGAAAGTCTTTAACGGTCATTTTCCAACCTGGGCTCGGAAGCCCATTGGGCCCACCTTGGCCCATCGAAGCCCAACTTACCAAAACGCTCGAAATTGCACCTTCTGCAATTTCGCCACCGTCAATTTCCAATGTGACCACAACAGAGTATTCGACTACTCTTAGATCCCTCCAAGACTGATTTTCGGTCACTTTCAATCGGTCACTTTAGCACACTTTTCGGTTATTACGGCCTTTAGCCATCCTAGTCTATGAAGGAGATACGTTACACACCTGTTTTGCGGTTCCGTCAACAAAATCCTCCACGTGCCTATTCCTACAATCCATTCCCTAATTGGTTAGCCGACAGGTTTTACAAAACTAATGCCAAAAATCCTTTATTGCATTCGGCCATACCCTCAATGGCCCTACAACCTTACCTTAATTGTTTTAGATCTCTTAGATCTAACTTTAAATGAATCGCAACTCCCCTCCTTGCTGGATCACCTACTCTTGCTATCCAAAGCACACAAGAAACAACCATAGTATTAGAGTCTTATAAGCAATGTCGACATGCCCCTAAAGATCTAGGGGTTTCGGCTTTTCTTTCTGATGTTGATAAACGAATGTACTTAATGTTTAGATTGCTTACCGTTGCTTCCACTCGAAGAGTATTGCTTCCACACTTCCACTAACTCGAGACTATATTAGATCCACCGCAAATCTAACTCTAACGTCACAAGAGTGGCTCTAGAAATATTCGGCTTTTTGAATGGTTAGAAGGAGATGCTTTTGGCTTTTGAAGAAGTGGTATGGTGCACTTGTTGTTTTAACCAATAAAGTAGGTGGGGTAAACCGACAAATAGAAGGGGTGGAAGAATAGGGTTCGGCTTGCTAGAGAATAAAGAAGAAGAAGAAGTAGATTTCGGTCAATAGGTAAACAAAGGAGGTATGGTTTCGGTCATACAAGGTATTCGGCCATGGTGGTTTTGATCAAATGAACATTCGGTTTAGGGCTTGAAGAAAAGAGGTAGGAGAAAGCTTTAGTTGATTCGGCTAGGGAGGACGTAGCAAGGTAGGTTTCGGTTCGTGAAAGCAAAATGAGAAAAGATGAGAATAGAAGGAGAGGAAGACAAAGTGTTGCCCAACGAAAACAAGATTTTTTAGCAGGAGGTCTTCTGGGGTGTATACTTCGGCAATTTGGTTTAGAAAAGATAGGAAAGAAAGGTTCTAAATTTGCTAGACAAAATTGATAAGAAAGGAAACCTGCTCACTAAACAAATCGACACCAAAAGGAACTCTAAAGCCGATTGTACCTAACCTATGCTATTGCCGAAATCACACCATGAAGAATCCCTTGTTCGGCCACCTCTTTTGAAATTTGAAAACTCCTTGATTTGCTCCTCAATCTCCTCCACGATTTACTCCTTGACCTATTCAAATCACCTCCAAGCAGAGTTCCATTCTGCTTCCAACTCCTACCTGCTCAAGCTTAAAAAAATAAAACACCACCTTTGCAACCTCTGGCGCTTGAACCCTTGACCTCTAAGCTCATTTAGGCGCCACCTTTTAAGGAGCCTAGTGGCGTCCCCCTTGCCACTTTACCACTGATCCATTTGTGTTATATTTCGCACACAATTTCTTAAGACCCTTATTTCAATGGTCCCCCTATCTCCTAAGCTTAAAATCAAAAATTTTGCCGAGCCTCCAACCAACACATAGGCCTTCCATAGGCCCATTAACACTTCTCAAACTTACATTACACACCCAAACACAAGCATTTAAACATTTTATCAGATAAGGATCAATCTAAGAAAAACTAGAAATTTAGGGCATTACAGGTATACTATCCAGTCTATCTGATTCAATCTAAAGCTTTTCACCGTTCTAACACTTTAACACAATAAGCTTTCATCTATAGTTCACAATAGCATCATGCAAAGTCAGCCAATCCATACCCAAAATCACATCAAACTTATCAAATGGCAACAGCATCAAATCAGCCAGAAAGTTACAACCTCGAATCATCAAAGGAAAGTTTTTACAAACCTTATCAACAAGCACATACTGACCTAAGGGGTTCATTACTTTAACCACAAATTTAGTGGACTCAATAGGTAAATTCTTACTTGACACTAAATTTGTACATATATATGAATATGTTGATCTAGGATCAATCAAAGCAGTAACATCAGTATCAAAGATAGAAAATGTACCAGTAATAACATTTGGCGGAAAAGCTTTCTCTCGTGCACGGATTGCATAAGCTCTTGCTGGTGCTCATGCCTCAAATCTTACAGTAGAGTCATTTGTCCTACTACGACTATTACCCACATTTCTAGGGTTTCTTGGCGGTCTCCCTCTTGCAACTGTATTACTCAGTCAAATAGTCTGGGCTTTTTCTTTTTCAGACCTCTCAGGTCAATCTTGGATCAAATGTTCATATGAACCACATTTGAAGTACGCACTAGCTTTTATCTTGCATTCACCAAAGTGTCGGTGTCCACAATGTTTACAATCGGGCTTATTGCCTTTAACACTGCCTACACTTGCCACGAAAGTAGTTTAAGGTTTTAAACTCACGTTTTGTTTACCTCGATCTCTACTAGAAAGTCCCACTAAAGTTGTGTAATAGTTATAATGTTCTTTTCACTTTTTCAATGATGACTGGTATGATTTTCCCGTTGATCTCTTTCTCAAATCTCTAGCTTCACTATCAGCTTACAAACTTGAAAAACCATTCGTTCATCATATGGTAGAATACTTCCTTAACCTCTCTTTCCTGAGCCTTACATACGAACCTAGTGCCGCTCGACACTGCTCCGTGAACATAGGCTGGCATGTTACTTTCAACTTCATCGGAGTTGACTTAGTTGGATGTCATTTTTATGTGAAAGCATCATTCAAAACAAGTCAAGAATTATCACACTATCACAGGTTATAATGGCATGTATTTTTAGACTCGTATATGCTACATTCAGTTCGAGAATTGACTACACTATATCTCTAATACTACTAAATGTAACACCCCTAATCAGTATCCGTCATTGGAATAGGGTTACAGAGCATTACCATAAGAACTTAACTTAAAATCATCAAATTTCCAAACATTTCATAAATCATAGCATAAATCATTCAAACATATGCTTATTGTCCCCTATTCGAGCCCTCGAGGCCTTAGAAAATTTTTAGAATCGATTCGGGACTAAATCAAAGACATTCAAACTTTTATAATAAAAGATAGAAAATTTTACATTGTAGAGGTCACATGGCTGAGACACAGGGCCATGTCTCAAGCCATGTGGACATTCAAAGTAGGGTGATATACGTGATATGAAGTAATAAAATTTATAATAATGATCACACCAGAAACTAACTATTATCATGATTTTAAGGCAAGCACACCTATCGAACAGTAGTATAGCTTAGTGACAAGACCGAGATACCGTACCCAAGGGAACCAAAAGTACCAATACTAACTTTCTTTCTATTATTTAACCTAGAAATAAAAGGGGTTTTTATGAAACTGAATGATTTGGACAATACTCAAGGGAGAATCCACCTAGACTTCACTTGCTGTCAACTCTTGAACTAGACGATTTATTCACTTGACTTGATCTGTAGAAATCCCTAGCTTATGTTAATATCTCTCTCGAGACTAAAAACAACTAACCCTAGGTTGATTAATTGAAATCTCTTTCTAATTAAAACCCCTAGTGTTGCATTAACTTGATCTATGAATTCCCTTATTAGGTTTGACCCTAATCTGGTAGATTTTCGTTGTCCTATCTCTAGGATTGCGATCAACTCCACTTAATTGTGTTGGATCTACTCCTATGCGGGGACTTTTGCTCCTCTACATAAGCACATGCGACTTAAATCAATATCCCAGAAATATCAATTTAAGAGTTAAAAACACAATTAAGAACAAATCAAATATTTATCATATAATTCAAGAGAGAATAATAACAAGATCTATCATAGGTTTCATCCCCCTCAAGTATTTGGGGGATTTAGTTCATAATTATAAAAGAAAACATCTCAAAAGAAATAAAATAACACAACATAAGAAAACCCAAAACTCCTGAAAGGATTGAAGGGAGATCCTCTATCTTGATGTAGATCCTAGCCTCTGAGATGGATCAATCGGCTTCCCTTCGAGTAATTCCCTGCCTTTAACTCCCTGTCTTGGCGGGAAAATAATGTGTCCTTGAGGTTGCCTCCTAGGCTCTTTATATAGAGTTTAGAATGGCTTTCTTAGCCCTTAAGTAACCTTTTTCGAGTGAAATTAAACTTCTTCACGATAGGGACAAGCCCGTGTGCCACGCCCATGTGGATCAAGGCCCAGGCCGTGCTCGGGCCTGTTAAGGTGGCATGGCCGTGTGGTTTGGCCGTGTGAGTCGGGGTTGGGCCGTGTTCGAGCTCAAGGTGGCACGGCCTTGTGACATGCCTGTGTGGCCAATTCCCAGGCCGTGTTGATTATTGAATTGGGCCTAATTTGCCCATTTTTGGCCCGTTCCTTTCTCTTTTCTCTTCCCTAAGCTCACTTGAGTATACAACATGAAATTAAAGGTTTAAGAGCATCAATTTACACAAATTAAGGGTTAATTCATCTAGAAATTGGGCTAAGCATGGGATAAAATATGTATAATTTATCGCTTATCATAGGGACACACGATCCTGTCCCAGCCCCTGTCTGTGCCCGTGTAACTCTCTGACTTGGGTCACACAGCCAAGCCACACACCCGTGTGCCAGGCCATGTAACACTCGAAATGGCCTTACATGCTCATGTGCCAAGCTGTATGCTAGGTCGTGTAACAACCTAACTTGCAACCCCTTGAAACCTACAGGGGACACACGACCGTGTCCCAACCTATGTCTGTACCCGTGTAACTCTCTGACTTGGGTCACACGACCAAGTTACACACCCGTGTGCCAGGCTGTCTAACTCTCGAAATGGCCTCACACGCACGTGTGCTAGGCTATGTGCTAGTCCGTGTAATAGCCTAACTTGCAACCCTTTGAAACCTACATGGGACATACGGTCATGTCAGATGGCGTGTGTCACATACAATTGAGACACACACCCGTGTCTTTAGCTGTGCAGACGAGAAATAGGCCAATTTCATGGCATTTCCTTCACCTTACACAAGCACACACCCACAAGCCATTTGCATATATCACCAAGCCTTTAAACCATACCTAAAACATGCTTAACAATGACTAAATCATTATTCTATTTATCCATACAACCAATATGCCAAATGACACCTCAATCACAAATCATTAACATAACTAAAACATAAACATATTTGGGCATAAATCAACCACATACAACTACCTATTTTCATACAAAGTCATAGTGCAATTGACCATATGTCAAACCACAACTCAACATACCAAATTAGTCATTCAAAACATAAATTGTGACAGCCTTAAATCGACCCTAGTCGGAATGTGGTTTCGGGACCACAAAATCGAGGCACAAAAATAATTTAATATTTAATTTGATGCCTATTGTATGTGCCAATTTATGCGTGACATCTTAGGTGCTTCAATTTAGTATTATAATTATGAATTGCACCTAAAAGGGCTAAATTATGAACTTTGAAAATGTGCTAGACAAATGTGTGATGACCTATTAATGCATGCATGAGAAAAAAATGGATTTGCATGTCAAATTGCCCACTTTTATGATAGTGGATGGTAATGATGAAGTTTTGGCTTTTTTGTGAATTGTTATTTAGTTATATATTAATAATAAAAGAAATTTGTAATTAGTTATCATAAAATAAAAGATGAATTATAATAATAGTAAATTGGGTGAAAAAAACAAAGTGCTTCTTCTTGGTTTTCTCTCATTGCCGAACACTAAGGGAAGAAAAGAACTTGGGAACAAAAGCAATCGGTTAGGCATGTGTTCTAATTAGGTATGTTCCTTTGATGAAATTCTTTGGTTTTTATGAAATGTAGCTAGTCATGAGGGTCTCTTCTTTGCCCATTATGAAACTCTTTGAGCTTTGGAAGATGTAGGCATTTGGCCATGTCAAATTCGGCTAAGGAATTGTTAAGTTGAAGCTTTGAACTTATTAAAGCTTGTTAATGAACCTTATGGTGTTATATGCATGGAATTTTAAGTTGAACCTAGAAATTTTGGTTTTGTGGGAGAATACTGAACCTAAGGGCATTTGATTCTTTGAGTATAGGATTTGTTTTGTTTTTTATTAGCAAATTGATTTTTAGCATGATATTTAGTTTAATGAAAATGATTTGGGGTGAATAAAGGTTAATTTGGATGAGGTGAGCTCCTTAAATTATTTATCGAAACCTAATTGTAAATTGAAATTAGTGAAGCATGTTAATTTCGGGTAATTAGTAATGTGACAAGGAAAATGATGCTTTGATTTTGAAATTGAGTTCATGATGGCCGAATAAGCTCATTGTAGGTGAATGTTTAAATATTGAATATATCATTTGAGAATTTAAATGAAATTGCCGTATGAGTGCTAGTGAAAAGGAAATTTGATTTGTTTAAAATCAAACATGTCATTGTTAATTGAGCTTTGAATTGATGGAATGTTGATGGAAAAATAATGAAATTTGAAGTTGGTGTTTGAAATTATGAAATTGAGTCAAAGTACTTGAATATTCGGTCATGGAGTAAGATAATTGTTAAGAGTTGAAATGAATGCTTAAAATGGTTTATTTATACCATTGTCAAATGTATTTTATATCAAGCATGGTTTGGTTAAATGCTAGTAACATGAAAAGAATTGAGTTTGAAAATTGTGAGCTAGTAGGTATAATTAATGGTTGTTTATTGAGGGATGAGCATTCGGCCATGGTGTTTTGGGTATGGAATAATATTTTGATTTTTGTACCCGAATGAAGAAAATGCTATATGCGGCCTTAGTAAATAAGAGAATAATTGAGCTTGCTAATAGATAAGATTTAAGGATAAGTTATAATGTATGTTTGTGCAATGGCCGAATGTGCCTTTGATGTTGTTTTTGATGTTTTTGTGTGTCAATTTGATAAGTGGTTTGGTTTGTGTTATATGGAGAAATTTGATTGTGGATGGAATGAATATGAATTATGTATATATATGTTAAGGTCAATGACTTCCCTAAATGATGCCATATATGATGTTATGTTTTAAATATGTGAATAAGAACTTTAAAGAGTGAATTTGTATAAATCTGCTTGGTACAGCAGCAGTAACGTGTTTTGGAAAAATCACCATAAATTGTGGGAGCTGAATTAGAGGCTGAATAAACTATGTAATTAAAGCTTAATGAGTCTAGTTTCTTATAAAAGAAACCTTATAAGCAAAGGAATTGGCGATACTGAGATTTTTAAAGTAGTGTGAGACAGTGTCAGATTGACTCCGAAATCCTCTGTTCTATTTTAGGAAATTGTAAAAAAATATCCATAAGATGTAATTTATATGCTTAGAATCCTTAATGAGTCTATTTTCAAGAGAGATATACAAAAAATTTTTCGAGACCTGAACTAAGAGATAATTGAACTTTAGTACAGAAGGGTCGGGACTGTCCAATAGTGAATCAGGGGTAACTTTGAGGATTAAACTATATTAATTGGTCAATTCAAAAATTCTGGAAATTTTATGGTAGAAAGGTACATGAGTCTAGTTTCAGGGAAAATTTACAAAACTTGATTTGGAGTTTCGTAGCTCCAGTTATGAATAATTTAGTGAATGTTGCTCAAGAAGTCAGCTTGTAGTGACTTGTAATATATATGTGATTGGCCGAATGTGTGTGTGTGGGTTGCAAAGGATGTATATATGCGTTTCTTATTTTGATTGTAAGTGAAAAGATCAAGTGAGATATTTGAATAATGATTAATAAAATTGAATTATTTAATTTAGCTCAAGAGCATAGAGGGACAAGTTCGGATAAAGGGAAAGCTAAAGTGGTTGAATAGCTGACTTATTGTTGCTCAAAAAAGTTCGAGGTAAGTTTTGAGTAATTGAATTTGGTATTTAATTTAAAATGCCATGATATGCTTGCATGATAGTTGAACGATGTCCCATTGAGAACAAAACCTTATACATGTTTGCTATATAGCTGAATGGCTTATAGAGAAAGAAACTGAATTTGGGATTTGAAATGTATTGCTTATGTATGTTTGTTTATTGGGCCGAAAGTCTAGAAAAAGGAGTATACATGTATGAGTTTTGAATGATATCTATGACATAAAGTTGAGGAGCATGTTATATGTTTGTATGCGAATGAATTGTTTGAATTACAAATGTGATCTTACTATGTGAAATGTGGCAACATGTGAACACATATGCATGAGACTCTGTGATGTGAATCCGGGATTAAAGACCCGAAGGCTATACACGGAAACTATGTCCGGGTTAAGACCCGAAGGCTATATGCAGAGATCAGGTCCGAGTAAAGACCCGATGGCTTTGTGCAGAGATTATATCCGGGATTAAGATCCGCTAGCTTTGTGTGGAGATTTTATCCGAGCTAAAGGTCTCGATGATGATGCGAGTAAGTCTAAGACTAAAAGACTTCATGGTAACGATTGCTAATGAATGCGCTTAAAGCGTTAAGTTATATAGGTATGTACCCTAAGCTTTTATGCAAGCTTGTTTTGGACCAAATCATAAGGTCATTATACGATTACATATGTGTATATGAAATGAGACTATTAATATGGTCAAAGTACAATTGGTCAATGTGAAATGTTATGTGAAATTATGCGATATTTCTATGTTTACATGAGCTCACTATTAAGTGAAAGTTATCTGCCTATTGTATATGATGAGAATGTGTATATTCGGTTAAGGGGTGACATACCTAAAAGAAGAGGGAAACAAAAATGCGAACAAATATGTTATAATTTGAGTTTTATCCGTGGTCATTGCTTAAAACTTACTAAGCATTGTAATGCTTACTCCGTTTACTTTGTTTCCTCTATTTTATAGATCTCATTTTGGAAGCTACGGACTCGGGGATTGAAGCTTTAATCACCTACACTATCGTCGTTATTTTGGTACATTCGATAGATATTTTGAGAACAACGGCATGTATAGGCTAATCTCCTTTTGTGAATCCGAATTACATTTTGAGTTGTATTTGTTCTAGCCATGCGAAAATGGCTTGCTTAATCCCTAAGTTAATGTATATGTTTTGCTGGAAATTTTATGTGCCTTGTTACTTCGATGCATGGGTTATATGATGTGATGTTGGTATGCTTAATACCCAGAAATTTGATTAAACCTATTGGTCGGTAGTCATTTGACAACCTTGATAGTACTCTTATAGTAAATATACGTGAGATGGTTGCCTTAGTCGAATTACCTTGAATGTTAGATTGTTCGGATCTAGAATTTAAATTTGATCCCTAATCGAAATTCGATGTACAACCGAATCTATGTCTTGTACGTATCTATGAACCTCAGTAGGTTGTATTTAGTTATGTAATACCTTAATACCCTATTTCGGCGACGGACAGGGGTACAGGGTGTTACATAAATTCACCTGACCATTTCAACACCAACATCAAATCTTTAAAATGCCAAAAGATCATCAACCATAATACCAAATTTACAAGCCAAACATAATTTCTCTCTCATCAAACATAATTCACCTATACATGTCATTATAACCATGACTCAAAACAACAAAATCTACCGATATAGTTGTTGGATAGTGTGATAGGTCTCTGATGAGCTTCCAAATCGATCAAGCATCTGATAATCTATAAAACATAGAAAAGAAAAATGACGTAAGCATATAATGCTTAGTAATTTTGTAAATCATGAACAAAGTTTATGTAATAGCCGAATTAGGGCCTAAACAGAACAGTAGTTTCGAAAACCATGAATTCGAAGTATAAAAATTTATTGCGATAAGTTCTAAAGTTTATAATGTGATGGAATGATTATGTGAAATTTTCGTTAAGAAATTTTATCAATTGGGTGTTCAATTTAGTGTTTATGACTAAATTGTAAAAGGTGAAAAATATGTGTTCTTGTTTACAAAGGTACTTGATTGAAGTGGGGTTTTAAAGTGGGGGTCCTTAAATGGCAATTAGACCATTATATTTTAGTTTGGACAAAAATGGGCATGAATAGGAAAAATTTGAATGAAAAGCCTTTAAGGGCATTTTGGTTATTTAGTAATTCAAAGAATTAAAAAGGGAAAATCAAGCCAAATTAGTGTCCATCTTCTACCTATGGCCGAATGTAACAAGAAGACACCATGGCTAGGGTTTTTCAAGCTTCCAAGCTTGGGGGTAAGTCCATTCTAGCCGCGTTTTTAACATTCTTCACATTTTTGAAATCCTCGTCACCTAATCTACCTATTTCTAGCCATATTTTGAGTTAGGGTTTGAGTTTAAAAATTTACCCATGAATCATATACATGTATTTTGATGTCTAATGGAAGAAAATGATGCTTGAGGTGTGGTGAACGTCTTTTGCTAGGTGATTTTCAGTGAAAACCGTAAAAAGGACTTGAATGCGAAAGTTGTAAATTTGTGCATAAGTGTGTGATTTAGTGGAAATTAGGGGCTGGTTTAGAAGAGAAAATGGTTTGTCTAAGTCCAATATACAAGGAAATTGAATAAAAATTATTTTATGAGCCTAGGGGCAAAAGTGTAAATATGTGAAAGTTTAGAGGCAAAAACAAAAATTTTCCATAATGTAATTTTTGGGTCACATTGAATAATGTGACTAATACGTGAGCTAATTATGATATTATAGGTCACGAAAAATGAGATTCGAGCTTGTATCAAGGTTGTGGACCAAATTAGGAAAAGTAGTCACTTTTGCGTCCGAGGTAAGTTGGTGTGATAATAATAATGCAATAATATTGTAATTTATGTTTGAAACCTAACTTGGTGTGTTAAGTTGATTATGTTGAATTAATTGTCAAATATACTATGTTGGTGAATCGGTTTAAAAATACGTCTATGATACAAGGTGACAAAGGTGACATGGAAAATGAATTGAAATGTTGTATTCAAAAGTGCTTTCTATGACTATGATGATTATGTGAAATTATAAGTTTATGTGTAAATAATGCCTTGATTTTATTCGTAAAATAATATTTTGATGTATAATATGAAGTATGATTGGGTGATAATTATGATTTGGTAGATTTTGAAATGTGGAGTTCCCAATTGAACCATTGAACACCGAATGATACAGATGGTATGTAGCTAGGTCACATGAGTGGTTCTGAGGGTAGGACACCATGTGTACAAGAAAGCTACGAGATATCATATGGTAGCTAGGTCACATGTGTAATACAATGTGTATACCATGTGTACAAGAAAGCTACGAGTTATTTTTGCATATGTAGCTAGGTCACATACGCAATACTGTGTGTATACCATGTGTACAATAAAGCTACAGGTTAAAAATAGCTAGGTCACATGTGTGTTCCGAGTGGTGGACACCATGTAGACACGAGAGCTATGTTACATGTAGCTAGGTCGAATGTGTCGAGTGTTAGACACCATGTAGACATGAGAGCTACGGAATTAAATGGCTAGGCCACATGAGTGATATTGAGTGTTCACCATGTGTACACGAGAGCCGGGTTTATGTGAGGGTGGAGCTATCTGCTGAAACCATTGAGAATGAGATATGGTTCCGAAGGGTTCAACGAGAACATTTACTAAGTGATGTTTAAGTGATTATGTGATGTATAAGTGCAGGTGTATATTTGGCAAATGTATATGAGAGCAATGGTGTAATGTGAGCAATGTGCTCGATATGTGATTGAAATTGTGGTAAGGCTCATATGGTGTAAGCACTACTATGAATACTTGTAAATATTGGTTATGATTATTCATTTGAATGGCTAGTATTGAACATGCTTGGTGTTATGTGTGCATATATGGAAGTAATATGAAGAAAACATGGGAGAGTAAAATTTTCAATAAAACAGGTTGAAATAGCAGCAGTTACGTGACTTTAAAAAATCACCATAAATAGTGGAAATGGAATTAGATTCTGAATGAGACATGAAATTAAATCTCATTAAGCCTATTTTAACATAAAAGAAACGGTGTGAGTAAATGAATTTTCTATTATGAGATACTTAAATTTTAGTGAGATAGGGTCTGAATGGTTTCGGAAATCCCCTGTTCCAAATTTGGAAAATCACTGAAAATTGTATAAAAATTCTTATGGTGTGTAATTTATATTATTAGAATCCTTGATGAGTTAATTTCAATAAAAACAAACAAGAAGGTTATCCAAATTCTATATGATGAGAAATTTGATTTTAAGTTAAGAGGAGTCAGAGCTGTCAAATAGTGAAACAAGGGAATCTTTAATGAACAAATTGTATTGATTGGCTAAACCAAAAATTCTGGAAATTTTATGGTAAGAATGTATATGAGTCTACTTCCAGGAAAAATTAGCGGATCTAAATTTGGAGTTCCGTAGCTCCATATATAACAAATTTAGTGAATGTGACATAAGAAGACAACTTAAGCTGAACATGAGCAAAAGTTAAAATCATGTGAAATATCTTGTAAATTGAATTGATTATTATTATATGCCAACTTACTAAGCTATAAAGCTTGCACCCTTCTTTCTTTCTTTTTTTTTTTAGTGTTTTCAGGTTAGCTCGGGGTTGGAGATCATCGGAAGCAGCATCACTCTACCATGGCATTATTTTAGTATAGATGATTTTCGTATTTTTGAAATTGTGGCATGTATAGAGACTTGGTATTTTATTTTTGAGTCATAGACAATTTGGCCAAAAATGTTGGCTTATAACGATTTGATATTCATTTTGTATAAGGCCATTGAGAATTGGCCAATGTTAGTTATATATAAACATATGGTGATGCATTGCATATAAATGGCAATTGCATGAATTGAGTTGATGAGTATGTGGAGTTTATGTATGACAAGTGTAGAATGTGCATGAAGGATGTATGTCCTGATTCTGGATGTTTGGTTGCTTAAATATACTATGAATTGTGTCTATGAAATGTAAATGAGTGTGAAGAGTTGAGAGCACAAAAAGGGCTTGGAAAATAGCCTAAGTGTTGGCTACATGGGCAGAGACACGACTGTGTGTCTTAGTCATGTGGAGGACACGGCCTAGCACACGGGCGTGTGATTTGGCCGTGTCCTCTAAATGTATGATGACATAAAAAATAGAGAGTTACACGGGTGGAGGACACAGGCATGTCCCGAGCCACACGGGCGTGTGAGATCATACGGCTTGCTCATACAAGCGTGTGACTCTCCAAAATGTGAAAAATCTTAATTGTGTTCCAAAAGTTCTCGGTTTATTCCTGAATCATTATCAATGTATGTTTTGGGCCTCATGGGCCCATATAAGGGACTTTAAAGTGGAAGTTGAAAGGTTTTAAATTGGAGTGAAGTTTATAGCTCCATAATGTACAGTTGGTTGTGTTATCATCCGGTAATGCCTCGTACTTTATCCCGACATCGGATACGGGTAAAGGGTGTTACAGCTTACCATTTCAATGCATAATCATAAAAATAGACATGAATCAATCCAACACAAGCTTGGCACAGGCCTAAGCATCAACAACAACACAAAATAGTGCTTAACCACATAACTTAGCCAAATTCATCACATGGTAAGGTAAATCTCATAATCATAATACATATGAATTCATACTTTTCATAACATGGCTACACATACTTTGATCATCAATACTTCATACCTTTACATAATTTCATACTGTAATCAATTGGAACCCATACTGGTTAATCCCTTTACATGCCTGTTAAACCACTTAGAATAATATTGGATACACAGGAAGCTCACATAAAGTGTGTTAACACATGGTCAAAACCATTCCTTTCCTTTTCCTTTACGTAATCACTCATACGAGCCATAAATGGGCCTGCTCACACAAGCTAATGGTCAGACCATTGCTACATGATGCTGCTCACACAAGCTGATGAGTATACACAACAAATGCCAGAACTCAACAATTGGTAGGACGTTCAGGACTAGCAGCCAAAACATGCTAACCTTAATGACATGTAATTCCTATCCTATATATTCCTAAGGTTCAAACAGGGCTCGATAGTCGTCATAACATCGTTGGATTTTCTGTCAAAACTTAATATGATGAATAACATAATAGCATTTAAATCAAATATGTTAAAACGCTATTTTAACTTACGAACTTACCTCGATTAGTCTGTTACTTTATCTTTCCCTCGATCTAAGTCTATACGAGGATTAACTTGATATAAATAATCAAATTATACCCATTCAATAATCACTCTATTCAAATCAGTCTAAAATACACGCTTTTGCAAATTTACACTTTTACCCTTAGTATTTTAATTTCTTTACAAATTAGTCCCTAATCCCGTAAATTGAAATTTGTGAAATTTCATCACAAAGCTAGTCAAATTCTATATACAGCCATAGCAACTCATACAATTCATTATTTCATAATATCACCTTGTATTTTACACATTTTACAAATAAATCCCTAATTGACAATTTTAACAAAAATCACTTTATAAAAGTTGTTTATAATTCAACAAAGATTCATTTTCTTCCATCAAACATCAAAAACCACATGAATACATTCATGGAAAAACCCTAATCTTTTAAGAGTTTTACAAATTAGTTACTTGGCTAGTTAGATTAAGCTACAACCACTTCAAAAACATAAAAATCATTAAAAATGGATCAAAATATCAATTACATGCACAAGAAGACTTCATTGAATGCTCAACAGCTCTAAAATGGTGTTATCTTCCTTTACAATTTTGTCAAAGAAGATGAATGAATAGAAAAGCAGAATTGTTTTACTTAATTTTGACTTAATTATTAAATTACATTTATATCCTTATTATAAAACATTAAAATCACTTAATACATGTCCAAGAATGTCCACTAACTTTATAAATGGTAAAATTACAATTCAAATCCCTTAAATTTTAATTCCATGGCTATTTAGTGCCTTTAACTTGTAGAAATCAAATTTTTTACATTTTTCAATTTAGTCCTTTTTACCAAATTAAGCATGCAAATGATAAAATTTCTTAACGAAATTTTTATACGATCTTCCTAATTTTCTGTAGGCTCTACAATGATAATAAAATAAATGTTTTCACATCAGATTTGTGGTCCTAAAACCACTATTTCGATTTCACTGAAAATGGATGTAACACCCCTAACCTGTATCCGTCGTCGGATTAGGGTTAAGAGGCATTACCGATCATTTCATAACAATTTACGATCATTTCATGTACATAGCTCATATATCATCACATCATAATCATTCATAAGCATAAAGTCCTTTTAGATGGTCTTCGAGACCTTCAAAATGCTTTGGAGAAGGTTCGGGACTAAACCGCTATCATATATGATTTTCCAAAAACTTAAAATTTTTCTAAGTTACAAAGGTCACACGCCCATGTGAACAAGCCATGTGCCTCACACGGCATTAAACACGCCCGTGTGTCTAGGCCATGGGAAAACAGAGCATACATTCTGACTTATCCACACAGCCACTTGACACGCCCATGTACTAGGCCGTGTGAAAATTAGGGAGCTTACTGACTTGCTCACACGGCTAGTCACACGCCCGTATGTCCAGCCCGTGTAACTCTCTAACTTAACCACACTGCCAATCGCACGCCCGTGTGTCTAGCCCGTGTAACTCACTGTCTTAATTTTTTTAATTGTCTTTAGGGGACACACGGCCATGTATCAAGGCCATGTGTCACACACGGTCAAGTCACACGTCCATGTGCTCAACCGTATGGACGAAAATAGGCCATTTGCAAGGCCATTTTGCCACCCAAAAAAAAAAAGGGTCATCCCTACAATCTAACATCCAACATCAAAAGACATATAATTTCTAGCCAAAACATTACCAATTCATGCACATTTTGTACTATAACCTCATCAACCATTTCCATACTCAATTCCATCTCAAAGCACACCAATTCCTTAACATTTCAACAACCAAATCAACAATAAAACATACCATTACTCATTCACCAAGACAACATCATATCTATACCAAAATGACCATTTCATTAAGCATATCATATGCTAAATTCCCATTCACATTGTCATTCTTTACAAGCCAATTCACGTGGCTATATTCATAACTCAAAACATATCTAAAAGACACTAGCCTATACATGTTGTATACCATATATACAACTTCCAAAAAGATACCAAAATAGATGTCCGATAGTGTGATTGAGTCGCTGACGATCCCCAGATCCAAGCTAGCTTTAATACAGTGTAAAATAGAGAAGAATTCACACAGAAAGCTTTGAAGCTTAGTAAGTTCGTAATATAACACATTTAACTTAACAATTAAATGCAATTCAATCAATTAACTAACACTTAATACAACTCATATCATTACTCGATCTCTTCCAAGACTATTTCTCACTTTCATACCACTTCTTTAAGCTCATAAATAGGCATTTGTAATGCTACTCAAACTAACTCATTTATCATTATTCATTCCCATAATCTTTCATCTATGTCATACAAAATATCATCAACCACATAGGTTTCGTACATACCAGTACCATCACGTATTTATCTATCATATTTACCATATTTTTGCTCAATACGTTAATTCATTCGATCATCTTTAAACGTTCAATGAACTCGCACACTTAGTGCCAAATAACTAACCAAAACTATGATGGTGTTGCACACTTAGTATCACATTAAACCGATATTATCTCAATATTTCACACTTAGTGCCAATTATATAGCCAAAGCTATATTTATCTCGCACACTTAGTGCCATTTATCACCGATGCCACTTAATTTACACACACTTAGTGTCACATATCCTCGAATTGCATTCACACATAATCATGCTTCACTAATACATTTTCATTCATTTCATCGAATATAAACATGATTAAACAATATGTATTACATGCAAACTTACCTCGTTTATTAAAATAGCAAATTGAGTCAATTAGTCGATAACTTTTGCTTTTCCCCAATCCTAATCCTAATTCTATTTTTCTTGATCTAAATATATCCAAAATTAACTACTTTAATCATCAATGTATTCAATTCAATCCATAATCACAAATTTGGGCATTTTACACATTTGCCCGTAAATATTCACATTTTTATCAATTTAATCATTATTCAAAAAAATCACAAATTACACAATTTCTTCCTAATTTTATGTGTGCCAAATTTCTATAGAGTTCCTAGTAGCCCATATTTATCATTTATTTCACATTTCAACCTCACATTTTCAACTTTTCACAATTTAATTCTTAATATGCATTTTTACTCAAAATCACTTTAGAAAACATTTAAATCCAACATCAATCTTCCATATTTCATTATCAACCATCATAAAAAACATATATTCAACAACGGCACTTCACAAAATCATCAAAAATTTCTAAAATTAGGGCATGGGCTAGCTAGTACTCAAAACAAAAATCACAAAAACATAAAAATTATCAAAAATAGAGCTAAAACATACCTTACTTTAAAGCTTAAAGTGTCGAACCATAAAAACCAAAAAAAGGTTCTTTTTCTACTTCAATTTTAGCAAGAACAAGTGAAAATGATGACCATTTCATGCTTTTGTTTATTTTACATTAATGTATTTTATTAATTACTATTTTACGCTTAATAAAAACATTACCAAATCACATAATGGATGAACATTTATGTCCATCTCCACTAACCATGGTCTAATTACATTATAAGGACCTCACATTTATTTATTCATAGCAATTAAAGCACTTTAACAAGTAGAATACAACTTTCGCATTTTATGCGATTTGGTCATTTTTCTAAATTAAGCATTCAAACGATCAAATTAAGTCACGAAAATTTCACAAATGCATATTCTCATACTGTAAACACCAAAATAATATTAAAAAAATTTTACGACCTCAGATTTATGGTTCTGAAACCACTATTTCAATTTAAATAAATCGGGCTGTTACAACGGGCTGTTACAAAGTCTCCCTCATCCTAGCAGCTAAGCATGACAACCCATATACTAATTAAACTGAAGGTATTCAAACATAAAAACCCGAATCTAGTATCATGTAGAAGCATTTTTAAAGGTTTTAGAAATCATTACTTTCCTTTTTCTCAAATTCACAAATACAGAGAGATTAAGAAGCTTACCAACTCACTAGGTTCTTTACTTTCCAGATTTAAACCTCACTATTACTGCCCCATACAAAGTTTTCCTCAACTTTCACTTCTTTGAGGCAACAAAAGAAGAGGATGCAAAAGAGAAGAAAATAAAACAGAAATGAGAAGAATTCTTCCTATAGAATAATCCTCCTTATACATATATATATAACCCCTTTCACGCACGGTCACCAAAGTCCCAAATAAACCATCCATCCTTACTCATTTTGTTTCCCATTAAGAAATTAGTCGGTTCTAAATAAATTGAAGTAGAATTGAAACCCAACTATTGATGTGATCTTGGGTTCGCTAATTGGGCTGAAACCTAAGCTACCATTCTCCAAATTAATAATTTAGGCCTATGATACGGGCTAAAACTAAGGGATTCAAATAAGCATTTGTGGGCTTTTAAGGCCCAAATTATCCATCTTATTTTATTTAATAATTCCACAAATTTTAATTTTAATTTTAGTTTTAATTTTTATTTACAGTTTATATGTTTCTTAATTATGCCTTTGTAGGCTAACAATCTTTCTTATTTGGGCCTTAAAGACCAGACCTTCGGGACAAATTGTGATGGACCGCAACAGGAGACCCTTGGTTCAATTGGACCTGTAGCTGAATGTTCTAAAAATTCTAATGTTTTAAATTGCCCTTTTCCAAATATAGATGGAAATCTCGGGCACCTTAACCCAAGTAACTCTAACCCGGCTTTTCCTTTAGTTTTCAATTCATAAAATAATTTTGTCGCAGGTCAAAAGCAATTGGATTCCAACTAGCCTCAACATACAAAATCAGATCATGTAGTGCACTACAACCTAGATTTTGAAGAAAATTCCTTTATGAATGTGGAAGTAAAAGGTGGAGTTTTAGAAGCCAAGAACCATTCAGCTGTTGTTTTTAATAAAATAAGACACTTAGAGCCAATGCTTGAGAAATCTAAAAATAGTCATTTGGTCGATACTAACTTGTCCAAATTGGGTTCCAAGAGGCAGAATGTCAATGGGATGAGTAATAAAGGAGGTTGGAAGCTTAACAAAACTTTAAAAGGGTCGGGAAATTAGTTCAAAAATACTAAACATTCTCAGGTTTCCTTTGCTGATTCCATGAAGAAGGTAGTGGAACTTATTGTCTCAGAAATGGAGGAAAATTCTAGTAAAGACTTGGCAAGACATTCGAAAGAGAATGGAGAGCTTCCTCCTCCCGATCGTCAGTAAGCTAAGTTCCTCACTTCTTTTTTTATATTTTTTTATCATGAATTTGTCTATTTTATCTTGAAACACCCAGGGTTGTGCTTCTGATAAATTCTTGAGAACATTTCGGGAGTATAATAGCCAGTATAAACCAGATGTGGTTAGTCTCCTTAAGCCTAAAGTAAGTGGAAATAGAGCTGACTCAATCATTACGAAATTGGGTTGGGATAATTATTATCGTGTTGAAGCAGTTGGATTCTCGAGCGGTATCTTGATTAGTTGGAATAATTCGATTGACTTAAAGGTGGTTGGTAACCATCCTCAACTTATTCTGGCAAGTATTTGCTCCAAATTAATTACCAAACCGCTACTTGTTGCTTTTTTTTATGGAAGCCCTGACAAACTAAAGAGGGAGACTTTATGGAATGACCTCAGCTGCTCTCTGCCTTTAAGGCGCATTCCTTGGTTGGCCATTGGTGACTTTAATGCCATCCTTTCTTCAGCTAATAAAAAAGAGGTAGTATAAAAGGTCGCAGATGTCAATTTTTTGGTGAATTTATGGAGAAAGCTCAATTGCATGATTGGGGGTTCTGAGGACCTCCTTTCACATGGCATCGTGGTAATCTTTTTGAACAACTTGATAGGGTTGTGGGTAATGACATTTGGTTAGATTCTTTTTCAAATTGTACGGTGTCTCACTTGCCTAGGATAAAGTCTGATCATCGACCCCTCCTTCTCAGGCTTTGTCATGAGGATGGACTCGTCACTAACCGTCCTTTTGGTTTTTAGCTGGCTGGTTACATCATCATAACTTTCCTGACTTTGTCAATAAAAATTGGAGTTTTAGTGGAAACATGACTAGTGCTATTGTTGACTTTACGAATAAGCTTAAAAGCTGGAATTAATGTATCTATGGGCAGATTAATCAGAGGAAAAGGCAGTTAATGCTTAAACTATTTTGGATCTTTCAGGGGTTAGCTTTCTTTGTACTCAGGAGTCTCCAATCCATGATGAGCTTGAAAATACTCTTTTTCACGAGGAGATTCTCTAGAAACAAAAATCTAGACGCGAGTGGCTGAAATTGGGAGACTGTAACACTAGTTACTTTCATAGACGCACAGTTCAGAGGAGGAATTTTAATAAAATCACTGCCTTACGTAATGCAGATGGGGATTTGATTTATGATCCTGAGGTTCTCAAGACCGAAGCGATCAATTTATTCTAGAATCTTTATAGAGAGAATCCTGGTCATCGTGGAAATATTCCTCAAAGTGCTTTTCCTGGCCTTAGTACTGAAGACGTTGATTTCCTTGGAAGAATTGTTACGAAAGAAGAAATAAGGGTTGCCCTTTTTGACATGGCACCCTTGAAAGACGGTTTTCAGGCAACTTTTTTCCAAAATCACTGGGACACTATTGGCGATGCCTTATGTGAATGGGTTAAAAAAGTTTTTGAATGAGGCATCATTGATTCGAAATTTAATAACACTCTTATTGTGTTAATTCCCAAAATTCAGAATCTGAAGAATTTTTCTCAATTTTGGCCTATCAGCCTCTGTTCAGTGTTTTATAAATTGGTCATGAAGGTCATCGCTAATAGGTTTAAGAGCATCTTTCCAAAGACTATTAGGCAAGAACAAGTAGGATTCATCACAGGTCGAAGCATCATTGATAACGTCATCATTGCCCAGGAAGTTTTGCACTCTATGCGTGTTAAGAAAAATCTTAAATGGATGGCAATCAAGATTAACTTAGAAAAGGCCTTTGATAGGGTATGTTGGGATTTTATTGAAGCCTCTCTCATCGCGGCAGGTATTCTTCACCATTTGATTAAAGTTATTATGAATGCTATCTCGTTGTACTCTATGTAGGTTCTCTGGAATTGTGTTCCTACTCAAAAGTTTGGCCAGTTAGGGGTATTCGTCAAGGCTACCCTTTGTCTCCATATCTCTTTGTTCTCTGTATGGAATGGCTGGGTCATAGATTCCATGGAAGTATATCTACAGAGGAGTGGAGCCCTGCCCGCCTTTCGTGTAAGGGTCCAAGTCTTTCACACCTATTCTTTGCTGATGACTTGGTGATTTTCAGCCAAGCTGATTTGAAGCATAGTGGCCTTCTTAAGAATTTCCTCAGTGACTTTTGTGAGATTTCTGGTCATAAGGTTAATGCTAGGAAAACAACGGTGTTTTTTTCTTCTGGGGTTAATGTTTCCTTACGGAATACGATCATAGGCAACCTTGGTTTCCAGGAAGTTAATGACTTAGGCCATTATCTCAGGGTTCTTTTGCTCCATAAAAGACTCACTAAGAGTATTTTAGACTTCTTAGTGGAGAAAGTTCACAGTCGGCTTTCTAGTTGGGATGCTAAGAAACTTGCTTTTGCTAGAAGGGTTACTCTTGCACAGTCTATTTTGTTGACTATACCAAGCTATCTCATGCAGTCGACTATAGTTCCCAAAGAAGTTTGTGATGCTATCGAAGAATTAGCAAAGCAATTCATTCAGGGATGTTTAGATAGCAAAAGAAAGATGGCTCTTATAAAATGGGACGATATCTGTCAACCTAAGATCAACGGAGGCCTTGGCCTTCATCGCTTAGAGGATCAGAATAAAGCTTTCATGATGAAAATTGGTTATAATCTTATTACTAAGTCTGAAGCCTTGTGGGTTCAGGTTCTCAAATCTAAGTATGGTATGTGTGGCAATATGTTGACTTCTATCATGAGGAGTAACTGTTCTTACATGTGGAGAGTAGTAGCCAAAGTTTGGGCTTTGCTCTGTAGTAATATGATTTGGACCATTGGTAATGGAAGGACTGTTCGATGTTGGGAGGATACTTGGGTTCCTAATAAGGGTCCTCTTAAACATTACGTTTCGGACTACGGTACCATTAACTCTGAAATTACAGTCAATAATATGGTTTCGCCAAATGGATATTGGTATCTTGACCTTTTTAGACTTGGGTTGCCGAAAGATATAGTTAAATGTATCCTTAGTATTCCTCCTCCTTCTGCTCACTCTGGACCTGATTCTCTCTCTTGGTCCAAAACGACATCTAGGATTTTCTCTGTAAAGAGCGCCTATTATTTGTTTAAGGAAGAGTCTTGGCATCTAAATGAGGAAAGTTGGAACATGCTTTGGAAATTACCTGGGTCATATCGTGTAAAACATTTCATCTGGTTAATCCTAAAGCAAAGAGTTAGGAGGGGTATTGCACATAACACCGCATGTCATCTTTGTGGCCATAGTATAGAAGACTCTCTGCATACTCTCAGAGATTGTCCTTTTGCAAATGAAATATGGCACTAGATTATTCCTACGAATAAACTCACCAGTTTCTTTACTAGTAATATTTTGGAATAGCTCACCTCAAATTTGCAACTTCTTCATGCAAACAAACTAAGTGATCCTTCGTAGGCTTGTCTCTTTGGGATCATTCTTTGAAGAATTTGGAAGAATCGGAATATGACTACTTTTCATGGAAACAACATGAGCCCAAAAGACATTATCAATGTCTCCTTGAGTTGGGCGAAACATTTTCTTTCTACTCATAAAGAAGAGAAGGAGTTCCAGTCAAAGCAGTTCTCAGTTTGTCCAACCTCAAGTATATATGTTACCCTTAACTCTAATGGTACTGTTAACTCTACGTCTGGTTTCTCTGCAGCAAGTGGTGTGATACGTAACAGCAAAGGTGACTGGATTCTAGGATACAATCTGTTCTTAGGGAATTGTTCAGCTGCTACAGTTGAATTATGGGGCTTACTAGATGGGCTACTCATCCTTCAAAAGCAAGGTTACGATGAGGTTTTCATCCATTCAGACAATCTTGAGAATGTGATTTCCATTAATGATAGCAAGTTTGGTCTCTCTAATAATTCTTTGATCAGATGAATTCAGCAAATCTTGGCCTTAGAAGAAAATTGGTCCTTGGTTTATGTTCCTAGAGAAACTAACTGCGCAGCAGATGCTTTGGCAAAAATGGGGCAACCAAATGATGAAACTTTGCGAATATTTGAGGAACCTTTTTGAGGATCAAGGGAATCTTGCAGGAAGATAGCTTTGTTAATAGTTTTGCTATAGCCCATTCTATCTAATCTTTTGTTTCTTTTTACCAAAAAAAAAAATTATTCCTTTGTGTGTTGCATCTTTAATATGTCCTAAAGTATATTATGGCATCATTAATATGTGTCTTAGTCTTATACTTCCTTAATGCTGGTAGTTTTCAGTCAATTTCAATTGCGTTTTAAATATGTTTTAAATTAGATATTGAATTTGTCCAATTTTATTACAACTTTATTATTACATTTAAAGTGTCTAATGTGTCCTAAAGGAACATCAATGGCCGATCAGTTTGGGGAACAATTATGATTATTCAAGTGTTGAGTAAAGGGTCTTTCAACTACCTAAAGATGCATGGAAATTTCGATAACTTAATAGCTGATTCATGTAGGCATTTTGATGTTCAAAGTTGAAAATGATTTATTCATAAACCAGCAAACTCAAGAGGAAATTCTCCTCCCTTTCTATGCATGAATATTCGACCATTTAAGGAGTGCATGAAGGGGCCATTCATTTGGATGCACGTACATGAAATTTCCAGCCAATTAATTGCTCAAAGATGAAAAAACATTTGCTTAAGGGCTAAGAGTGCATGGACGGCACCAAGGGGGAATGAATTATGAATTTTAAGCATTAAATGTAATTGAAAAATACTTTGTACCTAAAAGATACATGTATGGCTGATTTTTAAAGGGACATTTTGGAGGCCTATAAATATTCTGCCTAGGATACTTTTGTAAGGTTGATTAACCCTCTTTGGAATCAAAAACCGAGTTTATACTCTTTGTTATTTTCAGAACTAATCTGAACTTATCAAGAACTTACATTCTTATGGCATTCAATTACCGATCTTATCATTTCCTTTCTCAACCCTTTTCGAAGTGTGACGATCACCTTATACCATTGGTTCCTATCTCCATATAAATAGTGGGTTATGATCTTTCTTTCAAAACCAACTTGTTAAAACTTAACTTTGCTTTCTAGAAATCGGGTCACACTATTATATAGTGTTGGTTCATTTCTAGGTCAAGTTTTGTTTTTATCAATTTCTATCCATTTCATTTCTATCATTCCATCACCTTAAAAAAAACATTCCAAGTTCTAAGCTTAAGTTTCCGTTTTCCTGAGAAAATACCTATTTAGACGACCGAGCAAATTAAACTGTGATTAAGTTTTAAACTCGTAATTGGGTTCACGTCAACTATTTACCACTCAGCCACCAAAATTTCCAAATTTTTCAATAGATTTCGTTGAACCTAATATCCCTTTCAATTAACTCCCAAATCTTCCTTAATTGCCAAACCTTAATGAAAATTGAGTGTCACAAAAAGTTTTTTTGAAATATGAGAAAATTTGGTCAAATATTGTATTAATATGGAAAATATGTAAATATGACATAATGGTAAATATGTGATTAAAGTGTTAATTTTTTCAAAATTGCCAATAAAATTGATACATAGTTATAAATGAGGAAAATTTTAATTTTATTTCACCATGGAAATTCCTAATGATTTGTGTTGTTATCTCTATCTTGTTCAACTAGCGTGGTTGATATATGGTGAATGTCACATGAGTTATAAGTGGAAATTTTTTTATTTTATAAATGAGGTCATAATGATCATTTCCTGAAACTTGCTACCTACGGCTCGTGGAAACCATAACATGAAATTTTGAGTTCATATAAAAGGCCTTTTAACTAATGTTGCAAATTATGTGTACATGCCAGACACTTAAAGTGCCTATACATTGATTGGACAGTGAGTTGTTTAATGAACTTTTCAATCATGAAACTCTGAATACTAATAGCTTATTTGTTAATTTATATTTCCGAGTAAAGTTAGTAAAATAGTTAGGATAGAATTGACATGTTAATAGAGATTAGATGTCGAATTCTATATGATTTGGAGTTATATTGTCTTCGAATTTTACATCTTAATACTAATAGCCTTAGCAGGTATATGTTATTTGTGAATTTATATTTCCTAGTAAAGTTAGTGAAATAGTTAGGATAAAATTAACATCTCAATAGAAATTAGATGTGGAATTCTATATGATTTGGATTTATATTATCTTCATATTTTGCATCTTTTGTATGTACTCTTTGTTGCTTTCGAGCTATGCATTCACATGCATACTCTAATATCTTCGGGCTTAATGCTTCAATGCTCTTTGGTGTGTTTTGGAGGCTTAACACTTTAATGTTTTTGGTGTTTTTGAAAGGAATGTGTTATGACGCCTTAGGACGAGACACTTATGTACTCTCTAATGTATTCTAAATTGATTCTATATATTCGAGTCATTTTACTAGAATTTACTAAGAGTATAATAAACTATATCCTTAATAATGAAATTTCCTTTTATGATTATAAATTTTTACATTCAAACTAAAGGGATATGTATTAAAAGCTTAATTAGTTAGAAGGGAAAATTGAATAAGTGATTTAGCTGAAGATTAGTTTGTCATGGCTTAAGAAACTAGAGTAGTAAAGTACAAAATCACCGTAGTAGGTTGCATGTTATTGATTTATTTTTAAATTTTATATTATGTTATAAATTGACTAAATCTTAAGCATGTGAACCATTATGAAATTAATTAGAATTAAAAATCTCTTATAAAATATTGAGTCCATACTTTTTGACATGATTTGAACTTATTCTTGAAGCTTATTAGATTACTTATGCTATATTTCGCTAAAATATTATTTTTTCCGCATGTTTTAGTTATTAGTTAGCTATAAATTAATTAAAGTTAGTAATTTTTAACCAGTCCTATGAATCATTTATTTTAAAGCTTTATTTTTTACAAGAGATTTCACCCTTCTTTCTAATTGGGTATTTAAATTTGTATTAATTATTTTTTATTTTATATCTAACTATTTTAAAACATGTGTTAAATAAGCTTTTTTTTCCCTTATATTATTACAATAGTAAACAAACCTAACAATAAGGCGTAAGATAATGTTTTTTTTTCTTTTTTTTGTTATACTAATACAAAAAAATAAGAGATTTGTTCAAATTATGCAAATTTCTTCAAACTATCGTAAATGTGATTTGTTGAATTAATATCACAAGTCAATTCGACACTAAACCAATTAATAAAATTACGTAAAAAATCATTTTAAGTAAAAAATTCAATATTAATATAACGAAACTTTTATCAAATACTTTATCATTTTACCTATAACTCATTTTTATTAATTTTTGTACAAATATAGTTTTAAATATATATTTTTTTTTCTTTCATCCACATTGCAGGTAAGAGAAAAATTAATATATATATATATATATATATATATTTATATATATATTGTGTAGCTCGTAAAAGAATTGTATAATCGAATAGCATATTGTAAGTCGTGTTATAGGTCTAACAAATTGTGTAATTAAATAATATTATTGTAATTCGTGTTAATATATTACAAGGTACAAGGTACAAGATAAATGCTGTAATAGGAATTTTTTTAATAGCACAAAATATTGCATAAGTTACTAAAAAAAATTGTGTAACTGAATTATGAATTCTGTAATATCTCTTACACAATATATTGCATTATGTAATTTCTGTTACACAATATATTACAAAATATATAATAAATACTGTAAGAGTAATGTTTTTTCTTTAAGTAACGTACAACCTCCAAATGGGTAAATATTACTGTAAGCTTAAAATCACCGGGAAGGATATATTGAATTTCATTTTTGTGCATGATATGAATTCCATTTTTTCTTTTCTGAGAAGATGTCAATCAAACACGCAAACGAATTATACTTGCTAAACATATTCGCAACCTGAACACTCGGCTTTAATCATTCGCTTATTTTGTACGGGAACGAGACCCCGAGTTTCTTTGCATTTAGGCTATTTCACCATCTTCTCTTCGTTCTTTCTCAGCTTCGCAGCCACAGTTTTGATACCAGTCTTCATGCATGTAACAAGAAATGTGACTAATACTCTGCAAATCACAGGTTTTACAACACTAGTTATTTCATTTAAAACGATTCATCTGTAGTAAAGTAATAGAGCACCTCCCACAGATCGACAGTAATTCATTTTCAAAAGATGAGATATCAAATATAACATATCAGACAAAAGGAACCAGTTCTTGAACAGAAGATAAAAATTCATACAATGCTACTAATCATACCCTCCGTAAATTTTCAACCTAAAATCAAAACTCTAACAAGCTTAACTGCCTGCTGGAAAATTCTTAGAAAACTATTCCTTCTTATAGTAATAGTCCCAAGACTAATTCATAATAAATATAAGCATAATCTGAAGACCACATGCAAAGAAAATGCTTTAGTATCCTGAACTAAAATTCCCAATTATTGCACCCAAGCCCAAGTAGTTGAAATTAATGACAAAAAAAATTTTAAACCACTTCAGCTGTCTCAATGAGGGCCTTTTAATCTTTAATCATCCTAATCTTAAATAAACTAGATAATGTTCTTACTAATAAGTGTGAAGAACAAGAAATGGATTTAGGCCCTTTATACTATGTTAAATTTGATTGGATTCCTCCAATAAGTGCTTTTATTGGATTTTCAAATCTTTTATCTAATAAGACAGCTATAATAGGTACATCATGTCCTCTTCTAAATAAAGCTCTTATTGTGATCACAATTATACCTAAATGTATATATCTAACCTGAGGATATTTTTTTCCTAATCCTCTTAATTTTTTCTTTAGTAAATAGAGGAATTTCAATTAATCCTCTTTTAATATCTTTAGCGACTGTATTACCGCTAATCTTTTCTATATGTCTTTGTGACCATATTTTAAACTTAGATATTTTATATATTTCTTCTTTAAAAATATGATTTTTATTAATTTTTTCTAAGAAGACTACGTGGAAAAAACCATCAAGTCAATATTTATCACGTCCTTATCGGGATACTGTTCGGATTTAAATTGTAAATAAATTAGAGCTGAATCTTACACTATAAATAGGCGTTGTTGTAGCCTAAAGAAGGCATCGAGTTTTAGAATACTTTCTTTCATATAGATTCTCTTTGTAATCGAGTTGTAGAATAGTTTTTCTTTCATTTAGCTTTCCTTTGTAAAGTTCTCTACAAAATTCTAAAAATTATAAAAATAAAAAATATAATATGGTAAAATGGAAACCACGAAAGAAAAAATATACTGATAAGAATAATAATAATGGTAATAAAAAGAGAAAATTTGTAAGAAGAAAAACTTCTAAAAATCCTAAAAAACAAATTTGTAAATGTTTTATATGTGATAAAGAAGGTCACATAGCTCCTACTTGTCCTAATAAAGGGAAAAATGCAAGAAAAATGATTAAAAATCTTGAAGAACAAGATTTAGAGATATGTTTTTGTGAGGAAACAAATCCTACAAAAATATTATATGAATTAATATCAGAAACAGATTCTGATACTGATAATGAAGAATATATCTTCACGTTAGGAAACAATAATCAATTAGAAGAAATTCCTAAAACTGAACAACAGGATATAAAATTAGGAAATTTAATTAGGGAAGAAAAAGACTTCTCTGAAAAAATGATGGAAAAAATTAATAAAAATCATATTTCTAAAGAAGAAATATATAAAACAACTAAATTTAAAATATGGTCACAAAGACATATAGAAAAGATTAGCGGTAATACAGTCGCTAAAGATACTAAAGGAGGATTAACTGAAATTCCTCTATTTACTAAAGAAAAAATTAAGAGAATTAGGAAAAAATATCCTCAAGTTAGATATATACATTTAGGTATAATTATGATCACAATAAGAGCTTAGTATAATAGGTTATGGCAGTGCCATGATTAGAGTCATAAACCCTATTCACCTTTTTTCCACCTGACAACCCGAAAGAAATTTGAAAGACTTTTTCATGGAGCATAATTGTTCTTGGGAAGAAGGCTCGCTGCCTATGTTGATGAAATCACATATACACCTAACTTAGAATGGAAAGACGATAGAATGGATATCTGGGTTTGAAAATCATAATCTCACATAACAACCTCAATCCAGGTAATGCCAATGAAAAGTAATCCTATTATTAATCCTGAATGAAACAATGATACTTAGAACGTTTACACCAATAGCAGTGTGAAAACCATCCACCGCACTGGATAATCTATGTATTTCTTAAGCTTCCATTGGAAGCATCTTAGTTTGATAGAAAGCTGAGTATGGCCCTAGATATTGCCAATTCAACTTGTAATGATCTCTCTTTTTTCAGTTTTATATCCTGCTGGAAAATTGCTAAGTCGTCCCCCTAGTGGTATTTATAATGAACTATGAAAAAGGGTAAAAACCTAGTTCTCTACCAACTCTCAGCCTTGTTATCCAATTAGCAGTAATTATTATAAAATACTTGGATTTTTTTTTTTATACGAAACATACTTGATCAGAATACATTGTAGACTTACAATGGTGAGCAAGGAGATTGACTGCCATTTACGTAGTAAATGAACAGATATGAATCATAATGCTGACCATTGATCAAGTAAAACCCATGCAACCTCCGCACACACTTGAATGACATCTTCTTGTATAAATGAATGGCTGGATTATTGTAAGAAATCACATGCAAGTAAACTGCACGGCATACTGCGATGCTCGAAGCATATTTAATAACCTCATGGATAAGTGCTGTAGCTGTTGACACAACAAGAAGGAAATTTTGATCATAAGTTGAAGACGTTATAAAAAATGGGAAAGGGAAAGGAAAAAGAACCATTAGTATAGAAAATGATTCCTACCTATGCCAAGATTTCTATAAGCATCTACCACTCCCAGCGTCAGAATATATACTAATGATTGATGCCCCTTCGATGGATCATACCTGAGCAAATCTGCTATCTGAAAGGTAGATGTTGGTTGAAACAAAATTCAAATACTATAAAACAAAAGGAGAATATTTTAAAATGCAAATCTAATAATTTAAAACCAGCATGCCAATATCACTAATGCATTCCTGCGCAAAATAGATGACATACCTCACTATCCTTTGCCGTTACAATTCTTGCAGTAACAAATCCAATAAGCTCATCACTTTGACCATTGGGTCGACTGCGATCAACAGCTGCCCATGACACAAAATCACGTCCATTCACAACATTTTGGAAAAACTCAGATTCATACCTGAAGAGATCAATATCTTTTCTTGAAGATGCAAGAAATACTCTTTAGTGAAAACCCTCACAGAAAGCAGATACATTTCTTACCTGATAGGAAATACGTCACTGTGGATTTGTTCTAAAATCTCTAAATCGGATGGATGCATGGACCTATAGCAGATGGTAGGGTGATGAGAGATTTCCGGGTTCACCATTGAGGAACCAATAATTAATCTCCATAAAACACGTGATAGACTTGAAGAAATTGTAAAAGAACTCCACCTTCCATTTATTCAGCATCAACCACAATAGCCATGCAACACTTGATGAAAACTAGCGAAGAAATATTCACTTTCCATTAGTTCCTTTGATGTCATATACAGGCCATACAACAACCCAACCCAAAAACCCAAAATCACAACTCACAGACACACAGGGAGAAAAAGGTCCCTCCTTTGTATAGCTATTATACCACTCTTCACAACACTATATAAAGATGCTTCACTTGAAAACTTAACAGCCTTCAATTAAAACATCAATCAATTATTCATATAATATGAAAGAACTGTTAAGTTATCATTTATGCCATTTGTTGTTACCTATGAAAACCAAAAGCAAAAACTACTTTTGGATACAAAATCAAACAATATTTACAAATAATTAAAAAAGGTATTTTCGTTTCAAGACAAAGCTTAACCGTTAAGCATCAATAAATATTCCACTAGCAATTCGATTTGAGTTCTAGAAACCCCCTAATCTCCATTAATCGATGACTTTCTAAACTCGTCACTCAAATTGCTAATTTTTTTGTCTACAAACCAAACAGAACAGAACCCAAAAATCAAAATACCCAAAAACCAGAAACTGAGGATAAACTCCAAAACCCAAGTTAAATCAGTAAATTACAAGAAAGATTCAAGAACAAAGAACATATATTCGAATAGAAACTTACAAACAAAGCAATTGCAAGACTTTCTAGACAAATGAAAGCTGTTTACCCGGATAATCTCAGGCTAGAACAAAATCGTAGCGTGAAGAACTAGAAATGGATCGTGGAGGTTGGAGGAGTCACACGGAAGGTTCTTTGTATTTCTTATTTTATTTGTTAACCAATTAAGGGGACAAAGGGAAAAGACAATAGAAAAAGGAACACGGGGCTTGGCATTTTTGATTATTTGTATTTTTAATGGAAACTTCCTCATGATTGATAAATATTTGAATTGTAGTTGTATTTTACAAAGAAGGAAACGAACTAAGAGATAATTCCTTCATATATATATATATATATTCGAAGCAAGTAATAGTGCGTCTATTCCACAATTCATTCGTGATGATATGAAAAATGTATTATTTGGAATGATGAACTAGTGGTTCAATGAGTTCAAGCAAGCAAATCTTGCAACTCTACCACCTTCACCGTTATTATGCCTCTTCTAGCACCCCCTGGATACTCTAAACCTTGTACCCCTAACGGTTACTCCAGTATCAATTGATAAAATTCGAAAATATGGAGTAGAAAAATTCAGAGATAAGGTAGATGATGATCCTTCAAAAGCCAAGTATTGGCTAATAAATACAAAAAGAGTTTTTGCGGAATTGTTGTGCAGTCCCAAAGGTTGTTTGAGGTGTGCGGTATCCCTACTAAAAGATGAGGCGTATTTATGTGGGATACTTTGAGCACAATGACATCGAATGATCATGTTAATTGGGACTTCTTTTCAGGCTGAATTCAAGAAGAAGTATGTTAGCTGGTTGTTCATTAACAGGAAAAAGAAAGAATTTCTCGAATTAAAACAAGGAAATTAGACTGTAGCTGAGTATGAACGTGAATTTGTGCAGTTAAGCAAGTATGCGCGTAATATCATATCAAATGAGGAGGAAATGCGTATTAGATTTGAAGATGGGTTGAATGATGATATCCGGATGTCTTAGCAACATTAAAGTTATGAGAATTTGTAGAATTTTCAAAGAGGGCTCAGAAAGTTGAAGAAATTTGTAAAAGTAAATAACAGTTAGATTTGAAATATGTAAAAGCAAACGGCCGTGTGACCATTGCAGTCAAATTTTTCTAACTTTTTCTTAAACTTTCCAAATGTTTCCAATTTAGCCCCGTATTTTTTCTAATGTATTTCTAGGGTCTGAGGGCTTGATTTAGGGACGATATGTATGTGAATCAATGATTTATATTATGTTTATATCAATGTATGAAAGGTATGTTTTAATGTTTAGTTTGTAAGGTAATGCTCTGAAACTCTATTCCGGTAACAGATACGGGTTAGGGGTGTTACATGATTGGGATAGTTCGTTCGAGTTGATGTGTGATGCAAGCGACTATGCAATTGGAGAAGTAATAGGGCAAAAAAGAAAAAAATTTATCCCATCTACTACGAGAGTTGTATTGTGACCGGAGCCCAATTAAATTATACAGTAACTAAAAAAGAACTACTCGCTACTCGCTATCATATTTTCTTTTAATAAATTTTGTTCCTATCTTGTAGGCACCAAGGCTACAGTTTATACTAACCACTAAGCAATTAGGTATTTACTTGCGAAAAAGGACGTTAAACTAAGAATAATTCGGTGGCTGCTCTTACTTTAAGAATTTGATTTAGAAATTCAGGACAGGAAGGGAGTTGAGAACCACATGGCAGATCATCTGTCAAGGTTGGAGCTGTCCAAGAGAACATGTTCTCCAGTTCCTATAAATGAATATTTCCTAGATGAGCAAACTGTTAAGGTAAGTCTTGCACATAAACATCCTTGATTTGCTAATATCGCTAACTATTTGGTCAATGAAATAATCCCACCAGATTTAACATATCAATAAAGGAAGATTTTCCTACATGATGTGAGATATTATTTCTTGGAAAGCCATATCTATTTAGACAATGCACATATTAGATGATCAAAAGATGTATAGTAGAATGGGAGGTTGCTGAAATTCTTAATCATCGCCATTCTTCTCTGAGTGGAAGGCATTTTGGAAAATTACATACAACGGCTAAGGTATTGCAGGTTGGCTTCTTTCGGCCTACTCTCTTCAAAGACTCGTATGCCTATGTAAAAAATTGTGACCAATGTCAGAGGGTAGGAATTATATCAAAGAGGAATGAGATGTCATTAAACAATATTCTTGAAGTGGAATTATTTGACATTTAAAGCGTCGACTTCCTTGGCCCATTTCGCTCATCATATTAGGTACATTTTGTTGGCATTTGATTACTTGTCAAAGTGGGTCGAGGCCGAAGCTTTTCCAATGAATGACACCAAGACCCCAAGACACAAGCATATATTCAAAAGATTCAGAATCCCAAAAGCCATAATAAGTGATGAAGGGTCCCACTTTGTGAATAAATGGCTTAAGTGGTTATTAGAAAAATACGATGTGAAGCACAAGATTACGAAAACTTACCATCCATAGAAAAATGGTCAAGCTGAGCTGGCAAACAGAGAAATAAAGAACATTCTAGAAATCACTTACAATCAAGCTTGGAATTGAAAAAAAACCCTAGCTATGGCTTCTTGCTAGGTTCAGCCAAGGGAAGAAGAGTATGGACACATTTTTTGCCTTATTTTCCCTTGTTATTTCTTTTATTAACTAATGACCAATTCCACCATTCCTTGGGCATTTTTGTCCAGACAAGGTTAAAATGGTTTAATTACCATATAAGGACCTCTAATTTAACATCACAATTCAATCAAGTATCTTTATGGATTAAAACTCATATTTTTCACCTATTGCAATTTAGTCCAACTTATCAAATTGGACATGCAAATAATAAAATTCATGCACCAAAATTTCACATAATTATATAAACACCCAATAAACATCAAAACTCAATTGGAAAAATATTTTAGACTTCGGATTCATGGTTTCGAAACCACTATTCCGTTCAGCCCCTAATTCGGGTTGTTACAACTCTCCCTCTTTAGGGATTTTCGTCCCCGAAAATCTTACCGGTAAATAGGTTTGGGTATTGTTTCCTCATAGCCTCCTCCGGTTCCCACGTAGCCTCTTCCACACCATGCCTTTGCCACAATACTTTCACCAAAGCAATACTTTTGTTTCTTAACTGTTTGACCTCTCGAGCCAAAATCTTAATTTGCTTCTCTTCATATGTTATGTCCGGTTGAATTTAAATCTCCGTAGATGGAATCACATGCGAGGGATCCGAATGATACCGTTGTAGCATTGACACATGGAACACGTTATGTATCTTCTTCAATTCTGGCAGTAAAGCCAATCGATATGTCACTGGCCCTATTCTTTCCGTAATCTCATACGGCCCAAAAAACATGGACTTAATTTACCTTTTCGGCCAAATCTCAATAATTTCTTCCACAGTGACACCTTCAAAAATACTTTATCACCAACCTGAAATTCAATCTCTTTTCTCTTCAAATCAGCATAAGACTTTTGTCGGTCAGAAGCAGCTTTCAAACAATCTTGAATTATCTTCACTTTTACCTCGGTCTCCCTAACCAAATCAACACCATGTATCTGTTTCTCACTCAACTCAGTCCAATATAATGGAGTTCGGCACTTTCGAGCATATAACGCCTCATACGGTGCCATCTGTATGCTTGACTGATAACTGTTATTGTAGGCGAATTCTACCAAAGGTAGATACTTTTCCCAACTACCCTCAAACTCTAAAACACAACACCGAAGCATATCTTCAAGAACTTGTATTATCCTCTCAGATTGGCCATCAGTTTGCGGGTGAAACGCGATACTAAAATTCAATTTTGTACCTAACGCCTCTTACAACTTCTTCCAAAATCTTGAGGTGAACCTCGAATCTCTATCTGATATAATAGACATGGGTACTCCATGTAATCTCACAATTTCAGCAATGTATAATTCAGCCAATTTATCAAGTGAATAGTCAACACGTACCGAAATAAAATGAGCCGACTTCGTCAATCTATCAACAATGACCCACACAACATCTTTCTTTTTCGGTGTCAAAGGTAAACCTATCACAAACTCCATGTAATTTTGTGCCACTTCCACTCAAGGACCATTACGGGCTGAAATAGACCCGAAGGTACCTGATGTTCAGTCTTCACTTGCTGACAAATTATACACTTCGTCACAAACTCTGAAATTTCCTTTTTCATGCCACACCACCAATACAGTTTCTTCAAGTCATTATACATCTTAGTACCACCGGGATGCACTAATAAACACCCACTATGTGCCTTATGCAAAATTTTTTGAATCAACTCATCATCTTGCAGTACACAAACTCTATCACGAAACATCAAGCAATTATCCAGACTCACTCGAAAATCAGAGTCACCACCTATTTCGCACTGAACCCTCTTGGCTTACAGTTCACTATCATTCTTTTGAGCTTCGCAAGTCTGTTGAAGAAACAGTGGTCTAGCCCTTAACTCGGCTAGTATGGAACCATCATCAGATAATGTCAAACTCGTTTTCAAAGCTCGTAAAGCATACTATGATTTTTTGCTTAAAGCATCCGCAACCATGTTTGCCTTCCGAGGATGATATTCAATCACTAACTCGTAATCCTTTAGTAACTCAAGCCACCTCTGTTGTCTCAGATTCAACTCATTTTGATTCATGAAGTATTTCAAGCTTTTATAATCGATAAAAATCTGACATTTCTCACCATACAAATAATGGCGCCAAATCTCCAAAGCAAAAACAATAGCGGCCAACTCTAAATCATGTGTAGGGTAGTTCTTTTCATGTGGTTTTAGTTGCCTTGAAGCATAAGCCACCACCTTGCCTTCTTGCATCAATATGCATCCAAAGCCATTCAACGATGCATCACTATAGATCACAAATTCTTTCCCCGACTCTAGTTGCACTAACACTGGTGCCTCAGTCAACTTAGCTTTCAACTGATCAAAACTTTGTTGACATTTTTCAGTCCACTCAAATTTAACATTCTTTTGAAGTAGCTTAGTCATAGGAGAAGCAATTATAGAAACACCCTCGACAAAATGTCGATAATATCCAGCTACACCCAAAAAGCTTCTAACCTTAGTCACATTCTTCAGCTGTTTCCGATCAGCAATCGCCGAAATCTTGCTCTATCAACTCGAATACCATCACCCGAAACTATATGTCCCAAGAACCCAACTTCATGAAGCCAAAACTTACTCTTGCTAAACTTAGCAAACAACTTTTCTTTCCTTAGAATTTGCAGCACCGTTCTCAAATGCTCGTCATGTTCTAACTTATCCCAAGAATAGATCAATATATCATCTATGAATACCACCATAAATTTATCCAAATACTGTTGAAAAATCTGGTTCATTAAATCCATAAACATAGTCGGTGCATTAGTCAAACCAAAAGGCATGACAAGAAATTCGTAATGTCCATACCTCATTCTAAAGGCGGTCTTTGGCACATCAGATTCCTTAACCCTCAGTTGGTAATAACCGGATCTCAAATAAATTTTAGAGAACACTGTTGCTCCCTTTAATTGGTCAAAGAAATCATCAATTCTCGGTAATGGATACTTGTTCTTAATAGTCACCTTATTGAGTTGTTTATAATTGATACAAAGCCTCATCGATCCTTGTTTCTTCTTTATGAACAATACAGGAGCACCCCATAGAGAAAAACTCAGTCCTAAAAATCTTTTGTCCATCAACTCTTGCAACTGAGCTTTTAACTCTCTCAATTCAGTCGGAGCCATCCTGTATAGAGCAATGGTAATAGGTGCAACCCTGGGCAACAAGTCAATGGCAAATTCAATTTCTCTGACAGGAGGTAACCTAGGTAACTCCTTCGGAAACACATCTGGAAATTCACAAACAACTGGTACAGATTCAAGTTTCAATCTGGACACCTCAGTATTATGCTAGATAAACTTTACACCCTTTTCTCATACATTTTCGAGCAGTCATACAAGAAATCACCACCGGCATCTTACTCGACTCATCTATTCCAACCCAAAGAATTTCACCACTTTCACATTTTAACTCAAGAGTTTTCTACCTACAATTTACCTTGACATCATGTAATGCTAACTAATCCATGCCCAAAATAACATTGAACTCATCAAATGGCAACAACATTAGATTAGCTAGAAAATAGTATTCTTGAATCATCAAAGTATAATTCCTACAAACCTTATCTACCAGCACAAATTTGCCTAATGGGTTCGACACTTTACTTACAAATTCAGTTAACTTTATGGGCAATTTCTTACTATGTACCAATTTCATGCAAATATAAGAATGAGTGGAGCCTGGATCTATCAATGCAATAACATTAGTATCATAAAGTGAGAATGTACTAGTAATCACATCAGGAGATGATGCCTCCTCACGAGCTCGCATAGCATAAGCTCTACCAGGGGTTCTCGTCTCGAATTTCGTAGTTGTATCATTTGCTATGCTTTTACTACTGGCTCCACCTCCAACGTTCCTCGACGGTCTACCCTTACTAGTAGTGTTACTCGGTCAAACACTTTGAAATTTCTCGTCTCCCACTTTCTCATGGCAATCTCTAACAAAATGGTCTAGAGAACTACACTTGAAACAAGCCTGATTAGTTCCCCAACATTCACCAGTATGTCGTCTACCACAATTTTGACACTCAGGTCTATCAGATCTCACGTTACCCATACTGGCCATCGAAGTATCTTGGACTTTAGGACCCGAATATGTTTTACCGCGATCTCGATGTGAATACCTAGTTGAAGCTGTCATTCGAGGATTCATTTCTTTAGACCTCTTTGATTGAGATCGAAAGGACTTACTCATCGACCTCTTCCCGGTATCTCGAGCTTCAATAGTTGCTTTTCTATTCTCTTTATTTAACTCCTCCACTTTACACGCTCTATCAACCAACACCACGAATTCATTTAATTCTAAAATTCCCACAAGCACTTTGATGTCCTCATTAAGTCCGTCTTCAAATCTTCTACACATCATTGCCTCGGTAGAAACACACTCTGTGCATATTTGCTGAGCCTAACAAACTCACATTCATACTCAGCTACCGTCATCTTGCTTCAACTCAAGGAACTCCTTCCGTTTTTGATCAACAAATCTCTAACTTATATATTTCTTTCGAAACTCTTCTAAAGAGAAATCCCATGTCACTCCTTCCTTTGGGACCACATATATCAATGTTTTCCACCAATGGTAGGCTGAGTCCTTTAGCAAAGATACGACACATTTTAAACTCTCCTCAGGTGTACAAGATAATTCATCAAACACCCGTATGGAATTCTCGAGCCAAATTCAACCCTCTTTGGATCATCATCGACCCTAGCTCTAAACTCTTCGGCCCCTTGTTTACGGATTTTATCCATCGGAGGTTTAATCACTCTTATCAAGTCAATTCCCTATGGGACTATGGGATCGGTTGTGATATAAGTGGGGGAGGACGGGGTTGAGCATTAGGATTTGCTCTAACAAAATCAGTATACCAGTCATTCATCATTCAGAGAAAGGCATCCTGAGCCTTGTCTTCTTAACTTAAAGTCTCATATCTACTTTGCACGGCCCCTTGTGCGGGAGCTGACGCTTTACTAGCAGCAGCATCAGCCGTAGCCCGTTCTGGATCCATTATTATATAAAAACCAAAACACAGTTTAGGAAGGTTAGGAGTCACCACACTATCATAATATATCTATGGCATGTATAGCTAGACTCATACACAACGCTACAGTAGTCCGAGAATCGACAAACCATAGTGATACCACTAAATGTAATGCCCTTTACCGGGTTCGACACTGGAACCGAGTACGAGGCATTACTAAAAAATAACACAACCATATCATACAAAATCGAGCCATAAAATTTCATTCCAATTTGAAACCTTTGCATAATATATCATACGATCCTTAAAATGGGCTTACGGGGCCCAAAACATAGTTTGGGAGTGGTCTGGGACCAAATCGAGAACTTAGAAAAATTTTAGAAATTTAGGTCAAAAATAGGGCACATGCCCATATGGGCAGGATGTGTGGTCACACACGTCCGTGTCCCCTACCCGTGTTGAATTATTGGAAAATTATTTTTCATTGAAAACCTACAGGGGTTTTTACACGGTCGAGCACACGCTCGTGTCCTTGGCCCGTGTCCTTAACACGACCTCAACATGCTCGAGTTCTCTCCCCGTGTGAAAAATTGGGATATTATGTTTATGACGTCAGCATGCAATTTTGGTCACACGACCATGGGACACTCTTGTGTGACCAGGCCGTGTGACATCCTTACTCTCTGAAAATTTCATTCAAAGTCTACACACCCTACACACAGGGCCGTGGTGGCTGGCCGTGTGGCCCTAAGTTAGGATATTTTCCAAGCCATCCATTACCCCAAAACGCATACAAACTTCACCATTTTTGAAACCACATATCATGAACTTTTTTAGGCATCTAAATACCTCACTTAACCATCAATCGTCCATTTCAACTTATCCACACACAAACACACCAAGCATTCCATGAATTACCTCATAATAGTCTATAAATAAACCAATATCATCATTGGCCAAGTCACATGGCCTTAATTATAAAATGACTTATCAAAAGACAATTGCCACAATATAGCAAAACCAACATGACACTTACAACACCACTAAGTCCCATACATGCCATAGTCCAAAAGAGTACATATTACAATACCAAAAGAGCATTGTGGATAGTGTGGCTGATCCTCTAACGCTTCCCGATCTCCTAGCTGGCTTGACTAATCTATAAAATAAGCAAAAAGAGAAATGAGTAAGCTTTAAGAAGCTTAGTAAGTCTATATGCAAATAATTAACATCATACCAACTCTTTTAATCACCAAAAATCATATCATCACATATCAACTTACCACATAACGTTACCAATATCATATAAATACCAAACACATCATTTACATAATCCTAAGTTTACATGCACCCATGCACACATATACGCTCACCCACATTTTCACTGGCTCATAAATACACCTGCACTTTCACATTACATAACCACACAAATCTCTTTTAGTAAGCTTTCCTGTTGAACTCTTCGGAATAATATTCAATACCCGGTGGTTTCAGCACATAGCTCCACCAACACATAATCAGGATCTCGTGTACACATGGTGAACTCTCAATATCACCCATGTGACCTAGCCATTAAATCTTGTAGCTTCTGTGTCTACATGGTGTCCAACACTCAGAATCACACATGCGACCTAGCTACATATAACAAAGCTCTCGTGTCTACATGAAGTACCTTCAGTAACATACATGCAATCTAGCTATTTTAAATCGGTAGCACTCGAGTACACATGGTATACACCCAGTAATAAGCATGTGACCTAACTACTCATAAAATTATCATCTCGTAGCTCTCTTGTACACATGGTGTCCTACCCTCGAAAACACACATGTGACCTAGCTACACATTTTCCGTATCTTTCGTTTTTCTAAGGTTTAATCGAGGACACCGAATTTCAATAAGTCACCAAATCATAGAAGTTATCCAACATTATCCGTAACATACAATAAATTATATTTATGGAATTAAAATCGATGTATTACTTACATATAAACTTACCTCGATAACAAAATGCGATAATTTATAATTTAGTCCGAAACCTTGCCCTTGCCTCGGTCAAGGTCGATTTCCTATCTTCACAATCTATAACGACACATTTAGCTCATTTAATCACTATATTATTCAAAATAGTCCAAAATCTTCTTATAGCAAATTTTTCAATTTGACCCTTAACTTTCTCAATTTTACACTTTAGTCCCTAGGCTCGGTTTATGATTCTCATTCAATTTTCATACATTTCAAGCCTAGCCAAACCACTTTTCCTCTTATAACAGCCCCCAATTTCCATCATTTCACAAGTTATGCACACTACATTTCATCTTTTACAATTTAGTCCTTTTTACAATTTTCACCAAAAATCACCTAGTAGAAGTTGTTCATCACACTTTATACTTTCATATTCTACCACTAGCCATCAAAATACATGCATGTCATTCATGGGTAAAATTTTAAACATCAACCCTAGCTTGAAATAGTGGTAAAAATAGCGAGCAAGTTATGAAGATTTCAAAAATACGAAGAATATGAAAAATAGGGCTAGAAACCACTTACAATCAAGCTTGGAATTGAAAGAAACCCTAGCTATAGCTTCTTGCTAGATTCAATCAAGGGAAGAAGAGTATGGACACATTTTTTGCCTTATTTTCCCTTTTTATTTCTTTTATTAACTAATGACCAAAATGCCCTTCATTAAAAACCTTCAGTATTCCACCCTTCCTTGGGCATTTTTGTCCAAACAAGGTTAAAATGGTTTAATTATCATATAAGGACCTCTAATTTAAAATCTCAATTGAATCAAGTACCTTTATGGATTAAAACCCATATTTTTCACTTATTGCAATTTAGTCCAACCTATCAAATTGGACATGCAAATAATAAAATTCATGCACCAAAATTTCACATAATTATTCAAACACCCAATAAACATCAAAACTTAATCGAAAAAATATTTTAGACTTCGGATTCATGGTTTCGAAACCACTATTCCATTCGGCCCCTAATTCGGACTGTTACATGTATAAGGGACAATATGTATGCTATTGACTGGTTTGGTTATGATTAATGATACCAATTAAAATGTTTAAAATTTTTTATTGTTTTGAAATGAAACCTCCGGTAATGCTCCGTAACCCTTTTCTGGCGACAGATATGGGTTAGAGTGTTACAAACCCCTTGAATTATTTGCGACTTTCATAATGCTCCATACTATGAGAATGATTTTATTGATGAAACTAATCTAGAATATTTTCAAGATATAGATATGGATAGTATTATGAACTTTTTGACTAAAGGGTGGGGTGAATGGAAATATCACGTTGGTAACAATTTTTCAATATTTTTTCATCAAGTAATTATGTTTCCTAAGGCTAAGATGTGGATTCAAGTTTTTTGCACACGGATAGTACATGCTTTAAATGTTTCTAATGTTAATACTTTTAGAACAATTTTACTCTATGTTATTTTGCAAAAAAAGCAGGTTTGCATCAGTAAATGGATCCACCAAAACATGAAGAGATGCATTAGTGTCCAGAAGGTAGGAGTTTTCTTTCCACATCTAGTGAGAGCCTTATGCAAAACGACAAGTGTACCTATGACATCCATTGAGCAGTCGTTGAAACCTTCTAGAAGTATCATCGAAGACACCTTGTTCTAACAATACATTGAGCTATGAGCCAAACATATAAAAGATTGGAACAAGCGACATGAAGTAGAGATAGCAAGTAGCGATAGCTACACTAGCTTCATCCTAGAGGTTGACACAAGCTCAACGAGAAGTTGGTGAGAGTAGTCATCCAAAGCTAGATTGGATGATTCAGTGGATGCAAGAATTGGGATAAATTTTTTAAGAATTTGCTAGGCAAAACAACATTCGTGTCCCTAATTATACACGTAACATGTTTGGGCCAACAAATATAGAACAAGAAAAAAAGGGGGGCAAGATAACAAGGAGGATGAAAGAAGTGAGGAGATAGATTTTGAAGAGGATGATTGAACATTTTTATTTTTGGAAAGACTTGTATTAATTTTTGGATATTTTTAATTTTAACCTCGTAGGGGTAGGACTCACAGTATTTTTTATTTTTTATTGCATTTTATTTAAGTTTCTATGTAGGAACCCAACACGAAGGAGACACAAACAATTCGAGCTTAACACGATCAAAGGAGAAAGCACCCACCATTAGTAGTTGGAGCGACCACCATCAATCGAGTAACATCTTTCCTTATCTATTTATGGGCTACACATAGAGGAAAATAAATCAACTAAAGTATGAGGGGTAACATAGAAAACTTTTGTATTTTCAATTTCTGCATTTTTCTTTGATTTTTTCTTCTCCTTGGTGTGCTTGAGCTTGTAGAAATACAAGTGATTTGTTAAGAGCGTGTACATAGGTTGTTTGTGTTTACAAATAAATTTGGCATGATGGTAGGGGATTTAAAATTTTTTATTATTAGACTAATAAAGTTGTATATGTTACACTAGAAATATGCATTAAGTAATCAACTGTATCAAGTGATATTAAAAATACAAGGTAACAAGCATGCTAGTACGAAGGATAAATAATTGAATTTGTATTTGTTTGGTTGATTAAGTTTGTGCATGTTGAGATATTTAGGGATGACCTAAGACATTATTTGAAACACATCCAGAGCCAAAAAACTGACCTATTTGTACTTCCCCTTTAATGCAAAATTTTGAGCCTATTGACATTTTTTGATGAGCCTCATTGCAGATATTGAGCTTGAAAACATTAATTTGTAGTTGTCCTTTTTCTTTGGTCCTACATCTCACGACTATAGACTTTTGGCCATACGTATTGAAGGTTAAGTAGTACATCATGGCAGAGTTTGTAAAAATAGAGTGAAATAGTAAAGATTGGTGTGATATAGGAATTATAAGTTAGCCTAATGTGTGAAACAAAAAGAAAAATCCAAAAGAAAATTAGTACGAGTAGAAAATGTCCTAAACTAGCGAAATGCATTCATTAATGAGATGCATTGAAAAAGAGGACAGTGGCACAATCACAAAAGAAAGAAAATCTCGTTTGTTAGTGCACAAAAACTCATAAGGCTAGCTGTAGTTACTATGTCATGCAATGGCTTCTTATATATAGAGAGACAAGGAAGGTAAGAGAAGGAGAAATAAGGCAGTGAGCGGGTAAGGGTCAATAAGCGGGGAAGAATAGGGACCAATACATTGTGTCAAACTGTTTTCGTATTTGTAACCCTTTTGATGCTTTATATCTTTGAGTTCCATATCTGTCTTGAGCCTTAGAACGTTACAAGTTGAAAAGTCCTATAGGACCTAAATATAATGGACATCATAGTAAACATATGCATAAATGACTTTGTATTCTGGTAAGATTATCAAAGTTATAACAACCCAATTTTGACCCAAATTGGAGCAGTGGTTTCGGGACCACGAATTTGAGTCAGAAAAATATTTTAAATTTTATTATTAGTGTTTACGATATAGGACTATGCGTGTGTGAAAATTTCGTGAGCTAATTTTATCGTTTGGGTATTTAATTTGACAAAAAGGACTAAATCGCATGAAATGCAAAAGTATTGGTTTAATTGTTAGAAGTGTTTATTGAATAAAGAAAGAAACATGTGGGTCCTTACATGTCAAATACACCATTTTTCTTTATTTGTGGATGGATAATGATGGACAAAAGATAGTGGAATTTTAATGGATTGATAAAAGTTATATTATTAAATTATATGTTATTATATATTAAATAAAAGAAAACCAAATTTTCCACTCATCTTTTCTTCTTCATTGCCGAAAGTTAGACTAAAATATAAGGTTCTTGAGCTTAGAAGCGTTCGGCCCTTACATGTCTTGATTGAGGTATGTTTTGAGCTCCGTTTTTGATAATTTTTACGTTTTTGAAATCGTTGCTTTGAAATGTACAAAGCCCATGTTCGAATTTTTTTTATTTTGGTGATGATTTCATGTTCTTTCATTTTGATATCTTGATGAAAATTTAATGAATAAGGACTTGTGTGCATAAAAGAAAAATTAGGTGGCTTATGTGTGAGTGCCAAATTGTTGATGTTCTTTTAATAGGAAGGATTTATGATGCAATTAGCCCTAAAAGAAAGATAGTGGCCGACCAATTGCATGTATGAAAGCAATTTTGTTTTCATTTCTTTTATTTAGTTGGTGAAGTTATTTGTTTAGAAAATAATTATAAAATGAAATATGAATTTAATAAGAGCCAATGGGTGATAAAAACAAAGTATTTTTGTTCATTCTTTCTTCCATAGCCGAAACACTAAATAGAAAAGAAAAAGAGAAAAGGTTTGGAGGGTCGGGTACTTGTTGAAGCTAAATCAAAGGTATGTTTGATGTTAATTCTTGAAAATCTTGTATAATTCGAGTTGTCATCTAGTAGTGTAGCTAGCCAATGGCTTAAATTTTGTTAATTGGGGAAACATTTCATTCGGCCATGGATGTTTTGTGATGATATATTCGGCTATGACTTGTAATGTGTTATAATTTGAGTGTTTAATGTTTTGATGAATAAATGGTTGTTAAATGAGTTTTAAGCTTGTTAAATTTTGAATTAAATTGAAGTATGTGCATTCGGCCATGGTTAAAAGGCATAAGGTTTTGGAGTTTTGTTGTTGTAAAATGGAAGATAAGCTATGAATTTAGTAATGTTTGATAATTTTTGACTTAAGTGGCTACTTATTAATCGGCTATTATGGTAGGTTGAGGAACCTCAACTTAGATGTTATAATCGGTCATTGAGATGATTAAAAATGTTGTAAAAAAAATGTGTTAATGAAATATGTACAAATATTTATTTGATTGATATTCGGCTTATTAGTATATGTAAAATTTATTGAAGTGTGAATTTTGTATGTGCACTAAAGATTAGATGTGTATTCGGCTATAGCATGATATTAGAGAAAAAAAATGTTTAAATATTAATTTTTGTATATATGTGCGCCAAGCATGATAGTGAGTAATGATTTGGGTAATAGTTGGGTATTAAGATGTTAAAGAATGGTTTAATTGAAGTACATTGAAATGGTCGATTGAGGCTTATGATGTGTATGATTTGAATCTTGAGTTATATATATACTATAATGCCAAATATGTCTTGTTGTGGGAGACGGTTTCATTTGATGAATTATAATATGTATAACGTCTATTATGAGTTATGTGTATAAGTTGAAAGTGACGTAAAATATAGTGAATAATGTTACTATATTTTAATTAGTAATTGCCGAATGTGACCTAGAAATAGTAAGTGGAAATTGTTGTGAATTGAGGGTAATAACCGATTGTGATTATTGTAGATGATAGTAAAAGTTAGTTAAATGTGGCTAATAGGGCGTAATTAGTTTTCTTATTGCATTCGATCAAGGGTATGAATAATTGAGTAATAACAAGTTAAAATTTGTTTAATTAAGCTCAAGAGCTTAAGGGGGAAAACTCGGATCAAGGAAAAACGAAAGTGGCCGAGTAGTCGAAATTGTCGTACGATAACAGTCGAGGTAAGTTCATAAGTGTTTGAGCTTGATTCTTTTTATATGCCTAAGAGTTAAATTAATATGGCAAAGAGAATGTTAATTTTATTTAGCTAATGTGCCGAATATGTATTGATTTAAGGCTATAAGCCGATTGTGGCTAGTATGCTTAAGTTGGATGTGAAATAATAACACTGCTTACCAGTGTAAGTAATTAAGCTTTTACGAGAACAGAGTTGGATGTGAAATAATAACGCTGCTTACCAGTATAGGTAATTAAGCCTTTATGAGAATAAAAATGAGTGTGTGAAATGAAAATAAGAGTATAATATGTTGTATAGCCGAATGGCAAATTTATGCAATGAAAATGATGCTTTGCTATGTGTTAAGGCCGGTTGGCAAGTTATGAAATTAAATAATGTAAATATTATGTACTTATGATCAAATGATGATAAGCTTTTGTTAATGTGTTTGTGCTATGTGTGCATTTATGTATGGAATTAAAATAGCACTATGTGTGCGTATATGTATAAGATGGAAATGGCACTACATGTGCGTATATGTATGGAAGAAAATGGCACTATGTGTGCATGCAATTGTTAATTAAATATGGAGGTGCACTGTGTGTGCGAATAAATAAGAAGCACTATGTGTGCGATTCAGTTAACCAAGCACTATGTGTGCGAAATTGGTTGTCGAGCACTAAGTGTGCGAGTTCAATTCTGTTTCGAAATGAATTTGCTACATTGTTGAGATAGATGTGGTAAGTAAATATGGATTGACTACAGTACTGCATTATTCGGGCCTTTGGCCTAGCAAGCTTTAAGCTGGTGATTATTATCGGGCTTCGAGCCTAGCAGGCGTAAAGCCGGTGAATAAATATCAGACTTTAAACTCTAGCAGGCTTTGCGCCGGTGACAAATTCAGGTTATTACCTAGCAGGCTTTGTGCCGGTGAAATGATAAAGTCTAAGACTATGAGGCTATGTGTTATTACAACATTTGAACTCGTTCAATAAATTAAGTGGTCCAGGTATGTATAATGTATTTATTTATTGATTGTAGTTTCAGCTTCTCTATTGTTAATAGCTTTGACCACTTCATGGCTCTGCCATGTCTGTACGGCACTATGTGCTAACCTCTGCATATCAGTTCATATTCTGAAATTTGCTCAATGAGATTAAATTGACTGTATTGTGATGAAGGATTGTACAGGCGAACTGAAAATGGTATGGTATACTGAGAATGTTTCTGGTAAGTATATTTATGATTGGTATGTGGGTTGTATACAAAGAGTAAACTAACTGATTAATGATAAGTGATAATCAATGATGTATAAATATAGTATTTGGTGAATATTGTGAGAACAACATGATTTGGAATAAGTCTTTGATTTTTGATGACATTGAAATTATCAGTCTATGCTTATGTTGCATAGCTATGTGTTCTTACATGATGAATGAAATGATTTGGTATTGCTTTAATAAGCAATAACTGTAAATGAGTAAATTTAGCCCAGACAGCTTTGGGTTATAGCAGTGGTGTAATTTTGAAAATACACTAAAAATAGTGGGAGATAAGTTATAGACTGAATAAAATATGGAATTAAAGCCTAATGAATCTAGTTTCTCATAAAAGAAATCGTGAAAGCAAAATAATTGTCTATAATGAGATATTTGAAGTTGGGTGAGATAGAATCAGAATGACTCTGAAATCCCCTGTTTTGTTTTGAGAAAATCACTATAAATTGTACAAAAATATCCATGAGTTGTAATTTATATTCTTGGAATCCTTAATGAGTTTATTTTCAAGAGAAATAGACGAGAACATTATCCGAGTCCTGAGCTATGAGATAATTGAACTTTAGTATAGAAGGGTTGGAACTGTCAGACAGTGAATTAGGAGTAAATTTGAGGAATAAACTGTACTAATTGGCATAGCCAAAAATTCTGAAAATTTTATGGTAGAAATTTAAATGAGTCTAGTTTCAAGAAAAATTAACGGAACATGATTTGGAGTTTCGTAGCTCCAGATATAAATAATTTAGTGACTATTGCGCAGGAAGACAGCTTGTAGTAAACTTGTGATTGTGTTGTAAACATTGATAAAACTTGTTAATGAGTTGCTTATTGTTTTCATATGAACTTACTAAGCGCTTACTCCCCTTTCTTTCGAATATTCCCTAGGTTGTCAGGTTAGCTCAGGTTGGAGGCCATCAGAGATATTATCACACTGTCGAGTTTACGATAACGGCGTAAGTAAATCCAAGTGTTTTCCGAGTATATGGCATGTATAGGGTTGTAAAGTTGAGTAGGTAATATTATGATTTAGCCAAAGGTATTGGCTTATGATTAAGGTAGTATGTATTCTTATAAATTGGCCTATGTCGGTTAATAATGTTATGGACCTATATAATTATTCTTATGCTTGTATGTTATTATCTCTTGTGATGCGGTTCATAGCATGATTGTTAGCAATTTTTTTAAAAAAAAATAGCTTCTTGAGTGCTTGAGTGTCCCCGATTGGTCTCGGACCACCTTAAATGTATGTTTTAGGCCTCATAAGCCGTTTAAAGGACAGTATGTGTGTAAAGTGAAAAGTTTTAAATTATTCAAAAAAAATTTACGACCCAATTTTACATGATTGGTTGAGTTTAAGTCCGGTAGCACCTCGAACCCTGTTCCAGCATTGAATACAGACGAGGGGTGTTACATTTAGTGGTATCAGAGTTATGGTTTAGTCGGTTCTCGGACTAACATAGCGTAAGTGAGTCTAGCTATACATGCCATAGTATTACTCGTGATAGTGTGATATCTCTCGGCCCTAACAAAACTATTGGTTAAGACAGGAATGAGTTCCAACCGAGCAAATATTGATAGAGACAAGAGTAAAGTTGAGATAAATGAATCATGCTTGTGATATGCTAAAAATGGGAAAGGTATGAAAAGAAATTAATGATTCTTTTACATGAACTAGTATTCATTATGTGATATCCATAAGTTAAAGAATGTGGAAACATGGAATGAAATGAAAGTTAAGATGTGATATGCTCTTTCATGCATGTCAGTATTCACATGATGATACGTACCTAACTCATTTGGCTTAGTAATTATGAAGAGAAAATTTGTTTGAAATGACAGAATGTATGAATAAATGCTTTTATTTCATGATTAGTGATTAGTATATACATGAGGTTGACATTTATGTCTAGACTAATGAAGTCAAGATGCCGTAATGTTATGTTTTATAATATCAATTACAGAATCATAAAAGTCATAACAGCATGAAAGTTGTTATGAAGTATCAAATTGGGTGGAACGCAGAGAATGAGTACAATCGTTCACTAATGAATTGACGGAAAAAGACCATGGTTGGACCATGGCAATACATGGGATATGTGTGTCAGTGTAAGACATGTCTGGGACATGCATTGGCCTCATAGGTGCTAGTGTAAGACCTATCTGGGATAGGCATTAGCACGGGCAGAGCAGAGCTAGTATAAGACCATAGTTGGACTATGGCATCAAGTAAGCGATGTACTCAAAACCGTAAGACGTTCTCCAATTTGATAAATGTTGACAAGTGATTGAGACTAAATATGAGATCTTGATAAAACATTAACGGTAATTTGGGTAAAATAAAGGAAAGTTTGAATTGTGATAAATTCACTTATGTCTTGCTAACGTTCACGTGAAATAAAGTTGTATGTACTACTGAGATATGTGAAAATGTGTTCGTAACAAGTTGGAAATTTGAAATGTTTGGAAATTTGAAATGTTTGAGTATATATGTACTTTCGACCAGGTTACAGCTTATACATGAAATAATATGTGGATTATGAAACTATAAACTTGATAGTTGAGTTGATGTTATGTATTATACATGTGAATAGGAGATTTATATGTGTTTGAAATGGAAGTATAAATTCGGTTAAGTGATATGTGCATATGAAATCAAGAAAATGTGATTTTATAAATCAATGTAAAATTATTGATAAATTAAATAATTGAGAAAGTAATTGTTATGTGTATTTATGTGTAAGCTAAGATTTGGAGCTTTGTTACCCTCATCTACCTTAATTGGAAAATATTAATGCAAATCTTAAATGTTTGGATTGAATAAGTTCCTGAGTATGGAACTACAAAAGTTTGTGAATGGAAGATCAATAAGGGGATCAGAAAAGTCAATGAATCAACAAATAAAAATAGTGCTAATTGAAATATTGAAAAGTTCTGAAGATTTATTCAGACTATGCAACGTCACTGTTAAAGAAGAAGATAACTCAGATTAAATGACCTATTCAAGTATGTTATTTAGGGAAAAATATTAGCTAGAAGCTTTTCTGAATTGACTTCCGTTAATGAAGGGATAATGTGAAAATTTCTAATGGCAGAATTAGACAGTTGATTAATGATTGAATTGTATTGATGGTTAAGTGCAATTATTATAGTTTCGATACTTCAACAGTATAGATCTGATCCGTCTCATGTGATTAGCCCATCCGAGATTGAAACTCAGTCTGATCTGACTTATGAGGAGAAACCAATTCATATTCTGGCTTGTGAGGTTAAAGAACTGAGAAATAAGAAAATTTCACTAGTGAGAGTGCTATGGCTAAAACACGGGGTCGAGGAGGCAACTTGGGAGCTTAAGGCTTTGATAAAAGAATATTACCCAAACCTATTCACCGGTAAGATTTTTGGGGACGAAAATTACTAAGGGGGAGAGAGTTGTAACAACCCGATTTTGACCCAAATCAGATTGGTGGTTTCGGGACCATGAATCCGAGTCAAAAAAATATTTTAAATTTTATTTTTGGTGTTTACGATATAGGATTATACGTGTGTGAAAATTTCGTGAGCTAATTTTATCGTTTGGGTATTTAATTTGACAAAAAGGACTAAATCGCATGAAATGCAAAAGTGGTGGTTTAATTGTTAGAAGTATTTCATGAATAAAGAAAGAAACATGTGGGTCCTTGCATGTCAAATACACCATTTTTCTTTATTTGTGGATGGATAATGATGGACAAAAGATGGTGGAATTTTAATGGATTGATAAAAGTTATATTATTAAATTATATGTTATTATATATTAAATAAAAGAAAACCAAATTTTCCACTCATCTTTTCTTCTTCATTGCCAAAAGTTAGACTAAAATATAAGGTTCTTGAGCTTAGAAGCATTCGGCCCTTACATGTCTTGATTGAGGTATGTTTTGAGCTCAGTTTCTGATAATTTTTACGTTTTTGAAATCGTTGCTTCGAAATGTACAAAGCCCATGTTCAAATTTTTTTTTATTTTGGTGATGATTTCATGTTCTTTCATTTTGATATCTTGATGAAAATTTAATGAATAAGGACTTGCGTGCATAAAAGAAAAATTAGGTGGCTTATGTGTGAGTGCCAAATTGTTGATGTTCTTTTAATAGGAACGATTTATGATGCAATTAGCCCTAAAAGAAAGATAGTGGCTGACCAATTGCATGTATGAAAGCAGTTTTGTTTTCATTTCTTTTATGTAGTTGGTGAAGTTATTTGTTAAGAAAATAATTATAAAATGAAATATGAATTTAATAAGAGTCAATGGGTGATAAAAACAAAGTGTTGTTGCTCATTCTTTCTTCCATAGCTGAAACACTAAATAGAAAAGAAAAAAAGAAAAGGTTTGGAGGTTCGGCTACTTGTTGAAGCTAAATCAAAGGTATGTTTGACGTTAATTCTTGAAAATCTTGTATAATTCGAGTTGTCATCTAGTAGTGTAGCTAGCCAATTTTGTGATGATATATTCGGCTATGACTTGTAATGTGTTATAATTTGAGTGTTTAATGTTTTGATGAATAAATGGTTGTTAAATGAGTTTTAAGCTTGTTAAATTTGAATTAAATTGAAGTATGTGCATTCGGCCATGGTTAAAAGGTATAAGGTTTTGGAGTTTTGTTGTTGTAAAATGGAAGATAAGCTATGTATTTAGTAATGTTTGATAATTTTTGACTTAAGTGGCTACTTATTAATCGGCTATTACGGTAGGTTGAGGAACCTCAACTTAGATGTTATAATCGGTCATTGAGATGATTAAAAATGTTGTAAAAAAAATGTGTTAATGAAATACGTACAAATATTTATTTGATTGATATTCGGCTTATTAGTATATGTAAAATTTATTAAAGTGTTAATTTTGTATGTGCACTAAAGGTTAGAGGTGTATTCGGTTATAGCATGATATTAGAGAAAAAAATGTTTAAATATTAATTTTTATATATATGTGTGCCAAGCATGATAGTGAGTAATGATTTGAGTAATGGTTGGGTATTAAGATGTTAAAGAATGGTTTAATTGAAGTACATTGAATTGGCCGATTGAGGCTTGTGATGTGTATGATTTGATTCTTGAGTTATATATATACTATAATGCCAAATATGTCTTGTTGTGGGAGACGGTTTAATTTGATGAATTATAATATGTATAACGTCTATTATGAGTTAAGTGTATCAGTTGAAAGTAACGTAAAATATAGTGAATAATGTTACTATATTATAATTAGTAATTGCTAAATGTGACCTAGAAATAGTAAGTGGAAATTGTTGTGAATTGAGGGTAATAACCGATTGTGATTATTGTAGATGATAGTAAAAGTTAGTTAAATGTGGCTAATAGGGCCTAATTAGTTTTCTTATTGCATTCGATCAAGGGTATGAACAATTGAGTAATAATAAGTTAAAATTTGTTTAATTAAGCTCAAGAGCTTAAGGGGGAAAACTCAGATCGAGGAAAAACGAAAGTGGCCGAGTAGTCGAAATTATCGTACGATAACAGTCGAGGTAAGTTCATAAGTGTTTAAGCTTGATTCTTTTTATATGCCTAAGAGTTAAATTAATATGGCAAAGAGAATGTTAATTTTATTTAGCTAATGTGCCGAATATGTATTGATTTAAGGCTATAAGCCGATTGTGGCTAGTATGCTTAAGTTGGATGTGAAATAATAACACTGCTTACCAGTGTAGGTAATTAAGCTTTTATGAGAATAGAGTTGGATGCGAAATAATAACGCTACTTACCAGTATAGGTAATTAAGCCTTTATGAGAATAAAAATGAGTGTGTGAAATGAAAATAAGAGTATAATATGTTGTATAGCTGAATGGCAAATTTATGCAATGAAAATGATGCTTTGTTATGTGTTAAGGCCGGTTGGCAAGTTATCAAATTAAATAATGTAAATATTATATGCTTATGATCGAATGATGCTAAGCTTTTGTTAATGTGTTTGTGCTATGTGTGCATTTATGTATGGAATTAAAATAGCACTATGTGTGCGTATATGTATAAGATGGAAATGGCACTATGTGCGCGTATATGTATGGAAGAAAATGGCACTATGTGTGCGTGCAATTGTTAATTAAATATGGAGGTGCACTGTGTGTACGAATAAACAAGAAGGACTATATGTGCGATTCAGTTAACCAAGCACTATGTGTGCGAAATTGGTTGTCGAGCACTAAGTGTGCGAGTTCGATTTTGTTTTGAAATGAATTTGCTACATTGTTGAAATAGATGTGGTAAGTAAATGTGGATTGACTACAGTACTGTATTATTCGGGCCTTTGGCCTAGCAAGCTTTAAGCTGGTGATTATTATCGGGCTTCGAGCCCAGTAGGTGTAAAGCTGGTGAATAAATATCAGACTTTAAAGTATAGCAGGCTTTGTGTCGGTGACAAATTTAGGTTATTACCTTGCAGGCTTTGTGCCGGTGAAATGATAAAGTCTAAGACTATGAGGCTATGTGTTATTACGATATTTGAACTCGTTCAATAAATTAAGTGGTCTAGGTATGTATAATGTATTTATGTATTGATTGTAGTTTCGGCTACTCTATTGTTAATAGCTTTGACCACTTCATGGCTCTGCCATGTCTGTACGGCACTATGTGCTAACCTCTATATATCAGTTCATATTTCGAAATTTGCTCAATGAGATTAAATTGACTATATTGTGATGAAGGGATTGTACAGGCGAACTGAAAATGGTATGGTATAATGAGAATGTTTCTGGTAAGTATATTTATGATTGGTATGTGGGTTGTACACAAAGAGTAAACTAATTGATTAATGATATGTGATAATCAATGATGTATATATATAGTATTTGGTGAATATTTTGAGAACAACATGATTTTGAATAAGTCTTTGATTTTTGATGACATTGAAATTATCGGTCTATGCTTATGTTGCATAGCTATGTGTTCTTACATGATGAATGAAATGATTTGGTATTGCTTTCATAAGCAATAACTGTAAATGAGTAAATTTAGCCCGGACAGCTTTGGGTTACAGTAGTGGTGTAAATTTGAAAATACACTAAAAATAGTGGGAGATGAGTTATAGACTGAATAAAATATGGAATTAAAGCCTAATGAATCTAGTTTCACATAAAAGAAACCGTGAAAGAAAAAGAATTGCCTATAATGAGATATTTGAAGTTGGGTGAGATAGAGTCAGAATGACTCCAAAATCCCCTGTTCTGTTTGAGAAAATCGGTATAAATTGTAAAAAAAAAATCCATGAGTTGTAATTTATATGCTTGGAATCCTTAATGAGTCTATTTTCAAAAAAAATAGACAAGAACATTATCCGAGTCCTTAGCTATGAGATAATTGAACTTTAGTACAGAAGGGTCGGAACTGTCAGACAGTGAATTAGGAGTAACTTTGAGGAATAAACTGTACTAATTGGCGTAGCCAAAAATTCTGAAAATTTTATGGTAGAAAGCTAAATGAGTATAGTTTCAAGAAAAATTAACGGAACATGATTTGGAGTTTTGTAGCTCCAGATATAAATAATTTAGTTACTATTGCGCAGGAAGATAGCTTGTAGTGAACTTGTGATTGTGTTGTAAACATTGATAAAACTTGAGTTTCTTATTGTTTTCATATGAATTTACTAAGTGCTTACTATCCTTTCTTTCCCATATTCCCTAGGTTGTCAGGTTAGCTTGGGTTGGAGGCCGTCAGAGATATTATCACACTATCAAGTTTACGATAACGGCGTAAGTAAATCCAAGTGTTTTTCGAGTATATGGCATGTATAGAGTTGTAAAGTTGAGTAGGTAATATTATGATTTAGCCAAAGGGATTGGCTTGTGATTAAGGTAGTATGTATTCTTATAAATTGGCCTATGTCGGTTAATCATGTTATGGACCTATATAATTATTCTTATGCTTGTATGTTATTATCTCTTGTGATGTGGTTCATAGCATGATTGTTAGCAATTTTTTTTTTTAAATAGCTTCTTGAGTGCTTGAGTGTCCCCGATTTGGTCTCGGACCACCTTGAATGTATGTTTTGGGCCTCGTAAGTCATTTAAAGGACAGTATGTGTGTAAAGTGAAAAGTTTTAAATTGTTCAAAAAAAATTTACGACCCGATTTTACATGATTGGTTGAGTTTAAGTCCGGTAGCACCTCGAGCCCTGTTCCGGTGTTGAATACGGGCGAGGGGTGTTACAAAAGTACTTGTATGATTTGTTGATGGATCCCTACAAGTAAGACCCTTAATACTTGTATATTTCGTAACATACTAAACTTAGGTGTTTGTGTTCAAGAGTGGTAGGTCAATTGCTCATTATGTTAAAGTTGTTAGTCATATAATGCCTAAGTGATATGCTTTGAAGTCAATACTTGTATGATATTTGCTCAAGATTGGCACTTTAATTTCTTGTTTCTGTTTATGTTGCTTTAGGACAATAAATGACTTAAGTGCAGGGGAATTTGATCTGTCGTAATTCAATTTAGTAGATTAAACTAGTTTTCACATTTAAGGAGCTTGAATACAAGCACTTTCGTTATGTTTTAGTTAAGTTTTCATAATTTTATTTACATTCAATAAAATGTGAAAAATGAGTCTTTTATTAACCTTAGGGTCTGAACGAGGCCTAAGGGTGAGCTAACGCACTTTGTGTGAAACACCCCTAACCCGTATCCATCGCCAGAGTGGGTTACAAGGTATTACTGGACTTGTAACACAATTCATAACATTCATTTTCATACATTTATTAATAACCAACAATCATCATTCATATACACTCATATCATCCTTTAAACCAGCATACGAGGCTTTAAACATGCATTCAGGACTAAACTGATAACCTATGAATGTTTAGGAAAAACATAGAAAAATTCTCAAAACAGGGGACACATGCCCTTGTGAGCAAGCCGTGTGTCTCACACGGTCAAGAGACACACTCGTGTCTCAGGCTGTGTGGACATTTGAAATGGGATCACATGGCCATGTCCCAGCCTCTATCCTACCTCGTGTAACTCTCTAACTTAGGTCACACGGCCGACCACACTCTCATGTGTCTAGCCTGTGTGCCTATTCAAAATGGCCCCACACGCCTGTGTTGTAGGGTATACTGACTTCTGCCACACGACCAATCACACGCCTATGTGTGAGGCTGTGTGTAGCATACTAACTTGTTTCTGAATGCAACACCAGGGGACACATGGCCGCATACCATGACCGTGTGTCACACATGACTGAGACACACGCCCGTGTCTCTGCCCATGTGAACAAAAATAGGCTATTTATAAAGCCATTTTGCCACCCAACTTGCACATACCTTCACAAGCTCAATTGGTACCATTTTAAGACATCAATAGGCAACCAAACAACAGCAGTTAATACAAGATCATGTCATTTTAAAACCAACCATTTTGATACTCAATTCATATATCCAACACCTATAATTTTAACCATTTGCACAATTACATTCCATCATCAAACTTGCCAAAACATACCATATCGTATATATTTATACACAACCAAAGCATTATGGCAAATTAAGCCAACTCACATGGCTTAAACTCATACCAAAACATATAAGCTTTTCTAGCTAAAGTGACCAAAATTATCATCTTTATAACTAGCCTTTACATGCCATATTTACACATTTCATATAGATCAAAACTACCAAAATTTCAACTGGATAGTATGATGCGAGTCTCCGACGTCTTCCGAATCGAGTGAGCTTCCAAATATCGATAAAACATAATAAAGAAAAATGGAGTAAGATATACAGCTTAGTAAGCCCATATAATATAGAATTTGACTTACCATTTATATACAATCAATACAAGTAAACATATAAAAAAAATCAACTTGTCAAATGCTTATACACAAATGTTCTGTAACAGCCAATTTTGAGTCTGATCAGAATGAGTTGTTTCAAGACCCCTTAACCGAGTCAAAATATTTATTTTATCATTTTATTTCTGTCTACAGCATGATAGAATTACTATACAAAATTTTCGTAAAGAAATTTTACCGTTTGAAAAGCTAATTCGGTAAAAAGGACTAAATCGCGTAATGCGATAAATATGAGTTCTATTGCATAAGTGGCTTAAATGATTATGGCTTTATTATTGGGAGCCCTTAAATTGATATTAGACTATTACTTTAGTTAATGGACAATAATGGATATCCATTACATGATTTTATTATTGTTTAAACAAGGTTGAATTTGTAAAATGATTAATAAGTTATTAATTAATAAAACAAAATAGAATTTTTGGCTTCATATTCTTCATGTTTGTGAAAAGTGAAGAAGAAATAAGGGTTTTATACTTTTAAACATTCAGCTAGCTTTAATTTTCAATTAAAGGTATGTTTTGCTTTAGTTTAATGATTTTTAAGCTTTCGAGCTTGTTACAGCTCAGTATAGCTAGCCCGTACCTCAATTTTTGAAATTGGTTATGTTTTGGAAATGTGGCATTGATGAATACTTATGTATTTTGATGTTTCTTGATAGATTATTGATGGTTGTTTATGGATATACAAGTTTTATAAAGTGATTTTTGATAAAATTGAGTAATTGGGATTAAATTGAAAAAGATAGAAACTTTGCGGCTAGAAATGTGATTAAGTGAAAGATATGGGCTTGTATGGAGTATAGGAGTATTCGGCTATATATATATGTTCATTGGGATTTTGAGTATTTTGGGTATTTATGAATTAGGGACTAAATTGTCAAAATGTGAAATACAATGGCTATTTTGCAAAATGGCTAAAATACATGTATTTAGACTAAATTGAATGTGTTAGTGAATAATTGAGGTAAATTTGAATTAATTTAGATCAAGACAAACAAATCTCGAAACTTGATTAGGGGAAACAAAAAGTAGATGAGTAGATATCGGGTATACGAGCTAAATCGAGGTAAGTTTGTATAATTAGAATTGAATTATAATTATGATTTAAATTGTTGTCTTGAATATTGAATGATTGTATAGATGAAATAAAAGATAGAAATGCCTATTGATTATATGTGTAAAGTGATTACTGAGTCCCGATTGAACTGTAGAAAGTCGTAGGATACAAGTGACATGTCATTAGGGCTACAAGTTGGTTGAGATCCTGCATTTGTTGCAGACTCACCATAGCTCGTGAGCTTACATGTTCAGCCTTCGGGCTTACCATTCAACCTACGAGCATACATGTTCAGCCTTCGGGTTTACCATTACCGACTCATGAGGAGCATATAGTACATTGCTCGAAAGAGCATATATGATGAATTGACAGATTTACATGTTTACATATATACACTGTGTGTATATCACCCGAGTATCCCTCGATGTTTCCAAAGGTTCAATGGACATTATACCGATGCGAAAATTAAGAAATACATGTTATAAAGATACAAAATGTACATGGTATGTATATATGTTATATGAATTACATGGACTACATGAACTACATGAATGATATATTACAAGTATACGATTACATGGTATATGTTGCATGGTTTAAAAAGGATTATGTGGTTCAAGTGTATAAATGCTATATAATGACTTGATAAATAAAATATATGAGTTATATGTATGAAATGTGACATGGTTTACATGATCTTATAAATAGAAGATGAAATATAATGTGTCATAAGTATGGAAAGGTACATGAATAATATGTTTGTTTCATCCTTTGAAGGAATGATTGTATTATTTAAGTGACTTGTATGATTTAAGTGACTAACATGTGGTTGAATGATTTGAATAGGCTATATGAGCATATAAGCTAGTTGTTATTGCTTTAAATGCTTATTGATACTTTGGTAAGTTTAATTCTATATTATACCAGCTTACAAAGCTTTTAAAGCTTACTCCGTTTATTTTCCGGTGTTTTATAGATTCAGAAGCTAGCTCAATTTTGGACGAAGTCAGAGATTGCAATCACACTATCCAAGTAAGCTTTTGGTACTTTTGGATCTTTGTAAATGTCGTAAATATGGCATGTATAGGCTAGTTTATAAGTTGATGTATATGGCTATCTATGTTAATGAATGTGGTATGAATTTGGTACATAATCAAGCTATGTGATATGGCTTGATATTGAAATGGATGTTTTGCTATGAAGACTTATATGATATGTCTTTTATATAGTAATTTGATAATGATACATAGCTTATGTGATGTTTGAATATGGTTTATTGATAGGTTTGAATATAGTTGAATTGGTAAGTTTGAAATAGGTATGAAATGATCATTTTGGTATATGCTTACTTGTGAATTTTGGTAAGGTATCTAAATAGTTGACATGATTTTGAATGAGACATGAATTATATTTATATTTGAAATAGAATGGATTCATGGATATTGGTATATGTTTGAGTTGGAAATGGTCTTGTTTTAGACAATTATGAAATGGTATATGATGTGTTTTGAATTGGCTGAACTGGTTGATTGTTTATGTCTATAAATGTTATGTAATTGATGTTTTAGGTACATAACCTAATGGGGTGTGAAAATGGCTTAAACCAAGCCTATTTCATGCCACACGGTCAGAGCACATGGGCATGTGACTAAACCATGTGACCCCTGCATCTTAGTTAAATTGGTTAGGTTGCCAAACGGTGTAATAGCCCAATACAGGGCCTAAAAGGAATAGTGGTTATGTAACCACAAATCTGAAGTCAAAATATTTATTCTAATTGAGTTTTATAATTTATTTTGTGTTTGCAATATTTTGTGAAATTTTTGTTACAAAATTTTATTGTTTGTTTGTCCAATTTGATAAATTGGACTAAATTGCAAAAGTAGTAAAATGTGCATTCTAGAAGGTAAAGGTGTTTAATTGAAATGAGTTCTATTTATATTTTTATGGTTTAAATTTTTATGAAATTATTTTGTAAAAATATCGTACGAAAATTTCTACGTTTGGGCACTCAATTTAGTCAAAAGGACTAAATTGTAAAAAGGGCAAAAGTTGAGTTCTACATGTTAGAGGTGTCCAATTGTTATGAAATTTTAAATTGAAGGTCCTTAAATGGTAATTAGACCATTGGTTAATTTATTGGACAAAAATGGACATGAAATGGGTGAAAAAGAATTTTTTTAAGTTAGGGGCATTTTGGTCATTTAATGATTAAATGAATTAAAAAATCAAATTAAAAGCCAATTTTTGCTCATCTTCTTCCTCAAGATGGCAAATAGCATGGAGAAACCATGTCTAGGGTTTTTCAAGCTTCCAAGCTCGATTGTAAGTCCGTTCTAGCCCCGTTTTTAATGATTTTTATGTTTTTGAAATCTCAGTAACATGATTTCTCTATTTCTACCATTTATTTGAGCTAGGGTTTGATTTAAAAAAATTGAACCATGTTGAATAATTGTTTATTTTGATTTTTTATGATAGATTATGAGGTTTTGAATTATGTTGAACAACTTGTGCTACTCGGTTTTAAGTGAAAACGAGTAAAATGACATAATCGGTAAAAATACCTAATGTTCATAAGTATACGTTAGAGTGAGAATTTGATGTTGTCATTAGTAAATAAATGATTAGCATGTTCTAAAACAGAAGAATTAGGAAAAAAGTTTAATTTTCGAGCTTTGGGGAAAAAGTGTAAATATGCAAAAGTTTAGGGGCAAAATTGTAATTTTTCCAAAGTTAGAGTTAAGGACTATTTTGATAAATGTGAGTATTAAATAAGCTAAATGTGTTATTTTAGATCAAGAAAGATGTGGAATCGACCTTGATTGGGAAAATGAAAATATTATGGACTAAATTGCAAAATTTCTATATTTTCCACCGAGGTAAGTTTATATGTAAATAATGTATCGTTTTTATCTATGTTATAATATTTTGTTATTGTATGAGTTACGGTTGTGTATTGAATGCTCACTTGAGGTAAATTATGAATTGAAATTGAGTATGGGTGAATTGGTAAAATGTTGAAAAGTGAAGAATTTCTCGGTTGAACCTTCGGAATAGAACAGATATAAATGATCCGTTGTGAGAACACATGTGTAGTACTATGTGCAGGCTACTATGTGTTCAAGATGGTTTAGGTCACGTGTGTAGTACTAAGTACAGGCTACTACGTGTACCAGATGGATGGGTCGCATGTGTAGTACTATGTGCAGGCTACTGTGCGTACTCGATTATTTCGATCACGTGTGTAGTACTATGTGCAGGCTACTACGTGTATCAGATGGTATTGGTCACATGTGTAGTACGAAGTGCAGGCTACTATGTGCACCAATTAGCTTCGGCTGCAAGGGTGGTACTATGTCCAGGCCACCGAATATCTGTTACTATTCTGATATGTTCAACGGGAAAATCTATTAATTGTGAATTTATATGAAAATGTGGTGATAAGTATAAGAACATGAATATATGTGTTGTAAGCAATGTGCTCAATAAATGATCAAACTTTGGTATGTTTGATATGGTTAAGTGTTACTAAAAAAAATTGATACAAGGGAATATGTGAAAAAGGTGAAATTGGAAATATAGCAGTTTTGGACAGCAGCAGGGGAGTGAATTTGAAAAATCACCAAAAATGGTAGAAATTGAGTTAGAAGTGGAATGAGATATGAAATTAAATTTTATTGAATCTATTTTCATATAAAAGAAATAGAGCAAACAAAGAAATTTTTTATTTTGAGATATTTATATTTTTGTAAGACTGGTTCAGATTGATTTTATGATCCCCTGTTCTGAATTTTAAAAATCATTAAAAATTTCACAAAAATAGTTAAGGGACATAATTTATATGGTTGGATTCCTTATTGAGTCTATGTTCAAAAGAAACAAATGTGAACATCTTTAGAATTTTTTATAAAGAGAAATTGAAATTTTAGTGAAGAGTGATAAGAGCTGCTGAATCGCAAAATAGGGGAGACTTCAATGAATAAACTGTATTAATTGGCCCAACCAAAAATTCTAAAATTTTTATGGTAATAAGAAATATGAGTCTAGTTTCTAGTAAAATTTATGGATCTTAATTTGAAGCTCTGTATCTCCGGATAAAAATAATTTAGTGACTGGGACACGAATGGACAGCTTGTACTAATCTTAAGTAAATGATAATTTCATGTGAGATTAAGATTGTATAATTGTGGAGACATATTTTGGGATTTATAAATGCCATTAATAATGTATTATTATTGTTTAAATATTCACTTACTAAGCTATAATGCTTACTCCCTTCCCTTTCTTTTTCTTATAGAGTTTTAGATGTTAGCTCGAGTTGGAGGTCGCCGGAGATACTATCACACTATCAGGCTAAGGTTAGTATAAAAAAATTTCGAAATATTTATAAGTTTATGGCATGTATAAGGACTTGTATATGTATATATATGGTAAGGATGTGATTAGATTCTAAATTGAAAGAAATTTTATAAACGATTTTGTGTATTTGTAAGTGTACAAATCCAGTGATGCCTCGTACCCTATTCTGACATTGAACATAGGTAAGAGGTGTTACAAAACGGGTTAGACACACGGGCGTGTCTTGTACCTGTGGGCGTAAGTTAGTAGCTTCCAAATTTTTGCACAGCCTAGACACACGGGCATGTCTAGTGGTCGTGTGCACGAGTCAGTATGTATGCCCTATTTTTACACGGCCTGGACACATGAGCGTGTCTGGTGACCGTGTGAGGCACACGGCCTAGGCACATGGCCGTGTGACCCTATTTCAAAAATTTTCTTATGTTTTCCTATATCTTTCATATGTTTTCAAATTAGTCCCTATGATATGATTTGAGTTTTATAAGTCTGTTTATAGTATGAATTGATTTTGAATGCTTGAAAAGTTATTGAATTATGATGTTATATGCTACATGGTTGATACTACACTGTTCTAGGCTGTGTTTACAAGTCTAGTAATGCCCCTTACCTATTCCGGCGACGGTTACGGGATAAGAGTGTTACATTTTATTGGTATTAGAGCTACAATTTAGTCGATTCTAGGACTACTGTAGAGTATATGAGTCTAGCTATACATGCCATATATATAAACTGCGATAGTGTGATATCTCTTGACACCTTTTGAAATGTGTTTTATATAGTAAATGGATCCAAATCAAGCAATAGTCGATGATGTTGAAAGTAATGCGCCAGCTCCCGCTCAAGGGGCTGTGCCTACCGAATCAAGACCTGCTACGGGTAGTCAGGGAGCAGCTAAACAAGCTTTCGTCCAAATGATGTCTGAATGGTTTTCTAAGTTTGTTCGAGCAAATCCGGCTACTCAACAACCTCCACCCCTCCCAGTTCCCCAACCAAACCCTGAGATTATACGAGGTACAGATCCTTTGAGATTTAATAAACCATCTGTTGATAAGATACGAAAATACGGGGTCAAAGAATTTTGAGCTACAGTTAGTGATGATGTTGAAAGGGCTGAGTTCTAGCTTGAAAATACGATTAGGGTCTTTGATGAATTAGCCTGCACACCGGAAGAATGCTTGAAATGTGCAATTTTGTTGTTACGAGATGCTGCATATCAGTGGTGGAATACCCTAATATCAGTTGTTCAATGTGAAAAAGTTAACTGGGATTTCTTTTAGACCGAATTTCGAAAGAAATATATTAGCCAGCGATTCATCGACTAGAAAAGAAAAGAGTTCCTTGATCTAAAATAGGGCCATATAGCGGTAACTGAATATAAAAGAGATTTTATACGACTCTGTAAATATGCTCGTGAATGTGTATCTACTGAAGCCATTATGAGTAAACGGTTTGAGGTTTGGTTGAAGGAAGATATCTGATTGTTAGTCAGAAATCTCGAGTTGAAAGAGTTTGTAGTTCTGGTTGATAGGGCTTGTAAAGCTGAGGAACTTGCTAAAGAGAAATGAAAAGCTGATTTTGAATTGAGATAGACTAGAAAGAGATTTGCGAGTAAGTCGCACCAATCCAGATCGAAGAAATCTAAAGACTTTTATCCCCGTTCCACTACTTCTGCGGGTGTAACGATCAAAGATAGAGATGCTAGATCATATCATCCAAAGCCCCAAACAACCTCTACTGCTAGTGTGGGTAGTGTGAGAACTCCCAGACCTGATTGTAAACTTTATCACGGAAAGCACTTTGGTGAATGCTGATTGAAAAATGGAGCATGTTTTTGCGAGATTGTCTTGGAAGATCAGTAGCTGACAAGGAGCAATTAGTTAAAGTAAGCAACACTGTTACCAGAGGTAGACTGCCCCAAAATACTGGAAATCAAAGTGGAAATCATAGTGTTACAGGAGATGCTAATGTGAGATCTGAGACACGCGCACCTGCTCGAGCCTATGCCATAAGTGCGTGTGAGGAAGCCTTATCGCTTGATGTCATTATCGGTACTTTTTCTCTTTTTAACACTAATATAGTTTCAATGATAGACCCTGGATCAACTCATTCGTATATTTCTATGGAACTAGTGTTTAAAAAGGGTTTAAATGTAGAGTCTACAGAATTTGTAGTTAAAGTATCGAATCCATTAGGCAAGTCAATGTTAGTTGATAACATTTGTAAGAAATGTCCATTGATGACCTGGGGATACTATTTTCTGGCTGACTTGATGCTCTTACCGTTTGATGAGTTCGATGTGATATTGGGCATAGATTGGCTGAATATGCATGACGCGATTGTAAATTGCAGATGAAGGAGTATAGAGTTGAAATGTTAGAACGGTGAAATTCTTCGGATTGAATCTAATGATTCGAATGAATTACCGATTGTGGTATTTATTCTGCGAGCTCATAAATTTGTGAAAAAGGGCTGTGATGTGTACTTAGCGTATGTACTGGATACTAAAGTGTCAAAATTGAAGATTGAATCTGTACTAGTTGTTTGTGAGTTTCCAGAGGTATTTCTAGAAGAATTATCGGGTCTACCGCCGATCAGAGAAGTCGAATTTGGCATTGAGTTGTTACCAGGCACTACACCAATATCGATAGCTCCGTACAGAATGGCACCGACTGAATTGAAAGAGTTAAAAGTACAGTTGTAAGAATTAATAGATAGAGGATTCATGAGACCGAGCTTCTCACTTTGGGGTGCTCCAGTGTTGTTCGTCAAAAAGAAAGATGGGTCAATGAGAATGTGTATTGATTATCGACAGTTGAATAAAGTAACTGTAAAGAATAAGCATCCTCTACTGCGAATCGACGACCTGTTTGATCAGTTGAAAGGGGCTACAGTGTTTTCAAAGATAGATTTCAGATCAGGTTACTATCAGTTGCGGGTTAAAGACTCAGATATGCCGGAAACTACATTTAGAACACGGTACAGTCACTATGAATTCTTAGTTATGCCTTTTGGTTTGACTAATGCTCCTGCAGTGTTTATGGGTTTGATGAATCGTATATTCAGACCGTATGTAGACAGATTTGTTGTTTTATTCATTGATGACATTCTAATCTATTCACGTGAGGAGACGGAGCATACTTAACATTTGAGAATCGTGTTACAGACCTTGAGAGATAAGCAGTTATATGCTAAATTCAGCAAATGTGAATTCTATCTTGGGGAAGTGGGATTTCTCGGTCATATCATTTTAGCGGAAGGCATCAGAGTTGATCCAAGCAAAATATATGCAATTCTAGACTGGAAACCACAGAAAAATGTATCTAAGATTAGAAGTTTCCCGAGATTAGCGGGATATTATCAAAGACTTTGAAAGGATTTTCGATGACTGCAGTGCCGTTAACTCGATTACTTCAGAAAGATGTGAAATTTGAATGGACTGATAAGTGTCAATAGATTTTCGAGCAGTTGAAAGCACTGTTAACAGAAACATTGGTTTTAATACAACCTGAATTGGCTAAACACTTTGTAATTTATAGTAATGCATCGTTAAACGGACTTGGTTGTGTATTAATGCAAGATGGAAAAGTCATAGCTTATGCCTCCTAACAGTTAAAGCCACACGAGAAGAATTACTCGACTCATGATCTTGAATTAGCTGCAATAGTATTCGCGTTAAAGATTTGGCGATACTATCTGTACAGTGAGAAATGTCAAATATTCACAGATCACAAAAGTGTAAAGTATTTGATGTCATAAAGAGATTTGGATCTGTGACAATGGAGATGGCTTGAATTACTGAAAGACTAGGAGTTTGTGGTTGATTATCATCCAGGAAAGGCTAACGTTGTAGCTGATGCTTTGAGCCGAAAATCTCTATTTGCTTTGTGGGCTATGAACACTCAAATGATGTTATGTGATAACGAATCTATTCTAGCTGAGTTAAAAGCTAAATCAGTATTTTTGCAACAAATCTGCTGTAACACCCCAACCCGGCCTGGACGTTATGACCAGATCTGGCGTGTCACATGAACCTATAACTAAGTTTATGACCTTTTGCCTGTTATGACTTAGGTGTTATTTTATTGGAACAGCAAGTTTGTGAAAAGTCATTTAGTTAAGCCTTTAGATTATCCAATCGTTGAACTTGTTAAGTTTTGAAAACATTTTTAGGAGTTTGAAAAACCTGCTCAGCCTATAACTAACAGTTTCGATAAAATGTAAATCAACCCATTAAGGAAAATAAAACCAGTTAAGAAATTTAAATAGCGGCCTTATTACAATTAAAACCCAAAATAGCATAATAAAATACTTAGAATGAACGGAAACAAAATTTGTAGATGCTGTGCCCACTCTGAATCTCTCACAGCTCCAAGCCCACTAAGGTTGAGGGTTACCTGCAGAGATGAAATTAGGGGGTGAGTTTGACAACTCAGTGTGTAACATAATCTCAACTATAGGCCAAAACAGATCAAGCCTCAGAATCAGAGTTAATTGGGCCTTGGCCCATTACAGAAATCAGGTTGAGCCCATAAGCCCATAACAGATACAGATCAGATATAATATGCAAACAGAAAACCCAACCCAGATCCATCCATAACACCCCCGTACCAGCCTTACACTATGTGAGGAGACTACTCGACCCACCCAATCGCTACACACCACAGAATTTTGCAGCGAGGCTGCCAGATATTGTGATGAGGTCACCAGATATAGATATTGTGGCGAGGCCACCAGAACAGATATATATGTGGTGAGGCCACCAGAACAGATATATGTGGCGAGGCCACCAGATTGCAGCGAGGCTGCCAAAACGCTTCCTCCATCATAAAAGCCCATACCCCATGCAATAGATGTAAACATACTATAGCATGCAACATATAGCATCTCATGCATCAGATATATTCATATTAAGTGATAACTCATGCAGATACATAATATTATACATTTCGTACAGAATTGGCCCTAAGGGTATAATGGTCTTTTTACACCTAGGGGTATTTTGGTAATTTTCCATATTTAAGGGTATTTTAGCCCTTTTCTATATTTTCATAGATTTTATGCATGTTCAATTAATTATTAGCCCACAGATATCCACAGAAGTCCATTTAAGCTTAATTTCCAATTTCGCCCTTTTTAGCTTAAAACCCCTAATGGGCCCTACTGTGTCCATTGATGTCTTAAGCCCGTTAAGTCCAATTTTTAGGTTCAGATTACCAATTTAACCATATTATTATTAACCACGTCACTAGAAAGCCTTTAACAGTCATTTTACCGATTTGGGGCTCGGAAGCCCATTGGGCCCATCTTTGGCCCGTCGAAGCCCATCTTACCGAAATGCTCGAAATTGCACCTTCTGCAATTTCGCCACTGTCGATTCCCAGTTTGACCATAATAGAGTATTCGGTTACTCCTAGTTACTTCCAAGATTGATTTTTCGGCCACTTTCGGTCAGTTTTGGATTAGTTTCCGGTCATTACGGCCTTTGCCGTCCTAGTCTATGATGGAGATACGTTACACACCTGTTAGCTGTTGAAGTGTTGAAGAACCCACGTAAAAATAGCCTACAATTGAACACTAATGTATTAGCCTAAAACTCGATAACTAATAAGGCATAATCTTCTTACCAAAGTCGGCCAACTTGGCCTAAGTCCCTAAAAGCCTTTACCTTGCTGCCGAAATAAGAAGTAGGTCTAAATGAATCGTAGCCTTCAACTCCTCGTTTGATCACCTTTCCTTGCTATCCAATGCAGCAAAAGAATCAAACCATAGCATTAGAATTTTATAAACAAGGTCGACATGCCCCTAACGATCTAGGGGTTTCGGCTTTTCTTTATGATGTTGATAAACAAATGTACTTAGTGATTAGATCACTTATCGATGCTTCCACTCGAAGAATATTGCTTCCACGCTTCCACTAACTCAGATCTATACTAGATCTACAGTAAATCTAGCTCTAACGACACAAAAGTGGCTCTAGAGATATTCGGCTTTTGAATGGTTAGAAGGAGATGCTTTCGGCTTTTGAATAAGTGGTATGGTGTCCTTGTCGTTTCAACCAATAAAATGGGTGAGATGATTCGACAATAAGGGAGATGACAGGCAAGAAATTGGCTTATAGAAGAAATCAAGGAAAGAAGGAGAAGTTGGTTCTGGCAAGAAGAAACAAATGGAGAGGAGAAAACGTTTAAAGAGAAGAATAGGAGGAGAGGTATTTGATCAAAAGGGGTTCGGCAACTAGAGCAGAAAAGAAGGAAAAAGAAGAATTTGGAAGACCTAATTGCTAAGTAAAAAAATCGGAAAAAGAACCACAAAAAGAGCCTAAAGAAATCGGCACCAAAAGAGACCCTAATGCCGATTGTGCCTTACCTATGTTGCTTGCCGAATTTGCACCCAAGAGAGTCCCTTGGCCGGCCACTTTCATTCAAATTCAAAAGTCCTTAATTTGCTCCTTGATTCACTCCTATGACCGATTCAAATTTCACCCCAAGCAGAGTTCAACCCTGCTTTAAACTCTTACCTGTTCAAACACAAAAATTAAACACCACACATGCTCACTCTGGGACTTGAACCTTGGACCTCCAAGCCCACTTAGGCGCCACTTTTATAGCTCCTAAGTGGCATCATATTGCCACTCCACCACTGGCCAGCTTATGCCTCATTTCACACATATTTTCTTATCACACCTACTTTCAAGAGACCCCTATCTCCTAAGTCAAAAATACAAAATTTTGCCGAGTTTCTAACCAACACCTGGGCCTTCCATAGGCCCACTAACACTCCCCAAACATGCATCACAGACCCAGATACCAAAGTTCAAACATTTTATCAGATGAACAACAATCTAAGAGAAACCCGAAAATTAGGGCGTTACATCTGCGAAGCTTAGAAAGGTGACATAAAGTTGCAAGCTAAACGACTTCAATGTAAGTCTAATTCAAATTCTGAATTTAGTATTGGAATTGATGATTGTTTAATGTTCTGAAATAGAATTTGTATACCGAAAGATACGTAGCTTATTCAGAAAGTTTTACGTGAAGCACATGCTAGTCGCTTTTCTATTCATCTAGGCAGCAATAAATGTATAATGATCTGAAGCAATTGTATTGGTGGTCTAGGATGAAACAAGATATATCAGAGTTTGTATTAAGATGTTTGATCTGTCAACAGGTTAAAGCCGAACATCAAGTACCGTCAGGGTTATTACAACCAGTGATAATTCCAGAATGGAAATGGGGCAGAGTTACAATCGATTTCATATTAGGATTGCCCTTGACTCCGAAAAAGAAAAATGTAATCTGGGTTATTGTTGATCGATTAACGAAATTTGCTCATTTTATACCAGTATATACAGATTAGTCACTGGATAGACTAGCGGAATTGTACTTGTTAGAGATTGTATGATTACATGGTGTACCGTTGCCTATTATCTCAGATAGAGATCCGAGATTCACATCGAGATTCTAGAAGAAATTGCAAGAAGCTTCGGGAATGAAATTGAATTTTAGTTCAGCATTTCACCCTCAGACTAACGGTTAGTCCGAAAGAGTTATACAGGTTTTAGAGGATATGTTACGTTGTTGCATCCTTGAATTTGAAGGTAGCTAGGAGAAATACTTACCTCTGATTGAATTTTCTTATAATAATAGCTTCTAAACAAGTTTGAAAATGGCTCCGTACGAAGCACTATATGGTCGTAAATGTCGAACACCATTATACTAGAAATAATTAATTGTGAAAAAGATATATAGAGTAGAATTGATCAGAGAAATTGAAGAAAAAGTGAAAGTGATTCGTAATAGTTTAAAAGCACCATCTGATAGACAGAAATCATATGTGGATTTGAAATGTAAAGAGATAGAGTTTTAGGTCAGAGACCGAGTATTCTTGAAAGTATCACAGTGGAAGAAAATTCTTCGTTTCAACAGAAAAGGAAAGTTAAATCCACAATTCATCGAGCTGTATGAAATAGTTGAAAGAATACGGCCTTAGCTTATCGATTGTCATTACCGTATGAGCTTGAAAAGATACATAATGTCTTTCACGTTTCGATGTTACGTCGATACAGATTGGATCCATCACATGTGATATCTCCCGTTGATGTAGAAATACAGTCAGATTTATCGTATAATGAAGAATCGATTTGGATTCTGGCACAAGAAATCAAAGAGTTGAGAAATAAACGTATAGCACTTATGAAATTCCTTTGGTATAAACACGGAATAGAGGAAGCTACGTGGGAACCCGAGGAAGCTACGCGAAAATAGTACCCTAACCTATTTACCGGTAAGATTTTCGGGGACGAAAATCCTTTAAAGGGGGAGTCGTAACAGTCCAATTTTGAGTTTGATCGAAATGAGTGGTTTCGGGACCACTTAACTGAGTAAAAATATTTATTTTATCATTTTATTTCTGTTTACAGCATGATAGAATTACTGTATAAAAGTTTCGTAAAGAAATTTTACTGTTTGAATAGCTAATTCGGTAAAAAGGACTAAATTGCGTAAAATGATAAATATGAGTTCTATTGCATAAGTTTCTTAAATGATTATGGCTTTATTATTGGAAGGCCTTAAATTGATATTAGACCATTACTTTAGTTAATGGACAATAATGGATATCCATTACATGATTTTATTATTGTTTAAACAAGGTTGAATTTGTAAAATGCTTTAAAAGTTATTAATTAATAAAACAAAATAGAATTTTTGGCTTCATACTCTTCATGTTTGCCGAAAGTGAAGTAGAAACAAGGGTTTTATACTTTTAAATATTCATCTAGCTTTAATCTTCAATTAAAGGTATGTTTTGCTTCAGTTTTTAATGATTTTTATGTTTTTGAGCTCGTTGCAGCTCGGTATAGCTAGCCCGTACCTCAATTTCTGAAATTAATTATGTTTTTGAAATGTGGCATTGATGAATACTTATGTATTTTTATGTTTCCTGATAGATTATTGATGGTTGTTTATGGATATACAAGTTTTATAAAGTGATTTTTGACAAAATTGAGTAATTGGTATTAAATTGAAAAAGATAGAAATTTTGTGGTTAGAAATGTGATTAAGTGAAAGATATGGGCTTGTATGGAGTATAGGAGTATTCGGCTATATATATATGTTCATTGGGATTTTGAGTATTTTGGGTATTTATGAATTAGGGACTAAATTGTTAAAATGTGAAATACAAGGGCTATTTTGCAAAATGGCTAAAATACATGTATTTAGACTAAATTGAATGTGTTAGTGAATAATTGAGTTAAATTTGAATTAATTTAGATCAAGACAAACAAATCTCATAACTTGATTGGGGGAAACAAAAAGTAGACGAGTAAATATCTAGTATACGTGCTAAATCGAGATAAGTTCGTATAATTAGAATTGAATTATAATTATGATTTAAATTGTTGTCTTGAATATTGAATGATTTTATAGATTAAATAAAAGATAGAAATGCCTATTAATTATATGTGTAAAGTGATTACCGAGTCTCGATTGAACCGTAAAAAGTCGTAGGATACAAGTGACATGTCACTAGGGCCATAGGTTGGTTGAGCTTCTGTATTTGTTGCGGACTCACCATAGCTCATGAGATTACATGTTTAGCCTTCGGGCTTTTCAGCCTACGGGCTTAGATGTTCAGCCTTCGGGATTATCGTTTAGCCTATAGGCTTACATGTTCAGCCTTCGGGCTTAACGTTACCGGCTCAGGAGGAGAATATAGTACATGGCTCGAAAGAGCATATATGATGAATTGACAGATTTGTAGGTTTACATATATACACTGTGTGTGTATCACCTGAGCATCCCTCGATGTTTCCAAAGGTTCAATGGGTATTATACCGATACAAAAAATAAGAAATACATATAATAAAGATACAAAATGTACATGGTATGTATATATGTTGTATGAATTACATAGACTACATGAACTAAATGAATGATATATTACAAGTATATGATTATGTAACATCTCGAAATAGGGCCTAAACGGAACAGTGGTTGCGAAACCACAAATTTGAGATAGAAAAATTTATTCAGATTAATTTTTATTATTTATTGAGTAATTAGATGCATGTGTTAGAGTATCGATAGAAAATTTTATGAATTACATGTTTAATTTGCCTATTAGGGCTTGTTTGAAAAAGTTGATAAATATGAGTTCTAGATAGGAAAGGATTACATTGAAGAGAATAATTGAAATAGAGGTCCTTAAATGGTAATTAGACCATTAGGTTTTCATGGACAAAAATGGACATACATAGATAAAAATAACTAAAGTTTTAATGAAGGGCATTTTAGTCATTTGGTAATTAAAAGGAATTAAAAGGGAAAAAAGGTGGCAAAATGTTGTCCATCTTCTTTATTAGGTTGAAACTTCAAGGGGACACCATAGCTAGGGTTTCTTCAACTTCTCAAACTTATAGTAAGTGCATCCAAGCCCCGTTTTTAATGTTCTTTACGTTTTTTAAGTCTCGGTAACTTGATTTAACTTATTCTAGCAATAATTTAACCTAGGGTTTATATTTGGAAAAATACCCATAGGTGAAATGTGTCAATTTTGATGTTCTATGGTAGAATACGAAGTTTGAAATTATGTTAAACAACTTGTGCTAAGCGATTTTAACCGAAAACGAGTAAAATGACATAATCGGTAAAAATACCTAATGTTCATAAGTACATGTTAGAGTGAGAATTAATGGCCATAGAAGGAAAATAATGATCAACATGTCCTAAAACATAAGAATTAGGGATACAGTTTAATTTCTGAGCTTTGGTGCAAAAGTGTAAATATGCAAAAGTTTAGGGGTAAAATTATAATTTTTCCAAAGTTAGAGTCAAGGACTGTTTTGATAAATGTGAGTATTAAATAAGCTAAAATTTGCTATTATAGATCAAGAAGAACAAAATCCGACGGTAGACTGGGGAAAGAAAAACAATTGAGGACTAGATCAAAATGTTTGATCGTATTTTGTATCTAGGTAAGTTTAAGGTAAACAAATGCAATGTTTTATTATTTATGTAACACCCCAAACCAGGCCTAGATGTTAGGGCCGAATATGGCGAGTCACATTAAAGTGTTTTTCGAAAACCCTATTTTTATTGAAAACCCTTCTTACTCTTTAAAAACTTCTTGCCATTTAAAACTTGTGTAAGAACCCTAGTCTACATTAATTTATTTTGAAAACAAGATTCATTGGAAAGTTATTCCTTTTGGAAATATTGGTTGTTGAGGAATCTTAATTAAAAATAGTTGATTTACGAAAACGTGATGTTTAGAAATTAAGTCGGCAAAACCATTTCGAAAATGTTGCAGAAACGTAGTGATTTGGAAACTGTTATATTTTGAAAACACGTATTTCTCCTACATCTAGCAATTGTATATCAAAGAAAATTAAAATCCAAAAATTAAAAATAAAATCCGAGAGGCCTTATTACAACCCAAATCAAAATCAAAGTGTTTAAAAGTAAATAAGTGTAAATGAAAACAAAAGCGGTTGTGTGGCCACCTCCGAGTCTCTCGCAGCGCCGATACTCCTAACGCTTGGGATTACCTAAAAAGTTAATAAACGTGGTGAGTTTACGAAACTCAGTGTGTAATCCCCTACTATATAAAAACAGTCAGTCAGAGCAAAATGCGGTAATAATCTGGCCTAAGCCCATTATAGTAGACAGTGACATATGACCCTTAGCCCATTACAAATTCGGAAACAGAACACATGTGGGCCTAACCCCAGAACATTATCATTTGGGTCACAACCATATCAGAATCAATTGGGCCTTGCCCATATTAGAATAGAATCAAGATGCAATATGTATGATGCATGTTATGTGTTAACCCCATCCAACCCTACACATCCCTCCGTCTAGCCCTGCACAGTCTATGGGGATATAATCAACCCACCCATCCAACACACCAAGCTTAGCACCGGTTGCAACACTAAGTCAATAAAACGGCTCAAAACGATAGATAGAACGGCTAAAGGCCAGAAGTATCGCAGCAATGCTGCCAAATAACAGAATGGCTAACAACCATAAGCAGAAAGGCACAGAGCCATAGTAGTATGTGTGGCACAAAGCCATTGATAACGGGTCTATAATCGGCACAAAGCCATCCATCACGAAATACAATAGGCACAAAGCCATCAATCACGGTAACATAATCGGCACAAAGCGTTAATTAGGTTGGCATAGAGCCATAATAAGAATAAGTGGCAAAAAACATTGGTAAAATGATCGGCACTCAGCCATCGATCGGTCCATAATCGTCTCAGGCGACCCGTGTGACCTTATCATATCAATATAAATGTACGGCTGTTAAGCCTTCGGTGGGTCTACAGTAGTCTCAGGCGACCCGTGCAACCCTATTAGATCAGATTTTCCTTCGTACAATATTTGAACCCATGCAATACGTTATGTATGCAGAATGTCATGCTCATAACCAGTCACCCAATCACTGTAACAACCCAAACCCGGCCCAGACGTTATGGCCATGTCCGGTGTGCTACATCACTTAGACTATCCTACGCCGCCCTATTTACTAAGTCCGTTGGTGAGTTTTGGAAAGCAATGCTCGATTATTTTGAAAACTCCCGTTTTAATAATTATTTAACTTTAATCCTTATTCCCCTTGTTACACGATTCATTTTAACCTTATTATCTTATTTAGCCGTCGGTAATATCAGGTTGATTGAGAAATTGTTTGTTTAATTTTTTTAAACAGTGTATATTTGTGATAGAAATAAAACAGTTGAAAATCCCAAATGAAATAGTTATAACGGCCTTATTACAACCGATAACCAAAATAAAACCAATAGTAGAAAAGTAATTAAAATGAATAACCAACTAGAATGAGAGTTCAATCTTGGTGGCCACTCTGAATCCCTCCCAGCATCCAAGTCACGATCTAGGGCTCACCTGCAAGGATGGAACGAAAATGGTGAGTTTGGGACAACTCAGTGTGTGCAGAACCCATCCAAAGCCCAAATTGGCTCGAGCCCACTGGCCTAAGCCCTAACCAGTCTCAGTCAGATAACTGGGCCGAAGCCCTATTCAGATAATAGTAAACTGTGCCAAAGCCCTATAACAGATACTGGGCTGAAGCCCTATTTAGATAACAGTTTGGCCCATAGGCCCATAATAGTACAGTACAGTACAACAGTATGAATGCAACCCAATTGGGGAGACTACTCAACCCACCAACCGCTACACAACACCCGTACCAGCCAACACACCATGTGGGGAATAACTCGACCCACCCAGCCCACACACCACAGTCGCAGCATGGCTGCTCAGATAAACAATATACGAGGCAAAGACCCTTTCAGAAACAGTACGAGGCATAGCCCCTTTCAGTAACGTGGCAGTGCCACTCACACTTCCTCCAATATCAAACCCAATCCCATGCATCAGACATACATACATCATGATATGCAGTAACAGTAATAGTCATGTCAAACAGTTCATTCGGTTTTAGCCCTAGGGGTATAACGGTAATTTTCTTCCTAGGGGCAAAACAGTAATTTCTCACCCTAAGGGTATTTTAGTAATTTTGCTCTCATATTAAAGTTTTTATGCTTATTACAGTCTCTACTAATCCCATAGTCGTTACAAAAATTCGGTTAACCCAGTTTAATAGTTTTAGCTTTTAAGCCCTAAAACCCCTAATGGGCCCTATTACGTCGATTAGCCCATTAGGTCCGTTTAGTCCAAATTTCATATTCAGTTACCTTGTTTTAACTGTTTTTACGCCTACAGTTCATATTATTACCCTTAAACCCATTTTTACCCAAATGGGCCCAAATTGCCCATTAGGCCCATACTCGGCCCACCGAGGCCCCAACTTACCGTAACACCCAAAATTTCGTGGTTAGCTCTCCCTTCAGTACCGATTTCATATCCAATGTTTCCCTACCAACTTGTGAGCGTTCGCACTCTCACAAGCCCTAGAAATGCCAGATCTTCAGCATTTCGGCTTTTCGGCATTTGCCAACAGGCACAATGAAGGGGTTCAGAATCACACACCTATTTTGCGGTTTCACCAACGAGATCTCCTATGCAACAGTTCCTACAACCCAATATCTAATCAATTAATCAGTAGATCCACGAAAAACCAAAGCCACAATCCCTTACCACGTTCGGCCATACCCCTTAATGGCCATGAAAACTTACCTCTGACGACCTAGGTGTACAAAATCTAGATCTGATGACACCGATGCCTTCAACTCCTTGCTTGATCACCTTCTTCACTAACTATCACTCAAAAGAACAAAGAAAAATACCACTTGATTTACCAAAAGTCCAAATCGACAAAGTCCCTAACTTTAGGGACTTTTGGCTTTTCCAACACATGAAATATTGAACAGATATGAGGTATTAAGCACTTACCAATGGTTTCTCTTTGATTCCTACACAGATCTGATGTAAATCTACCCCTTGAACGTTAGTAGAACCCTTAACTCTGAGATCTGAAATTTTCGGCTATCTCCCTACACTAATGGTGATTTCGGCTTTTCAACTAGAGAAGAAGATGGCGATTTGGGCTATGAGTTTGGGTGATGGTGTCGACAATGATGTGGCTCAAGGGAATGTAGTAATCGGCCACAACAGGTGAAAGGAATAGGGGTAATTCGGCTTACAAGAAATCGACAAAAAGGAAGCAGTTTTCGGGATTTCTGGCACTTGGAGCAATCAGCTATGGCTATTTTTGAAGGGATGGGATCGAAAGAAATTGCAGAGTTGAGTATGACAGGGTGTTCGGCTAAGGAGAAGATCAACAGGGTAAAAAGGAAAGAGGAAAAACAATGATAGAGAAGAAGAAGATGAAGAAATCGGCTAGATGCTCTTAGGGAGGCAAATTTTAGCTTTTTGACTGAAAAGAGAATAATAACACCTAAGGTGGCTAACCCTAACTCTCATGACAGAAAATAGAAAAAGACGAAACCCTAATAATCTCCCTAAAGCAATCGGCTCAAGTCCCTAAAGCCCCTTGCCGAATTTTCTACTTAAATTAGTCACATGTCCGGCACATGCTTAAAAATTAAGAAGAGCAATAAGCCTACCTTGCAACTCGAACCCTTGTCCTTCAATACCCATCTAGGTGCCACTTTTTTAGGAGCTTAGTGGCGCCACCTTGCCACTCTACCAAGGCTCCCTTTGCAACATATTTTACACAATTTTCCTTAGGGGCCCTCTTGACCCAGTTCCCCCTTTTTACTTAAAATGTACTTAACTATTTTTATCAATTTTTAATCGAGGTTTGGGCTTCCTAAAGGCCCACTAACACATCCAAACACCATTTTAGTAATCAGAACACAAAATTTCCCAACTTCACCAAAAATCTCATTAACCCCAAAAAAAATCCCAAAAATCAGGGCGTTACAATCACAGTCATACAGTTACAGTCAAATCAGTCAAGACATAACCCAAGTCAGTCCTTTACCCACGAGGGGTAAAACAATCATTTTGCACTACAAGGTTATTTAGATAATTTTGCACTATAAGGGTATTTTGGTAATTTTACACTATAAGGGTATTTCAATAATTTTGTACTACAAGAGTATTTCTGTAATTTTGCACTATAAGGGTATTACAGTCATTTTACCATACAGGGGTATTAAGGTCATTCTGCCCTACAAGGGTATTAAGGTCATTCTACCTTACAGGGGCATTACGGTCATTTTACCCTACAGGGGTATATCGGTCATTTTAATCAGAGTGGGTCTAGATTCCCCTACCGGCCCAACAGAAGGTCTATGATCATCTCATGCACTCGAAACAGTTACAACAGTGCAACTGGGCCCAAGTGGGCCCACATGCTCGTGTGGCTCATTTGACTCAGAATTAACTACAGTCATGCAACTACACAGCCCAGTCCAAAACTAACCACATAACATTCATTTTATCCGTGTGGGCCTATAAGCCCATTAGGCCCATATGGCCTAGTCCGGCCCAAAACAGCCTATGCCATGTACGCAACATGACAAGCCCAACCATTTCCCACCTAGCAGTTAAATTTACACAAGCAGGATTATGGGCCCATCGGGCCTATTCGGCCCACTCTGGCATTTCGGCTTCTGCCACTCAACAGTCATACCAGAGTAAAAACCACATACTTTCAACTTTTAACTGATCATCGAGTACTGCATAAAAATACATAGCTGATTGCAACAACGAATAGTGCGAATTATCTAGAGCGCAAAAACCTATAACCAACACAACACAAGATTAACGCATATTCTTAATCCATAAACCTCTTTCCTAAACCACAACATTCACCTTGTTAGAACTTATAGATACTAACACCTCACTGCTGATCAAGAGCGATTCCCCACTTCTAGAGGTATAACTGCATCCGAATCAAACCTTCCATTAACAAACATTCAAGAAAATCAATGGTCCTTAACAAAACACAAACTTATTGGTCAATAAAGCCACTCCCAAATGGAAACTGATTAAAGAAACCAGTACAAAGTCAAGACTATAAGCCTAAGAGAACAAAGAAGAAAAGGGAGAGAAAGAAGATATGAAGAGTTGGCTACTAAATAAAATCGAAAGGATAAAGGTGAGGGAAAGAGGCTACAATCGGCCAAGGGTAAGAAGAGAAACGGACAGCTAAGTAAGGAGGGGAGAGAAGAAAAAAGGGAAAATAAAGGTATAATCGGTTTAGAAATTTGAGAGGAGAAAGGCAGAGATTTGGCCAACCCAGTGGAAAGAAAAGAAAGCAATGAGAAGTAGAAAGAAAAGAAAGATTCGGAAAAATTAAGAATGGAGAAATCGACCACTCGTAAAATACCCGGAATGCAATATTCAGCCACCAGAAAAGAAAATGGGAGAAAAAACGGTGCTGAAGGCTACCCCAAAACACCACTCAGCATCTTAAGAGAACATGCAGAGCATAAAAAAAATGTTGAAACCCGAACAAAGCATAACATGAGCACCTACAACCTTCTAGCCGAATTTCCATATACCATCTATCCAATTCGGCTGCAACTTCTCAAATTTTCAAATTCATTTGAAATATCCATAAGTCCCTCCTTGATATGCTGTATAATCATCTCCCAACAACTTAAGACCAATTTAAACTTCCTCCCCATTAGTCTTTCACTCGAATTCCACCACCTCACAGCAAAGGAGTAAAATAAATACTCATTTGCACATAAGATGACACGAACCCAGTCCTCATGTATCACCCTTGACGCCACTTACCACTAGAGCCCAAGATCTTTTTGTGTCAGCTTTTATCCTAAAAATTTTATAAAGCCTTTATGCAAGCATCCAGGTTTATTTAAGAAACAACAACCAAAAATTTTGTACACGCCATGACTTGAACTTCAGACCACATGCCTACTCCTAATGCCTCCTTGTCACTAGACCACAGGCTTTCTTATGTCATATTTTAACACAATAATTTAAAAGGCCTACTTCCAAGCATCCATGGTTTTATTCACTTAAAACCAAAATTTTTGCTATTGCCCAGGTTTGAACCCAAAACCTCTCCAATACCTCTCAAGACCCTTAACCACTAAAGTAGGCATACTTTTGTGCTACTCACTTGCACAACTAAATTCCAAATCCTACAATACGTGAAGCCCATTTATTTTAGGCCCAAAATTTGGGTCGCTACAACTCACCCCTCCTTAAAGAAATTTTGTCCCCAAAATTTCTAGCTACCAGAATGGTCGCTAACCTAGCCTACACTACTATGCTTTTACTGCGCGCTCTGATCCTAATAATACTAGCATACAATTCCTATAACGAAACATGACATCAAACCAAGCACATCTGAGTTAAAAGAGACTGTGCAATCCTAAACCTGATGCTCTTTTGATCCGCATATGAGACATGCTCCTGTCTTCCTACGGCATTGACCTGAATGATACTTTTTACAATGCTCGCAGGCCAAAAAGTTAGGACATGTCTTAACACATTTCACAGAGCGAGGCTCCGTCCCTAGAGAACTGCGATCTCTCTTCTTCGAGCAGTCCAAGCACCTAGACTGGAGCATTTCATCCATCTCTTTAACTCTGGCCTCGAACACCCCTTCTAGCACTTCCCTTACTAATCTGGTCAGTGCCTCAGTACCAAGCTTAGAGTTATCAGCACCTGAAGTTGCCGGACTTTGCTTACTCTCGGAATCCATCAAGGTACTAACTAAAGAATCTACACTTCTAGAGCATACAGGCTAAATACAAAAATCTAATTTAAGTACAGTCTATATCTAAAGAAACTTATGAATTCATTGCCGGAGACTCAAGCAACCACACTATCAAGAAAACATTTCGAAAAAATATTTTGAACACTCCAAATTCTTTCAAATCTTTTGAAATAGTTCTTTCAAAAATTCAATTTCAAAAACTCAATCCACAGCTGAGTTTTGCAATTGGGCTCTGATACCACTAAATGTAACACTCCAAACCTGGCCTAGACGTTAGGGCCGAATCTGGCGAGTCACATTGAAGTGTTTTTTGAAAACCTTGTTTTCATTGAAAAGCCTTCTCACTCTTTAAAAACTTCTTGCCATTTAAAACTTATGTATAAACCCTAGGCTACGTTAATTTATTTTGAAAACGAGATTCATTGGAAAGTTATTCCTTTTGGAAAAATTGGTTGTTGAGGAATATTAATTAAAAAGAGTCGATTTATGAAAATGTGATGTTTAGAAATTAAGTTGCGAAACCATTTCGAAAATGTTGTGGAAACGTAGTGATTTGGAAACCGTTATCTTTTGAAAACACGTCTTTCTCCTACATCTAGCAATTGTATATCAAATCAAATTAAAATCCAAAAATTAAAAATAAAATCCAAGAGGCCTTATTACAACCCAAATCAAAATCAAACTGTATAAAAGTAAATAACCGTAAATGAAAACAAAAGCGGTTGTGTGGCCATCTCTGAGTCCCTCGCAACACCAATCCACCTAACGCTGGGGATTAACTGAAAAGTTAATAAACGGGGTGAGTTTATGAAAACTCAGTGTGTAATCCCCTTCTATATAAAAATAGTCAATCAGAGCAAAATGTGGTAACAATCTGGCCTAAGCCTATTACAGTAGACAATGACAGATGGGCCTTAGCCCATTACAAATTTAAAAACAGAACACATGTGGGCCTAAGCCCAGAACATCCTCATTTGGGTCACAACCCATATCAGAATCAATTAGGCCTAGCCTTTGTCATAACAGAATCAAGATGCAGTATGTATGATGTATGTTATGTGTTAACCCCATCCAACCCTGCACTTGCCTTCGTCCAACCCTGCACAGTCTGTGGGGATATAATCAACCCACCCATCCAACACACCAAGCTTAGTACCGGTTGCAGCACTAAGTCAACAGAATGGCTCAAAGCCATAGACAAAATGGCTAAAGCCGTAAGTATTGCAACAATGCTGCCAAATAACAGAATGGCTAACTACCACAAGCAGAAAGGCACAGAGCCATAGTAGTATGCGTGGCACAAAGCCATCGATAACGGGTCTATAGTCGGCACAAAGCTATCCATCACGGAATACAATAGGCACAAAGCCATCAATTACGGTAACATAATTGGCACAAAGCCTTAATTAGGTTGGCATAGAGCCATAATCAGAATAAGTGGCATACAACCATTGGTAAAATGATCACCACTCAACCATCGACTTGTGACAGCCCTAATTTGACCCTAGTCGGAAGGTGGTTTCGGGACCACAAAAAAAAACCGAGTCGTAAAAATAATTAACCGTCATATTTGATGCTTATTATATGTATATATGCATGTGTGAAAATTTCATGTTTGAATTTTGTTAATTGCAAGTGAATTTTATTAAATAGGACTTATATGAGAAAATTTAGAAATGTGCTAGACAAAGGTAAAAGTGATCTAATAGTGCATGATGTCAAAAAAATGTACTTTTGCATGTCAAATTAGCCAAATTTTAGATAGTGGCCGGCCATGTTATAGATTAAAGAATATTATAACTATTTTATGCTAATATTTTTTTGTTACAAAATAAAAAAAAAATGAATAAGGTTGATAAAATATTAATTAGTGGGAGGAGAAACCAAAGTTAGCCTATGTTTTTCTCCTCCATTGCCGTAATTAGAGAAAGAAGAGGAAGAAAAGTCTTTGGGGAAGAAACTTCGGCTAAGATGGATAGCTAAAGTAAGGTAAGTTCAATGTCAATCTTGGAAAACTTATGCATCATTTGGATGATTAGTTTAAATTCTACCTATTTTATGGTTTGAAGATAGGTTTTGTATGAGTTAAGTTTCAGTAAAGGTGGATTGTTTTGATGTCATTAGCATGCTAAGTGTGAAGCTTTGTAATGATACATGTGATGGTGGATTGATTAATTGGGTTTTATAAGGAAATTATGCCATAGCCGAATGTGTCTTGAAGAAGATGTCATATGTGCTTATTATAAGTATATGTGTATTCGGCTAATGAGTTTGAATTGAAGTTCGATAGGTTGTGGGTTGAGTGGCCGAGGGAACTATAGGCTTTGCAAGGATGGAATTTACTTATAAGTTGTGTGTGTATGGCTTTATTTGTTAATGACATTTAACTTTATTTTTCATTTATATATATTTGTGCATTCGTTTTTTTTTTGGGAGATATGGTAAGGGATAAATTGATGTTCTAACGGTTTAATGGAGGTTGAACTAGTAAATACTTAATTGTTGGTATTTATATGTGAGAGAGATGAACTTGAACTTATTAAGTTACATGAATAAATCTTTTGTTTATCTTAGGGTTAAATTAAAGAAAATGCCATTGGGTGCTTGAATAAAATAATTAGAGATTATTTTATATATATAAATCAAAAGGTTCGGCTTTGTAAATGAATTTAAGAGTTTAAATTTTGAATAATGTTATGCATAGGTTTCGGCTATGAATCTTTGTGTTATAACACTTGCCTAATAATGAAAGAACGTGAGCTTAAAGCTTGAGTAACACTCGGCTTTAGTGTAAGTTAAAATTTGTTAGAAAATAATTTCCAAGTTAGTAGATTATGTGTTAAGTGAGGGATTTAGGTTGTATATATATGTATACGTGTTTATATTGAAATATTAAGGCTATGATAGCCAATTGAGGGTTTCGGCCAAAATATTAAAATAAATTGGTGTGAATGTTTGAGTGATGAATTTGACTCTTGTGTCAATTTGGGGACGATATGTGTATTTATATGAAACTAAATGATGTTAAATAAATTCGATTATGCATGGTATCAAGCTAGTATTATATTCGTTGGTACATGAGTAGAGCATATGTATGATGTTTAATATCTAGTTAATAACATCATTTGTACTTAATTGTATGGTATACATGTATTAAATCGAATAGCTAAATTGATAAGTTATTTAATAAAATCTATTTGTTGAATCAAGCTCAAGAGCTTAGGGAGTCTAATTCAGATAAGAGAAAAAAGCTTCCTAACCGAATAGTCGATCTGTAATCGTTCGACAACCTCCGAGGTAAGTTCTTAAGTATTTGAGATTGATTCCTTTGTAAGTTTTAAGTTTTTTTTTAAATGGGATGAATATGAATTAAGTATATACGTTAAGGTCAATGACTTTTCTAAATGATGGCATATATGATATTATGTTTTAAATATGTGAATGAGAACTTTACAGAGTAAATTTGTATAAATCTGCTTGGGACAACAGCAGTAGCGTGTTTTGGAAAAATTACCATAAATTGTGAGAGTTGAGTTAGAGGCTGAATAGATTATGTAATTAAAGCTTGATGTGTCTAGTTTCGTATAAAAGAAATCGTGTAAGTAAAGGGGTTGCCGATAATGAGATTTTTTTTTAAAGTTTGTGAGACAAAGTCAGAATGGTCCGAAATCCCTTGTTTAGTATTTGGAAAATCATTATAAATCATACAAAAATGATTATAAGATAAGATATATATGCTTAGACTCCTTAATGAGTCTAGTTTCAAACAAAATAAACGAAAACATAGTTTGAATTCTGTACAATGAGAAATTCAATTCTTAGTGAAGAGTAGTCGGAATAGTCAAGCAGTAAAATAGGGGAAACTTTAAGAAAAATCTGGTATTGATTAGCCAAACCAAAAATTCTAAAAATTTTGTGGATAGAAGATATACGAGTTTATTTTCATGGAAAATTAACGGCACATCATTTGGAGTTTTGTAGCTCCAGTTACAAATAATTTAACGGCTGTTGCTCAGGAAAACAGCTTGTAGAGAATTTGTGATTATGTTGTAAACATTGATAAAACTTGTTTTAGTTGCTCATACGCTATTGATTAAACCCATACGTGAATTCTAATTTGTGACATTGAAAAATGATATATGAGTGTTAGATGGGTCTTTGATATTAAAATTGTGAAATTGTAAGTTTATAAGTATTCGAATATGAAATGATAGTATGTCTTGAAATTGAATTATTCATTGGAAAATGATAGATGTAGATTCAGCCAAGACAAAGTGTATACATGAAGTATATTTGGATAATTGTGATGTGAATATATGAAAATTTATATTTTGATTCAGGATTTTATGTGATGAATGTGAATGTGTATATATGAGATAAGGCCGAATGGCCAATGTGATGAACGTGAACATGCATATATGTGATAAGGTCGAATGGCCAATGTGATGAACGTGAAAGTGTATATATGTGGTAAAGCCGAATGGCTAATGCAAAATGTGTATGAGATGGATATGTGGTAAAGCCAAATGGCTAATGTGAAATATGTATGAGATGTGTATATATATATATTGTGGCCAAATGACAAACTGTGGAAGGTGTGTTTTATTAGATATTTGATGAGGCAAATGAATTACAAATATGATAGTCGATGTGAATGTTGTAACATGTGAATAAATATGCATGAAACTCTGTGATGTAAATCTGGGATTTAAGGCCCGATGACTATATGTGGTGACTATGTCCGGGTTAAGACCCACTGACTTCGTGTGGAGATTTCATCTGAGCTAAAGGTCTCGCCGATAATCCGAGTAGAGTTTAAAGCTATAAGACTTCGCAATAAGAATTGCTTATAAATATATTCAATGCGAAAGGTTAAACAGGTATGTACTCCGAGTTTATATGTGAGCTTGATTTGAACTAAATCATAAGGTAGTTATGTGATGCATATGTGAGCAAACTGTGAGACTATTTCTATGATTATGTGGCATCGGATCAGTGTGAAAGGTTATGTGAAATTATACAATATACCAATGTTACATGAGCTCACTTTTATGTGAAAGTTTATCTACCTATTGTATATGATGAGATGTGCATATTCGATAAAGGGATGATATACTCAAAGGAAGAGTGAAATAAATATATGAACAACCATGTTATAATTTGATCGTTATCTGTTGACACTGCTTAAAACTTACTAAGCATTGTAATGCTTACTCCGTTTACTTTGTTTCCTCTGTTTCATAGATCTCATTTGGAAGCTACAGACTCGGGGATCGTCAGCAACTTGTTACACTATCATTATCCACTGCTTGGTACTGTTATGTTTTGGATTATTTTATGGCATGTGTAGAATAGACTAGTGGTAGAAGAATATTTCGGTTAATGTATATAAGCCATGCGAAAATGGCATCTTTTGAATGTGTACTTATAGAAGTTTTAAAAAAAAAATTCAAAATTTTTACTGGTCTGATATGAGTTTCAAGTCTGGTAATACCCCTTTACCTATTCCAGCGACAGATACGGGATAGGGGTTTACACGACTGGTCCACAGTCGTCTCTGACAATCCAGGCGACCTTATCAAATCAATACGAATGTACGGCTTTTAAGCTTTCGGTGGGTCAACAGTAGTCTCGGGCGACCCGTATGACCCGATCAGATCAGATCTTCCTCCGTACAATATCCCTACCCATGCAATATGTTACGTATGCAGAATGTCATACTCATAACCAGTTACCCAATCACAGTCATACAGTTACAGCCAAATCAGTCAAGACATAGCCCAAGTCAGTCCTTTACCTACAAGGGGCAAAACAGTCATTTTGCACTATAAGGATATTTTGGTAATTTTGCACTACAATGGTATTTCGGTAATTTTACACTATAAGGGTATTTCTATAATTTTGCACTACAAGGGTATTTCAGTAATTTTGCACTATAAGGGTATTACGGTCATTCTGCCCTACAGGGGTATTACGGTCATTCTGCCCTACAGGGGTATTACGGTCATTCTACCCTACAGGGGTATTACAGTCATTGTACCCTACAGGGGTAGTACGGTCATTTTACCTTACAGGGGCATTACGATCATTTTACCCTACGGGAGTATATCGGTCATTTTAATCAGAGAGGGTCTAGACTCACCTACCGACCCAACGGAAGGTCTACGATCATTTCATCATCCGAAATAGTCACAACAGTGCAACTGGGCCCAAGTGGGCCCACACGCTCGTGTGACCCATTTGACCCAGAATTAACTATGGTCATGTAACTACATAGCCCAGTCCAAAACATACTACATAACATGCATTTTATCCAGTGGGCCTATAAGCCCATTGGGCCCGCACGTCCCAGCCCAGCCCAGCGTGGCCTAGAATGGCCTATGCCATGTACGCGACATGACAAGCCCAACCATTTTCCACCTAGCAGTTAAATTTACACAAGCAGGCCTAGAGGCCCATCCGGCTTATTCGGCCCATTCCAGCATTTCAGCTTCTGCGGATCAACAGTCATAGTAGTTTAAACAGCACATACTTCTGTCTTTTAATCGATCATCGAGTACTGCATAAAAATACACACCTGATTGCAACAACGAAGAGTGCGAATAATGTGGAGCACAAACACCTATAACCAACACAACACAAGATTAACGCATATTCTTAACCCATAAACCTCTTTACTAAACCACAACACTACCTTGTTAGAACTAACAGATGCTAATGCCTCACTGCTGATCAAGAGCAATTCCCTACTCCTAGAGGTATAATTGCATACTAATCGAACCTTTCATTAACAAACATTCAAGACAATCGATGGTCCTTAACAAAACACATACTTATCGGTCAATAAAGCCACTCCTAAATGGAAACCGATAAAGAAACCAGTACAGAGTCAAGACTATAAGCCTGAGAAGCGATCGACCAAGGGTGAGAAGCGAAACAGATGGCTAAGAGACGAGAGGAGAGAAGAAAGAAAGGGAAAAGAAAGGTATAATCAGTTTAGAAATATGAGAGGAGAAAGGCAGAGATTTGGCCAACCCAGTGGAAAGAAAAGAAAGCAAGAGAGGCCGAAAGAAAAGAAAGATTCGACAAAATTAAGAAAAGAGAAATCAACCACTTGTAAAATACCCAGAATGCAATATTCAGCCACTAGAAAAGAAAACGAGAGAAAAAAATGGTGCTAAAGGCTACCTCAACACACCACTCGGCATCTCAAGAGAACTTGTAGAGCATAAAACAAAATGCTGAAACCCAAACAAAGCAGAACATGAGCACCTACGACCTTCTAGTCAAATTTGCACATACCATCTATCCAATTCAGCTACAACTTCTCAAGTTTTCAAATTCCTTTGAAATATCTATAAATACTTCCTCGATATGCTGCATAATCTTCTCCCAACAACTTAAGACCAATTCAAACTTCCTCCCAGCAGTCTTTCACTCAAATTCCACCACCTCACAGCAACGGAGTAAAATAAATACTCCTTTGCACATAAGGTGACTCGAACTCGATCCTCATATATCACCCTGGACGTCACTTACCACTGGAACCCAAGCTTTTTTTTATCACCTTTTATCCCAAAAATTTTATAAAGCCTTTATGCAAGCATCTAGGTTTATTTAAGAAACAACAACCAAAAATTCTATACACGCCACGACTTGAACCTCAGACCACATGCCTACTCCTAACGCCTCATTGCCACTAGACCACATGCTTTCTTGTGTCATATTTTAACACAATAATTTTAAAGGCCTACTTCCAAGCATCTAGGGTTTTATTCACTTAAAACCAAAATTTTTGCTAAAGCCTAGGTTCGAACCTAAGACTTCTCCAATACCTCTCAAGACCATTAACCACTAAAGTAGGCATACTTTTGAGCTATTTACTTGCAGAAGTAAATACCAAATCCTCCGATATGCGAAGCCTATTTCTTCTAGGCCTAAAATTCGGAGCGTTACAATTTATAATTAATGATGTTATTTTTTAGCATCTATATGTTTATTTTTGTGACAGCCTTAAAACGACCCTAGTCAGAATGTGGTTTCGGGACCACAAAACCGAGGCATAAAATATATTTAATATTCATTTTGATGCCTATGATATGTGTTAATTCGTGTGTGACATATTTGATGTGTTGATTTAGAGTTATAAAATTTAATTTCACTAAAAGGGACTTAGTAGTGAACTTTGAAAATGTGCTAGACAAGTGTGTGATGACCTATTAATGCATGCATGAGAAAAGAAGGAGTTGCATGTCAATTTGCCCAATTTTACTCTAGTGGACGGCAATGATGGCTAATTTGGCATTTTGTGTGTTGTATTTTAGCTTAATAAATAAACTTAATATTTATTTTAAGTTATAATGTGATTATATTATTATTATTATTATGAAATGGGAGGAAAAACCAAAGCTAGTCCCTTTCTTCTTCTCTTTGCCGTGAGTTGAGGAAGAAAATAAAAATTCATAAGCTTGGGGCATTCGGCTAGGGGAAGCTGAAAATTGAGGTAAGATTCATGGAATTTTTCTTTGAATGTTGTGGATTTTAGTTGGTCTTGAAGTTTCCAACAAGACCCGTGTACTATATTCATGCGATTTATGTCCATGAAACTTTCGGTTTTGCTAAAAGAAAAATTGAGGAAATAAATTGTTTTCTTGTGTTTTAATGAGCATGGGAGAATCGATTCTCTTGGTAATATGAGCTTATTACCGAATGTATATAGGAAATTTATAAGGTTGTGTAATTGAGCTAGTTTAAAATGCTCTTAGTTGTTTGATGGCCCTAAAGAAAATTTGCTATCATGGTTGTGTGTGTATGTGTAGTGCCGATTGTGAATGGAGCCTTGAGGGACTCTAAGATGTTAAAAATTCACGTAAATTGAAGTTGTGAGCTCCAATTAGTAAGTTTGGTGTAGCTTAAATGGCAAGAGGGGCATTCGGTTCCTTGAATTACATGATTTGCTTTGTTCTTGATTAGCAAATTGGATGTTAGCATGATATTTAGCCTTATGGAAATGAGTTAATTTAAATAGAGGCTAAATTGGATGTGATGAGCTTCTTAAATTGTTTGACCCAAGCCTACTTATAAACTGAAATTTGTGAAGCAAGTTAGTTTTGGTTAAATTGTAATGTGATAAGGGAAAAAAAACTATGCTTTGATGTTGAAATTGAGTTTTAATGAACGAATGAATTTGTTTTGGTGAATGGCTAATTATCGAACATATCTTTTGAGATTTTAGATGGAATTACCGAATGTGTCTTTAATAAGGAAAGGGATGTTTGATTTTGATTGATAAGTGAAGCCTAAGACCATATGCATTTAGTCCTAGCATGTGAAGTAAATCAAACATACTTCTTTTTTTTTGTGATTGAACTTTGAATTGATGGAAGTATGTGTCATGTATAAAATGGAATACTATAAAATGTTAGTTAAAGTTTAGGAGATGGATTTGAATAAAGTCCATGCTTGGACATATGGCCGAATGGCCTTAGTGTGTATGCATTAGAAATAGTAGTTAGACTAATTGATCAAATTGTGCTTGTGGGAGCTTCTTGGTTAAAGAAAAATGACCTATTCGGCCATGGGCATGAACTCTTTGATTTAAAATGAATGTGAATTATGTATGTATAAATATGTTAAGGTCAATGACTTCTCTAAATGATGCCGTATATGATGTTATGTTTTAAATACGTGAATAAGAACACTAAAGAGTGAATTTGGTGTAAATTCTGCTTGGTACAGCAGCAGTAACGTGTTTTGGAAAAATCACCATAATTTGGGAGAGTTGAATTAGAGGCTGAATAAATTGTGTAATTAAAGCTTAATGAGTCTAGTTTCTTATAAAAGAAACCTTGCAAGCAAAGGAATTTCCGATAAATAGATTTTTAGAGTAGAGTGAGACAGTGTCAGATTGACTTCGAAGTCCCCTGCTTTGTTTTTAGAAAATCACCATAAATTGTATAAAAATTTTTATGGGGAAAAATTTATATGCTTAGACTCCTTAATGAGTCTAGTTTCGAATGGAATAGGCCAGGACGCATTTTGAACTCTGTACGAGGAGAAATTCGTTTCGTAGTATAGAGTGGTCAGTTTAATCAAACAGTGAAATAGAAAAACTTTAAGAAAATTCTAGTATTGATTAGCCAAACCAAAAATTATGAAAATTTTATGGATGGAAGATAAATGAGTCTATTTTCATGCAAAATTAACGGCACTTCATTTATGAGTAAATTATTGAATGCTGCTCAAAAAATCAGCTTGTTGTGACTTATGATATGTACGTGAAATGACCGAATGTGCGTATGTGTTTGCAATGAGAAGAATATGCATGTATTATTTGACTATAAGTGAAAATGATTCATTGAGATGCTTGAATAAGGATTAATAAAATTAAATGTTTTATTTAGCTCAAGAGCATAGAGGGACGAGTTCGGATAAAGGGAAGGCCAAAGTGGTCGAATAGCCAACTCGTAATTTCTCGGGAAAGTTCAAGGTAAGTTTTGAGTAAACGAATTTGGTATTTAAGTTAAAATGCCATGATATACATGCTGATTTTTGAAAGATGTCCCCTTGAGAAAGAAACCTTATTCATGTTTGCTATATAGCCGAATGGTTCATAGAGAAAAGGACCGAAATTGAGATTTGAAATGCATTGCTTATGTATGTTTGATCACTGGGCCGAAAGTCTAGAAAAGAAGAGTATACGTGCATGAGTTTTGAATTATATATATATGTATGATATAAAGTCGAGAAGCATGTTATATGTTGTATGCACATGAATTGATTGAATTACAAGTGAAATCTTGTTATGTGAAACTTGGCAACATACGAATATATATGTATGAGAATTTGTGATGCGAATCCAGGATTTAAGTCCCGCTGACTATATGTGGAGACTATGTCCGGGTTAAGACCCGAAGGCTATATGCAGAGATGATGTCCGGGTTGAGACCCGAAGGCTATATGTGGAGATTATATCCAGGGTAGAGACCCGATGGCTATGTATAGAGTTTACCCGAGCTAAAGATCTCGATGATAAGGAGAGTAAAGCCTAAGACTAATGGTCTTCAAGGTAACGATCGCTAATGAATTACGCTGAAAGTGTTAAGTTATACAGGTATGTACCCTTGGCTTATATACAAGCTGGATTTTGGACCGATTACTAAGGTCATTATGTGATTTCATCTATGTTCATGAAATGAGATTATTAATATGGTCAAAGTACAATTGGCCTATGTGAAATGTTATGTGAATTTTTGTGACATGTGTATGTTTACGTGAGTTTACTATAAGTGAAAGCTATCTACTTTCGTATACGATGTGAATGTATATGTTTAGTTGAGGGGTGACTTACCTAAAAGAAGAGGGAAACAAAAATATGAACAACTATGCTATAATTTGATGCTTTATCAGTTGTCATTGCTTAAAACTTAGTAAGCATTGAAATGCTTACTCTGTTTCCCTTGTTTCCTCTGTTTTATAGATCTCAATTTTGGAAGCTACGGACTCAGGGATTGAAGCCTTAATCACCTACACTATCGCTGTTATTTTGGTACATTTGATGGTTATTTTGGATCAATGGCATGTATAGGCTAATCTCCTTTTGTTGATTCAAACTACATTTTGAGTTGTAATTGTTCTAGCCATACGAAAATGGCTTGCTTAGTCTTCGAGTTGAATATATGTTTGGATGATACATGTATGGTTCAATGTTGTGGCATGATATTTAATTAGCACCCAATATGCAATGAATTTCTAATATGGTGTTTGGTTATTGAAATGTTTGATTTAGCCAAATTGTTAGTAGCCACAAGGTAGAGATTTGCTAGCATGTTTATAGAACGATTTTAAATGAGACATGATGTATTGACCGAACCGACTTACAAGTGATATATTCAACTATAGAACTCAATGAATTCATGTCTAGCTTGTAACTATGAACCTCGGTAGATTGTATTTAGATATGTAATACCTTAATACCCTATTCCGGCAACGGACAGGGGTGCAGGGTGTTACAATTTTGTAAATTTAATCCTTGATGATTCAAGTAAGAATTGACAGAGAAATGATACTTAAAAGTCCCGGTTGAAGCTTAGGAATGTGCAGGATGCAAATGTCATGACATTAGGCTTTAAGGATACCTAGTAAGACCATGCCAAGGCATGGCATTGGTAAGTTTTAAATAGCAAGGAAATCATGTAAGGCCATGTCAAGACATGGCATTGATAAGCTACTATAAGGAAAAGATCCCATGTATGACCGTGCCAAGGCAAGGCAATGGTGAGTTCATAAGACAAGGATACCACGTAAGACCATGTCAAGATATGGCAATGGCAAGTTTAAAAAGGAAAGGTACCCGTGCATCCTTAGTATTCCAAATGGTTCAAGAGGAAATTTAAAGAGTATACTCAAGGAAAGGTAAGATAAGCCCATGTTTGAAAGGTTCAGGTAAGAAAATTCAAGATTTATGCATATTGAGCTTGAAGGTTAAAGTTATCTTGATAATTCATTTAGAATGTTGTTTTTTATTCACATGCAAACTTACTAAGTTTTATGCTTACTCCCTTTCTTTTCTCTATTTTTATAGTATTGCCAAGCCAATCAGGGATCGTAAGGATGTCAGAGATCGTTTCACACTATCAAAGGGCTATCTTGGTATTTTGTGATTCAAAACATTTTAAGTTATGGCATGTATAGGGACTTGGCCATTTTGTGTGTATGTCCTTATGATATGAATAAAGAATGACATGTGAATACTTGATAATGATTAGCTATTGAAATGGCAAATTAAGAACATGTTTTGGTGTTATGTATAACTAAATAATAGTTTATACAAAGAAATTATGAGAGAGTAAAAGTTGGCCATGGAATAGTTTGGGACAGCAACGGTGACGTGATTTTGAAAAAACACTAAAAATTGTAAAAAATGGAATTAAATGGTGAATGAGATATAGAATTAAACCTTATTGAGTCTATTTTTATAGGAAAGAAATAGGGAAAGTAAAAGAATTCTATATTCTGAGTTATTTCAATTTTTGTGAGACTGGTTCAGAATGATTTCGTGATCCCCTATTTTGATTTGAAAAATCATTAAAATTTGTAAAAAAAAATAATTATGGAACAGAATTTATATGGTTAGATTTCTTTTTGAGTCCATTTTTAGAAGAAACAAACATGAACATCTTTTGAATTCTGTATAAAGAGAAATTGAAGTGTTAGTGAAGTGTGGTCAGGACTACCGGGTAGCAAAACAGGGGAGGCTTTAATGAATAAACTGTATGAATTGGCTGAACCAAAAATTCATGAAAAATTATGATAAGAAGATATATGAGCCTGGTTTTAGGGAAATTTACCGATGTAAATTTCAAGTTTCGTAACTCGAGTTATAATTAATTTAGTGACTATTACGCAGGTGGATAGTTTTATTATGAATAGTGAAATGAATTGTTTTGATTTTCGTAAGTAATTGTAAAATTTTTAATGTTCCTGATGTGGTCCCAAACCATTTCAATTGCATGTTTTAGGGACTCGAGGGCCCTTTTTAGGGATATATTGGATGAATGTGAGTGAATTAATTTTAAAAGTAAATTTTTATGCCCTGAACTAGTAAGATAAGTCTAGTAACGCCTCTTGCTCAACTTCGACGACGGTCTCAGTAAGGGGTGTTACATTTACTGGAATCAGAGCAAGAGTTTAGTTAGTTCTCAGAATATTCAGTATGAATAAGATTCTAGCTATACATGCAATACTTATATTTTTATAGTGTGACAACTCCTGACGATTTTAAAATGTTTTTCTTTTATAGTTATGGATCCCGAACGAGTTGATGTAGATAATGTATAGAGTAACACGCTCGCTCTCGCAAAAGGGACAGTGCCACCAGATAGTAGTGAAAGGCCCATTACAGTTAGTCTGTAACACCCCAAACCCAGCCCAGACATTACGGCCAAGTCTGGTGTGTCACATTGAAGTGTTTTTCGAAAACCAAGTTTTCATTGAAAACCCTTCTTAGTGTTTAGAAACTTCTACCGATAAACTTGTATAAAACCTCAGCTTTTCAAAACGTGGTTCATTGAAATAATAATTCCCCTTTCAAACATTGTTAACAACTTTGTAAAATTTTATGGAAAATTGTGAAAGCTTGTAAACCTTTGTAGTTTGTGGAAACATGTTATTTTTAAAATAGTTTCAGTATCGGAAAATTAGACCTTCTTTGTTATGGCTTAAAGTGAATGGATACTATGCACCAGGTAGGATTCTAGAAAAGAGGAGGTGAGTCAATTAGACTGCTTAAGTACCAAGCTCTCCCTAGATCTAATCCTAGACATGCACACACCTATTGCCACACTTTAACCTTCTAACTTGTCCACGAACAACAAATTAGGTTTCAGTCTGTTTAAAATATTTATTTATGAAAACGTTTACATTGCGGAAGCTTTGCTCTGTTATCGTGTTATTTTGAAAACAAGTAACTTTTATAAAAGCGCGCCTTAGAGCTATTCGATTTCGAAACGATTTAAAAAATATCATAGTTAAGCTAAAAAAAATTAAATAGAGGCCTTATTACAGATTAAAACCCAAAAGAAGATAAATTAATAAAATAATGAAATAAATTATTTTAAGAAAATATAACCAAAGGCAGTTCACGTGGCCACTCTGAATCCCTCCAGCTCCAAGTCCACCAATCTAGGGCTTACCTGTATGGATAGAGAGGAAGGGGTGAGTTTGGAAACTCAATGTGCAAAGAAACCCATCCAAAGCCCAATTTAGCTCGAGCCCACTGGGCCTAAGCCCTAACTAGTCACAGTAATAACTGGGCCGAAGCCTTATCCAGATAACAGTAAATTGGGCCTTAGCCCTTTTCAGATAACAGTATGGCCCATAGGCCCATTACAGTAATAGAACAGATATCATGCATGAATGCAAAACCCATCACATGTGGGGAGACTACTCAACCTACCCAACCACTACACTCTACCTGTACCAGCCCAACACACCTTATGGGGAAACTACTCGACCCACCCAACTGCTACACACCACAAATGCAGCATCACTGCTCAGATAAGGTGGCCAAGCCACTAACAGAAATACGAGGCAAGGCCTCTTTTAGAAAACAGAATGGGCAAGCCCTTTTCAGATATCAGTAAGAGGCAAAGCGTCTTTCAGAAAACAGAAATCGTGGCGATGCCACTTGCACTGCCTTCATCAACAATCCCAAAACCCATGTAACAGATAATCATGATATGGCATACAGTAAACAGAAACAGTAAAACATGCATTTCAGTTAGATTTTGCCCTAGGGGTATAACGGTCATTTTGCACCTAGGGCTAAAATAGTAATTTTCGCTCATAAGGGGCATTTTAGTCATTATGCTAGTTTATAGGGTTTTATGTGCATTTCAATCAGTAATAGTCTAACTTTTATCTCAGTAGTTAATTTAATCCATTTTAGCAGATTACCGTCATTAGGCCCTAAAACCCCTAATGGACCTTACAATGTCTACTAGCTACTTAAGCCTATTTAGTCCAAGTTTAATGATTGGTTTACCAGTCTTAGCAGTTTTGGACCTACAACCTACCAGAGCAAGTTTATCGCTTATTTTACCCATATGGGCCCATAAGCCCATTGGGCCACATTCGGCCCATCAAGGGCCAAACTTACCAAAGTGCACGAAATTGTACACTCACCAACCTTATCGATTTCAATTACAGATCTACTGCTTCCAATCGATCCACGAGCATTCGCACGCTCTTTAGCCCGCGAAATGCCAAAATTTTGGCATTTCGGCTTTTCGACCTTTGTCGATTTAAACTACAAAAGGGTGTTCGATACACACCTGTTTTGCAATATTCCCCGATGAGATCTCCCAAGAGATTATCCTACGTTCGTTCACTATGATAATCAGATTACAAAGCCATATTAACCAATGTAACACTTACTCATCATATTCAGCCATACTTAGGCACTATTATTTAACTACTAGATCTAGATGCTCCAATGGTGTTAGCCTTCAATACTCCTTGATTGCTTGCCTTTTGTCCACACTAAACACATAAAATCAAAGAACGAGGCTAGTAAAGCCCTTAGTCCCAAAACGATAGCCTCCCTAAGTGATTAGGGATTATTCGGCTTTTCTTAAATCCCAAAATAACGATTGAGAAAGAGTTTTAGTTACTTACCAAAGATCTAGTTGCCAAAAACATTCCTAAGTACCTCCTTTTTCCAGATCTGTTGTAGATCTAATCCCCAAAATACGAGTAGAGAATAGATTTAATGATCCAGCTTTTGTAAAACTAATAATGGAAAGAAGAAGAAGTTTGAAACAAGAGAAAATCAACCACAAAGGATTTGGTTTCGGCTTCTAAAACTTATTTTGAGGTATGCTTATTTTGGTTTAAGAAGAAAATAGAAGAATAAAGGGTTACAAAAATAGAAGAGGTTATCAACAGATGAGAGGTTAAGGGTTTGACTTTTAGGGGAAATCGGTTACCAACGTTTTTGAAGAGGGACAAAGAAGAAAAGAATTTTAAGAATAGAAGATTTCAGGCTTAGAGAAGGAAAGGTGAATCAAAGGGTATGGAAAAAAAATATGATATAAGAATTTGAGCTCAAAAGAAGGAAAATAAAATAAATACAAACCCTTCATCAAAGTCTAAATTTGCAAGCTATTTCGGCATTTAATTGCCCATAGCCGAATGAGTCCTATTCGGCACAACCATCCTTCCAAAAATCAAATTCCTTATTTTACTCCTTCATTTTAGCATTTTAATTCCATCCAACCACCGTCCAGTAGCCTTTATTCATTTTTCCCACCGATCAACCGACCCAATCTGCTGCCAGGGGGAGTTTCAATCCTGCACGGCTCCTTACCACGCACGCACAGCAAAAAGGCCGTCCTCCTGCGCGTACCTCAGCTTGAACACGGGACTTTCGGGTAACCTAGCACGCTATTGGCCATTGCACTGCGGCTTCTTCTTTACCCTATTATAGTCGCATTTAATTTTAAACCTTACCTGCTGAAGTCCTGGTTCGCCTAAAAATAAACCAAAATTTCGCCTGCACCTGGGTTCAAACTTGCACCTGCTCGGTGATCCTATCACATTGCCGCCACTGCGCCACAGGCGCTCTTTGTGCCAAATTATATTCGCAACTCCTCTTAACCCCTATTTTAATGCAACCCGCTGATTTAAAAAAAAACAAAACCTCTTACGCGCGCCGTACCTTGAACCCAGTACCTTCCCCATCAGCCTAGCGTCTCAAGCCACTGAACCGAATGCTCATTTGTGGCATATTCCATTCGCAACTCCTTTTAGCCCCTATTTTAGTGCGACCAGACTACTAAAAAAAATAGTTTGCGCATGCTGGGAATCGAACCCCAGCACTCTTCCTGCTGCCTAGCGCGCCTAACCACTGGGCCAGGCGTTTTATTATGCCCATTTTTCCTTAAGAGGCAAAATTTAAGAATTTTTTTCTAAACTCCTAGGTCTAGCCCAGGACTTTTCCCGTAACATAAGCACCTCCAAATTCACTAACCCAAACATGAAACTAATAATAATAATAATAATATTTTTTCCATAAGAATTTAAAACATCCAAATAATTCGGGTAGTCTTCTACCCGAGCCCAGACTCAAGCCCAATACTTCTAGGCCCAAATTCAGGGTGTTACATAGTCAGGGAGGAGGGCTCGAGAATCTTTTTTCCAAGCTATGAATGAATGGTTTGCAGAGTTCGTTCGTACGAATCTGGCCGTTAGGCCTCTACCCCCTCATGATCTTCAGGCTACCCATTTTGCTTCCTCAGTCACAGATACAGTCAGAAGAGAGAAGCCACCAGTTGATAAACTTAGAAAACAAGGGGCCAAAGAGTTTCGGGCTACTAAAGATGACAATGCAGAGAAAGCTGAATTTTGGCTCGAGAATACTATCAAGGTCTTTGATGAGTTATCCTGCACATCTGAAGAGTGCATGAAGTGTGTTGTATCACTTTTACGAGATTCAGCCTACCATTGGTGGAAGACACTAATGTTAGCAGTACCGAAGAAAAAGTTACCTGGGATTTCTTTCAGAAGGACTTTCGTAAGAAATACATTAGTCAGAGGTTCATTGACCAAAAAAGAAAAGAATTCCTTGAACTAAAGCAGGGTAGGATGACAGTGATTGAATATGAATGCAAATTTGTCAAACTAAACAATTATGTTCAATAGTGTATGTCAACTGAAGCTATGATGTGCAAGAGATTTGAAGATGGGCTCAATGATGATATTCGACTGTCAGTTGGCATTCTATAAATAAAAAAGTTTGTCGTTTTAGTTGAAAGAGCTTGTAAGGCAGATGAGTTGCTGAAAGGAAAGGGTAAAGTTGAAATTGAGATGCAATACACGAAGAAAAGAGAGATGAGCAAGTCGTTTCAGTCTACATCCAAGAGGCCTAGAGAGTTCTCTACAAGATCTAATTTTTTAGGAAGGTATTCTAGTCGAAAAAGAGGTAGAAGATTTATGGGTTAAAAAGCTCAGACCACTTCAATTGCGAGTGTTGGCAGTATTCAGCCTGATAGACCCAAGTGTCCTCAATGTGGTCGATGTCATCTAGATGAATGTCGAGGAACTGAGACTGGTTGTTTCCGATGTGGTGCACCGAACCATTTCATTCGAGAGTGTCCTGAGATGGTTAAAAAAGAAGTAATACCGAGTGTAAAATCAGGCAATGCCCCCATTAGAGGTAGACCTCAGAGAAATTTGGGAATAGGGGCAGGTAGAGGTGCATCTAGAGATTCAACAGTGAGACAAGATGTTAGAGCACCTGCAAGGACCTATGCTATCCCTGCTCGTGAAAAGGCATCCTTCCCTGACATAATTACAGGTACATTTTCACTTCATGATGTTAAGGTTATTACTTTGATTGATCCAGGTTCGACCCATTCCTATGTTTGCATGAAATGATACCTATTATGAAAATGTCCATAGAGTCTACAGGATTTGTGATTAAAGTATTGAGTCTATTAGGTTAGTATGTATTAGTAGAGAAAGTATGTAAAAATTGCCCTTTGATGATTAGAGGTTACTGTTTTTTGGCCGATCTCATGCTATTGCCATTTGATGAGTTTGATGTGATTCTTGGTATAGATTGGTTGACTGCGCATGACGTGATAGTGAATCGTGGAAAGAAATTCATTGAGTTGAAATATGAAAATGGTGAAATTCTTTGGGTTAATTCAGATGAGTCAGATAGTTCAATTTCCATGATTTCTGTTATGTTTGTTCAGAAATGCTTGAGGAAAGGATATGAAGCTTATCTTATGTTTGTGTTGAATACTAAAGATCCAGAGTTGAAAATTGAATCAGTGCGTGGTATGTGAGTTTCATGATGTGTTTCCGGAAGAACTACCAAGTTTGCCTCCTATCAGAGAAGTTAAGTTTGGTATTGAGTTGGTTCTGGGTACAACATTTTTATTACTCCTTATAGAATGGCTCCAATGGAATTGAAAGAATTGAAAGTTCAGTTGTAAGAATTAATAGATAAAGGCTTTGCAAGACCTAGTTGTTCACTATGGGGTGCACTAGTACTCTTTGTAAAAAAGAAAGATAGTTCGATGAGATTGTGCATATATTATTAGTAGCTTAACATGGTAACTATTAAGAACAAGTATCAACTGCCTAGAATTGACGATTTCTTTGATCAATTGAAGGGAGCTATTGTGTTCTCCAAGGTAGATTTGAGATTTGGATATTATCAGTTACGAGTTAAAGAGTCAAATGTTCTGAAGACTGCTTTCCAGACTAGGTATGTCCATTATGAGTTCCTTGTGATGCCATTTGGCTTAACTAATGCTCTTGCCATTTTCATGTTCTTAATGAACCAAATTTTCAAACCTTACTTGTATAAATTTGTAGTTGTGTTCATTGATGATATCTTGATTTATTCTCATGATGAGACTGAGCATTCAGAGCATTTGAGAATAGTTTTACAGACTTTGAGAGATAATCAACTTAATGCCAAGTTTAGCAAAAGTGAGTTCTGGTTACGGAAAATCAGTTTTCTTGGAAATATAGTCTCAGGTGAAGGTGTTAGAGTTGATCTTAGTAAGATTTCAGCTATTGTTGATTGGAAGCCTCCTAGGAATGTATCAGAGGTCAGAAGTTTTCTTGGTCTCGTCGGTTATTATAGACGATTTGTAGAGGGATTTTCCATGATAGCTACACCATTGAAAAGATTGCTACAGAAAGATGTCAAGTTTCAATGGATTGAAAAGTGTCATCAGAGTTTTGACAAGTTAAATGCATTGTTGATTAAAGCTCCTGTCTTAATACAACCAGAACCACATAAAGAGTTTGTGATTTATAGTGATGCGTCCTTGAATGGACTAGGCTGTGTACTTATGTAGGAAGGAAAGGTAATTGCTTATGCCTCTAAACAGCTAAAGCCACATGAGAAAAATTATCCGACACATGATTTAGAACTAGCTGCCATTGTATTTGCGTTGAAAATTTGGAGACATCACTTGTATGGTGAGAAATACCGAATATTTACTGATCATAAAAGTTTGAAATACTTGATGACTCAGAAAGATTTGAACTTGAGGCAAAGAAGATGGCTAGAGTTGATTAAAGATTATGAACTAGTGATTGATTATCACCTGGGTAAGGCAAACGTAGTTGCTGATGCTTTGTGTAGAAAATCTTTATTTTCATTAAGAGCTTTGAACACTAGTTTAACCTTATTAGATGATGGTTCTATCTTAGTTGAATTAAGAGCTAAGCCAATGTTTCTTGAAGAAATTTGTGAAGTTCAAAAAGATGACAGTGAGTTGCAAGCTAAAAGAGCTCAGTATGAGTCGGGTATAGAGTTAGATTTTCAGATCAGTTCTAACAGTTGTTTAATGTTCAGAAATTGGATATGTGTACCAAAGAATGATGAGCTTATTCAAAAGATCTTAGGGGAAGCACATAGCAGTTCCTTGTGTATTCATCTAAGTAGTACAAAGATGTATAATGATTTGAAGGAAATGTATTAGTGGGTAGGAGTGAAGAGAGATATCTTAGAGTTTGTTTCTAGATGCTTGATCTATTAGTAGGTAAAAGCCTAACATCAAGTACCTTTAGGTTTATTACAGCCTGTGTTAGTTCCTGAGTGGAAATGGGACCGAGTTGCCATGGATTTTGTGGTAGGATTGTCGTTGACACCGAGGAAGAAAGATGTAGTATGAGCTGTGATTGATAAGCTAACGAAGTTGGTTCATTTTATTCAAGTTCGTATGGATTATTCACTTGACAAGTTGGCTGAGTTGTATATTTCAGAGATAGTCAGACTACATGGAGTACCGTTATCGATTATCTCAAATAGAGACCCGAGATTCACTTTGCGGTTTTAAAACAAGTTACAGGAAGCTTTGGGCATAAAGTTGAGTTTTTGTATAGCTTTCCATCCTCAGACGATGGTCAGTCAGAGAGAGTTATTCAGATACTTAAGGATATGCTCAGATGTTGTGTCTTAAAATTTCAAGGTAGTTGGGAGTCGTTGGTAGAGTTTGCCTATAATAATAGTTATCAGTCGAGTTTGAGGATGGCACCTTATGAAGCTTTTTATGGACGTAAATGTTGCACACTTTTGTATTGGACAGAGCTTAAAGAAAATTAGATTTATGGGGTTGATTTAGTTAAAGAAACTGAAGAGAAAGTGAAAGTTATCAGAGATTGCTTGAAAGCAACTTCAGATAGATAGAGGTCTTATGCAGACTTGAAAAGAAAAGAGATTGAGTATCAAGTTGGGCCATTAGCATATTGGTTAGCTTTGCCGACAGAGTTAGAGAAGATTTATGATGTGTTCCATGTGTCCATGATACATCGTTACCGTTCTGATCCGTCACATATGATTTCACAAATAGAGGTTGAGATTCAGCAAGACATGACTTACGGTGAATAACCGGTAAAGATTTTAGCTCGAGAGGTCAAGCAACTAAGGAACAAAAGTATTGCACTTGTGAAAGTATTATGGAGTAGGCATAGGGTAGACGAGGCTACATGGGAGCCCGAAAGGGCTATGTGAAAATAATATCCAAATCTATTCACAGGTAAGATTTTCGGGGACGAAAATCCCTAAAGGGGAGAAATATAACATCCCAAATTAGGGCCTAAATAGAATAGTGGTTGCGAAACCATGAATTCGAGATTGAAAATTTATTCCGATTAATTTTTATAATTTACCGAGTAATTAGATGCATGTGTTAGAGTATCGATAGAAAATTTTATGAATTACATGTTTAATTTGCCTATTAGGGCTTGTTTGAAAAAGTTGATAAATATGAGTTCTAGATAGGAAAGGATTAAATTGAAGAGCATAATTGAAGTAGAGGTCCTTAAATGGTAATTAGACCATTAGGTTTTTATGGACAAAAATGGACATACATAGATAAAAAAAACTAAAGTTTTAATGAAGGGCATTTTAGTTGTAATGCCCTAATTTTTGGGATTTTTTGAGATTTTTGCGATTTTGGTATGAACATGAAATTTTGTTGTCTGGTTGTATAATTTATGCTTTAAGTGTGATAGTGGGCCTTTAGAAGGCCAAAGGCTAAATTAAAACCTGATAGAATTATCAAATTTTGGACTTAAAGAGAAGGGGTCTTGAGTATGTGGGCTTTTAAGAAAAAGTAGGTAATTTAAGACACAAAGGAGTCAGTGGTGGAGTGGCAGTGTAACGCCACTTAGAGGACATGGGTGGCGTGTGGCAGCTATGCAAAGGGCCAAGGTTCAAGTCTCAAGGTAAGCAGTGTGGTATTTTATTTTTTACTGCATGTGCTAGGAATGTGATGGACTCCAAGTGAAACTCTGTTGGGAAGAGTTTGGGTTGTTCATGAGATTGAATCAATGATGATAAGGAGGAGAAAATTTAGGGATTTCAAATGGAAGCAAGAGGTGGCCGGCCAAGGGACTTTGGGGTAGCACATTTGGCTAGGGCTTTAGGAGTTGCAATTTCGGCAATTAGGGTGGTGTGCCGACTTCTTCGTTTTTTTTTCAGTGTTTGGTTGCTTGTTGTTTTCTCTAGTGCCGAATTGGTTTAGGTTGAAGAGAATTTTCAATTCTTTTTCTTCCTCTTCTTCTTTGCTCATAGGACCTAAAAGCTGAAACTTTATACCTTAAGTTTTTCCCTTACTGATTTCTTCCCTCTAGCCGAACCTATTCTCTTCATTCTTTCTTTCCTTCCCTTCTTCTCTTCTTCTTTTTCTTTATTGATCCCCTTAAACCTCATTTAGCCGATTGCTTCAAGGTTAAAATTGAATCTCTTCTAGCCAAATTCTTCTTGATCGATTTCCATAAGAGCCGAAATCCCGAGATACAAGCCTATGTCGATTTTCCCTATTTGTCGAAACCCCATTCATCCTTTAATCTAGTTAACCGAATCTCATCATATTCCCACCTCTGTTGACATCACTTCTCACATAAAAGCCGAAACCTCCACATTCAAAGTAATTTGGGAATTTAACCTCTAGATCTCTTAGATTTATTCACTACTCATGTCTTGAGGCTAGATCTGCGTCAGATCTGAGATAGAAAAGGATTGGAAGCATTCTTTATCAAGTAGATCTTCGGTAAGTACTCGTATTCCCTGTCCATTCAAGTAACTTGTGGTTCAAGTAAAGCCAAAAACCCTTATATGCATAGGGAGGCTGTCGATTGGGGCTAAAAGGATTTATTGGTATTACTTATTGGCTTATTATGTGTTAGTGTAGACTAGAGGCTGTCGATCAAGGAACGTTGGAGGTTAGGACCATTGGAGCGAGTAGATCTAGATCTAGTCATTAGTTTCGACAAAGGTAAGTATTCTAGGGCCTTAAGTAAGGTTGGCCGAATATGGTAAGTGTGGATTAGTTGGTTTCGTTGATTCGTGGTTGATAAGTGTAATCTAAATGACTTTAGGCTGATCGTGCGAGGGGTTCTGCAAAACTCGAAAATTAGGTGTGTAAACGAACACCCCCAAGTAGATTAAATCGGCAAAAGTCAAAAAGCCGAAATGCCAAAATTTTGGTATTTCGTGGGCTTGCGAGCGTGAGAGCGCTCGTGGGTCAGTTGACTTGGTAAAAATGGTAATCACAAACGGTAAGTTTGACATGTGCGCGATTTTATGCGCCTTGGTGAATTTGGGCCTCGAGGGGCTGAATTTGGGCCCAATAGGCTTATGGGCCCATATGGGTAAAAACGAGCGGTAAGTGTATTCTGGTAATTTGTATGGTAAGACTGCTAAAACAAATGGAAAATTTGGGCTTTGTGGGCCAAAATAGTTAATGGACACCGTGGGGCCCATTAGGGGTTTTATGGCCCAATAACTCTAAGTTGTAAAATGGGCTAGATAAGTCACTTAGATGAAAATTGGACTGTTAATAACTGTAATAAGCATGAAAACCTTAAAAACTGGTATATTTACTGAAATACCCCTTAAGGGTGGAAAATTACTATTTTACCCCTAGGTGCAAAATGATCATTATACCCATAAGGTTAAATCTGACTGAAATGCATGTTAAATTAAATCTATTTACTGTATTCCATGACATGTTATACTGTTGCATGGGATTGGGTTTTTGATGGAGGAAGTGCTAAGTGGCATTGCCACGTTCACTGATAAGGGCTTTGTCTCATTTACTATTAGTGGCTTGGCCACGTTATCTGATTTAGCAGCCATGTTGCAACTGTGGTGTGTAGGGCTGGGTGGGTTGAGTTATTCCCCACATGGTGTGTAGGGCTGGTACGGGTGGAGTGTAGGGATGGATTTGGGCTGGGTTTTTGTATACATGCATAGTTTCTGTTCTGTTACTGTAATGGGCCTAAGGGTCGTACTAAATACTGAATAAGGCTAAGGCCCAATTAATACTGAATCTGAATAGGGCTATGGTGTAGTTAATACTGAAACTGGATAGAGCTTAGGCCCAGGAAAGCTTGAACTGATTTGGGTTCTGGTTGGGTTCACATTACACACTGAGTTTTCCAAACTCACCCCTTCCCTTTTATCTATGCAGGTGAGCCCTAAGCTAGTGGACTTGGAGCTGGAGGGATTCAGAGTGGTCACATGGTCTGCACATGGTGGTTTTTACTTAAGTTATTTATTTCCATATTTTACTTAAATTATTTTCATTTTGGTTTTTAATTGTAATAAGGTCGCTCTTAAGTATTTTTAATTTGGTTTTTATTTCTTTATTTATAATTTGATTTAAATGGGTAGATTAAGGCGGCACAGGTTTTTAAAATTAATCAACATTTTCAAAACAAAACACACGTATTAAGTGGATAACGAAAGGACGAACAAGATCTTGTAATAGTATACACTCTAAAATGGTAGTGGATAGGACGTTCACAAACTAAACCTGGTTTTCTTTTCAAACTTTAATAACAATTTTGCAAACTCACCCTAATCGTAATAACTCAAGAATATGATCAATCCATCGTTGATGTGACATAACAGACTTGGCCGTAACATCTGGGCCGGGTTTGGGGTGTTACATTAGTCATTTGGTAATTAAAAGGAACTAAAAGGGAAAAAGATGGCAAAATGTTGTCCATCTTCTTCATTAGGAAAAACTTCAAGGGGACACCATAGCTAGGGTTTCTTCAACTTCTCAAGCTCATAGTAGATTCATCCAAGCTCTGTTTTTAATGTTCTTTAAGTTTTTAGAGTCCCGGTAACTTGATTTAGCTTATTCTAGCAATAATTTAACCTAGGGTTTATATTTGTAGAAATACCCATAGGTGAAATGTGTCTATTTTGATGTTTTATGGTAGAATATGAAGTTTGAAATTGTGTTAAACAACTTCTGCTAAGCGATTTTAACCGAAAACGAGTAAAACGAAATAATCGGTAAAAATACCTAATGTTCATAAGTACATGTTAGAGTGAGAATTTTATGGCCATAGAAGGATAATAATGATTAGCATGTCCTAAAGCATAAGAATTAGGGATAAAGTTTAATTCCTGAGCTTTGAGGCAAAAGTGTAAATATGCAAAAGTGTAAATATGCAAAAGTTTAGGGGCAAAATCATAATTTTTCCAAAGTTAGAGTCAAGGAATGTTTTGATAAATATGAGTATTAGATAAGCTAAATTTTGCTATTATAGATGAAGAAGAATGAAATTCGGGGGTACACCGGGGAAAGAAAAAAATTGAGGACTAGATCAAAATATTTGATCGTATTTTATATCGAGGTAAATTTGCAATAAACAAATGCAATGTTTTATTATTTATGATTAATGATGTTATTTTTCAGCATATATATGTTTATTTTTTAAATTTACTCCTTGATGATTCAAGCAAGAATTGACGGAGAAATGATACTTAAAAGTCCCAGTTGAACCTTAAGAATGTGTAGAATACAAATGTCATGACATTAGGGTTTAAGGATACATAGTAAGACCATGCCATGGAATGGCATTGGTAAGTTTTACAAGGCAAGGAAATCATGTAAGACCATGTCAAGACATGACATTGATAAGCTACTATAAGGCAAAGATCTCATGTAAGACCATGCCAAGGCATGGCAATGGTGAGTTCATAAGATAAGGATACCACGTAAGACCATGTCAAGACATGGCAATGGTAAGTTTAAAAAGGAAAGGTACCCATGCATCCTTAGTATTCCAAATGGTTCAACAAGAAATTTAATGAGTATACTCAAGGAAAGGTAAGATAAGCCCATTTTGAAAGGTTCAGGTAAGAAAATTTAAGATTTATGCATATTGAGCTTGAAGGTTACAGTTATCTTGATAATTCATTTAGAATGTTGTTAATTATTTACATGCAAACTTACTAAGCTTTATGCTTACTCTCTTTCTTTTCTCTCTTTTTATAGTATCACCAAGCCAACTTGGGGATCGTAAGGACGTCGGAGATCGTTTCACACTATCAAAGGGCTATCTTGGTATTTTGTGATTCGAAACGTTTTAAGTTATGGCATGTATAGGGACTTGGCCATTTTGTGTGTATGTCCTTATGATATGACTAAATAATGACATGTTAATACTTTATAATGATTATCTATTGAAATGGCTAATTAAGAACATTTTTTGGTGTTATGTATACCTAAATGATAGTTTATACAAAGAAATTATGAGAGAGTAAAAGTTGACCATGGAATAGTTTGGGACAGCAGCGGTGACGTGATTTTGAAAAATCACTAAAATTTTTAGAAATGAAATTAAATGGTGAATGAGATATATAATTAAACCTTATTGAGTCTATTTTCATAGAAAAGAAACAAGGTAAGTAAAAGAATTCTATATTCTAAGTTATTTAAATTTTTGTGAGACTAGTTCAGAATGATTTCGTGATCCCCTATTCTGATTTGGAAAAATCATTAAAATTTGTACAAAAATAATTATGGAACGTAATTTAGATGGTTAGATTCCTTATTGATTCTACTTTTATATGAAACAAACATGATCATCTTTTGAATTCTGTATAAAGAGAAATTGAAATGTTAGTAAAGAGTGGTCAGGACTATAGGGCAGTGAAATAGAGAAGGCTTTAATGAATAAACTTTATTAATTGGAGAAACGAAAAATTCTGGAAAAATTATGGTAAGAATATATATGAGTCTATCTTCAGGGAAAATTTACATATTTAAATTTCAAGTTTTGTAAATAGAGTTATAATTAATTTAGTGACTATTATGCAGGTGGGTAGTTTTATTATGAATAGTGAAATAAATTGTTTTGATTTGTGTAAGTAATTGAAAAATTTTTAATGTTCCTGGTTTGGTCCTGACTAGTTTCAATTGCATGTTTTAGGGCCTTGAGGGCCCTTTTTAGGGATATATTGGATGAATGTGAGTGAATTAATTTAAAAAATAAATTTTTATGCCTCGAACTAGTAAGATAAGTATGGTAATGCCTCGTGCTTGACTCCGCCGACAGTCTCGGGTAAGGGGTGTTACAGATTACATGGTATATGTTACATGGTTTAAAAAGGATTATGTGGTTCAAGAGTATAAATGCTATATGATGACTTGATAAATGAACTATATGAGTTAAATGTATGAAATGTGACATGGTTTACATGATCTTATAAATAGAAGATGAAATATGATATGTCATAAGTATGGAAAGGTACATAAATAATATGTTTGTTTCATCCTTTGAAGGAATGATTGTTTGATTTAAGTGACTAACATATGGTTGAATGATTTGAATAGGCTATATGAGCATATGAGTTGGTTGTTATTGCTTTAAATGCTTACTGATACTTTGGTAGGTTTAATTCTATATTATATGGATTTACTAAGCTTTTAAAGCTTACTTCGTTTATTTTCCTGTGTCTTATAGATTCAAAAGCTAGCTCGATTTTGGACGAAGTCGGAGATTGCAATCACACTATCCAAGCAAGCTTTTGGTACTTTTGGATCTTTGTAAATGTGGTAAATATGGCATGTATAGGCTAGTTTATAAGTTGATGTATATCGCTATCTATGTTAATGAATATGGTATGGATTTGGTACATAATCAAGCTATGTGATATAGCTTGATCTTGAAATAGATGTTTTGGTATAAAGACTTATATGATATGTCTTTTATTTAGTAATTTGATGAATGATACATAGCTTATGTGATGTTTGATTATGGTTTATTGATAGGTTTAAATATAGTTGAATTGGTAAGTTTGAAATATGCATGAAATGATCATTTTGTTATATGCTTACTTGTGAATTTTGGTAAGGTATCTTAATGGGTTGACATGGTTTTAAATGAGGCATGAATTATATTTATATTTGACATAGAATGGATTCATGGATATTGGTATATGTTTGTGTTGTAATTGGTCTTGTTTTAGACAATTATGAAATGGTATATGATGTGTTTTGAATTGGATGAATTGGTTGATTGTTTATCTCTATAAATGCTATGCAATTGATGTTTTAGGTACATGACCTAATGGGGTGTGAAAATGGCTTAAACCAAACCTATTTTATGCCACACGGCCAGAGCACACGGGCATGTGACTTGACCGTGTGACCCTTACATCTTAGTTAAATTGGTCAGGATGCCACACGGGTTACACACACGGGCGTGCCTTGTACCCGTGGGCCCAAGTTAGTAGTTTCCAAATTTTCACACGGCTTAGACACACGGGCGTATCTTGTGGCCTTGTGCACAAGTCAGTATGTATGCCCTGTTTTTACATAGCCTGGACACATGGGTGTGCCTGGTGACTGTGTGAGGCACACGACTGTGTGACCCTATTTCAAAAATTTTCTTATGTTTTCCTATATCTTTCATATGTTTTCAAATTAGTCCCTATGATATGATTTGAGTTTTATAAGTCTGTTTATAGCATGAATTGATTTTTAATGCATGAAAAGTTATTGAATTATGATGTTATATGCTACATGGTTGATTTTACACTATTCTGACCTCTGTTTACAAGTCTGGTAATGCCCCTTACCTATTCCGGCGACGGTTACAGGATATGGGTGTTACATGTTCATCAACAAGTTAGTCACATAAGTACATATAATCATCCATTCACAAGGATGTGTACAACCATCATTCAAATTCATACTTCAATACACCATATAATACCCATTTCATGTAACTTAAAAAACATTGTAACATTTCATCTTTATTCATATAACTTAGAATTCTTTCAGATAACTATTAATTCATTCATATAATCAGTAATTCATTTGTATAATCAGTAATTCATTCGTATAACTAATAACAGAACTATGCCCATTGAACATCTTAGAATATCGATAGATACGCAGGTGGTACACCTAAAGTGTACTAATCAATAATCCGTCAATTCATTATCATTTTCGCTCTTTTGAGCCATGATCAGTAAGCTCATCCTGAACTGATGGACAGTAAGCTCTATCGAGCTGAAAATAGTAAGCTCTGACGAGTTGAAGTATCGATAAGCTCATACAAGCTGCGGTGAGTCTGCAACAAATGCAGTATCTCAACAAATAGTGACATGTCACTTGTATCCTACGGTTCAAATGGGACTCAGTAATTCTCGGTAAACATCAATTTAGGCATTTAAATATAATATACTTCAATTTCTCACAATTTATATACATTCAATTCAATTAAGTACAAACTTAATTACTCAATTCTAATTATATGAACTTACCTCGTAATGCTCGGATAGAAATTATCGACTATTCGATTACTTTGCCTTTTCCTGGATCTTGATCTGATATTGGCTTTTCTTGATCTATATAATATCAAATTTAACACATTCAATATTCATTCTATTCAATTTAGCCCATAATTCATATTTTGGCAAATTTATACATTTTCCCTTAATGTTTCACATCTTTACTATTTAGTCCTTATCACATAAAATTACAAATTCACGCAATTAAGTACAAACCCATGCTCCGAATTTTACCCATGCTTATTACAACCCATATTTTTCATTTATTTCACAATTTAGCCACATAATTTTAACATTTCTCAATTTAATCCTTAAATGACAATTTTGTCAAAAATCACTTTACAAAAGTTGTTAATCTAACAATAAGGATGCAATTTCTATCATTAAACATCAAGATACTCATACACCAATAATGGTAACATTCAAATACTTTAACAGTTTTGCAAATTAGTCCTTGGACTAGTTAGACCTAGCTACAATGATCTTAAAAATGTAGAAATTAGTAAAACTAGGACAAAAATCACTCACTAATTGAGCTAGGAAGCTTGGCCAAACGAAAAAGGATAAAAACGGTTTTCCTTTCCCTAGTTTCAGTGGAGAATGAAGAAGAAAAAGATGATACCTTATTTTATTTCATTTATTTTAACATTAATTTACTAAATTACCTAATTAACCTTTTATAACATTAAAAATTACACTTATACCAAGCCATTATCATCCACTAACTCTTTAATGGTATAATTATCAGTTAAGGAGTCTAATTATCATTTAAGGACCTTTCCTTTGAAGTTCTATAGCTATTAAACCCTTTTAACTAATAGAACTCAACTTTTATGCTTTACGCAATTTAGTCCTTTTTACCGAATTGAATACGCAAATGGTAAAATTTCTTTACGAAACTTTTACACAATTATTCTATCATGCTTTAAACTTTAATAAAATAATAAAATAATTATTTTTACTTTGGAATTGTGGTCTCGAAACAACTGTTCTAATTTGACTCAAAAATGGGTTGTTACATTGTGAGTGTGTAGGAGACCATTAGAAGGTGCACTTGTGATAGCCCTAATTTGACCCTAGTTGGAAAGTGGTTTCGGGACCACAAAACTGAGTCACGAAAATCATTCAATGTTATATTCTATGCTTATTAATTGTGAAAATGCATGTATGAAAATTTCATGCTTTGATTTTTGGCATTTGAATGTGGAATTAATTAAAAAGGACTTGTTTGAGAAACCTTGGAAACATGATAGATAAATGTGTAGTGGCCAAATATTATGGTTTATTAAAATGGGGGACTTGCATGTCAAATTGACCATTTTATAATTATGGCCGGCCACTTATGCATGGAATCATTATGTCTCATAGTTTATTATATTTGTTAAGAATATTTGGTACTTACAATCATAAAATAAATTATAATAATAATAAAATGAATTAGTGGGAGGAGAAACCAAAGTTTGTTTATTTTCTCCTCCATTGCCGTAAGTAGAGAAGAATAGAAAGAATGAAAAGCTCAAGCAACCATCCATTGACATAGCTTGATTTTAAAGGTATGTTTGATGTTAGTTTTTGAAATTTTTGGTGTACCTTGAGTTAGTTGCTAAGTTTTCTTCATAACCCAAGATAGACATTTAAATTTAGTTAAAAAAATACACATTCGGTCATGAGTTCTTTGTGTAATTTGGAACTTGTATTTTTTATTTAGTTTTGGTAATGAAAGATTGATGGTGAGTAAATCTTTGTGAACAATGAAGTAATTGGTTATGGATGCCTTGGGATGGTGGCATTCGGCCATGACGAAAAATGTTAAAATTGTTAAGTTGATTTGGAGGGTTGCCAAATGTGGGAAATGTTTAAAGAAAAATGGTTCAAGTGTTTAGTTACTTGGTATTTGGCTACGAGGGTTAAAGGTCAAGTTACATGAATTTAGTGATATAACATTCGGTTATTAATATGTGTATTTCATGGATGCTATGTTTAATAACTTTAATGAACATATAATGGTTAAAGGAGGTCAAGCTTGTCAAACCTTGGTTTTTGATTGAGAAAGGTACATTCGGCTATTGATGAATATGTTTCTTGATTGGTGTTTTGATGTTTGTATATTAAGGTTGTAAGTTTAACTTGTAAAATGGTGTTGGTGGTGGCCTAAATGCTTAAGTGAACATTCGGCTAAAGAGGCTTAACATAAAGCCTTTAGCTAAATATTTGAAGTAAAAATCTAAGTGTTAATCTATACTAGTGTAATTGCCGAATGACCTATTAGTTAATGAATAGTGAATTGTGCAATATTAAACCATAGGAATTGTATGAATTTTAGTGTCATGTATAAATGACCTATTGGTTGTTAAATGAAAGTTGTATAATGTATATGTTAATACTTTAATTATGATTATAAAAATTGATTGTACATGTTGTAATGTATAAGTACCGAATATAAGTTGAATAAATTGAGTGATTATGTGTATGTGGTTTTGTGGGTTCTATTAATGTATAATTTTAGTATGCTTTTGTACATGGCGTGGCAATGATATGGATAAGTGTATGACTTCTAGACATATATGTATATAATATTTGTTGAAAATATGTTTTTGTTATAAAAAAATATGCTTGATTATGTGGCTTGTTAATTAACCGAAATCAATAAGTTTGTATAGGTAAATTTTAGGTAATCAATTAAGTAAAAGATTAATGTGATTAAAAAGGTGAATGACCATTTTGTATTTGAGCTAAAAGTAGCTTTATGACCTATTAAATTTATGGTCATATTCGGCCATAAGCTAGCATAATGGGACTTTAATAAATTAAATTTGTTTGAATTAGCTCAAGAGCATAGAGAACTAAGATTGGACGGGGGAAAAGAGAAAGTAGTTGAATAGCCGATCTGAGACTATTCAGAAATATTCGAGGTAAGTCTAAGTGATTAAATATGCATTATATTCATTTATTAACATGGTATAATGTAGAAAAGAAGTAATCTTTATTGTATATATATGTGTACTTATATATATGTATATGGCCGAATGGCAAGAACAAATTTAAAGGTGAGCTTGCTCTAAGCTTATATGGCCAAATGGCAAATTAAAAAGTGAAAGTAATTTGTGTCATGCTTTTGTAATTGAAAGGTGACGGATATTATAGTATATTACTCGATGATAAGATATAAAAAGATAAGATGATGGGCATTATGCTTATGTGTTACGGTCAATGACTATTATAAATGATAGCATATATGATGTTATGTTTTAAATATGTGAATGAGAACTTTGAAGAGAAAATAATGAATTTGGAATGAGCCTACATGCAAATGATAGTGATGTTTAACGTAAGTGTCTAAATTACTTTATGACCGAATATCAACTTATAATATTTGAAGTAAAGGTTCGACTTATGAAAAGGCCGAATGGCAAATTTTGAAACGAATAAATGTTTGGATGGTTGGTGTTATATTCGAATGAGGCTAAGAATTTATAAGTAATGGTATTATTTGAAATAATTATAAATATTTGAAAGGAGGTAAACTTTGATAGTTGACATGTATAAATGTGTTCACATAGCCGAATGGAAGTATAAAGATAAATTGTAATGGTGGACATGTATATATATGTTTACATAGCCGATAAAAGTATGATATACATTTGAAATATTGATATGTAAAGTGATTTGCTGAATGTGTTATGAAATAAAATATGGCAAAGTATATTTGGATAATTGTGATGTGTATGCATGAGAAGTTATATTCTGATTCAGGATTTTATGTGTATGGGCGAAATATATATATGTCATCTATTAGAGATGGATTTGCTGTGCAGTATATGCTTTGTTAATGTTATATATGTATGATGTTTTATAGACTTGATTAAGTCATTTCAATGTGTAATAACAAATGAAAATGGGCACTGTGTGTACGAATAAACATGGGCACTATGTGTGCCAATGAAAAGAGGCATTGTGTGTGCGAGTTCTTTAACCGAGCACTATGTGTGCGAAATCGATCATTGAGACACTAAGTGCGTGAAATGAGATCATGTAAGACCTCGTCTGGAACGAAGGCATTGATTTGAGATAGTGTGTAAGACCGTGTCTGGGACATTGGCATCACTTATATTTCATGTAAGACCTCGTCAGGGACGAAGGCATTGATTTGAGATAGTGTGTAAGACCGTGTCTGGGACGCTGGCATCACTTATATTTCATGTAAGACCTCATCTGGGACAAAGGCATTGATTTGAGATAGTGTGTAAGACCGTGTCTAGGACACTGGCATCACTTATATTTCATGTAAAACCTCGTCTGGGACGAAGGCATTAATTTGAGATAGTGTGTAAGACCGCGTCTGGGACGTCAGCATTGTATAAGGCCTGTCTAAAATCTGTACATTTCTGAATGACTAGAAGAGAAAGTCTGTTAAACGGTAGATTAAATGTTGGTGAACTAATTAAAGCTAGAGATTTTGTGACCTTTTGCTAATTTGGTAATAAAATGAGTTCAAGACAATAAGTTGGACAGGTATGTGATATATATATTATATATGATTTATCTGAAGAGAATTATGTGATATATATATTATATATGATTTATCTGAAGAGAATTAAGAATGTGTAATGAGAAGCATATGTAAAGATGTTGTAAATACATGTGTATATATGTATATGTGTGCGTTCGGTCATTAGGAAAAGTTACATAAAAGTATTTGATACACCATTTAACTATGAATGTTGAATGTAAGTGTGGATAAGAAATGGTACACTAGTTGAATTCGATAGAATTAAAGTTATTCTTGAAGCATGTAAATTCATATGTCTGTATATGAGTTTGAATTTAATCGGAGTAAAATGATATATGTGATTGTGCATAATCGGCCAAATGGTATTATACTCAGAAAATGTTTTGTAATTTTGATTATTTGGATTGTTTTTAAGTTCAATTGTTTAAAATTGCTTAAGACTTACTAAGCTTTTGAAAGCTTACTTTGAATGTTATGTTTCTCTGTTTTATAGATTGTTGGCTCTTACTACCAGCTCAGGGATCATCAGCATTTCGTCACACTATCTACTATTTTGGTAACCTTATGATTTGGACTTAGCTTATGGAATGTATAGGATAGACCATAAGTAGAATGATATTTTTGACTATTGTATATAAGCCATGCGAATATGGCATCTTTTGGATGTTTACTTTTATAAGTTTTAAATTCAAATTTTGGTTGTGTCTAGTATTTATATAAATAAATGATCTTTTATTTATTTAATAGAATGTTCAAAATTTTACTGTTCTGACCTGTTTCCTAATTTCTAGTAACGCCTCGTCCTATTCCAGCGACGGTTACAGGATAGGGGTGTTACAGCACTAAATTGATACTGGTAGCTATGTTGCAACATAGATGACTTGATATTGCAACATAAGGAGCAGAATAGAGTAAACTCAAGACTACCTTCGATTTCACGACACTAACTGATGGTGTCACGACATACCCCTGAAGATGGCTACAAAAGAGTATATTGATTGCTTTGTTGGGACACAGGTCCTGGTGTGTTGCGACATCGACTTTGTGATGGAACCAACACATGAAGTAGGGGCGTTGTGGTCTACACAATCAAACTTTAAGCTTAGGAATGTAAGCTAAACTAAGGTTACGGACGACAACCACCTGTAGGCTATAAATAGGTTTATTTGTCCCTTGTTATGGACATCAATACTTTAGCCTATATTCTTTCAAGTAAATTCAGTTTAGCTTTTCTTCTTTCTTAGGTTTTAGATTTATTTCAATTGTTCTTGTTGATTTCAAGAGATCTGAATTGTGGAAGCATTTAAACTATATGGATTCGTACTTAATTTCAATACAATTAGGCTCTTTCATTTACTCTGTCTTGTCGATTTAATTAGAGTGCTTACATCGATTATATATTGTCTATGGAAGCCATGAGGAACAAATCCCTCTATGGGGGATTAGCGAGTGGAGGTATGATCTATTAACTATTTTGTAGGGTTACTCAATGGATCAACTCTTTAGGAAAGGAAGAACGTGAAAAAACCCTAGGACTGACAACCCTAGGAAGTCATCAAGGTGGGAATTAACCAAAAATTGATATTGCCCATTTATGAACACCTTAACCCCAAGCCAATCTTGACTTAAGGTTGGAATATAAGTAGTTCTTGCTGACTTGTTATGTTAGTTGAAGATTGGAAGATCTTGCTATGGTAGCAACTAGTTGATAGACGAGGAACCCAAAATGACAGTTGATGGAGATTACCAAAATGAGCCAACCACCCACAATCAATTTTGATTTATTTTCCATTTTTAATCTCTTCAATTTTATCCTTTTATGTTATTTTTTTATTACTATTATTATAAAACCTTAGAATCCTTTATTTCATATTTTTCGTACTATAACTAATTTAGAAGCATTAATTAGATCTTTTAATGTTTAGGTTAGAATTGATCCGGCACTCGCCTCCCTTGGGTACGATCCTCGGAGTACTCACCTACTTTGATGTAAAATTATATTACAACTCGACCCGTATACTTGCAGATATCACTTGTCTTTCTATATTTTATTGCAGTATTCACACTCTAGACATTAGTACATCCAGAGGCGGTCAAACAACTAAGCATTCCAACCAAAAACCATGGGTTATACTCCATATTCTTAATGTAACAGCCCGATTTAGACCCTAGTCAGAACGATGATTTCGGGACCATGAATAGAGTCAGAAAAATATTTAAAAATTCTTTCTGTGTTTATTATGTGTGAATTAGCATGTGTGAAATTTTTGTGATTTAATTTTGTCGTTTAAGTGTCCGATTAAATAAAAGGACCTAATCGCGTAAAATACAAAATTTGAATGCTAATAGTTGAAGTGTCTAATTACTTTGTTCTTTTAATGTGGGATATTTATAATGTAATTTTACCATTGGTTTTGTAAGTGGACGGTTCTGGATATGTTAAATATGGTTTTCTAATTAATTTTAAAAGGTTAAATTTGTAAACTAATTAATAAATTATATATGATATATTATATCATAATTAGAAAGCCATGGTTCATACTTTTTATTTTGATCGAATATGAAAACAAAAAGAAAAGGAAAGGAAGCTTAGGTTTCGGCCATGGTTGATCTTGGTTAAGATATGCAACTTGCCCAGTTTTTAAAAATTTTTACATTTTTGATATTGTTATTATGAAATCTACAAAGCCCATGTCTCAATTTCTGATTTTCATGATGATTTTGTATTTTGCCATTGTTGAAAACTTCTAATTTTTGTTGTTTGATGTTAGAAAATAAAAGATTTGTGGTAGATTAATAAGTATTGTATAGGGATTTTTTATGATTTTGAGTAATTAGGGTTAAAAAAATAATAAAAAAATTGAGGACTAAAATGTGAAATAAATGAAATGTGTGGATTAGTATGAATGTGGGTAATATTCAGCCATAGCATGGTATGTGCAATTTTTGTATGTTTTGTGTTTTGTGCAATAAGAACTAAATTGTAACAAGTGTAAAATTTCAAGCGTAAAATGGGAATTTGCCCATTTATGTGTTTTTGGACTAAATTGAATGAAAATATGTTTGAATGGGTTCAATTTGAATATGTTTAGATCAAGAACCAAAGAAATCATATTTGGATAGAGGGAAAACTAAAGTGGTCGATTAGCCGTCTCGTTCCGATTTTCATCGTCCGAGGTAAGTTTATAAGCAAATAGACGTACTTAATTTTAATTAAATGCAAAGTATATGTGCTAAAATGAAATATATGAATTTATATATGCTATTACCGAATGTGTATAAGCTTGGTAACCATGTTCAAGCATTTGTTTCAACCGGGTTGTGACGTCCGAAAGGCCCGTGTGAACCTTAGGAATAGTTAGGATACATATGTCATGACATAGGACTCCAATAGATGTGTGTGAGTAAGACCATGGCATCGATATGTGACTCCGATATATGTGTGTGAGTAAGACCCTGTCTGGGATAGTGGCATCGATATGTGATTACATGTAAGACCATGTCTGGGACGTTGGCATTGTACGATATGTGTGATTATCCGAGAATCCTATCCAATTCCAAATGGTTCATCAGGCGACGATAAGTTGTGAATGAATATGTAAACGAGTTGAATGACCAGGTATGGATTAGTTCGTTATCTATTTGAGATAAGGTAAGTAAGTAACTTGATATTTGCTACAAATCATGTGTGGTGCAAATGAAGAATATATGCGAATATGGTATGTGTATTCGGCTTTGTGAATAAATAATTTGGGTATTATTGAGATGATTCTTAGCTATGTGTACACATGATTAGGTATATTAGGCCACATAACTAGTACAAGTATATGAAGTTATATTTTGATATATGAGCTTATGTACCATAGTGTATGTGAACTAGGTTTTATAATGACTATTTGGCTTTGAAAATTGAATGATAATTTGTCAATTTAACTATATGAGCATTCGGCCAAGGTAACCCTTATGTATGAAAATGATATTTTGCCTATATATATATGTATGTCTATTCGATCATATAATATAAATATGTATGTGGTTATTATCCTTTGATTTATGAATTTATGTAAATGTTCATTCGGCCATAAATAATCTATATGCAAAAGTACATATAAAATGCATGAAATTGTAAGCTTAAGTTTTAAAGTAATTACAAGAGTATAATTAGGTTTAGTTTAAATGAATTGATTATGTAATTTAGTTGTTTATTTTCTTATGACTTACTAAGCTATGAAAGCTTACTCGGTGTGTGTTCATGTTTACCTCTATTTTATAGATTTTGGATTCGAGTTACGAGCTCGGGAATCATCAGAGAAGCTTATCACACTATCGACTGTCTTCGGTATTTTATGAGCTGAATTCTCAAACCTATGGCATGTATAGTCTAGATTATTGTTGAAATGTTAGATTATGGTTTTGTATAATTTAAGCCATGCGAAAATAGCCTAACTTCATCATTTGAATTCGGTTTTGTTTGTTTATGGCATAAGTTCATTTTGGTTATCATGCTATGTGTCATGGATGAATAGTATGTGTGATATCTATTTTGTGTAGTGAAGTTGGTTGGTGATTTTGGATGTGTGCATTTGGTTGTTTTGGTTAAAGGTTGCTTATAAGTATGTTTGAGTGATTAATCTGCCATGCTATGTACATTTATGTGAATTTTGTTGGTAAGCTTAGTTAAGGTATTATTAGGTAATTCGGCTGTGGCATTGATTAAGAAGAGTTCAATAGATTTGTGTTAGTTAACAATTATGGACATAGATTATGATACCAAGTTATTTATATTTCGGCACTGGTATAAGATGAATTGGTTGTATAATATGTTTGTAAAATGAATTGGTATGAAATGATAAATCTTTATTTCATGATTAGATGTATTCGGCAATTGATATTAATTTTGGATTACCATTTAATATGTGGAAATTGTATATTGATTTGCCATGGTTATAAGCTGTTTGAAATTGGGTAAATTATAAAGAATATTTGTTTATAAAATTGGTCTTATAAACGACCTTTGATACATTACAGTATATTGAATAAGTACTTTTATCATATAAATTCAGTTTTGATATACTTAATGCATTAGTAAATTGTTTGTTATATTGTATGAGTATATGCATATTCGTGACAAGTTTAATATGAAAGGAACTATGATATATATATATATATATATTAATTTGGTTTTATGAAATGTTTTTGCAAGTAAATGATTGAGTAAAGTTGTATTAGACATTGGTAAAAGTATAAGTTTTAAGCTTATTGTATTCGATTAAAGTTTAAGAGATTGACCAAATGAATAGTAACTATTGTTTTATAATGATAAAATGCTTATATGCGAATTTTGATAAATTGTTTTGAGCTTTGTGTCTTAATGCTAAAGTATATTATAAAAACATATTATTACTTATGATGCATTCGGTCTATTATATATATTTGATTGTTTTATCATAGAATTTAATGCAACTATGTATAATACATAAGTCATTAATTTAGGCAGGCTTATAAATCAACTTAGTTATAAGATAATTATTAAGATGCCGATTATACATAACGGTAATGTAATGAGTGTTTGATTTGTTTGTATATATATATGTAAAATTTTAATTTGTCAACTGGCTTATTATTTTAGTAAAGACTTAGATATTAAGCATGATAAATGGTCTATGATTTATTTACGCGCTAATCTCATAAAACCTTAGAATTTGAAATATTTATTGATTTCTTTGAAAGATATGTTAATGCAGTATATGTTATAAGTTGATAAACACTGATTCTTGAATTGATAAATTGAAGTTATATATGTAGCCTTCAAATATGATCTAAATGTATTTGTGATTATACGAAGGTTGTGTCTTGTCTAGTAATATCTCGTAATCGCACTCCAGTGACAGGCACGGGTTAGGAGTGTTACACTTAACTTAAACTCATTTTCCAAAAATATGCAGAACCCTCAAAATAGTATGATGTTCTTAACTTTAACTTATGTACGTAAAAGTGTTAAGAACCTTACCCTCTTCCTAGTTTCCCTACTTTTCTAGGTTCATACTCATGAAGTCTGCTCCATGCCAAACCTTCCATGGCTACTACTTTTTCGAGCTACCAATGAAGAACGAGAGAAATGAATCAGAACTAGGAAGAAAATCATCCATTAGAAGCCTTCTCCAGCTATTTATAGCCCTTCCCCTGCTATTACCAACCTCATGAGTACCATCCAATTCTAATTATTATGTCTCCAATTGAGGAACCGGTTGGTTCTATCCTAACTGAACCAGAATTGGATCTTAATCATGTCCAATTCAGTTTTTGACTTTCCCATTTCTTTCAATATATGCCGCTAGTTTTTGGGCTTTTTCAATTTAGTCTTTTATTTAATCTTAACTTCAGGTTATTAAAAATCTAAGTATTACATTTCTCATGTGAAAGTGCCAAGAAAATATAGGATAAACTTGAGGTAATCTATGTAAACAAGAAGAAAGAAAAGGAGATTAAGAAGCCTTGTGAGAAAGAAAACTTAACTAGTGGCAAACAAATCAAAGATGAGCAATTAAATGAAAGTCAACCTTCAAATCCAAAGGTGATGTGTTTCATGGCTTTTGAAGAGCAGTATGTATCTTTTAATTTACATTATTTAAATTTATTTTCTTTTTATTAATTACAATATGCTTTCAATGAGTTAGTGTCGGAATTTGATGATAATACATGATAACTATCTAAATTAAAAATTATCATTTTGTCCCTCAACTTTTATTACAAATCCTTCATTGAGCATCACTTAATTTAGTAAAATCACAATTTAGTCCCTCTCAATTCTTCATTTATTCAATTTAGTCCCTACTTACTAATGCAGTTTGCATTTTTGGTTCTTTCCATTTTTAGAATTTTTACATTTTAGTCCTTCAACTTTTTTGAATTTACACTTTAACCCCTCAAGTTTTGCTTAATTTTACTTTCGGCCCCAATACTTTTCACCTCTTTACAATTTAGTCAATGTCTTGAATTAATATTTCACAATGTTACACTTTTTCCAACTTTCTTCGATACTTAACTATCTTCTTTTCTTAACACTAATAATTCTTTTTCTATTACATATTGTTTTAGAATTTGCACTGTTTACAACTAAAAAGGTTTGGGGATATTATAGGACCATTATTAAAAACAAATAATGAATAAAATATTTCAATCATAAAAAACCTTTAAATATTTTGCTATTATAATATTAATCCCCCAAAAATATTTCAATTAATTGTAGAATATTTTATTTGTGAAATATTAAGTATACATTTCTTTATCATATTCTGCAAAAATTAAAATTATTTGATATATTTTATTTAATTCTTTGAATTAACATGTAAATTACACAAGAAAGAACTAGTGTATATATATGGTAAAAACGTGACAAAAAAGGAATGCTAGAAAGAAGATTTATTTACTTTATTAAGGTAGAAATAATGATTTTATTTGGATATATTTCCAAATCATGAAATGTACATAAGCTTTATAAGGAAAATACAGCGAATCATATAATATACTGAAAATCTCACCTTTAAATAACCTTGTTTACACCCACCTTTCAATTCATCACAAGTTTAATTTCTCTTAAATAAAAAAACCCCCCAAAATATTATGGAAAAATCTGGTCCTTCGAATATTAAATTTCTCATTCTTTTGCTAATTGTATCATGTAAGTTCTTATCTTACTTTTATTCATTATTAACTAATCAATGGTTAAATTATAGTTAGCTATTTGTTCAAGCCAACCTCCTATCTTCAATAAAATTGAACTGTAGTTGTAATATATGTTTTTGCAGCGATGATGTTTTCAATGGTACCAAGGACTCGAGGGCAAATACATTTGCCATGCAGCAGTGAAGATGATTGCAAAGCAATCGAGTGTCAAGGGGGAACCGCACATTGCATCAATAGGCAATGCCAATGCACACCTTTCCAAATCAAACCAATTACTTGTTTCAGTAACTTTGATTGCCTCAACAAATGTGGTCCTAAATCCAGTATCCATAGATGTGTTAATGGTCGCTGCATCTGCTAAGATTAACCAAAAAAAGGAGTATGCAAATTTCTTAAATACATGCCATGAAATAAAGTAACGTTTTACCTTTCTTGCTCTTTCTCTTTGAATTTTATTTCTATATTTTTAAGGCATTACTGAACTTTTAGAATTAAATAAAGGAATATATATTTGAGATAAAAGTATTAGGATTGCAACATATAAATTTTTATATTTTTATACGGCTTAAATAAAAAAAATTGACCCTAAATTTTATTATTTTCCCATTTAGATATATATATATTTTTTGTTTTTTGAAAAGTGATACCTAAATTATGATTTTGTTACCCTAATTAATTGGTTTTTCTGTTTAAAAAATTATCATTATATCATGACATGTGGTACTTTTAAAAAAATTAAATTAAATTAAAAATAAAATATAATTATATTTAAAATTAAATTAAAAATTTAAATATAAGTTTTTAATTTTTAATTATTTTATTGATTTCTTCTTTATCGTTTCTTGCTATTTCTCAAATTTTCTTACCATTTCTCAGATTTTCTTGAGAACCAAACACACATTTTCCTTTAATAAAAATATTTCTTTCCTTTAAATAGAGAAATCAAGCTGCTAAACAAAAACCCCTTGTTTGAAAAGTTCCACAAATCCAACACTTTTAGACAAAATTGAGAAAACCTAGCAAAAAAAAAAAAAAAAAAAACTTCATTTCTTTGAAAAGCTTCACATAAAAGATTATATCAAATTTGATAGAGTTGTAAAAATTGATGAAACAGAGAAAAATTTCAAGGAAAAAAGAAACTAAGACGTCAAATTGTACAAACCTTGTTTCTCTCAAAATCCAAACAAATATTAAATATAAATTCAATTGGTGTTCTTCGATAGTGAATCATAGGAAACTGAACTTATAATATCGACACATTATTTCTAAGTATTGATACTTGGCATATTGGAATAAAGACATGTAAACATCAAAGTTAAAATAAAGATTTCAGTTCTCTTATCTTCCTCATAAGTATAAGGCTTCAATTTGTTCTACTAACACTACCTTATTTTAGTTTTGATATTTACATGTATTTATTCCCATATCATATGCCAAGTATCAATACTTAGGAATAATGTGTGGTTAATAGAAATTTTTTAATGGAAGTTAACGATTGGACCGTTCTATGTATCATAGTTTAGGTATCACTCTTAATAAATATAAAGTTTCTGGTAAAAAAATGTTTAGGTATCTAAACAGGAAAAACACTGTAATTTAGGGCCAATTTTCATTCAAGCCTCTATAGACCTATATATAAAAGGAAGGTAGGTACCAACAAATGTTGGGTGCAGTTGTAAGCTATACTATCAAGGGAGAGCGCAAGTTCAGATCTCAGAGACAACATTGTTAGGAGGGGCAATCATAAATCTTCAAAAGAATTTATCTTTATGAGCTGTAAAATATACATGAAAAAAACCTTAGTTATACGGAAAAAAAAATAGAAAAGTCTATTGACACGTGGGTATGTTGTCTCTCTCTCACATTTAAAATCTCTATTGAGTTTAATGTCATAACCTAATCAAACATCAATTTAATATGTGATAAGAGAAAAATAATCCATTGATAAATTTAAATGAATGACTTAATTTAAAAATAAAAAAACTAGTCCTACTTTTTTTTATGCAGTTTATTTTTATCAAAATCATTTATTTTTATTTTTATTAAGGATTAATATATACGAAGGTATTTGAACTTAGTAACTTGTACCTACTTGGTACCTTAATTGTTTTTCTGGATCTAACTGACTAACTCAGTACTTTTTTAGGTGCCTGATTAACACTATTTATTTTCACCAATTCAACCAATCCTTTCACGCCATGTGTACTAAAAGGATCAATCAAATTTTTACACATGTATTCAAAATTATTTAATTTAAATTATTTTTAAATTTATTAATTAAATTGCATTAAAGCTTTTAATTTATTTCTTAATTTTTTTCTTCCCCTCTCTAGTCCATTGACCATTCTCAAGTTTCCCCCTTCACCTACCAACCTTTTCTCCTCTCCCAGTCTCTCATCATTCTTGGTTTTTTTTTCCATCCTTTAAGTTGTTCTTTTATTTTAAAAAAATATATAATAAAAAACCCATTTTATAATTTTTCTGGTACACAAAGAATAAGAAACAAAAACATTTAGTTTTATTTTTTTTTTTTGTGTTAGAGTTTTTTTTATTCCTTTTTTTTTATTTCCTTTACCCATTAATTTTATTTTCCCTTCTCTCGTTTTGCCCCTTTATCTGAATCAATGTTGGATTGATTTTTATTTTCCCTTTCTCTAGTTTTGTTTCCTTTATCTTAATCAATTTTGGAAAATGGCGATGATGTGTGAACGACGTCAGGTCAAGAGCTAAGCAGTGACGACTTAAACAAGATTCGGCTGCGATGATGGTAAAAGGGGATTGTGGATAGTGATGTTGTCCAATAAGAAGAAACAATAGGAGAAATTGAAACGATGATAATAAAATATTAATTAATTAATTAATTAAAAAATTTTATTTTTAAATTAATAAAAATTAGAAAAAATTAAATATTTTTAATACATGTCACGCAATAATTTTTAATTTTTTAATACATATTGCGTAATTTGATTTGTTGATATTAAAAACTTAAGGTGTTAGTGTTGGATATGGTGCCCTAAGTGTAATATTTTCATCTATGTACACTTATACTTTTTTCGAATAGATTGGTTAATAAAATTATTTATGAATTACATTAATACTTTGTATATTGTCATCATATGGTTGTTGCATGTAAAGCATAATAGAAGCAAATAATGCTCATTGGTTGTCTAATGTTTAATTATTACATGATATTACGTTGTCAGTTTGTAAAACAGAAATACAACTTCTCTTATAGACAAACCTAAACAAGTCCTTAGTCTAATCAGAAATGAGCAACCCGCTTAAAATACTAATATGTCGTCTATCAAGCCCAATTTGGGAGGTATTTTCTCTTGGGCATCGAAGAAAATGACTCCTAAAAGATAGAGGCATAGATGTGATTAATTGGACTTACAATACATCAAAATGGATCTTAGGAGAATAGATCTTGAATTCATTAATAGAGTTTGTAGCCCCTTAAACCCGACCTAGACGTTATGGCCGAATCTCGAAAATTACATTGACTATATTGATGGCGAGAAAAATTATTTAGCTATTTTATTTCGACAATTGTCATCATTTAAAATTGGTATTTTAGTTTCCCTATGAAAAGCCAAGTAGTGTTTATAACCTTCTTTTGGAAAGAATTTATCAGAAATCGATTAACTTAGAAAAACTCGAGTTTTAAATATTTATAGAAAACATCATATTTCAAATATGTTGTAGTGGAAAATAAAATAACTAAAATTTCACTTGTTGATTTAAAATTGTGATTTTTGACATGTCTTGTAAATATTGATTAAGTGAGCAAATAGCTTTGAGATTTCAAAAATGAAATCTTGATTTTGAAATAACAACTTTGAGTTGAGTTTGTTGTTTAGGTTGAAAAATCTAGTTTTTCTTACCAAATTTATAAACCTTTTTAAGTGATAGTTTCAAAAAACCCAATCATGCAATATTGTACAAAAACCCAAAATCCAAATAAAAAGTCCCAAGTCATAGTCCAAAATAATAAATAACAGTCCCAGAATATCAAATGATAAAGTATAACAGCTTATTCAAAGACATCCTAGTGCACCTCCAGAAGCTGAGCTCATGTACTAACCCCGATTATTATCTGAAAAATCATAAACTTAAACGGGTGAGCTTTTAAAGCCCAGTGTGGGTCAATTTGCAAAAGAATAGAAATTAAGAAATATACAGAAATATATTGTAACATCCCTATCCCGTAACTGTCGTCGGAATAGGAAAGGGCGTTACCGGATATTCAGGACAAATCAGAACAGAATATTCAGAAATTATAATAAGATTCGAACATAAAGTCCTTTTCGGAAGTCCACTAGGCCCTAAACAGGCATTGAGATAGGGTTGGGACTGAACCTAACACATTCATAAACTTCAGAATACATATAAAAAATTCCAAATTTAGGAGGTCACATGTCCGTGTGACCAGGTCATGTGCCCCACACGAGACTCAAGCACGCCTATGCACCCAAGCCATGCCAAATCAGAGTAAGCATGCTGACTTTTTGCCACGGCCACAAGACACGCCCATGGGTCTTGGCCGTGTGAGTTTTTGTGTCAATACTGGAAAATTAGCACGGCCATAAAGCACACCCGTGTGCCATAGCCGTGTGGCACTAAGCAGACTTGGTTTAAGTCATACTTTCCACCAACTAAGAGTCATACCCTACAAGCCAATTCATGCCACAAAAATACTATAGTTTCAACTAAAATTCAATGCCTAATCATACCTCCACATGATCAAACCATTCATATACACATTCATATTCAAATCTCACACCAAGCATGTCTATATCACAAACAAAGTTCATGACTAAACACATAGTACATATCTCATTCATACCACACCAAATATTTACCATTTCTTCACATTGACATGTTTCAAGATGACCAAAACAAACTAAATCATAAAACCATTATAAACTTACAAAATTTGGCATCACAAGCATTAACCAAAACCAAGCACAAACATATCATTTGCTAGCCAATTCTCATGGCTTTACAAATAAACATATCCCAAGCTTAATACATAGACATTATAGCCTATACATGCCATACTTAAACTTTGTACATTCAAAAGGTACCACAATCAAACTCGATAGTGTGGTGATGATCATTGACTATCCCGGAGCCCTCAGTAGCTACGATATCTGTAAAACAGTTGAAAGAAAATATAGAGTAAGCTACACTGAGCTTAGTAAGCCAAATACAAACATATGCAATCCTTAAACACAATATGATAGCAATCTCATGTAGATAACTCATAAACCAAATATACTCATAGTTTACAATAGCATACCTTTCATGCTCGTAAATTCAGTACAGAACAAACATACTTGAGTCAGACATATAAAATATACATTCATTCATTTCTCAGAATTTCTCCTTATATCATTCAGGAACGTTACAGAGATCATATAGGCCTTTTATAATGCCGACATCCCCGACGTGGTCTTACATGTTATTCAATAACGATGCCACTGTCCCGGAGAGGGTCTTACACGAAACATATACGATGCCAGTGTACCAGACATGGTCTTACACGTAATTCTCTAATCAATGCCTACGTCCCGAACGAGGACTTACATGATATCATTTTACCATTGCTCATTCGGAAGTGACTCGGAATAATACTCAGGCTCTCATGGCCATCCAAATACAGTTTATAAATCAAGAATTTATAACAGACATCAATATAACACATATTTGTATTTTGACTTACCTCGTACGGATTTAACAGATTTGAGTCAACTATTCAACGATTTTGGACTTCTTTCGATCTAAATTCGTTTTTCTTTGTTCTTGATCTAAATCAATTCAAATTCAACTATTCAATTATTCATTTCATTCAATTCAATCCACAAACATTTATTTAGGGCATTTTACATTTTAGCCCTCACATTTTAACATTTTGATATTTTAGTCCCTGATTCACAAAAACATCAAATTTACAAAAATTCAACTACATATAAGCTTGACCGAATATTCATGGCTTTCATATAAGCCAATATAACACATTTATTTCACAATTTAGTCCTCCCAAAGTATTATTTTCACTATTTAGCCAAAATAACTCAAATTTATCAAAATTTCATGGCAAAACATGTTTATTCAATACTTATCCATCATATTTTAACCAAATTCATCACAAAGCTTCAAATACCATCTATGGTATTATTTATAAATTTCATCAAAAACAAAAATTGAGACATGGGCATGGACAATTTTGAAGCAACGATTACAAAACCATAGAAATTATCAAAAACCGAGCTCAAAAGATACCTTAATCAAGGATTAAGTTAGCCAAAGCCTAGGAAGCTTATTTTCTTCTCTTTTTCTTTGATTTTTGGTGGAAGAAACATGAACACATATGCCATTTCATGTTTTTGTTTTTATTTTAATACATAACAATAATAGTTTACCAAATTGCCATTAATGAAGTAATAACATAAAACCTATCATTCATAGGCATAATTGTCCATTAACTAAAACATGGCATATTAAAATAATAGTACTTTGAATAAATCAAATCATGGCATATAGGCACTTTAACAAATGGCATGCAAATTTTACCCTTTACACAATCAAGTCCTTTTTCATAATTAAGCACAGAGACAAACAAATTAATTTACAAAAATTTCATAGATGCAGATTCATATACCACAGACACAGAAAATAATATCAGAATAATTTTTAGACTCGGATATGTGGTTCCAAAACCACTTCTCGACTAGGGTCCAAATCGAGCTGTTACAATTCTCCCCCTAGGGATTTTTATCCTCGAAAATCATACTGTTAAATAGATTCAAATATTGCTGTCTTATTGCACTTTTAGGCTCCCAAGTAGCCTCTTCCAATCCATGATGAAGCCACAATACTTTTACTAGTAGAATTTTCTTGTTTCTCAATTCCTTCATTTCTCGAGCTAAGATACGGATCGACTCTTCATAATAAGACATATCATACTTTAATTCAATCTCAGAAGACAGATCAGATCTATAATGTCGAAGCATCGACACGTGAAATACATTATGTATCTTTTCTAGCTTAGGTGGCAACATCAGTTTATAAACAACCGGCCCGACTCGTTTAATAATCTCATACGGCTCGATAAACCTCGGATTCAATTTACCCTTTTTGCCAAACCAAAATAATTTCTTCCACGGAGATACTTTTAGAAATACTTTATCGCCAATCTCAAATTCAATATCTTTCCGTTTCAGATTTGCATACAATTTCTGACGATCAGAAGCTGCTTTCAGACTATCTTTGATCACTTTCACCTTCTGTTCTATTTCTTTTACCAAATCTATCCCGTATATTTTACTTTCACTAAGCTTATACCAGTATAACAGAGTTCTACATTTCCTACCATATAGGGCTTCATACGGGGCAATTTTAATGCTCAATTGAAAACTATTGTTATACGCGAATTCAATTAGAGGTAGATATTGTTCCCACGTACCTTTAAATTCTAGAATACAACATCTAAGCATGTCCTTGAGTATCAGAATGATCTGCTCAGACTGACTATCTGTCTACGAGTGAAAAGCAGTACTGAAGTGCAATTTCGTACCTAAAACTTCTTGCAACTTCCTCTTGAACCGCAAAGTAAATCTTGGATCTCTATCAGATGCAATAGACAGTGGCACCCCGTGCAATCTCACAATATCAGAAATGTAGAGTTCAACTAATTTATCAAGTGAATAGTCAGATCGTACCAGAATAAAATGAGCAGATTTTGTCAAACGATCAACAATAATCCAGATTGAATATTTCTTTTTTGGAGATAAATGTAAACCAAAAACAAAATCCATAGTTACTCGGTCCCATTTCCATTCAGGTATCAAAATCGGTTGTAATAAACCAGAAGGCACCTGATGTTCAGCTTTTACTTGCTGACATATTAAACATTTCAAAACAAAGTCGGAGATATCTCTTTTCATTCTTGGCCACCAATATAACCGTTTTAAATCATTATACATATTTGTGCTACCTGGATGTATAGAGAATTTACTACTATGTGCTTTACTCAAAAGCATCTGAATCAATTCGGAATTTATTGGAACGCAAATTCTATCCCTGAATCTCAAACAATCATCAACATCAATTCGGAATTCAGAATCAGAATCACACTGAGATCGTTTCGTTAACAATTCATTATCTACTTTCTAAGCGTCAATGATTTGTTACAAAAACAAAGGTTTCGCTTTTAATTCAACCAATGCTGAATCATCAACAAACGGATCAGTACTACATTTAAGGCACATAATACAGATAGTGATTTTTGACTTAAAGCATCAGCTACAACATTTGCTTTACCCGGATGATAATCAATAACAAGCTCATAATCTTTTATCAGTTCTAACCATCTTCGCTGTTGTAGATTCAAATCTTTCTGAGTCATTAGATATTTTAGACTTTTGTGATCTGAAAATACGTGAAATTTCTCACCGAACAGATAATGGCGCCAAATTTTTAGTGCAAAAACAATGGCAACTAACTCAAGATCATGTGTCAGATAGTTCTTCTTGTGAGACTTTAACTGTCTAGAGGCATGCGCTATAACCTTTCATTCTTGCATTAAAACGCAACCTAGTCCATTCAACGAAGCATCACTGTATATAACAAATTCCTTGCCTGATTCAGGTTGCACGAGTACTGGAGCTTCAGTTAACAGAGCTTTCAACTGATTGAAACTTTCTTGACACTTTTTAGATCATTCGAAGCTTGCATTTTTCTAGAGTAGTCGAGTCAACGAGGTTGCTATCATAGAGAAATCTTTTATGAAACGACAGTAATAAACAGCAAGTCCCAAAAAACTACAAATTTTAGAAACATTCTCAGAGGTTTCCAATCCAAAATAGCTAAGATTTTACTCGGATCAACCCGGATACTTGATGCAGATACAATGTGACCCAGAAAACTAACTTCGTGTAACTAGAATTCACATTTGCTGAATTTTGCATAAAGTTGCTTATCATACAGTGTTTGAAGTACAACTCTTAAATGTTCAGCATGTTCACTTTCACTCCTAGAGTAGATCAGTATATCATCAATGAAAACAACAAATTGATCTAAATACGGTCTGAAAATTCTGTTCATTAGATCCATAAACACAGCAGGAGCATTCGTTAATCCGAAAGGCATAACTATGAATTCATAGTGCCCATACCTCATTCTGAAAGCTGTTTTCGGAATGTCAGAATCTTTTACTCGCAACTGGTAATAACCTGATCTCAGATCTATCTTCAAAAATACGGAGGCACCTTTTAGTTGATCAAACAAATCATCAATTTAGGGTAGAGGGTATTTATTCTTTACAGTTAATTTGTTGAGCTGACGGTAATCAATACACATTCTCATTGTGCCATTTTCTTTTTCATGAACAGAACAGGAGCACCCCATGGTGAGAAACTCGGTCTAGCAAAGCCCCGATCAGTCAATTCTTGTAACTGAGTCTTTAATTCTTTCAATTCAACCGGTGCCATTCTATATAGAGCTATTGAAATCGGAGTAGTTCCCAGAACCAATTCAATCCCAAACTCAACTTCTCGAATCGGAGGCAAACCCATAAGTTCTTTAGGAAATATATCAGGAAATTCACAGACGACTGGCATAGATTCAATCTTTTTATCAGATACTTTAGAATCAATCACGTAAGCAAGATAGGCTTCACAACCTTTTCTTACATACTTCTAAGCTTTTAATGCAGATATCACAACTGGTAAACCATTCAATTCACTAGACTCAATTTTAACGATTTCACCATTCTTGCATCTGAAGTCAATAACTTTTCGTTTGTAATTTACAACAGCATCATGCAGAGTCAACCAGCCCATTCCCAGAATTATATCAAATTCATCAAACGGCAATAGCATCAAATCAGCAGGGAAACAGATATCTCGAATCATTAACGGACAATTCTTGCAAATCTTATCAACCAGGACACTTTTACCTAAGGGGTTTAATACTCTAATAACAAATTCATTAGACTCTATAGGCAAAGTCTTACTATATGCTAAATTCACGCAGATATAAGAATGCGTTGATCCAGGATCTATCAAAGCAATTACAGAGGTATCATAAAGATTGAAAGTACCAGTAATCACATCAGGAGACGAAGCTTCTTCCCACGGTTTTAACACCCTTAACCCGTATCTGTCGCCGAACTAAGGTTATAAGATGTCACCAGTCAAGACACGATCCAAACTCTCGCTGGACTATACTTGTAAATTTTTTTTTTGAGCAAAGCATAAGTATGATTGAACATTTAAATAAACATTAGAAATCATAGTATAACTATAACTCAAGATTTAACGTCACATAATAAACTTTCATGTATTTTTTTTAAGGGTAGATATTATTCAACCATAACCATTAGGGAATTTATAAGTTAAGGATTTACCTCTGGTTATGCTTTAATGTATACACGCATTTAAAAAAAAACTAATTACTCATCAGCCAAATATTCGTATCCCTGTAATTTAATCAATTCATAAATTAAACAATATGGCTTTTAATCCAATTCAGCTACAGCACGAATTCATGCACATCCATGCAATTGATAATACCAAGCGGCTCTATGGTCATCTAGCTAGGCATTTCAAATATTAGTATACAAATAAAACACATTTAATATAATGGTTGTTTATTTGATTTAACCAAGACATGTTCACATACAATATTTAATCCAACTAAAATTAATCTATATATATATATATAGATATTTTCCACCGTATATAGACCACCATTTCCATAATCACATGCAAGCTATAATGACCTGACTACCTAATCTATTCTAGGCACATTTGCAAAAAATCTATATAAAAATAATCCTATTAATCACACCGATTAAACCACCAATACAAGCTTGCAACCGCATCCTTCCATACCAAACAGATTAAGTCAACCACTCAAGATATAATATTCATGCTGTTCATAAAATTACATATATATAAATATACATATTAGTTTGAAGTGCTAAACCCATCCAAATTCCAATCAAACCGTGACCAAAATTTCATAGCATATATCAAGCTATAATCATGGGCAGCAAAACAAAACATGTATAAGCTAATATTCGACCCTATTATTCAAATTAAACTCATTTAACATATTATTCATTCAAATTAATTCACATACACACAAATGGGAAAATTACCTTTTTTCCCCTAGCATTTTCAAATTTTTACAATTTAGCCCTTAATGCATAAAAATTCAAAATATAACAAATTAATCACTTTCAAGGGTGGCCGAATACTCCTAGGGTCCTAACATGACCATATTTTTCATAAATTTTGAATTTTAGTCCCTCCATGTATTTATTTTTGCAATTGAATCGTAATTACTCAAAATCATCAAAAATTTCTTTATAATATATTCTAACCCAATATATATCTTCCATAATTCATCATCAAACCTTAGAAACCTCAAGCTCTCATCAATGGCTACATTCAAAATACTCATCAAAATCAAAATTTAAAGCTAGGGTTTAAAAGATTACTAAGCAACGATCTCAAAAACGTAAAAATAATCGAAAACCGACAAGAAAATGAACCTTAATGAGCTAGCTAAGTTGCCGAACCCTAAGCTTGTGTTCTTCCCCCTTTGTTTCAGCTATTTGGAGATGATGAATGATAATATATGCTTTATTTTATGTTTTATTAAGTTATATTATAGCATTTTTCCTCTTTTCCTATTTTACCCTTAATGATATATTAATAAATTTACATAACCTATGTCTAATGCCGTCCCACCTATATTAACTTAGGCTATTTACAACATAAAACCCCCACTTTTAAAAGCCACTAACAAATAGATACTTACTTATAATTCTAGCAACTTTCCAATTTTAGCGATTTCGTCCTTTTATTTAATTTAACACTCAAACGGAAAAATTAAATCACAAAAATTTAGCAATCACAAATTCACTCAAAATAAACACGTAAAATAATTTTTAATAATATTTTTATAACTCAGATTCGTGGTTTTGAAACCACCGTTCCGATTAGGGTCTAAATCAGGCTGTCACAACGTTCGGATAGCATAAGCTCTAGCAGGCGTTCGTGCCTCAGATCGCACAACCGTATCTTTAGTAGTTCTTTGACCCACACTAGCATCTACCGCATTTCTAGAAGTTCTACCTCTAGCAGAGGTATTACTTGATCTCGGATTTTTCACTACCTCTTGATCAATAGATTCAAGACAATCTCAAATAAAATGATCCAGAGATCGACATCGGAAACATGCTCGATCTTTCAATCTACAACTTCCCGGATATCTTTTTCCACAATGTGCACACTCAGGTTTATCAGATCTAACATTCCCGACACGAGCAACAGATACAGCAGGAGTTTTAAAACTTGAACACGATCTATCACGATCTCTGCTAGAATGTCCCATATTAGTCTTCAAATGATTAGATTCATCTTGAAACTTCTTTGACACAGACTAAAATGATCTACCTGAAGATCTCTTTTGAACTTCTCTAGCCTCAGAATCAGCTTTCTTCTTTTCTTTACTAAGTTCTTCAGCTTTACAAGCCCTTTCAACTAACACAACAAACTCATTCAGATTGAACCAGAAGTTTAATGTCTTCATTCAAGCCTTTGACAAATATTTTACACATAGTGGCCTCTGAAGCTACACATTCTCGTGCATACTGGCTCAATCTTACAAATTCTCGCTCGTATTCCGTAACAGATTTCTTACTTGTTTCAATTCAAGAAACTCTTTATATTTCTGATCAATGAAATACTGACTGATATACTTCTTTCTGAATTCAGTTTGAAAATAATCCCAGGTGATACGTTCACTCGGAACCATAGATGTCAATGTTTTCCACCAATGGTATGCCGAAGCTCGCAACAATGAAATTGCACATTTAACACATTCCTCCAGGGTACATGACATTTATCAAGAACTCGGATCGCGTTTTCAAGCAAAAATTCAGCTTTTTCTGCATCATCATCAGTTGTAGCTCGTAACTCTTTACCCCCATACTTTCTAATCTTATCCACCGGAGGCTTACTCAGACGAATCAAATTTATCATAGGTGGTACAACGGGAATTTATTGAGGAACATTCGGGGGTGGGGGTTGAACAGCCGGATTTGTTCGGACAAACTGAGTGAACCATTCATTCATCATTTGGAAGAAAGCTTGTTTAGCTTCTCCCTCATTACCACTTGTAACCGGTCTAGAATTAGATGGCGCTATCCCTTGAGCGGGAGCAGGCGCGTTATTTTCAACATTATCAGCTACGGCTCTTTCGAGATCCATTACTATATGAAAAGCACATTTCTTTTGTCAGAATTCATCACACTATCATAGTTCAGATATATAGCATGTATAGCTAGACTCAAACGCGCTACGTTAGTCCTAGAATCAACTAAACCATTCTCTGATACCAATAAAATTGTAACACCCCTATCCCGTAACAATCGCTAGAATAGGAAGGGGCATTACTGAATATTCAGAACAAATCAGAACAGAATATTTAGAAATTATAACAAGATTCAAACATAAAGTTCCTTTTGGAAGTCCTCTAGGCCCTAAACAAGCATTAAGATAAAGTTGGGACTAAACCTAACACATTCATAAACATCAGAACACATATAAAATTTTCAAAATTTAGGAAGTCACACGCCCATGTAACCAGGCCGTGTGCCCTACACGAGACTCAAGCACACCCATGCACCCAAGCCGTGCCAAAACAGAGTAAGCATAGTAACTTTTTCCCACGGCCACGGTCTTGGTCGTGTGAGTTTTTGTGTCAATACTGGAAAATTAGCACGGCCCTAAGGCATGCCCTGTGCCATAGCCGTGTGGCACTAAGCAAACTTGGTTTAAGTTGTACTTTCCACCCATTAAGAGTCATACCTTACAAGCCAATTCATGCAACAATAATACCACAATTTCAACTAAAATTCAATGCCTAATCATACCTCCACATGATCAAACCATTCATATACACATTCATATTCAAATCTCACACCAAGCATGTCTATATCACAAACAAAGTTCATGACTAAACACATAGTACATATCTCATTCATACCACATCCAAATTCTTACCATTTTTTCACATTGACATGTTTCAAGATGACCAAAACAAACTAAATCATAAAACCATTATAAACTTATAAAATTTGGCATCACAATCATAAACCAAAACCAAGCACAAACATATCATTTGCTAGCCAATTCTCATGGCTTTACAAATAAACATATCCCAAGCTTAATACATAGACATTCTAGCCTATACATGCCATACTTAAACTTTGTACATTTAAAAGGTACCATAATCAAACTTGATAGTATGGTGACGATCCTTGACTATCCCCGAGCCCTCAGTAGCTACGATATCTATAAAACAATTGAAAGAAAATACAAAGTAAGCTACATTGAGCTTAGTAAGCCAAATACAAACATATGCAATCCTTAAACACAATATGATAGCAATCTCATGTAGATAACTCATGAACCAAATATACTCATAGTTCACAATAGCATACTTTCCATGCTCATAAATTCAGTACAGAATAAACGTACCTGAGTCAGACATATAAAATATACATTCATTCATTCCTCGAAATTTCTCCTTATATCATTCAAGAACATTACAGAGATTATATAGGCCTTTTACAATGCCGATGTCCCTGACGTGGTCTTACATGTTATTCAATACCGATGCCACTGTCCCAGACAGGGTCTTACATGAAACATATACGATGCCAGTGTCCTAGACACGGTCTTACTCTTAATTCTCTAATCAATGCCTACGTCCCAGACGAGGTCTTACATGATATCATTTTACCATTGCTCATTCGGAAGTGACTCTGAATAATACTCAGGCTCTCATGGCCATCCAAATACAGTTTATAAATCATGAATTTATAACATACATCAGTATAATGCATATTTGTATTTTTCACTTACCTCGTACGGATTTAACAGATTTGAGCCGACTATTCAATGATTTTGGACTTCCCTCGATCTAAATCCATTTTTCCTTGTTCTTGATCTAAATCAATTCAAATTCAACTATTCAATTATTCATTTCATTCAATTCAATCCACAAACATTTATTTAGGGCATTTTACATTTTAGCCCTTACATTTCACAGTTTGACATTTTGGTCCCTAATTCACAAAAACATCAAATTTACAAAAATTCAACTAAATATAAGCTTGACCGAATATTCATGGCTTTCATATAAGCCTATATAACACATTTATTTCACAATTTTAGTCATCCCAAAGTATTATTTTCACTATTTAGCCCAAATAACTCAAATTCATCAAAATTTCATTTCAAAACATGTTTATTCAATACTTATCCATCATATTTTAACCAAATTCATCACAAAGCTTCAAATACCATCAATGGTATTATTTATAAACTTCATCAAAAACAGAATTTGAGACAAGCTAGCTGAAACCTAGGAAGCTTATTTTCTTCTCTTTTTCTTTGATTTTCAGTAGAAGAAACATGAACACATATGCCATTTCATGTTTTTGATTTTATTTTAATACATAATAATAATAGTTTACACAATCAAGTCCTTTTTCATAATTAAGCATAGAGACAAACAAATTAATTTACAGAAATTTCACAGATGCAGATTCATATACCACAGACACAGAAAATAATATCAGAATATTTTTCAGACTCGGATATGTGGTTTCGAAACCACTTCCTGACTAGGGTCCAAATCGGGCTGTTACATATATAATCAAAGAATCACATTTATTAGTATGCATAGATGATGTCAATGCAATGCTTTTTTAGAAACAGTGCAATTTTTTAGAAAACATTTTCTACCCATCTCTGGTACACACCATAATGAATTCCCTAAAACTCGTCCATCTAATAACACACCAATAATGTAGACAAACACTAGATAATGGAGACAAGATGTCAAATATAGAAAATTGTGGTCAAGCCACAAGAATTTGCAGATATACTGGAAGATATTATGGTTAGACCAACAACATATGCAGATTATTAAACTGTCAAAATCTTCTTCCGTACAATCATATCCCAACCCCATACATGTGATATGGATACGAAACAAAATTTTTAGTAGGTATGTTTTACATGCGAATCAAATCTCATTACAATTTAACACAGTGGCATGCTTAACATGCAAATAAGACTTTAATTATGAATCTGTACAGTGGCATGCTTAACATACGAATCATAATATTAGTCAAAACAATGGCATGGTTATTCTTCATGCATATCAAATAACTCTATATGTCACAATACATGAGTGTCAAGAAATCATATACATTTTATTTAATAGAAAAACACAGCAACACTTCATATTATCACAGATCTGAAAGTTTAAAATCACTTACTTGGCAATCCTTCGTTTTAACAAATTTATTAATACAATTGAATACATGGTGTATTCCCATTATTTTCACGTTTCAGAATTTCTTATACAAATATTTATCATTAAACATATTTATTTAAGTAACAATGATTCATAAAAGTAAAGAAGATTAAACACCACACATGGATTTGTATGTCCTAACAATAATGATTCTGCGTCCTAGCTCTAAGAGAGTAGAGTAGTCCTCAAATCCTTAGATTTAAAAAAAATTATATCATATTAGTATAATGATATTTTGATGTATATTTCTCATTTTGGTGATTGAGTAGTATACTTACTTAATCAGTCGTCCAAAACGCACGCTTCCAGGATATGTATTACAAATTCGAGTTTCACAATGAAGACTACACCTTTGCACAACAACCTTAATGTTAAAATCTGTGAGCAAAATTAAAAGATAAAATAAAATGAACCTTGTGCCTAGGTGCATTTGTGACCAAACTGTTGGCTTAGTTTTCCCTTGCAACCAAACCTCAGTATCCTTTTCCATAGTGATACCTTAAGGAAAACTTGATCTGCAACATTGAAATTTGTATCCCTCCACCTTAAGTTAACGTAAGATTTTTGTCGATCACATGCTGCTCTCAATCGATATTGAATCAGTTTCACTAGATTTTCAGTCTCTTGTACCAAATCCAAACCCAATATCTTATTTTCCCCCTCTCAATCCAACACAGAGGTGTACGACATTTGAGTGCTTCATAAGGAGCCATCTGAATGATCAACTAAAAACTTATTGTTATACACAAACTTATCTAGTGATAAATGTTCTTCTCAACTACCACTGAAATCAATCACACAACCCCTTAACATATCCTCCAAAATCTAGATGACTTGGTCTGATTGCCCATTCGATTATGAATGAAAACCTGTACTAAAATTTAAGCGAGTACCTAAAGCATTGTGTAACTTATTCAAAAATTGCGATGTAAATTGTGGATCCCGATCAGAAATGATGGACACCGGTACACCATGAATTCTCACAATCTCAGAAATATACAACCTCGCCAACTTATGCAGTGAATAATCAATATAGACAGGCAAAAAATGTGCTGACTTGGTCAGTATATCCACAATTACCCAGACTGAATCCTTTTTAGTAGAGGTCAATGGCAACCTACTAATGAAGTACATAGTCACACGTTCCCACTTTGATTGAGAAATTTAAATAGGCTGTAATAAACCAGAAGGGAATTGATGCTCAGCCTTGACTTGCTAACACGCCAAAAATTTACTAACATACTCGGTTACTTTACAGTTAAGTCCTGGCTGCCAATATTGTTCCCTCAAATCTCGGTACGTCTTATTCTCTCTAGGATGCATAACGTATGGGATACTATGAGCTTCCTGAAGAATAGATAGTCTCAAATCATAATCATTAAGTGCACAGTATCTCCCACAAAAACATAGAACCGCTTTAGAGTTAAGCCTAAAATTTGTAGTCTTACCCTCCGCTATCTATGTAAATCAATGTGCAAGAGATGCATAAACATACTACTTCAATCGAATCTCATCCACTAAGACATGTTTTACTTGAACTCTGCAAACAAACCTTCATCATCAGTCAAGCTCAACTTAGCAAACATTGCTCTCAAATTTGTCATCAAATTCTTGCTCAGTGCATCGGCCACAACATTTTCCTTTCCCTGATGGTACTTAATGGTATAATCATAATCTTTGAGCACCTTTATCCATCTCCTATCCCTCAAGTTTAAATCCTTTTTGGTGAGGAGGTACTTAAGGCTTTTGTGATTTCTGTAGATAATACACATCTCATCATACAAATAATGCCTCCAAAATTTGAGGGCGAAGACAACAACTGCAAGCTCGAGGTCATAGGTTGGATAACTATGTTTGTTAAGGTTAAGTTGTGTAACACCCCTTACCTGTGTTCGACGCTGGAATAGGGTACGAGGCATTACCGAAACAAAACACATACAGTCGAACTAAACTGAGACATAAAAATTACATCCAAATTTAAAACTTTTCAAATTTCATTACACATTCATTCAACCCAATCATGTATCTCATAAATTGCATCATCATAAACATATAACTTGACTAATATTAGCCAACATCGATGGCTTTATAAGGCCAACATTTTAGGCCAAATCAATTATGACATATAAAAAAATAACCAAGTCCTCTATACATTCCATAATTCTAAATATTGATTTCAAAATACCAAAAGATTGATGATAGTATGGATGGATCTCCAACGATCTCCGTATCCTGAGCTAGCTTGGTGACCCTATAAAACAAGGGAAAAGAAACGGGAGTGAGCATATAGCTTAGTAAGTAGGTATGTAAATAATAAACAAATTATTAACATGCTTTTATAAAACCTCAAAATATATTTTCAAAATAATACAATCATAACTATACATAGATCCATTATTTACACAAGTTCAAAACAAGCTGTCTATTCAAGTCACAGTCACTAAATTATTTATATCTAGAGCTATGGAACTCCAAAGTAAGATCCGCTAATTTTCCCTGAAAATAGATTCACATATCTTTATATGATAAAATTTTCAAAATTTTTGGTTTAGCCAATAAGTACAGTTTCTTCTTTAAAGTCTCCCATGTTCTGCTATCTGATAGTTCCGACCCCACTTCACTAAAAATTAATTATCTCCTCGTAAAGGATTCATATAAGGTTCTTGTTTGTTTCTCTTGAAAATAGACTCATTATTTATTTTAATCATAGAAGTTACAACCCATAATTATTTTTTTACAATTTTTAATGATTTTCCAAATTTAGGACAGGGGATTCCAAAATCAATCTGACTCTATTCCATAAAAAACTCAAATATCTCATAATATGAAATTCTTTTTCTTACACCGTTTCTTTTATGTCAAAATAGACTCAATAAGATTTAATTTCATATCTTATTCAACCTAATTCAATTTCCACCGTTTTTGGTTATTTTTCAAAGTCATACAATTGCTGCTGTCTAAAACTGTTTTATTGCTAATTTTACTCTTTCATAAATTTTCTTTGTATTAACTTTTATAGTAACACTTACCCATATCAACCTTACCAAAGTTCAATCACATATTGAGCAGATTGCTCATAAGTTTACACACACATACCTGCACTTATTCATCACTTAGTCATATTTGTTTACATTTAGTCATTTCCCATTGAACACATCAGAGTATTAATGGATACATCGGGATGTTTCACATAGTGCCACACTTGTAGCCAAAGCTACTTCATTTCACAAGTTTCACATAGGCTCGTTCTCAAGCTAATCACATTTAGCACAATGCCATGGACTTATTTCACTTAGATGCCATGGTCTTATTTCACTTAGCACAATGCCATTGACTTATTTCACTTAGGTGCCATGGACTTGTTTCACTTAACATAATACCATGGACTTGTTTCACTTAGGTGCCATGGATTTGTTTCACTTAGCACAATGCCATGGACTTATTTCACTTAGATCCTTAGTGACATGTCACTTGTATCCATTTATATTCCTAAGGTTCAATAGGGAAATTTCTCACTTATTGCCACTTTGTCGAATGCATCAAATAGTCATTCAATATTCAGCCATACATCGTAAAATATATCAAAATATTAAAATGTAAATAAAACGATGCATTATTTACATACAAACTTACCTCGGTGCAAAATATAGTAATTTTGCAATTTAGTCCACAATCTTTTACTTTCCCCGATCAAGGTCGATTCCACGTCTTTCTTAATCTATAGTAACACATTTGACTTATTCAATGCTCACATTATTCAAATCAGCCCAAAAGCATCCTATGACAAAAATTACAATTTTGCCCCTAAAGTTTCAAAAAATTATGATTTTGCCCGTAGGCTCGAAAAATAATTTTTATTCAATTTCCTTGCATTTTAGGACTAGCCAAACCATTTCCATAACTATAGCAGTCCATAATTTGCACTAAATTACACACTTACACACATTTTACAACATTTTACAAATTAGTCCTTTTATGCAATTTCATCAAAAATCACTTAGTAAAAGTTGTTTATCACACTTCAAACATTCAAATTCTTCCATAAAACAGCAAAATACATGCATGTTATCGATGGGTAAATTTTTAAACACAAACCTTAACTCAAAATAATGGTGAAAATAGCCAAACTGAGCTACGAGGACCTCTAAAATGTAAAGAACATTAAAAACGAGGCTAGGATGTACTTACTATTGAGCTTGAAAGATGAAAAACCCTAGCTATGGTGTTCTCCCAAAGGTCTGACCAAGGTTGAAGAAAGATGAACACAATTTTGGCCTATTTTCCCATTTTAGTCTTTTATTAACCAAATGACCAAAATGCCCTTCATTAAAAACCTTTGGTATTTTAATCCTTCTTGGGTATTTTTGTCCAAACTAAAGTATAATGGTCTAATTACTATCTAAGAACCTTCACTTTAAAAACCCATTACTCATAAGTACCTTTATGAACTAGAACACACATTTTTCACCTATTTTAATTCAGTCCTAAATACCAAATTGGGTATCCAAATAATAAAATTTCGTAACAAAAATTTCACATAGTCATTCAATCTCATAGTAAATATTAAAACTTAATCAAAATAAAATTTTCTACTTTAGATTTGTGGTTTTGAAACCACTATTCTATTTAGGCACTAAATCGGGCTATTACAACTTCCCCCTTTTCGGGATTTTCGTCCCCGAAAATCTTACCAGTAAAGAGGTTTGGGTACTGTTTTGTCATGGCTTCCTTCGGTCCTATGTAGACTCTTACACTCCATGTCTTTGCTACAACACTTTTACTAAGGTGTTTATTTCTCAACTGTTTAACCTCCCGAGCCAAAATCTTAATCGATTCTTCATCATAAGTCATATCCAGTCGAACCACAATCTCTGTCAGAAAAATCACATGTGAAGGATCAGAACGATAGTGTCGCAACATCTACACATGAAACACATTATGAATTCTTTCTAACTCTGCCAGTAAAGCTAACCGATGCGCCACTAGTCCAATCCTTTCGATAACCTTATACGGCCCAATGAAACATGGACTCAACTTGCCTTTTCAGCCAAATCTCAAAATCTTCTTCCACGGGGATACTTTTAGAAACACTTTATCACTCTGAAATTCAATTTTTTTTCTTTTTAAATCCACGTTTGACTTTTGTCGATCTGAAGCAATTTTCAGGCAATCATGGATTACTTTCACTTTTTCCTCAGTTTCTCTAACTAAATCAACCCCGTGAATCTGTTTCTCACTAAGCTCGGTCCAATACAAAGGAGTTCAACACTTGTGACTATACAATGTTTTGTATGGTGCTATCTGTATACTTGACTGATAACTGTTGTTGTAGGCAAATTCTACCAAAGGTATGTATTTCTCCCAACTATCTTCGAATTCTAAAATACAATGGAGCATGTCTTCAAGGACTTGAATCACTCTTTTGGATTGACCGTCGGTTTGCAGATGAAACATAGTGCTAAAATTCAATTTTGTACCCAGAGCTTCTTGCAACTTTTTCCAAAACCTTGAAGTGAACCTCATATCTTTATTAGAAAGAATAGACATAAGCATCCCGTGCAATCTCAAAATTTTAGCAATATACAACTCAGCCAACCTATCAAGTGAGTAGTCGGTACATACCGGTATAAAATGTTTCGATTTCGTCAATCTATCCAGCATAACCCAAACAACATTTTCCTTTTTCAGAGTCAGCGGCAAACTGGTCACAAAATCTATTGTGATTCTGTCCCATTTCCTTTTGAGAACCATCACTGGTTGAAGTAAACCCGAAAGCACCTAATGCTCGACTTTCACTTGTTGGAAAATCAAACACTTTGATACAAACTTAGAAATGTCTCTTTTCATGCCTGGCCACCAATACAATTTCTTCAAATCACTATACATTTTTGTACTACCTCAATGAACTAACAAACAACCACTGTGTGCCTCGGGTAAAATTTTCCAAATAAAGTCATCATCTTTCGGTACACATACCCTATTTTAGAACATTAAACAATCATCTAGTCTGATTCAAAAATTTGAATCACAGCCCTATTCACACTAAGCTCTCTTGGCTTGTATCTCATTATCGTTCTTTTGAGATTCACAAATCTACTGAAGAATTAATGGTCTGGCCCTCAACTCAGACAAAATCGAACCATCATTAGAAAAAGCCAAACTCGTACACATAACTGTCCAAGCAACTAAGGATTTTCTACTCAAGGCATCTGGGACTACATTTGCTTTTCCCGGATGATAATCGATCACCAACTCATAGTCTTTTAGCAACTCAAGCCATCTTCGTTGTCACAAATTCAAATCCTTTTGATTCATTAGATACTTCAAACTCTTGTGATAAGTAAAGATTCGGCATTTCTCACCATACAAATAATGACGCCAAATCTTCAAAGCAAAAACAATGGCAGCTAATTCCAAATCGTGCGTCGGGTAATTCTTCTCGTGCGGTTTCAACTATCTCGATGCATAAGCCACCACTTTTCCCTCTTGCATTAATACACAACCAAGACCATTCAATGACACATCACTATAAATTACAAGTTCTTTGACTTAGGTTGTACCAAAACCGGTGCTTCAATCAATCGTGCTTTCAACTTCTTAATACTTTGCTGACATTTTTTTGTCCGCTCAAACTTTACATTCTTTTGTAGAAACTTAGTCATAGGAGTAGCAATCATCGAAAATCCCTCGACAAATCATAGATAATACCCGTCTATGCCTAAAAAACTTCTAACCTCAGATACATTCTTTGGCGGTTTCCAATCAACAGTTACCGAAATTTTGCTCGGACCAACCCGAATACCATCACCCGAAACTATGTGTCCCAAAAATTTGACTGTATAAAGCCAAAACTCACTTTTACTGAACTTAGCAAATAGTTTCTTTTCTCTCAAAATCTGCAACACAGTTCTTAAATGTTCGACATGCTCGGACTCATCTCGGGAGTAAATCAAGATGTCATCGATAAACACAACTACAAACTTATCCAAATACGGTCAGAAAATTTGGTTCATCAAATCCATAAAAAGAGTTGAAGCATTAGTTAAACTGAAAGGCATCACAAGAAATTCATATTGTTCATATCTTATTCTGAAAGCAGTTTTTGGCACATTTGACTCTTTAACTCTCAACTGATAGTAACCGGATCTCAAATCAATCTTTGAAAACACTATCATCCCTTTCAACCGGTCAAACAAATCATCAATTCTTGGTAACAGATACTTGCTCTTTATAGTCACCTTGTTGAGCTATCGATAGTCAATACAAAGTCTTATAGATCCGTCCTTTTTCTTTACAAACAATACGGGAGCACCCTAGGGAGAGAAGCTCAATCTCACAAACCCCATATTTGTTAACTCTTGCAACTGGGCCTTTAATTCTTTCAATTCAGTTGGAGCCATTCTATACGGAGCAATCAAGATTGGTGCAGTCCTAGGTACCAAATTAATGGAAAACTATATCTTTCTGATCGCAGGCAACCTAGGCAATTCTTTTGGAAAAACCTCCGAGAATTCACAAACTACTGACACTGATTCGAGCTTCGACTCAGACATCTCTATATTCAATACATATACAAGATAAGCTTCACACCCTTTTCTCATGTATCTTTGAACAGACATGTTTGAAATCACCATAGACAATTTATTTGATTCATCTGTTTCAACCCAAAGAATCTCACCATTTTAACATTTCAACTCAAGGGTTTTTTTATCTCTAATTTACCTTGGCATCATGTAATGTTAACAAATCCATACCCAGAATAACACCAAACTCATCAAATGGTAACAACATCAGATTAGCCGAAAAATAGTGACCTTGAATCTTCAAAAGACAATTCTTTCAAACCTTATCTACTAACACATATTTGCCTGAGGGGTTTGACACTTTAATCACAAATTCAATAAGCTCTACAGGTAAACTCTTACTAGATACTAAATTCTTACAAACATAGAAATGGGTAGATCTGGGGTCAATCAATGCAATAACAGTAGTATCGTAGAGAGAAAATGTACCAGTAATCACATCGAGAGATGACGCATCCTCTTGAGCACGTATGGCATAAGCTCTAGTAGGTGCTCTTGCTTCTGACCTCAGAACTGAATCTTTCACTACACTTTTACTACTAGCTATGCTTCCGGCATTTCTCAGTGGTCTACTTTTGCTGGCAGTATTACCCTATCTAACACTCTGAAATTTTTCTTCTTCAACCTTCTCTAGGAATTTTGTAATATAGTGCTCTCGAGAACCACACTTGTAACAAGCTCAATTAATTGCTCAACACTCACTGGGATACCATCTACCACAATGTTGACATTTAGGTCTATTGGATCTAACATTACCCACACTCGCTATTGAACTAGCTTGAGTTTTAGGACCCAAATATGATAGAATTAGACCATTGGTTTTATGAATGGACATGTATGGACATTTATTAAGCATATTTTGATGCTTTAATAAAGGGTAAATAAGTAAAATAATAAAGATAATTAAGTAAAATAACCAAAAACAAGTTGTCATCTTTGTTTTATGCATTCCACCATCGAAATTAAAAGAGAAAGGAAGCCATGGATGTTTTTTTAAGGTTTGACCAAACTTTGTTCATGCATGTAAGTCTATCTGGTTCAGTTTTTGATGATTTTTTATGTTTTTGTGATCATTGTAACTAGTTCTAGCTAGCCTAGAGACTATTTTGCAAAATTGTTAAATGTTTTAAAGTTTCTATTGATGATAATATGTGATATTTGATGCTTGATGATGAATTATAAAATTTTGATGTTAGATTTTCATATTTTACAAGGTGATTTTGAGTAAAAATTTGAATTAGAGATTAAATTGTGAAAAGTGTTAAAATTGTAGTTAAATGTTTAAAAAAGTGATAAATATGGGCTGCTAGGGACCTATAGAGAATTCGACCATCATGGGTTTCAAAGAAATTGTGTGAATTTGTAATTTTTTTGTGAAATTGGACTAAATTATAAAAATGTGAAAGTATAGGGGCAAATGTGTAAAATAAACCTAATGTGTGTTTTGGACTAAACTAAATAGATGGTTGATTAAATAAGCTAAATTTGATAACGAATAGATTAAGAAAGAAAGAATTCGAATTTAGATCGGGGAAAAAGTAAAGTGATTGAGTAGCGATCCGATCCGTCATTTTCATATCCGAGGTAAGTTTGTATGTTAATAAATGTTGTTAAATTACCTTATAATTTCATTATTAATGTTGAATTGAATTATAATGCTGGTTGGATATGAGTATGAATATAATCGACAGAGTACGACAGCCGAAAGTCCCATACAAACCTTAGGCATAGTTAGCATACAAATGTCATGAGATTAGGGTTACCGAGATTACGTGTAAGAGCATATCTAGGATATGGCATTGTTATGAGATTTCATGTAAGACCATATCTAGGATATCACTTCGATATTATATTTCGTGTAAGACCATAGCTGAGCTATGGCATCGATATGAGATTACATGTAAAACCATATCTGGGATATGGCGTTGGTACGGTGATGTGTAATTCCCCAGTATTCGGTTGTATTCCAAATGGTTCAACGGGCATAGTCAAGACGAGAACAAAAATACGATCGAATTAAGTGATACAGGTACATATAGATCTTAAGTGAATATTGAATGAAGGTGACTTGGTTAATTCATATTTAATCATGTATATGACATGAGAAAGGTTTGTGTATAGATATATGTTATGTCATTACATATTTATTTGGTTGAATTGCATTCATTTGTTATGTTAAGTTGATTATCATATGAGCTTACTAACCTGTAAGGCTTTCTTTGTTTTATTTTCCATGTTTTATAGAGAATCGAAGCTAGCTCAGATCCGGGGATCGTCAGTGACATCATCGCACTATCGGACATCTATTTGGTACATTCGAGATTATATATATGGTATATGGCATGTATAGGTCATGTGATCTTTTGGTATGTTTTAAGTTATGAATTTATAGCCATGTGATTTGGCTTGTAACTAATGTAAATGTTGGTATGTATATGGCCATATAGGTTGGCTTATTCATGAGTTGGTAATGTGGTTATGATAATGTGTATAAATCAATTGGTATGTGCTACGCAATGTTCATGTTGCATTGTGATGGTAATTTGGTAAGGTTGTGGTTGTAGATATGATAGCTCAATGGATAGTTGATAATTGGTGCATAATTTCTTGAAGAAGATCATGTTGTGGCTTGATTTTGGAAGATGAATTAGATGAATTAGATGAATCATAATACATGTTAGGTATGTGAAATATAGTTGGTTAAACATGATGAGTTGGTAAATTTTTGGATAGGAAAAATGGTATTGAAATGAGTATTGAAATGGTTTGAATTGATATGGCATGTTTTGTGCAACGCCTCAAAAATTTAGGGTCTTTAATTTTACGTTGTCTGACACAAATTGCATGTTTGGTTTGCTGGCTAGATGATTTGGGTGTGTTTGGGTGTGTTAGAGAAGCCTGGGTTCAAGTTTGGGCTTTTACAGAATTTTTAGTTTCTCTCTTAAATGAACCTGGACACTGATAGGTAGGATTTATAATTAATTGTGGTGGAATTTTGTCAAAAGAAGTTTGCTAGTAAAGATGGTAGGTGGCGTGTGGGTATGCAAGTGGTTTGGGGTTCGAGTGCTGGCATAATCATATAAGTGGTATTTATTCTACTGTATGGGACGGTTGGTATTTGAGTTGGATGGGGACTTTAGCTTTGAATGGGTCTTAATGAATTTGACTGGGATGTGGAAGTAGGTTAAGGAGAAAATCATGGAGAGATAAGGATAGTGGATCAAGGAGTGTTGGGGTGGTAGTTGTTGGCCGAATTTGGGACTCTCCTTGTGCTGAATTTGGTGAGTATGGTGGGGAAATTTGGTATTTTGCCTTTTGTGCCATGTGGGGTTTCTTTTGGGTGCTCTCGTCTGTGTTTCTTTTGGTCAATTTTGTGCTCTCCCTGCTTGTTTAGCCGAATAGGTAAATTTTCAAATTGGTCTTTCTTTCATTCTTTGTCTAACACAGTCTCTTTTCTCTCTTTTCCTCTACTCTTTTGACATTGCCGAAACACACCTCCCTTCTCTACCCTATTATTACTTCAATTTTCTCGCATAACCAAACCTTCCTTGTTTGTCCCTTTTTCATTTATTTTCTTTCTCTCATTCTTCTCTTTTCAAAATTGAGCCCTGGTATTCTCCCCTTCATTTTCTTTCAGTCTACCCTTTATTCTTCCTCTAAGTCGAATACTGTGTCTCTTGTTCTAGCGGTCTTCATTTCTATGGGACATTAATTCCTGACGAGCGGTTGTTTGCTTCATCGTTCTTCCTTTCCAGCTTTCAATTGTGGGTAAGTACCTTGCTTTTATTCTTCATGTTTTGCGTTCTTTGCTAATCTAGTCGAGTGTTCAGTTTGGGGTTGCTAACTCTCTCTTCCTTCTCTAATGATTGGGATCTCTGGGTTCTAGTGCTCGAAGAGAAAAAGGGATCCTCAAGTGCTTGAAGGTTTTCAAATCCTTCTTTCGGTGTTCGATTAATTTCCTGGGGTAAGCAAAGCTATTTTGTTAGTATTAGCCGAATACCAATCTGCTCCAGCTCTAGTTCTTTGAACTATGGGTAGTAATTCAAGCCTTGTGTGATACGGATATTGCTAATGAAATCTATTATATGCGTAGTAAATCAATAAGAAGGGTGCGATCGTTTTTCAACCAGCGTTCTAAGAGTAATAATCACATTTTTGGTCGAGGAAAGGAGTGTTATCGATTTAAGGCTTTAGTGTTATTGATCATGGAAAGATGAAAGATTGATTATTATGGGGTGAATGTAGGTTGATCGCACGTGGTGTAATCTGCTTGTTTCACTAAATAGTGTGTAATCATACACCGAATCCTACTACTGTCGAAAAGCCGAAAAGTTGAAACTTCAGCATTTGAGGCCTCACAAGCGTGCGAATGCTCGTGTGGTAAATCAAGCCCACAAAATCATGGGCGACAGGCTATAGAGGTCGTCGCGAGTGTTCTCATGTACTTGGGCTGTTTTGGGCCTCGTTGGGCCAAAATAGGCCTTATGGGCCCAATGGGCTCATGGGCCCCACATGGGTAAAATCCATGATAAGTGACAAATAATGGATTGGGCTATGAGTTTCGCATAGCCATGCCTGAATTTGGGCCAAATGAGCTATACGAGAGGGGGGCCAACTTGGGCCGAGTAATGGGCCTTGGGCTAATTTACACTATGATGACCACTTAGGTCATCAGAGTCATTTGAGGCGACTGGAGACCTTTTGAAGGGTCGTTATTTGTATTGAGACCCCAAGATTAGTTGAATGACTAAAATACCCCTGAGGGATAAAATTACTGTTTTACCCTTAACTAACGAAATGACCGATACACACCTAGTGGTAGGTTGATTGATGTGTGTATGATATTTATATGATTGATACTAAGTGTGACATACTGCATATACATAATATTTATGACACGTCACACTGCATGGGGTTGGGATACTGTTAGGGAGGAAGTATTAGTGGCTCTGCCATGTATTTACTGTTTTCTGGTGGCTTTGCCACATATTCTGATACTAGTGGCTTAGCCACGCTTAATGTTATTAGCAACTTTGTTGCATTACTACTACTAACATCTTCACTACGATATTGGTGTGCTGTCTGGGTGGGTCGATTTTATCCTCACATGGTGTGTTGGTTGGTACGGGTGGTGTGTTGGTTGGATTGGATTGGGTTGCATATTTATTTTATCCTCACATGGTGTGTTGGTTGGTACGGGTGGTGTGTTGGTTGGATTGGATTGGGTTGCATATTTACACTGTATTGATACCGTATTAGGCTTAGGCCCACTCTGTTATTGTATAGGGCTAAAGCCTTGGCTGTATTGTTATTGAATAGGGCTCTGGCCCAGACTGTTTCTGCATGCACTGTTTTCTGTTTGACTGATAAGGATTACACATTGAGTTTTCATAAACTCACCCTTTCTTCTAACTGTACAGGTAATCCCTAGCCTGAGGTGATTTGGAGCTGCGGGGGACTCGAAGGTGGCCAGGACCGTTGATGTTCTGCTTTAGACTTGTTTATTTAAATTTCATAATGGGCTTTTGGTTATGTAGTAAGGCCATTTGGTTTTAATTTTTAAATTGGGCTTTGATTTTCTTATTTTAAACTGCTATAGTAAGAAAAATGAATTTTCATAGTAATAACTGTTTTCAAAGAAAAACACGCAATTTATACTCAAGGTTTTCAATTAGAAAAGTGTTCACGGTTTTGTTTAGTTTAAGAGATCAACGATAACAAATATGACAATCATTTTGATAAGTTGTTTTCAAATTGTAATAACGTGATTTGTTGAATTTTCTCAAGCAAGAAAAACTAAATGGGTTTTTAACTTAAAAGCAGATTTTTACCAACAACACCAAATTTTGGAAAGCTTTTGACGAGATGATTTGCTAAACAAAAACACAAAACGATTTAAACATGGAAATGAATGATTATCGACAAATCCAGTTTTTGAACGACACTTTGATGTGACACGCCAGATTCGACCATAATATCTGGGCTGGGTTTGGGGTGATACATTTTGTGTCAATGATGATGATGTTTTGCTGCTTAATTGTGTATGAAAATGGTACCATTTTCCCTTGTGTAGGTATGCTTGACTTGGCTGGCAAAATGGCCTTGTAAATTGCCTATTTTTGTCCATACGGGTAGAGACACGGGCGTGTGTCTTAGTCGTGTGTGACACACAGTCAAGGTACACGGCCGCGTGTCCCCTAGTGTTACATTTTGAAGCAAGTCAGTATGCTCCACACGACCTCACACACATGCGAGTGGTTGGCCATGTCGCACAAGTCAGTATACCCTTCAGGTTTGACATGGCTTAGCACACATCCTGGCACACGGGTATGTGTGGCCATTTAGAATAGGCATACAGACTTGATACACGAACGTGTGGTCAGCCGTGTGACCTAAGTTAGAGAGTTACATGGGGTAGGACATGGGCTGGGACACAACCATGTGCCCCTATTTCGAATGTCCACATGACCTATGACATGGGCGTGTCACACGGCCTGTTCACACGGGCGTGTGTCCCCTGTTTTCATGAAAAATTTCTAAGTTTCCTGAAATTGGTCTAAGTCATCAGTTTGGTCCTGAACCACTTCTAAAACATGTTTAAGGCCTCTAAGGCCCTTATAAGGGACAATGTGAATGTATTTGAATGTAATATGCTTATGTATGCAAATGTATGACAAATGGAAGTTTATTTGAGTTATAAGTTTAGTAATGCCTCGTAACCCTGTTCTACGATGGATACAGGTTAGGGGTATTATAGTACTCACCTATTTCGTTATAACTATATTACAACCTAACCCCTATACTTGTAGATACAATTTTACACATATTTTGTGCTAGATTTGTACTCTGGATGTTGGTATGTCCAAAGGCGGCCAAGTTGTTAGAATCATTACCAAGGAGGCAACATCATTATATTAGTTTAAAATTTTGTATAATAATAGAATAATTAGGAAATTTTTAGTTTATAGTTACAAATTTAATTTTCTTGTTTTCTACTAATCTTATCTTTTTTGGGTTCAGTGTATGTAACACCCTAACCCGTATTTGCTGCTGGAATAGGGTTACAGAGCATTACTGGACTTATCACATAAACAACCATAAATTTCATGTTCATAATTCATATCCAAACATAAATCGTTCAAAAGCAATCATATAGTCCCTAACATGGGCCTTCGAGTCCCTAAACAAGGCTTTCAAACAATTCGAGACTTAAATGTAAACTTATCAAAATTTTTGGGAAAACATTGAAAATTTTCCAATACAAGAGACACATGCCCATGTGGCCAGGCCATGTGTCTCACACGGCCAAAAGACATGCCCGTGTCACAGGTTGTGTGGACATTCGAAATGGGATCACATGGCCATGTCCCAACCCGTGTCTGACCCCGTGTAACTCACTGAATTGGGTCACACAGCCAACCACATGCCCGCTTAACTCAGTAACTTGTTTTCATTAGAAATCTCAGGGGATACATGGCTATATCATCTGACCGTGTGTCATACACGACTGAGACACACGCCTATGTCTCTACCCATGCGGATGAAAATAAGCTATCTTCTAAGCCATATTTCTCACCCAAATTTGGTGCCAACCTATACATTTCAATAGCATATAACCACAACGAAAAATAGGCATTCAAACCAACCCAAAATCAAACATAAAACATGCAATTTCAGTACCATTAAACCAATTGCTATCAAGCATTACAATTGACAATTATAAAACATGCAATTATCAACTTCAAAAGCTACCTAAATGGTCATATGCATATATGCACCTTAATGCTCAAAACATAATATGTATATGACTTCACAAATTCATTTAACAGGTACCAAACTACTAATGCACCATCAAGCATTCCCAAGGCAATTATAAATCATACAAGATAAGCCAACTACTCATATATATACATATCAACACATATACCAAATTAAGCCAAATCACATGGCTAATTACAAATCAAAACATATAGGCTTTCATTTGCCAAAATGACTTATACATGCCATATAACCAAAATACATTAAGTATAAAAGTACCAAAGCAATTGTTGGATAAAGTGATGAGATCTCCGATGACTTCCAATCCGAGCGAGCTTTTGGATCACTATAAAACATGGAAAAGTAAACAAATTAAGCTATTAAGCTTAGTAAGCTCGTATGGTTAATAACTACAACTTACCATTCATCCACAATTTAAGGAAGCATAAGCAAACAACAAAAGAAATTTCCAATGAATCTAAAGATTAACACATAATCACAACCATGTTAGTCATGTATGAATACATCAACTACAACTTACTTGTCATACTTCTCACAAGTACCTGAATTAATCCATATCATCTCTTATATCCCCGTACCATCATATTTGCCCGTTGAACCATTAATAATATCAGATACTCAGGTATCTCGCACACTAAGTGCCATCACATGGCCAAAACCATCTCTATAACATATCTCATATAAATGCTCACTCTCGAGCCATCACTAGGTTTGGTCACACAAGCTATCGAGTAACCGCAAGACATGCCAAAAAACTCAGCCACCGGTAGAACGAATAGGACCAGCACCCATAACACGGTAACTCCTAATGACATGTCATTTGTATCTTACTATTCCTAAGGTTCAAACGGGATCCATACTTTGTTAATGCCTTATCGAGAATTTTCATAGTATTATATTATCATAATACATCAACTAAGCATTTAATCACATATAATTCAATGCTTATTAAGCATATGAACTTACCTCGACATAGTATAGATGAAAATGATCGTCTAGTCGATACCTTTGTGTTTCCCTCGATTTAGATCCCAAGGTTGCTTTTCTTGATCTATATAATCAAATTTAACTCATTTAATTTACATTCTATTCAATTCAATCAAATTTCATATTTTGGTAAAATTACTATTTACCCCTAAACTTTTGACTTCTTTACAGTTTAGTCTTAAACTCATGAAAATTACAAATTCATTCAATTTAATATTAACCCATCATAGCCAAATTTCACCTAAGTCCATAGCAGCCTGCACATTTCATTAATTTCACAATTTCACCACATAATTTTCACTTTTCTCAATTTAACCCCTAATTTGCAATTTCATTCAAAATCACTTAACAAATGTTGTTTAACTAACAACAAGGATGCGTTTTCTATCATCAAACATCAAAACACATGCATCTTCAATAATGGAAAAACTCAAATACTTTATAAATTTTGCAAATTAGTCCCTAGGCTAGCTAGATTAAGCTATAACGACCTCAAAAAAACCAAAATTATTAGAAATAGAACAAAATACTCCCCATGCACCCAAGGATACCATGGCCAAACATAACAAGCTAAAATGGTGTTTTTTCTTTTGTTTTTTCGGTAGAAGATGGTGAAGAAAGATGATAACCATGTTTTGGTTTTATTTAATTTATCTTTATTTACTAATTTACTTAAATAGCCTTTAAAAATAATTCAGTTTACAAAATTATCAAGCCATTATCATCCAATATCTTATTAATGGGTTATATACCATATAAGGACCTCCATTTAAAAATTCTATAGCCGTTAGACACTTTTAGCTAATAGAATTCAAGTTTTACATTTTATGCAATTTAATCCTTTTTCACAAATTGAGCATACAAATAGTAAAATTTCTTAGCGAAATTTTTATATAACTCTCCTATAATGTTGTAAGCATTGAAATAATAATAAAATAAATATTTTGACCTTGAATTTGTGGTCCTAAAACCACTCTCCTGATTTCACTGAAAATGGGCTATTATAGTATATGACTCGAAGTAGGGGAACACTTATAGAGCCAGTCATAGATCTAGAAAGAATTATCCAAAGGAATCATCAAAAAATATGACAACAATAGCAGCAATAGATGTAGAACCCACTACCTACAATGGGAAACGTACCTCATGAAAATCCGTTATTCGACGAAGCCAACATTAACCCACCAAACCTATGATCACCACAACTACCCGTAAATTTAAACATGGCGCGTAATGGGAGGACTCTGAGAGAGTATGCAATACCAAATCTGGATTTGGTTCAAGAGAGCATAATGAGGCCAGCTATCACGGCCAATAATTTTGAGATTAAGCTAGCCATGATCCAGAAAATTTGTAGTTTTGTGAAATGATAATAGAGGATCTGAGTCAGCATTTAAAATGGTTCCTCTAGCTATGTGATGCCTTCAAATACAATGGGGTCACTGGTGACACTATTCATCTTCAGTTGTTCCCCTTTTCATTAATCAATAATGCCTCTTCTTTGCTAGGTTCGTAGGCACCAGGATCAATCACGACATGGGACAAACTCGAAGGAAAATTCCTACAAAAGTTCTTCCCCATTAGCAAAATGGTCCAACAAAGAAGGAAAATTTCAATGTTCAAGCAATTAGAAGGAGAAAGCCTTTAAAAAGCATGAGAGCATTTCAAGATGTTGATTCAAAAGTCCCCACACCATAGATTACTTGTGTGGTTACGAATGTTAACTTTTTACAACGGGTTGTAACTGTAACACCCCGAATTTAGGCCTAAAAGTATTGGGCCTTGAGCAAGGGAACAGTTGGGAGATAGCACATAAGTATTTAATTGTGCAAGAAAATGACAAAAATGTATATCTGCTTCAGTGGTTAAGGGTCCTGTGAAGTGTTGGAGAAGTCTTGGGATCAAATCTAGGCTTTAGGAAAATTTTAGTTTTTCCTCTTAAGTAAACCTTGCCTTTAGAATGTTGACCTTATAAATTAATATGGGAAAATATGACACAATGTGTAATGCCCTGATTTTTGGGATTTTTTGGGTTTCGTGAATTCGTGGTAAAATTTTAAAATTTTGGTGTTCTGAATGTTGTGAATATGTTTAAGGGTGTTAATGGGTCTTTAGAAGGCCCAAGCCTAAGTTAAAACCCGGTAAAATATCAAGTTTGGATTTTAAGTGAAAGGGGACTTGGCTAAGTGGGCTTTTAAGAAAAACCTCGTAGAATATGACACACAAAGGAGATTTGGCAAAGTGGCAAGGTGGCGCCACTAAGTTCCTAAAAAAGTGGCGCCTGGGAAGGAATTAAATGTCCAGGGTTCAAGTTGCAAGGTAAGCGTATTGTTACTCTTAATTTTTAGGCATGTGCCGGGCATGTGATTAACTTAAATGAATTTTGGCTAGGGCTTTAGGAAGTTGGGCCGATTGCTTTAGTAGTGATTAGGCTTAGTTTTATTTCTTTTTCTGTATTGGAAAATTAGGGTTAGCCACTTAAAACTTTATTCTCTTCTCAAGTCTCACAAAGTGACCAAAACACAAGTAAGCTTTCCCCTGTGCCGATTTCTCTTTTGTCACCTTCTCTTCCATTCTTTTCTTTTCCTTTTTCCTTTCTTCTCTAGACAAAACCTTCTTACCACCTTATTCATCTTCTCTTTTAAATCTACCCTTCTAAAAACCTCTATAGCTGATTGCCATAAAAGCCGAAATCCTAAAATATTACTTCTTGTGCTGATTTCTTCTAGCCAACATTCTTTTATTTTCTTCATCTTTTCTAGTCGATTTCTACATCCTCTAAACCCTTAGGCTCTGTCGACAACACCACTCCAAGATTACAACCCAAATCATCATCTTCGTCGCCAGTCAAAAAGCCAAAAATGCCACATCCATAGGATATCATAACCAAATCCTTAGATCTCTAAGATTCAAGTTCTACTAGTGTTTAAGGGATAGATCTACATCAGATCTGGATAAAAGCCTAAGGAGAAACTGTGGTAAGTACTCGTTATCCCAGATCTACATTATTTTACGATTTAGAAAAAGCCGAAGTCCCTAAAATCTAGAGAGGCTGTCGATTGGGGCATAGGGCACTAAGGGTCATTAATCAATGATTTCTTTTAGTGAATAGTGTGTTCTAGAGGTGATTAATCGAAGGCTTGGGCAGGTGGAGCGGCTAGATCGAATCTAGTCATTGGTTTCGGCAAAGGTAAGATTTTGAGGGCCTTAAGGGCATTGGCCGAATGTGGTAAGTAAATATTGAGATTGACTATATGGATTTGTCAATTAAAAGTTTTTGTAACTGATTGTAGGATATCATGGGGGATCTCTCTAGCATTCGTCGCGAAACAGGTGTGAATCGAATCCTTTCTTTAGTTTAATTCGGCAAAGGCTAAAGCAACCGAAAAGTGACCGAAAGTTTGATTTAAAGTTAGTATTTCATGGGCTTGTGAGTGTGTGAATGCTCACAAGATGTTTAGAAATTGTTAGATCTGAAATCGTAAGTGGTAAGTCAGTTGAGAGTGCAATTTCGTGTAAATCAGTAAGTTGGGCCCCGATGGGCTACAACTGGGCCCAATGGGCTTACTGGCTCATATGGGTGAAAATAGGTAAATAATGTGTACTGACAGACTGTAGGCTCAAAACTGTCTAAACTGATAAATTGATCAAGAAACCTGACCTAAATGGGCTTAAATAGCTAATAGACACCGTAGGGCCCATTAGGGGTTTTAGAGCCCAATAGCTAAAACTGTTAAACTAAGTTAAATTGATTACTATGACGATAAATGCATTAATAGTGCCTGTAATATGTATGGAAACCTTAAAAATCAATAGAATTACTTAAATACCCTTATGGGTGGAAAATTATAGTTTTAGCTCTAGGTGCGAAATTACCGTTTTACCCCTAGGGCTAGATCTAACTGAAATGCATGAGTTATTGATTCTGTTTACTGTATGCCATATCATGATTATCTATTGCATGGGATTGGGCTTATATGGGTGGAGGAAGTGTTCTGGTTACCATGACACAATTTCTGTTAAGAGGCTCTGCCTCGATATTCTGAATCTGGTGGCCCTGCCACAATATCTGTTCTGGTGACTCTGTCACATTATCTGTTTACGCAGCAATGCTGCCACTGTGGTGTGTAGCGGTTGGGTGAGTTGATAGTTTCATCACAATGGGGAGATGGGGCTGGTGTGGGTGGCGTGTAGCAGTTGGGTGGGTTGAGTAGTCTCCCCACATGTGATGGGTTTGGGCATACATACATAATCTCTGATCTATTCTGTAATAGGCCTATGGGCCGTACTGTTGCCTGAAAAGGGCTAAGGCCCAGTATTCTATATTTAGATAGGGCTTCGGCCCAGTTATTACTGTGACTGGTTAGGGCTTAGGCCCAGTGGGCCCGAGCTGATTTGGGCTTAGGATGGGCTTCTTTGGACACTAAGTTTTCCAAACTCACCCCCTTGTTTTCATCCTTGTAGGTGAGCCCTAGACAGTGGACTTGGAGCTTGGAGGGATTTAGAGTGGCCACGAAGATTAAATTTTCAGTTTCCAATTAAGTTACATTTCATTTCTTCTTTTATTTAGATTATTTATTATGGTTTCGGGTTTGTAATAAGACCGCTCTTATTATTTTTATTGTTGGGTTTTATTACTTTTGCTTACGATACTTTAGTTATTTTGAGTTTTAGCTGCTCGAGATTTTCTTATGATAATTCAAATATTTTCAAAATCAATCACACGTAACTAGCAAGTAACAATGTTTTTATTTATAATAAACCTCTTAATAACCTGTATTAAGTAGGACGTCCACCAACAAACTGGGGATTTTCTTTAAAGACTGAAAAGTCAATTTTGCAAAGCTCACCCTAAACTGAGTAACTAGGTAACATGGTTAAATGTAGGCAATGTGACACACTGAATTTGGCCATAATGTCTGGGCCGGGTTTGGGGTGCTACATTTAATGGTATCAGAGCCAGATTGCAACAACTCGGCAGTGGATCGGGTCTAAAAATGTTTTCGTGAAATTTTAAAATTTAGGGCAAAGAAGGGTATTTTTGGAAATTGGTTTTCAAAAATTTAGGAAAAACTTTTTCTGTTTCAAACTAGTTATCTTCAAAATATACATGTTTTAAAGGTTTGCTTTTGAAAAGTTTTGAGCTTTCTAAAATCTGACAACTGAAGAAGTGGCACACTGAATCCCCGGCACCAGGTTTGTAAGTATTTCTGCTTTATATACTATACTGTACTGAAACAATAATTTAGTTAAAACTAAGCCTCTGATATGATACTGTAGTTAAGGTAGTATTGAGACTACAAGACTGAGACTGTAGCCAGGCAACTTCTTCGCGAAAATAACTCTGAAACTCTATCTTTACAGAAAACATTTGTAATGAATGACTGGAATATTAACCTACTGTCATAAAATTCTAAATCAGATAAATCGATATGAGTAGGAGAGCTACTCATGGACGAGGCCGTGGACATGGTCGAGGCAGTGTTCAAGCTGGGTCCTCGTCTTCGAAACATATGCCAGCTGGTGATGCACGACCGCCACCAGTAGCTAAAAATAGGCCGCATGATCGGGCCACAGGGGATGATGCCTTATCCTAGGCGATGTTAAGGGTTCTGGAAAAGGTAGCAGGAGCTAATGTTGGGCCTGTAAATAGGGGATCTATTTCTGAGTGACTCCGGGTTAATGGAGCGGAGGTTTTCAAGGGTGTATCTAGAGTGGCCCCAAATGTGGCTAAGTATTGGTTGTAAGCAACGGAGCAGATTATGGACGACCTGGATTGCTCGGAGGAGTAGAAGCTGAAAGGGGCAGTGTCTCTGCTGTGAGTTGAGGCATACCAATGGTGGAACACGATAAAGGAGGGTACCCCAGCTGATCGGGTAACCTGGGAACTATTCAAGATGTTTTTCAAGGGGAAGTACGTAGGAGCAAGCTATGTGGATGCAAGCAAAACGGAATTTCTGAATCTAACCCCGGGTAATAAATCTGTTGCTGAGTACGAGGTAGAATTTCTAAGGTTGAGTCGGTATGCCAGCAGGATAGTGTCTACTGAGTACGAACGTATTGTTTGCTTTGAAGATGGTCTCAGGGATGAGCTGAGGGTGTTGATAGCTCCGAAGAGGGAGCGCGATTTTGCTACCTTAGTAGAGAAGGCCAAGATAGCTGAGGAAGTAAAGTGAACTAAGTGACAAAACCGCGATAAGGATCGAAACCGCTTTAGGAGGGATGTTGGATCATCTGGTGCTACAAACCGAAATGTCAAGAGGGCCAGAGTGGAGGAACCGGCTCGAGCAGTTCTGGTGAATACAGTTAGGCCACAAGCTTGTAGGGACTGTGGTAGAGTACATTTTGGCGAATGTCGGAAGCATAATGGGGCATGTTACCGATGTGGGTCCATGGAACATAGGATCAAGGATTGTCCTCGGAGGCCAGTTCAGACTCAAGTTGTTGAACAAGGGGCTGGTCAATCAGTGCGAGGTGGACCACAACTGTCGAGAGGTCGTCGGTAAGATAGAGGTGGCAATGGAAATGGATGTGGACGTGGAGCACCTAGCAGGGGTGCTGGATATGCTGATGCTCGTCAGCCAGCTTTGGTCTATGCTGCTCGTCGTTGAGAGGAGGGTAATGCACCTGACGTCATAACTGGTACGTTTTTGATCTCTAGCATGCCTTACACTGTTCTAATAGATGTGGGTTCAACCCATTCATATGTCGCATGTGAGATTTCTGGGTCGTTAGGTGTGCATATTAATGGAAACTGTGAGTGGGGTAAATGTGATAAGTCTGCTAGGTCACTCGGTTAGGGTAGATAAACTCTTTAGGGAGGTGCCTTTAGAGACTCAAGGTAGGATCTTTGTTAGAGATTTGATGGAGTTACCATTCGGAGAGTTTGATCTGATTTTAGGAATGGACTGGTTGACTAAACATAAGGCGACTCTGGATTGTGCAACTAAGAGGATGGTGTTAAGGACTGCTGAGGATGAGGAGGTAATGGTTATTGGAGAGCGAAGAGACTACTTGTCCATTGTAGTTTCGGCACTAAGGGCGGAGAAACTGATTCGTAAGGGATGCGAGGTGTTATTAGCTTTTGTGAGCCAAATTGAGACTGAAGAATTAACGGTGGAGATAGTCAGAACGGTTAATGAGTTCCAAGATGCTTTTCTTGAGGAGCTTCCTAGATTACCCCCGAACCGAGTAGTAGAGTTTGGAATCGACTTACTGCCTGGAATGGCTCCAGTGTCTATCGCGCCCTACAGGATGGCACTGAAGGAGTGAGTGGAACTGAAGGCATAAATTCAAGAATTGTTGGATCGAGGCTTCATTAGCTTGAGTGTGTCTCTGTGGGGAGCGCCGGTATTATTTATGAAGAAGAAGGATGGGACAATGTGTATGTGCATCGATTATCGCCAATTGAACAAACTAATGATAAAGAACAAGTATCCTCTGCCTAGAATCGAAGATCTATTCGATCAACTTAGAGGATCTTTGGTATTTTCCAAGATCGATCTTTGATCTGGATACCATCAGTTAAGGGTAAAGGAGAAGGATATTCACCAGAAAGCATTCAGAACTCAGTATGGTCACTACAAGTTTCTGGTTATGCCATTTGAACTGACGAATGCACTGGCAGCTTTCATGGATCTGATGAATCGAGTGTTCCAACCTTACTTAGACCGATTCGTAGTCATCTTTATCGACGATATTCTGGTATATTCGAAAACCGATGAGAAGCTTGATGAGCATATTCATATTGTGTTGTAAGTGCTGAGAGAGAAGCAACTCTATGCAAAATTCAGTAAGTGTGAATTTTGGCTTCGTGAGGTGACTTTTCTGGGTCACTTTGTTTCTGCTAGTGGAATTAGGGTAGATCCTCGAAAAGTCAAGGCATTCTGGAATGGAAACCACCCAGGTCAGTATCAGAAATTCAGAGTTTTCTGGGTTTGGCAGGCTACTATAGAAGATTTGTAGAGGGATTTTCTCTGATTGCTGCACCGCTAACGAAGCCGTTGAGGAAAGGAGTAGTGTTTGCTTGGACTGAGGAACAGCAGGGAGCTTTTGACAAGTTGAAAAAGGTTTTGACTGAGGCGCCAGTATTAATTCAACCAGAGTCTAGGAAGGACTTCATTGTGTACAGTGATGCATCACATGTAAGATTAGGCTATGTACTGATGCAAGAAGGTAAGGTAGTCGCTTATGCTTTGCGACAGCTAAAGCCTCATGAAGCGAATTACCCTACGCATGATTTGGAGTTGGCAGCGGTGATCTTTGTGTTGAAAATCTGGAGACACTATCTATATGGGGAAAAGTGTATTATATACACAGACCATAAAAGTCTCAAGTATCTATTGACTCAGAAGGAGTTGAACCTTAGGTAGCGAAGGTGGATAGAGTTGCTCAAGGATTACAACTGTTCGATTGAGCACCACCCAGGCAAGGCTAATGTGGTGGCTGACGCATTGAGTCGAAGGGTTGTTGCTGATTTGAGAACTATGTTTGCTCGATTGGGTCTGCACGACGATGGAAGTTTATTACCGGAATTGCAAGTGAGACCTACTTGGACTGAGCAGATCAAAGAGAAGCAGTTGGAAGATGATTCATTAGTTCTTTAATTTCAGCAAGGATGGTGAGAATACAGATTTTGGATTGAATACTAATAGAGTTCTGTGCTTTCGTGGAAGAGTTTGGATTCCTAAGGACTCTGAATTGAGGCAGTCAATTCTAAAAGAGGCTCATGGTGGACCTTGTGCTTAGCATCCTGGAGGGAATAAGTTATATCGAGACTTGCAAGAGGTGTACTGGTGGCCTGGTCTAAAAAGAGAGGTGACTGAATTTGTTGGGAAATGCCTGACGTGCTAGCAAGTTAAGGTTGAGCACCAACTACCCTCTAGATTGCTTCAACCGGTGAAAATTCCACTATGGAAGTGGGAGAGAGTAACTATGGATTTCATGAGTGGGCTACCTTTGACACCCTTCAAGAAAGATTCTGTATAGGTGATTATAGATAGGTTAATGAAATCTGCCCATTTCATACCTGTCTGTACCGATTACTCACTGCAAAAGTTTGCCAAGTTGTATGTGGCAGAGATAGTTTGACTGCATGGAGTACCAGTGTCAATTATTTTCGATCGTGATCCTAGGTTAACATCTCGTTTCTGGCAGAGGTTGCACGATGCGTTGGGTACACGATTGGACTTTAGCACTGCTTTTCACCCTCAGACCAATGGGCAGTCTGAAAGGGTTATTCAGGCTTTGGAGGATATGTTAAGAGGTTGTGTCATCAGTTTTCGTAGTAGTTGGGAGGACTACTTACCATTGGCAGAATTTGCATACAATAATAGTTATCAAGCGAGTATTCAGATGGCTCCTTATGAGGCACTTTATGGGTGAAGGTGTTGTATGCCTACGTGTTGGATCGAGTTAGGAGAGCGACAAGTTCTTGGGCCGGAATTAGTAGCAGGCACTAAAATTAAAGTTAAGTTGATCAGAGATCGGTTAAAGAGGCTTCTGATAGGCAGAAGTCGTATGCAGATCTGAAACGTAAGGAAATCGAGTTCATCTTTAGGGATATGGTATTCTTGAAGGTTTCTCATTGGAAGAAGATCTTAAGGTTTCGTAAGAAAGGTAAACTGAGTCCGTGGTTCATAGGGCCTTATCAGGTTCTTAAACGGGTAGGGCCAGTAGCATATCAGTTAGAGTTACCACCAGAGTTGGATAGAATCCGTGACGTCTTCCATGTGTCCATGCTGTGTCGATATCGATTAGATCCTTCGCATATGGTACTAGTGGAAGAGATTGAAGTAAAAACTGATTTGACCTTTGAGGAGGAACCTGTGCAAATTCTGGATCATGAGGTCAAAATTTTAAGAAGGAAGTCTGTTCTGTTAGTAAAAGTGATGTGGTGCAACCATGGTAGAGAAGAGGCTACTTTGGAACCAGAAGAAACTATGCGTCAACAATACCTTCAACTTTTTGGATCAGGTAATTTCGAGGCCGAAATTTCTTTAAGGGGGTAGAATTGTAACGCCCTGATTTTTGGGATTTTTCAGGCTTCATGAATTCTTGGTAAAATTTTAAAATTTTGGTGCTCTGAATGTTGAGAATATGTTTAAGGGTGTTAGTGGGTCTTTAGAAGGCCCAAGCCTAAGTTAAAACCCGATAAAATTTCAAGTTTGAATTTTAAGTGGCAGGGGACTTAGCTAAGTGGGCTTTTAAGAAAAACCTTGTAGAATATGACACAAAAAGGAGCTTGGGCAAAGTGGCAAGGTGGTGCCACTAAGTTCCTAAAAAAGTGGCGCCTCAGAAGGAATTAAAGGTCTAGGGTTCAAGTTGCAAGGTAAGTATATTGTTACTTTTAATTTTTAGGCATGTGCCGGGCATGTGATTAACTTAAATGAATTTCGGCTAGGTCTTTAGGAAGTTGGGCCGATTGCTTTAGTAGTGATTAGGCTTAGTTTTATTTCTTTTTCTGTCTTGGAAAATTAGGGTTAGCCACCTAAAACTTTATTCTCTTCTCAAGTCTCACAAAGTGACCGAAAACACAAGTAAGCTTTCCCCAGTGCCGATTTCTCTTTTGTCACCTTCCCTTCCATTCTTTTCTTTTCCTTTTTGCTTTCTTCTCTAGCCGAAACCTTCTTACCACCTTATCCATCTTCTCTTTCAATTCTACCCTTCTAAAAACCTCCATAGCCGATTGCCATAAAAGCCGAAATCCTAAAATATTACTTATTGTATCGATTTCTTCTAGCCAACATTCTCTTATTTTCTTTATCTTTTCTAGTCAATTTCTGCATCCTCTAAACCCTTAGGCTCTGTCGACAACACCACTCCAAGATTACAACCCCAAATCATCATTTTCTTCGCCAGTCAAAAAGCCAAAAATGCCACATCCATAGGAGCTCATAGCCGAATCCTTAGATCTCTAACATTCGAGTTCTACTAGCGTTTAAGGGATAGATCTGCATCAGATCTGAATAGAAGCATAAGGAGAAACTGTGGTAAGTACTCATTATCCTAGATCTACATTATTTTACGATTTAGAAAAATCTGAAGTCCCTAAAATCTAGGGAGGCAGTCGATTGGGGCATAGGGCTCTAAGGGTCATTAATCAATGATTTATTTTGGTGAATAGTGTGTTCTACAGGTGATTAATCAAAGGCTTGGGCAGGTGGAACGGCTAGATCGAGATCTAGTCATCGGTTTCGGCAAAGGTAAGATTTTGAGGGCCTTAGTGGCATTGGTCGAATGCGGTAAGTTAATATTGAGATTGACTATATGGATTTGTCAATTAAAATTTATGGTAACCGATTGTAGGATATCGTGGGGGATCTCTCTAGCATTCGTTGCGAAACAGGTGTAAATCAAACCCTTTCTTTAGTCTAATTCGGCAAAGGCCAAAGCAACCGAAAAGTGACCGAAAGTTTGACTGAAAGTTAGTATTTCGTGGGCTTGTGAGTGTGCGAACGCTCACAAGATGTTTAGAAATTGTTAAATCTGAAATCATAAGTGGTAAGTCAGTTGAGAGTGCAATTTCATGCAAATCGGTAAGTTGGGCCCCGATGGGCTACAACTAGGCCCAATGGGCTTACTGGCTCATATGGGTGAAAATAGGTAAATAATGTGTACTGACAGACTGTAGTCTCAAAACTGTCTAAACTGATAAATTAATCGATGAAACTTGACCTAAATGGACTTAAGTAGCTAATAGACGCCGTAGGGCCCATTAAGGGTTTTAGAGCCCAATAGCTAAAACTGTTAAACTAAGTTAAATTGATTACTATGACGATAAATGGATTAATAGTGCCTGTAATATGTATGGAAACCTTAAAAATCAATAGAATTACTTAAATACCCTTATGGGTGGAAAATTATAGTTTTAGCTCTAGGTGCCAAATTACTGCTATACCCCTAGGGCTAGATCTGACTGAAATGCATGAGTTATTGATTCTGTTTACTGTATGCCATATCATGATTATCTGTTGCATGGGATTGGGTTTATATGGATGGAGGAATTATTCTGGTGGCCATGCCACAATTTCTATTAAGAGGCTTTGCCTCGATATTCTGAATCTGGTGGCCCTGCCACAATATTTGTTCTAGTGACTCTTTCACATTATCTATTTACACAGCAATGTTGCCACTGTGGCGTGTAGCAGTTGGGTGAGTTGATAGTTTCCTCATAATGGGGAGATGGGGCTAGTATGGGTGGCGTGTAGCGGTTGGGTGGGTTGAGTAGTCTCCCCACATGTGATGGGTTTGGGCATACATGCATAATATTTGATCTGTTCTGTAATGGGCCTATAGGCCGTACTGTTACCTGAAAAGGGCTAAGGCCCAATATTCTATATCTAGATAGGGCTTCGGCACAATTATTATTGTGACTGGTTAGGGCTTAGGCCCAGGGGGCTCGAGCTGATTTGGGCTTTGGATGGGCTTCTTTGCACACTAAGTTTTCCAAACTCACCCCCTTCTTTTCCATCCTTGCAGGTGAGCCCTAGACAGTGGACTTGGAGCTAGGAGGGATTCAAAGTGGCCACGAAGATTAAATTTTCCGGTTTTCAATTGAGTTACATTTCATTTCTTCCTTTATTTAGATTATTTATTATGGTTTCATGTTTGTAATAAGGCTGCTCTTATTATTTTTAGTTTTGGGTTTTATTACTTTTGCTTACGATGCTTTAGTTATTCTGAGTTTTAGCTGCGCGAGATTTTCTTACGGTAATTCAAATGTTTTCGAAATCAATCACACGTAACCAGCAAGTAACAACTTTTCGATTTATAATAAACCTCTTAATAACCAGTATTAAATAGGACGTCCACCAACAAACCGAGAATTTTCTTTAAAGACTGAAAAGTCAATTTTGCAAAGCTCACCCTAAACTTAGTAAGTAGGTAACATGGTTACATGTAGGCAATGTGACACACCGAATTTGGCCATAACGTCTGGGCAGGGTTTGGGGTGTTACACAATAGCCTGGTGGCAAGGAGGCGTGAGGTGTAACTGTAAGGTCTGAGGTTCAAGTCTTGGCGTGTGCAGAATTTTTGTTTACTTATTTAAGTAAACTCTGACTTTGGCTTGGAGGCTTTTAAATTGTTGCAAATAAAATAGGATACAAAAGGAGCCTGTGGTTGAGTGGTAGGTGGGGTGTCAGTGTCCAAGGGGGCTTGTGTTTGAGTCACACCTTGGTCAGAGAGAATTTATTTTGTTCCCTTGCCATGTGAGAGGTGGAAGTGGATTGAAACTCTGTAAGGGGGAATTTGAATAAGTCATGGATAGAGAAAATCTAGGGATGTAGAGTGGTTGGTATGGGTATGGAGGAGAAAAGAGTGAAGAATATCAAAGAGGTTTGAATTGAAGGGAGAGGAGTTGTTGTAGCTGAATGGAACTTTAAGGCATGCTTGGGTCTGATTTTAGGGTAATTTCGGGGTCATTTGGTGTATGTTTTTACCGTTTTGCTCTTGATTACTTTTTAGCTTCTTTTTTCTTTTGGGGAGTGGGGTTCTTTTGTGTTTTCTTGCACTTGTTTTTGACCAATTTGGCTTCTTATACTTGCCTTGGCCGAATAGGAAACTGTTCAATTTGCATTAGTTTTTCTTTCTGTTCCCTGTACCTTCTAGCCGAGTTGCTGTTACCATTCAAGGTTTTATTATGTTCAAGTTAATTCTGCCCTCCTTTAGTGCCGACCTTTCCATTCATAATCTTTGCCAAATCTTTCCCTCTTCTACTATTTTAGTTGGTTTTCCTCTCTTATCTCTCCCTCTCAACTTTGCTCTTCTTGTTTTAATCGAATATCACCTTTAGTTTTAGCTCTTTGTTTTCGGTTTGGACAATTAGATCTGTGTCGATTTCATCTGGTCATTTTTGTAGAGGTAAGTTAATGCTCTCTCATACTCCTTTCATGGCTGAATCTCTTTCTATTCACTACTCTTTAAGTTGTGGGACTATTTCTTTTCCTCTCTTCTTGTGCCGAAGTGGGGGAGAGGTTAGTGCTTCAATTTTAGGGCTCTTTGTCCTACGACAGTAGTTGCGCTTCTTCCTTACTGATTGTTCAAGTAAGTATTTTTACTCTTGCGGGGTTATGAGTGAGTATCCACCCTAATCTTTTATTGATCGAATCTTCTGATTTGCTTTGGTTGAAGTGGGTAAATTGAATAGGTGTAATGCTATTGTATTATTATAGATAGGGGACTTAGCTATATTTGAATGATGTACAGGTTTTAACCAACGTGTGGAAGGCTATTGATTGGTGACAAGTGGCAGGGATCTTCTTTGTTCGATTAAGGGTGGTGGAGCTTACAGACTGTTAGCACGTAATGAAAACAAGGTGTGTAGCAATACCCTGTAATTAATAATTAGCTGAGAAGCTGAAAGTGTGTGTATTCCACACTGATTTGACTATTCATCGGCAAAAGCCGAAAAGCCAAAAAGCCAAAAGGTTGGGCTTTGAGGTCACATGAGCGACCGAGCCCACGGACGTGGGCGTAAGACTGTAGAGGCCGCCTTGAGCATTCTCATGGGCTTAAGCCGTTATGGGCTAGAATGGGTCGTGTGGGCCCAATGGGCATGTAGGTCCCACGCAATTAAAAACTTACGTTTTGTGATAAATAAAGGACTGGGCTGTGTAGTTGCATGACCGTGGTTAATTCTTGGCCAAATGGGCCACACGAGCATGTGGGCCTACTTGGGCAGCATATTAGGCCTTAGGCCCAATTGCACTGTTATGACTGTTTATGGTAAATGGGATTACTGTAGACTTTTTAGTAGGCTGGTAAGTGAGTCTATACCCTAATCCGATGAAAACGACTAAATTACCCCCGTAGGGTAAAATGACTGTAATACCCCCGTAGGGTAAAAGGACCGTAATACCCCTGTAGGGTTAAATGATCGAATTACCCCTATCGGGTAAAATAAACATATTACCCCCGTAGGGTAAAATGACCATAATACCCCTGGTGAAATGACCGTAATACCCCTATAGGGTAAAATGACAATAATACCCCTGTAGAGTAAAATGACCGAAATACCCCCGTAAGGTAAAATGACCGTAATACCCTTGTCAGGTAGAATGATTGTTATGCCCTTATATGATGTTTGATTGATTGAGCATGTCGTATGATGTTTATGTGTTTTGCAAACATGCACGACATGCTGCATGGGTTGGGTTATCGTTATTGACTAAGTACTGATCTGTTAGGGTCGCACGGGTCACACAAGACAATTGTGGACCCACCGAAGTCTTAAAGCTGTATATTCATATTGATCTGTTAAGGTTGCATGGGACACACGAGATGACTGTGGACCAATCGATGGCTTTGTATCGTTCATACTATCGATGGCTTAGTGTCGTTCATTCGACCGGTGGCTTTGTGCCGTTCATACTATCGATGGCTTAGTGTCATTCATTCGATCGATGGCTTTGTGTTGTTCATACTATCGATGGCTTAGTGCTATTCATTTTACCGATGGCTTGGTGCCATGCATATTATCGATGGCTTAGTGCTATCCATTCTACCGAGGGCTTTGTGCCACTCATATTATCGATGGCTTAGTGCCGTTCATATTACCGAAAGTAGGTTGTATTGATGGCTTAAAGCCACTTATCTTACTTGTAGCTATGCTGTGATTCTGATTACGGGTAGCTAAGCTGTGATTCTGTTGTCTGGTAGCCTTGCTGCGATATTGGTGTGCTGGCTGGGTGGGTTGATGTTATCCCCACATGGTGTGTTGGTGTATGGAATGAGGTGTGTTGGCTGGATTGGGGTGGGATTACATGCATCATACATTATACACACTGCACTCTGATTCTGTTACTATGATGGGCTTAAGCCTAGACTGCTTCTGTATTCTGTATTTTTGGCTGACTGATTGTTTTCATATTAGGGGATTACACACTGAGTTTGTAACACCCCAAACCAGCCCAGACGTTATGACCGAATCAAGTGGTATCACGTAGTAGGGTAACTCGCACCAATCCGATACATTGAATGACTTAAGCTAGAAAAATGTTTGGTGATAAAAATCGATTTGAACCTTTGCTTGTTTTAAAAGTTCAGGTGAGTTAGTTAATAGCTTTAATTTTGGGAGAAAATCCCATGTTTAAGAAAAATAATAATTTAGTGATGTTGATTTAGAAATCATGTTTATGTTTTAAGAAAACCCATAATTCAATAGTAAACATGAATAAAAAAACAATCCCAATTTACATTCGTATCAGAGATGATAAGCCTTATTACATCCCAAATAAAAAGAAATAATCAAAGATAAAGTAATTTGAAACTATTTAGAACTCTGATTAACTTGCAGTGTGGCCACCTCCGAGTCTTCTCCTACGTCGAGCCGCCCACTAAGGGTCTCCTGAAAAAACATAAAAGGGGAAGTGAGTTTCGAAACTCAGTGTGTACAACCCTTAACAATCAAATCAACATGCAATTAACACAATGGGCCTAAGCCCTATCAATATCGATGGTCTTGGGCCTTAGCCCTCAATGACCTTAGTTGGGCTTGAACCCATAACACAATATACAGTGGTCTTTGGGCCTAAACCCTTGGTGGCCTCAGTTGGGCCTTAGCCCATATCACATCAATATCACATGTATGTAATGCTCCCATCCCAATCCAACCCTATACTCCATTTCCCTTCCAACCCTACACTCCAGTGGCTATATAAATGTCAACGCACTCATCCTTACACTCCAATGGTAGCACCAGTTGCGACACTACACAATTGTTGTAGTAAGGCTGCTAATCATATAATGGGCTTAAAGGCATCGATGGATCCACGGTCATCAAGTGACTATGCGATCCTCACATATCTTCCTCCGTACCATCAAACCCACTCAAGTGCAACATGCATCACATGAATGCAACATACACATTTCCATATTTTTAGCACCTAGCGTATTTTAGTCCTTCATACAATAAGGGCATTTCATCATTTCGTTCGGTATTTCTACCCTACAAGGGTGTTTTAGTAATTCTACCCTACATGGGTATTTTAGTAATTCTACCCTACAAGGGTATTTTAGTATTTCTACATTATAGGGGTATTTTAGTATTTTCTTAATAGTACGGGTTTTAATTATGAACTTTGACCCGTCAACAAGTCCTCATTGGCTAAAGTGAATAGACACTATGCACCAGGTAGGATTCCAGAGAAGAGGAGGTGGGTCATTAAGATCACTTAAGTACCAAGCTCTCCCTAGATCTAATCCTAGACATGCATATGCCCATTGCCACACTCTAACCTTACGACTTGTCCACAGACATGCTTGATTAATTAATTAAGTTTTATGCTACTTAAGGATTCATCAGAACTAGGCCTAAAATCCATTAAAAAACCCTAGCAAGTCTACATGCTTTCCTAAAATCCCATATGGCCTATCAAGCCCAATCATATTTATATGGCCCATCAAGCCCAATCACCAATATATGGCCCATCGGCCCAATCCATTCCAAACCATTCGACCAACCATACCAGTTCGTCACTTAATATCACTTAACAGTTTCTGCCGATTTGGGCCCACGAGCCCGTCGGGCCCATTTAGCCCATTCTAGCCCGGTTGGCCAACCAGTGGCCTGAGACCATGAGATCGTTCTCTTGGCCCCAGTTGTCGTATTAGTATCTCCACACAATTGTTCACACGCTTGTATGGTTATTGGCGCAAGCCTTTCGACTTTTCGGGATTTCAGCTTTTGCCGATTTGTCGTGTGTGCAGTGTATGTACACACCTTATTGGAAAGAACGTGCTAACCTATAAGTGAAGAACCTATAATCGATTAAAACACTTGTTAAGCCTTTGATCACTAAGATTTAATAGCCTTTCAAAAGCCGAAACGGAACCTACTACAACCCTTACTGTAATCGAACTGACTTACACCCCCTTAAGATGCTTGGCTTTAAAACGATCTCCACTCCTTGTGGCTGAATCCTTCGCTAATTGATTAATAGGTATGTAGATTCAATGAGAAAAGAATAATTAGATAAGCCATTCAGCTTTCACTAAGGCATAGGAGGAATAAGGACGAATATGTACTTACCAAAGCTTGATCTCTGATCCCACGGCCTAGATAGCTTATAAGTAAGATCTGGCTTCTAAAAATCGATTAAAAGTAGTAGATGACAAGAATAGATCTATGATGGAGGAAAACCACAATAACTCGGCAAAGTAGTAGGTTATTCGATCAAGAAAAATAGGGATAGTATTCGACTTTTTGGGAAGAGAAAAAGAAAGTAGATCAGCCTTTAACACCACCAATTATGGAAGTACAGATCTAGATCTAAGAAACAATGTAGTCGTTTTGGAAGAACAAATAAAGAATCGGCACAAGCAAGGTGATTTGAAAGCAAATGTTTGGCTATGAGATGATGTGAGGAGAAGTAGAGAAAAGAAGAAGTATTGAGAGGATTCGGCTCTTAGGGTTTGAATGAATGAGTACGTGAAGGGCAAAATAATGCTCAATAATCGACTAAAGAAAGAAAAATCGAAACCAAAACCCACTTATGCCGAAAGCAAAGAAACCAAAAGCATTCGACTACCCTAAAGAAAAATATGCACCAATCGGTACTAACCCCTACTCAAGCCGATTTCTCCCTTCCCCTAAAGTCCCATTCGGCTCCACTTCCTCCTCAATTCTCTCCATGATCACTTTCTATTATTTCTCCCCTTATCCTGCCTAAATTCCCTCTTCCATATCCACCCAAACTTCTTCATACCAGAGTTTCAACTCACCACCACTACTTGCACAGCATGAGTGCAAAATAATATTCTTAATGCCAAAACCGATACTTGAACCTTGGACCTCCTTGCTCCATATATGGCGTCACCCTCTACTCCCTAAAGTGGCGCCATTATGCCACTGGGCCACCAGCCCATTTGTGACTTATTTCCTCTTCATTTAATTAAGAGCCCTAGCTCTTGCAGTCAAGATTCCCTACGGCCAAAAAATTAAATTTTTCCTATTGTCTACCTTAAACCCGAGACTTTATACAAACCCCATAATATTCAAAATCTATACCCTACTAGCTCTAGCCATGCAAATAAAGCTTCATCACAAGAATAAAAAGTTTTGAGATTTTTAGGGTGTTATAGAGTTTTTGTAAACTCACCCTATTTTTAATTGTATAAGTAATCCCCAGCGTTAGGTGGACCGGTGTTGCGAGGGACTCGAGGGTGGCCACAGATCTGTATCTTCTTTACAATCAACTTTTTATTTTTAAGTAACTTAAGTTTGGGTAGCCTCTCTGGATTTTATTTTAAAGTTGGGATTTTAATCTTCTTCCATTTTAACTGCCAGTATTAGAATGCGGTTTTCCAAAACGATAACTGCTTTTAAAACACTATGTTTCCGCAACTCAATTTTTAAGCTTCTGTAACAAATAATGTTTTATAAGTAATGACAATTTAAAATGGTTAACAAACAACTAAGATGATTTCAGAGGCTTTAACCTTGAAACGGGTTTTTATCAACGATTTAAAGTTTTTGAAAAACACTGCAATGTGACACCGCCAGATTCGGCCATAATGTCTAGGCCAGGTTTGGGTGTTACAGTAACACCCTAGCCCAGCTCGGTCGTCGAACTCGAATACCAGGATGCCATACAACCATTCCATGTCATGCACAACAAATAAAAGGTTCATTCTAGAAAAACATCTTTCTTATTAACATTCGTATGGGTTTAAGACAATCATACTTTTTAATTATCATCATTACACGTTAAACATACATAAAATGGTCTTATAATAATAAGTAAACATACATAGGGTCTATTTAGAAAATTCTTCCAATCAAGTATGTAGGTATAGATACTAGAATGTGGGTATCAATACTGTTTCGAAAATCAGTACCAAATCAGCATTTTGTTTCTCGACTAAAATCCAAAGTCTCAAAATTTATCTATACCTTTCCTAAAATATCGATAATTTTACCAAAAGTATCGATATTCATGATCAGATATCAATACCAAATTGCGTTATTGACTTCCTACATTGTCAACAACATAGAGGTCTTGATATTAAAACTCGGATATCGATACATCTTCTCTAGATATAAAAAAATACAATAATTATAAGCATATAATTCATACCAACCATCATGTGTCATTCACTTCATGAAATGGTCACTAAAATGTCCAAAGTAACAATCCAAAAAATCATAATCATGATCGAGCAAGAAACCAACAATTCAAATTGAATGTCCATAAGTCCTAAGAAAATAACTGTGTAAACAACTTAAAAATCATGGTAAAAACCAACATATAGTGTACCATATTGCCTTGTTCCCAAGACGTAAACAAATAGGTAATAAACATCTATAAAATAACAAAAAGGCTTGCTGGGTTCGCCCCACGAAACCATACCACTCACACTGATATGCTACTAATTTGCAATGGTGTAAAAAGGGAGCGTGTGAGCTTAATAAGCTCAGTGAATGCCTAGAACATTTACCATGCAAACAATTCATCAAGCATTAGTGTAACATATAAGTAACAAAATTATAGTAGCCTTAACATAGTTGACATATTTTACTTTATATCCATATTTGATAGTTTATTTATAGAGTTAATGCTTACATATTCATGTAAACTTCACAATACACACAATTACAATAATAGATAATTTGGCACTTGAGTTATGAAAAGTAAAAGTGGGCACTATCACCAGTCATTGGACACACAAATCTCTAACACCTGACATAGACTCATAAAGTCAAACATGTCTCGTAAGTGAAGCATTAAGTTAAACTCTCTAACACACAACACATGTCCTATTGAACGAAGCCTAGCTCACATTCCCTAATCTATAAAAAAATGTCCTAGGGCCTCAATGCTCAAATCATATATAGGTGAGTACTCACAATCCTATGGCATGCCAACTATATCCATTGCTCTTAAGTATCACAAGGCCAAAATATCCGTACTTAAAAACACATATTACTTATCGTTTGTCAATTACTTTCACTACACATTTGTATAATTTGGACAATATTATTGCTGTCACTTAGCATGTATGACATGCCTACACATATACTCTTTTTAGAGTAGAAATCATGAACATATAACACATTTACAACATCTCAATTTAGTTTACAATTTCACAACAATGAAGGCACATATCTGACAAGATAAACATGAGTATAAGAAAGCATACACTTGAAATTTAGAGTAGGGTTTAGGCTACCACTAAATTCCCAAATGATGCATTGAATCATTGACCACTTCTGGACATACTAACGTCTAAAGAGTGAATACTAGGTGCCTTATTAAAGCATATATGAAGCATCACTATAAAACATAAAATCTTTTTCAAGCACTTGTTGAAACAACACTGGTGCCTTATTCAAAAATGCCTCAAGTTGTTGAATAAGAGAAAACCCTTAAATGAATCTATGATAAAAGCCAGTCAAACCCAAGAAACTTCTAACTTTATTGACACTCCTAGGCGGCTTCCACTCTTTGAAATGTTTAAGGAAAAAATTGCTAAATACCTTTAAAAATCTGACGCTCTATTTTGAGGTGTTAGAATTCTCCCCCTCTAAAAAGCTAGTCAAACCATAAAAGAATTGTTGCCTCATTTGCATTCAGTTTCCCAAGTAGCCTCTTCAGTCTTCTGTTTACACCATAAAATCTTAACAACCAAAACCTTCTTATGATGCAAAACCTTCTCTTCACGAGCTAAAATTTCAACCGGTTCTTCCTCATAAGTAAGATAATCTCAAACTTCAATTTCCTCAATTGACACTATATGCGACGGATCTAAATGATACTTTCATAACATAGACACATGAAATACAACATTAATTCGCTCAAGTTCTAGGGGCAACTTGAAATGATAAGCTACAGAACCAATCCTCGCAGCAAATTTATAAGGTCTAATATACCTTGGACTCAATTTACCCCTCATTCCAAACCTCAAAAGCTTCTTCCAAAGTGAAACTTTCAAAAATACCTTATCACCAACTTGAAACTCAATATCTCGACATTTCAAATTTGCATAAGGTTGCTATCAGTCAGATACTACTTTCAACCTTTCACAAATCTACTTTACTTTCTCTCCAGTCTCATGAACTAAATTTTATCCAACAATTAGCCTCTCATCTAATTCAATCCAACACAAAGGAGTTCTACACTTCATACCACATAACATATCAAATGGTTCCATACAAATACTCGCTTGAAAACTATTGTTGTCAGCAAACTCTACCAATGGAAAATATCGCTCTCAAATACCACTAACTTGATCACATAACTTCACAACATATCCTCTAACCCTTGAATTACCCTTTCATATAGACCATTAGTTTGAGGAATAAGCCATACTGAAATTAAGCTTTGACCCCAAAGCCTCTTGCAAATTCTTCCAAAATCTAGATGTAAACCACGAATCCCTTTCAAAAATAATCAAAAATGAAGCCCCATGAAGACAAAAAATTCCAGCAATATACAACTCCACTAACTTTTGGAAAGAATAATTACTGCGCACAGCTAAGAAATACATACTCTTCGTAAATCGATCAACTATCACCCAAATCGAATCCTTCTTCGATGGAGTAAAAGGCAAACCCAAAACAAAATCCATAGTAATCCTTTCTCACTTTCATTAAGGAACTGTAATTGATTGCAAAAATCTTAAAGGAAACTAATGCTCTACCTTAACTTTCTAACACACCACACATCGAGTCACAAAATTTGTAACATCACGCTTCAAACCAGGCCACCAATAAACCTCTCTAAGATCATGATACATCTTACCACTACTGGGGTGCATAGCGTAAGGGATATTATGCGCCTCGGTAAAAAATGCATACCTTAAATCTATATCATGTGGCACACACAACCTACCTAAAAAATTCAAGATATAATCACTAGTAGCATCAAAATTTCCCTTAATTCCTTGCTCAACCAATCAAATATTCTTTCATAATTCTCCATCTAAAGGCTGCTTCTCCTTAATCTATTCTGACAAATTTGGCCTCACTTGAAGTTCAGTGTAACATCCCCATTTAGGGCCAAGTCAGAAGAGTGGTTTCGGGACCATAAATCTGATATAGAAAAATTTATTATGATAAAGTTTTAAGGTTTAAAGCATGATTGAATGCATGTGTGAAAGTATAGTAAAGAAATTTTATCGATGGAGGGTCCAATTTGGCTATTAGGACTAAATTGCAAAAAAGTGCAAAATAGGCGTTCTAGAAGCATTGGGTGCTTAATTGAAATGAATTGGTAAATTAGAGGTCCTTATTTAGTAATTAGACCATTATTTATCATGATGAAAAAAATAGACATGGAAAGGTAAAATTTTGAAGAAAGGCCTTAAGGGCATTTTGGTCGTTTGGTTAATAAAAGAATAAAAATGGAAAAATAAGTCAAAAATTGTGTCCATCTCCTACGTTGGCCGAAAATCACAAGGGAGCCATAGCAAGCTTGATAGTAAGTGCATCATAGCCTCGTTTTTAATGCTCTTTATGTTTTTGAAGTTGTTATCACCCAATTTACCTATTTCTACCATTTATTTGAGCTAGGGTTCACATTAAAAATTTACCCATGTTTGACATGCAAGTATTTTGATGTCTAATGGTAGAAAATGAGTGTTTGGTGTTAGATAAACAACATGTACTAGGTGATTTTTGATGAAACTATTAAAAAGGACCTATTTGCAAAAGTTGTAAAATGTGTGTAGAAAGTGTGATTAAATGAAAGATATGTGTTGTTATGACTATGAAAATAGTTTGGCTAGGCTTGGGTAACAAAGAAAATGAGTAGATTTCATTTTACGAGCCTAGGGACTAAGGTGTAAATAAGTGAAAAGTTAAGGGCAAAAATTAATTTTCCCTTAATGTGATTTTTGGGTCAAATTGAATAATGTGATAATTATATGAGTTAAATGTGTCATTATAGATCAGGAAAGATGAGGAATTGACCTAGATCGGGGAAAGGGCAAAGTTGCGGACTAAATCGCAAAATTTGTTATTTTTGTATCGAGGTAAGTTTATATGTAAATAATGCATCATTTTATTATGTTTTGAGGTTATAATGTTGTATAAAATGTGTGACTGATGATATGTGACATAATCGACAAAGTTTCATTAAGCGATCAGTGTAAAAGTGATATCGCGTTTGAACCGTAGGAATAAAATAGGATACAAGTGACATGTCACTAGGAACTTATGTGTGATTATCTGATTATATGATATTTGGGTGCTGGTATTGTACAGTAACTAGTGGCTAGGGAGTCCAGCATATGTTGCAGATACTTGTCAGCTTATTTGAGTAGCACTAAGTAGTTACGTCCCGACTGTCAGCAAGTGTAAATAGACCCATGACTAGCTTGAGAATGAGCATATATGTGAAATGTGATAAGTGGTAGCTTTGGCTACATATATGTGGCACTATTGTGCAAGTTTTCTAAGTATCTGTTAGTATTTCGATGTGTTCAACGGGAATAACAAAAGATATGAAAATATGTGTGTGTTTGTATGATGATGTGATACATGTGTGCATGCGAAATTCGTAAGTATGAACGTTATAAGTGATTATATTGTGGTAAGTTGTACTTGAGTAAGCTTAACCTAAATGAGTCCAAGGATAAATGTCTTAACTCTCCTTATGTGAATTTGCATGGTTAAGATGCTATTCATTTGCATATAAACTTACTAAGCTATATAGCTTATCCGTCCTTTCTTTTCCTTTGTTTTATAGTGTCACCAAGCTAGCTCGAGCTTGGGACTTTTGGAGGCTCGCATCACACTATCAGAATTTTTATTTTGGGTATTTGATATTTGTGACCTATTTTGAAAGTATGGCATGTATAGGAACTTGGTCATTTTATTATGTGTCATATTTGGTTTGGCAAAAAATGTTGGTCTAAGTTAGTTGAAAATCCATTTTGTACATGGCCGTTTGAAATTGGCAAAGGTGGGTTATTGTTTAATCAATTAAAGATGCCTCTCATGAGTGGGTTGATAATTGTGTAATGTCCACGCATGGTGATTGTGGTATGTGAATGATGAATGGATGCCTTGACTGTGAAAGTGGGTTGCTCTATTTGGTTATGATAAGTGTTGTTGAATGGCCATATGTGCTATTGTATTTTAGGGTGGCAAATGGCTTGGAAAATAGCCTATATTTTGTCCACACAGGTAGGTACACTGGTGTGTGTCTAGACCGTGTGTGACACACGGTCAGCACCCTGGTCTTGTGATAGGCTATGTGTCCCCTACACCCTATTTTGGAAAAATAGAATGCCCAGTAGTAACACACGGGCAGAGACAAGGCCGTGTGTCTCAACCATGTGAAGGACACAGCCTTAAGACATGGGCATGTGCCCAGGCCGTGTGAAGTTTGCAACTTAAATGCGAAATATTAAATTCGGCACACGTCCTAGTACACGAGTGTGTGACTTGGCCGTGGTGACCCTCAAATTTTGATGATGTCATAAATAGAGAGGTACATGGGTTGAGGACACGTGTGTGTCCCAAGCCACACAGGCATGTGTGACCACACGGCCTACCCACATGGGCATGTGACTCTCCAAACATGAAAATTTTCTAAGTTTTTATGAAACTTTCTAAAGTTCTTGGTTTAGTCCCAAAACATTTTCAAAGCATGTTTTGGGCCTTATAGGCCCATAATAAGGACGTTACGTGTACGTATGAAAAGCTTTAAATTTGACGTAAATTTTATGACTCGATGTGATATGTTCACGTGTGTTTAAGTCTAGTAACACCTTGAACCCTATCCCAGCGACGAATATGGGTAAGGGGTGTTACACTTAGTGGTATCGAAGCTACGATTTAGTTGATTCTCAGACTCCGTAACATGTGAAAGAGTCTAGCTATACATGCCGTATATGAGTTGTGATAGTGTGATGACTCCTAACAATATAAATTGTGTTTTTATATAAGAAATGGATCTCGATTGAGCCGTAGCTGATGACGTTTAAAGTAACGCGTCGGCTCCTGCCCAAGGGACTGTGCCACTTGATAGTAGACATGTGACAACTAGTCATGGAGGAGAGACTTGGGAAGCCTTTCTCCATATGATGAATGAGTGCTATATAGACTTTATTCAGGCAAACCCAAATGCTCAACCTCCTTCACCCCTCCTATTCCTCAACCAGTTCCCATAGCTCCCCATGGTATGGAGATGATAAGATTGAATAAGCCTCTGGTTGATAAAATTCGTAAGTATGGAGGGCAAAGTTTTGGCTAGATAACATGACTTGGGTGTTTCATGAGCTTTCATGTACACCAAAAGAATGTTTAAAATGCGCTATATCTTCATTGAGGGATGCAGTCTATCACTGATGGAAGACACTAGTATCTGTGGTTCTGAAAGAGAGGGTCACATGGGATTTCTTCCAAGAGGAATTTTGAAAGAAGTATATAAGTCAGCAGTTCATCGATCAGAAACGTAAGGAGTGTTTAGAATTAATGCAAGGTCATATGATCGTATCTGAATACGAGTAAGAGTTAATGAGACTTAGTAAATATGCTCGGGAATGTGTGTCTACAGAAGCTATTATGTGTAAGAGGTTTGAGGATGGAGTAAATGAAAATATAAGAATGTTTGTTGGAATTTTGGAACTGAAAGAATTTGTTGAGCTAGTAGAACAAGCTTGCAAAGTCGAATAGTTGAGTAAGGAAAAGAGAAAAGCTAAGCTCGATGCTAGAGTTTGAGGAAGAGACAAATGAGTAAGCCCTTTCAGTCCTCGTTGAAGAAACCGAGGGATATACAAGTTCGTTCGAATGTTTTAGCTGGGAATCGTAGCAGAGATCATAGGAAGCAATATTCAAGTTCTAAGACCTGAACTATGTTTATAGAAAGCGTTGGGAATGTGAGGTCTGATAGGCCTGAATGCCAGCATTGTGGTAGGCAACATCCTAATGAATGTTGGATGATCATAGGAAGCATTAAGGATTGCCCTGAGATAATTGAAAAAGATAACTCCCACAATGTTAGGTTGAGTAACATTACTGCTAGAGGGAGACCACTGAGAATTACGAGAGATAGAGCCAGTAGTAAAGGTGTATCCAAAGATTTAGCTGCAAAATCAGAAGTTAGAGCACCTACAAGAACTTATGCAATCCGTGCTCGTGAAGAAGCATCATTCCCTAATGTGATCACTAGTATATTTCCTCCTTGTGGTACTAATATAGTTGCACTAATCGATCCTGGATCGATGCATTCTTATATTTGCATGAATTTGGTAACTAGTATGAATTTGCTTGTTGAGTCTCCTGAGTTTGTGATTAAAGCGTCAAACCCTTTAGGTAAGTGTGTGATAGTGCATAAAGTTTGCAAGAATTATCCTTTGATGATTCGATGTCATTGTTTTCTGGATGACTTAATGTTGTTGCCATTTGATGAGTTTGATGCTATTTTCAGTATGGATTGGTTGACATCGCATGATGCCAAGGTAAATGGTAGGCAGAAAATTATTGAATTAAAATGTGAAAATAATGAGGTTCTTTGGGTTGAAATAGATAAATCCAGTGAGCTACCTGTTGTGATTTCTCCTATGTCTGCTCAGAGGTATATAAGAAAGGGTTGTGAAGCATTTCTTGCATTTATGTTGAACACCAAAGTGTGTGAATTGAAGATTGAATCGGTACTAGTGGTTTGTGAATTTTCAAATGTTTTCCCAAAAGAATTGCCAAGATTGCCACCAGTTAGAGAAGTAGAGTTTAGTATCAATTTGTTACCGGGGACTACCCCAATATCGATTACTCTGTATAGAATGGCTTCGATCGAATTGAAAGAGCTAAAAACCCAGTTGCAAGAGTTGACAGATAATGGGTTTGCGAGACCAAAATTTTCTCCCTGGGGAGCTCCGGTGTTATTCGTTAAGAAGAAAAATGGATCCATGAGACTTTGCATTGACTATCGACAACTCAACAAGGTCACCATAAAGAACAAGTATCCTTTGCCAGGAATTGACGATTTGTTTGACCAGTTGAAAGGGGCGATAGTGTTTTGAAAATAGATTTGAGGTCCGACTACTACCAATTGATGTTAAAGACTCGGATGTGCTGAAAACCACACTCAGAACGAGGTATGGACATTATGAGTTTCTCGTTATGCCATTCGAACTTACTAATGCTCCGGCTGTATTTATGGATTTGATGAATTGAATTTTCGACCATACTTGGATAAATTTGTGGTTGTGTTTATAGAAAATATTTTGATTTATTCCCGAGATGAGTCTGAACATTCCTAGCATCTAAGAATTGTGTTACGGGCATTGAGAGATAAGAAATTGTTTGCTAAGTTTAGTAAAAGTGAATTTTGGCTCCGAGAAGTCAGATTTTTGGGACACATTATTTTTGCAAAAGGCATAGGGGTAGATTCAAGCAAGACTTTTGCAATTGTTGATTGGAAACTGCCAAGAAATGTATCTGAAGTTAAAAGCTTTTTGGGCTTAGCTAGATACTATAGGCACTTTGTTAAAGGATTTTTGATGACTGCTACTCTGAGGATAAGGTTGTTACAAAAAGATGTTAAATTCAAATGGTCAGAGAAATGCCAAAAGAGTTTTGAGTAATTGAAAACTTTACTGATTGAGGCGTCGGTGTTAGTACAACCTTAGTTCAGAAAAGAATTTGTGATTTATAGTGATGCGCCATTGAACGGTCTTGGACTTGTATTGATGCAAGAAGGGAAGGTGATAGCTTATGCCTCGAGACAATTGAAGCCACATGAGAAGAACTATCCAACACATGACCTATAATTGGTAGCTATTGTATTTGCCTTGAAGATTTGGTGACATCATTTCTTTGGTGAGAGGTGCCACATCTATACTGACCATAAGAGTTTGAAGTACTTGATGACTTAGAAAGACCTGAACTTACGACAGCGGAGATGGCTAGAGTTGCTCAAAGATTATGAGCTAGTGATTGACTATCATCTGGGAAAAGCGAATGTGGTCGCAAATGCTCTAAGTAGGAAATCCTTGATTTCTTTGAGAGCTATGAATACGAGTTTGACCTTGTCTCATGATAGTTCAGTCTTGGTTGAGATGTGAGTGAAACCAATGTTTCTTTTGCAAATATAAGAAGCTCAGAAAAACGATAGTGATTTGCAAGCCAAAAGAGCTCAGTGTGAATCGACGAGTGAGTCAGATTTTTGAATCGAGACCGATGACTATTTGATGTTCCGAGATAGAGTTTGTGTTCCAAAAATATGCTGAGTTGATTCAGAAAATTTTGCACGAGGCACATAGTGGTTACTTATTAGTTCATCTAGGTAGTACCAAAATGTACAATGATTTAAAGAATTTGTATTGGTGGTCGAGTACGAAAAAGGATATTTCTTAATTTGTATCAAAGTGTTTGATATGTTAGCAAGTGAAAGCTAAGCATCAAGTGCCCTCAGGTTTACTTCAGCCAGTGATGGTACCCAAGTGGAAATGGGATAGGATTATTATGGATTTCGTAATTGGGTTACCTTTGACTCCAAAGAAGAAAGATGATGTTTGGGTTGTTGTGGATTGATTGATGAAATCGGCTCACTTTATTTCGGTACGTACTGACTATTCACTTGATAAGTTAGTGGTGTAACACCCTTTACCAATATTTGATGCCGGAACCGGGTATGAGGTATTACCGAACTTAAACATGCTTTATCATACAAAATCATGTTATAAATTTTCATTCCAACTTAAATATTTTCATTCATATTCTTAACGTCCATATTATGGGCCTACAAGACCCAAAACATACATATAGAGTGGTTCGGGACAGAACTGGAAACTTTCAAACACTTAAAAATTTTTTGCTCAAAGCAGGGCCACACACCAGTGTGGAATGGGACACCCCTATGTGGGCAGGCCATGTGGTCACACATGCCAATGTCCCTAGCTCGTGTTAAATTTAGTTTTCATTTCGAACCTACAGTGGTTTTGACACGGCCTGGAACACGCCAGTGTCCATGGCCTGTGTCCCTCACAGGGCCATGACACGCCCGTGTCATAGCCCGTGTATGAAAACCTTAACATTCTGTTTAAGACATCAGCAAACATTTAGGGGCACACGGCCAAGTCACACGCCCGTGTTCTAGGCCGTGTGGCGAATTTAATTCTCGCAATTTATGTGCAGACTTCACATGGCCTGGGCACACGCCCATGTACCGAGGCCGTGTCCTTCACACAGCTGACACACATGACCGTGTTTCTGCCCGCGTGTTTACTACTAGGCATTCTATTTAGCTAAAATTTGGATGCAAGGGACACACGGCCTATCAACACGCCCATGGGATGACCGTATGTCCCACACAGCCTAGACACCACGCGTGTGCCTACCCATGTGGACAAATATAAGGCTATTTACCAAGCCATTTGCCACCCTGAAAAACAACCACACTTATACCGTTTCCAATAACACATAGCATGGCAATAATACACATCCAAACATCCACAATTATGACATGCACACCTTAATTTCATGCTACATACATCATGGATATACTTCACACATTATCCAATCAATTATGCAAGCTTGCACTTTCATGAGTTTCATCTTCATTGACTGAACATAACTTATCTAGTATTGACCAATTCCAATGGCCATTTACAAAATGAATAAGTAACATCACTAGCCAACACATTGGCTAACCAATATGGCATATAACAAAATGAGCAACTTCCAATATATGCCATACCCAAAAAACTCAAACTTTACATTACACAAATAGTAACTTGATAGTGTGAATCAAGCTCCAATGTCCTTCAATCCCCAAGCTAGCTTGACAATACTACAAGAAAAGGGAAAAGAGAGGGAGTAAGCATAAAGCTTAGTAAGTTGCATGTAATAAATAACAACATCAAATCTTGTAATAACATCCATATATCACATTATGAATAAACACATAGTCTTCAAGTGATCATTGACATGGCTTACTCATACTCTTTCTTATCGAACACATATCACATACTAGACTCATTTCTCATGAGTTTTACATATGTACCTGTATCACTCCATCACATAACTTTAGTCTTTTTCATCTTTAACATAAACTTTAATTCTTTTTTCTCGTTGAACCACTTAGAATACTGAAGGATACTCGAAAATGTCATTCACTTGGTAAGATGCCAACGCCATATCCCAAATATGGTCTTACATGGGATCACATGTCAATGCTGATGCCATATCCCAGATATGGTTTTTTACGGGATCTCATAACAATGTCGGTGCCATATCCCAAATATGGTCTTACATGAGATCGTATATCGATGCCATGTCCTAGACATAGTCTTACACGATTTCATACCGAAGTTAGGTCCTAGACATGGTCTTACAAGGAATCACTATTCGATGCAGATGCCATATCCTAGATATGGTCTTACACGAGATCGCCATTCGGTGCCGATTCCATATCCCAGATATGGTCTTATACGGAGCCTTACTAATCTGATGTCATGACAATGGTATCCTTTCTATTCCTAAGGTTCAATTGCGATTTCTATATAGCTTAACTTTATCATTTCTTTATTGAGACCTCATTTACCATTTTCATATAAAGCATATACATTTCATGCAAAATCCAGCATTTAAATACTTAAACACAAAGTGTTGATTTATTACACACAAACTTACATCGGTAACAAAATATTAATAAGTGTTAGATTTAGTCCACCACCTTGTTCTTTGCTTGATTTAGGTCTGGACTTCTTGTTTCTTGATATATAATGGGAAATTTCACTTATTTAATTATCACATTGACTAAAACATCCGATGATCCATACTTTGGCAAAATTATGGTTTTGCCCCTAAACTTTCACATATTTGCAAAATGGTCCTTAGGCTCGTATGATGAAATGTACTCATTTTCTTAGTTACCCAAGCCTAGTAGACCCACACATATACTCATATCAGCCTATATTCCTCATCAAATCATATTTTTACTACACATTTTTCCACTTTTATAATTTGGTCACTATTAAGGGTTTTCATGAAAAATCACTTAGAAAAAGAGGTTCACCACACATCCAACTTTCATATTCTACCGTTAGACATCAAAATACAACCATTTTGCACATGGGTAAATTTTTGAACATGAACCCCAGCTTAAAATAATGGTAGAACTAGCTAGACCATGCTTCAACGATCTAAAAAATACAAAGAATATTGAAAACGGGGCTTGGAGACACTTACTTTGAGCTTGAAAATGATTGAAACCCTAGCTATGGAGGGCTTGAGAATTTCGGCTAGGTGAGGAAGAAGATGGACACAATTTTGACTTCTTTTTCCCTTTTTAATTCATTAAATAACTAAATAACCAAAATGCCCTTAATGCCCTTCCTTGAGATTTTTCCCTTCCATGTCCATTTTAGTCCATCATGAGATATAATGGTCTATTTACTAAATAAGGACCTCTAATTTTCACATGCATTTCAATTGAGTACCCCAAAGCTTCTAGAACCTCATATTTTACTACTTTTGCAATTTAGTCCTAAAAGACAAATTGATCACTAAATCATAAAATTTCTTCATGAAATTTTCACCCAATCATGAAATCATGTCATATACCTTAAAATAATCATAAAGCATATATTTTTATATTAGATATATGGTTTCACAGCCACTATTCTGATTAGGCCCTAAATCGGGCTGTTACAAGCGGAGTTGTACATTGTTGAACTTGTGAGATTGTACGGAGTGCCTTTGTCGATCATTGTAGATAGTGACCTGAGATTTACTTTGAGATTTTGGAAAAGGTTGCAAGAAGCCTTGGGTACAAATTGAACTTTAGTACCCCATTTTATCTGTAAACCGACGGTCAATCCGAAATAGTAATTTAGATCCTTGAGGATATGCTCTGATGTTTTGTTTTGGAATTCAAAGGTAGTTGGGAAAAATATCTAACTTTGGTCTAATTTGCTTACAATAATAGTTTTTAGTCGAGTATAAAAATGGCACCATATGAGGCATTATACGGCCGTAAATGTCGCACTCCTTTGTATTGGACCGAGCTCAATGAAGGATAGATTCACGGGGTCTGTATATGATTATCGAAAGAATAGGACTAGTGGCATGTCGATTAGCTTTGCCGGCTGAGTTGGAAAGGATTCATAATTTGTTTCATGTGTCGATATTGCGATGATATCGTTCTGACCCTTCACATGTGATTTCTCTGATAGAGGTTGAGATTTGATCAGATATGACATACGAGGAAGAACCGCTTAAGATTTTGGATCGGGAAGTCAAACAATTAAGGAACAAAAGTATAGCCTTAGTGAATGTGTTGTGGCAAAGACATGGGGTAGAAGAGGTTATGTGGAAATTCAAGGAAGCCATGAGAAAATAGTACCCAAACCTCTTTTCTGGTAAGATTTTTGGGGAAAAAAATCCCTAAAGGGGGGAGAATTGTAAGAACCCAATTTAGGGCCAAGTCAGAATAGTGGTTTTGGGACCACAAATCTGAAGTAGAAAAATTTATTGTGATAAAGTTTTAAGGTTTAAAGTGTGATTGAATGGATGTTTGAAAGTATCGCAAAGAAATTTTATCAATAGAGGGCCGAATTTGGCTATTAGGACTAAATTGCAAAAAAGTGCAAAATAGGTGTTCTAGAAGCATTGGGTGCTTAATTGAAATGAATTGGTAAATTAGAGGTCCTTATTTAGAAATTAGACCATTATATATCATGATGGACAAGAATTGACATGGAAGGGTAAAATTTTGAAGAAAAGGCCTTAAAGGCAATTTGGTCATTTGGTTAATAAAATAATAAAAAGAGAAAAATAAGTCAAAAATTGTAACAGCCTGAATTAGGGCCTAATGGTGGTTTCAAGACCATGAATCTGACATAGAAAAATTTATTCTGATTAAGTTTTAAGGTTTAATGTGTGATTTAATGCATGAGTGAAAATTTAGTAAATAAATTTTACCGATAAAGTGCCCGATTGAGGGATAGGACTAAATTGCAAGAAATTCAAAATGTGTTCTAGAAGTATTGAGTATGAAATTGAAATGAAATTATGAACTAGAGGTCCTTATTTTGTAATTAGACCATTTTAAGGTAAGATGGACAAAAATACCTAAGGAAGGAAAATTGGCACAGAAGGCCATTAAGGGCATTTTGGTCATTTGGATATTAAAAGAAAAAAAAAAGAAAATAAGGTCAAAAAAGTGTCCATCTTCCTCCCTTTGTGCCGAAAATTGGAGAGCATCCATAGCTAGGGTTTTTCAACTTTTCAAGCTCAAAGTAAGTGACTCTTAACCTCGTTTTTCACGTTCTTTGTATTTTTGAGATCCTCATACCTTGACCTAGCTTTCTATACCACTATTTTAAGCTAGGGTTCATGTTTAAAAATTTACCGATATGTGACATGGAAGCATTTTGATGTTTATTGGTGGAAATGATAGCTTGAAGTGTACTAAACAACTTTTGCTACGCAATTTTTCATGAAAATGCATTTAGGGACTAAAATGCAAAAGTTGTAAAATATGTGCATAAATCGTGAAACATTGAAAATTGTGGGGTGTTATAGAAGAGAGAAATATGTTCAGCTAGGCTTGGGAATGTAGAAAAATTGATACATTTCATTTTACGAGCCTAGGGACTAAATTGTAAAAATTGACAAAGTTAGGGGTAAAATGGTAAAAACTTCCATAGGTCAATTATGTGCCCAATTGAGTAATGTGTATATTTAATGAGTGAAATTTGATGTTATAGATCAAGAACGATGAGAAAACGACCTTGACCGGGTAAAAGGCAAGGTTTTGCATTAAATAAAATAGGGTTGCATTTTGTATCGAGGTAAGTCCTATATATAAATAATGAGTTATTTTTAACTACTATGTTAAATTAGTTCAATTATTTTGAAATCCTGAAATTTTTATACTGAAATATTGATATTAGAATGTGATAAACCAATAAGAGATGAAATGTCCCAGTTGAACCTTAGGAATCATTTGGATACGAGTGACATGTCACTAGGAACCCATCGACTACTATCAATTGTTATGTGTTTTTGGGTGCTGGTCTAGTTCGACTACCAGTGTCTAGGTAATCTTGCATTTGTTGTGGATACCTGTCAGCTTGTGTGAGCCGCACTGAGTAGAATCGACTACACCGTCAACTTGTGTGAGCAGACCCGAGAATAGCTCATTATTGAGTCTTATGTGATAAGTGGTAGCTCCAGCTACATTTATGTGCGTGGTACTTGTGCCTTATTTCCATGTATCCTTTAGTATTCTTTGTGGTTCATCGGGTTAACAGAATTAATGTTATAATATAATTGTATGCTAAAAGATTTAACCGTGTGTTTAAGATTGTGTATGTATAGGTTATATGAAAAATATTATGTGTGGTAAGTGCTTAGTGTATGTATTGAGCATATGGTAAGATCACATGAGTAAGTGATAAATTCCCAACTCAATTTTATGATTGGAAAACTTATTCTCCATTAGCTAAGCCAATTTAGTTTAAATGTTCATTTGATTACATGTAGACTGACTAAGCTTTATAGCTTACCCCTTTCTTTTCCCTTCCCTCATAGGTTCGTCAAGCTAATTTGAGGTTCGATGGTCAACGGGATTCCATCAACAGTATCAACAATCTCTTTTGGTATTTTGATTACAAACTTGATAAGTTATGGCATGTATTGGTGGTTTATTGTTTTGGTTATGTCATAACTCTTTTGGGTCCATTTGTTGGTAGTGGTATTTGGATACTTGGCCATGAGGAATGAGCCATGAATTGTTAAGTCTTATTTTGTCAAAATATTGTAATGTACTAATGTGCAAGCTTGAATAGTATGAGTAAAATATGTGTGGATATGTATGGTTTGGTGTGATTGGAAAAATATAGTGAGTGGATGACAAAATATACTTGTTTGGATGCATTTTTTGTTATATTGTGTATTGGCATTATTGGTTGGTGCTGGTTTGTTTTTTAGGGTGGCAATTGGCTTAAAAAATAGCCTATAATTATCCACATGGGTTGACACACGGGCGTGTCTCTAGGCTGTGTTTGACACATGGCCAACCCACGGACGTGTAGATAGGCCGTGTGTCCCCTGCACCTGAAATTATGGAAATTAAATGCTTTGTAGTAAACACACGGGTGGGAGACTCGGCCGTGTTTCCTGACCGTGTAAAAGACACAGCCTAGCTACGGGCGTGTGGCTTGGCCGTGTGACGAAGTTTTCACGATGATGTCACAAACAGAATGTCCTAGTTTTTCACATCGGGAAATGACACGGGCGTGTTGAGGCCGTGTGAAGGACATAGGCCAGAGACATGGGCGTGTGTTCGGCGTGTGAAAACCCCTGTAGGTTCGAAATGAAAATTAATTCCGCACGGGCTAGGGATATGAGCATGTGTGACCACACAGCCTGCCCACACGGGTGTGTCCCTGTCCTACACCGATGTATGCCCTTTTTTAAGTAAAAATTTTCTAAGTGTTTGAAAAGCTCTGGTTTGGTTCCGAATCATACCCAATGAGCCTCTTGTGTTTCGTAAGCCCATAATAAGAGTGTTTTGACTAAGATTGAAAAGTTTGAAATTTTTTTGTGAGATTTATGGGTCAAGACCAAATAATCGAGTGTTCGTAAGTCTGGTAATGCCTTATACCTAGTTTTGGCATCGGACCCAGGTGAGAGGTGTTGCATTTAGTGGTATCAGACCTATGGTTTAGTCGGTCTTCGAACTACCATAGTAAGTGTTAGAGTCTAGCTATACATGCCATAATTATGAATATTGATAGTGTGATGGTTCCTAATCATTTTAAATTATGTTTTCATATAGTAAATGGATCCTGACCCGGCAATATCTGGCGACGTTGAAAGTAATACGCCAGCTCCCGCTTAAGGAACTACTCCACTCGAAAGCTGAAATGTAGGATATAGCCACGGAGAAGAGGCTAGGGAAGCCTTTCTCCATAGAATGAGCTAGTGGTATACAGATTTCATTTGGGTGAATCTAAATGCCCAACCTCCCCTACCGTTTACCATTCCTCAACCGACCCTAGTAGCCGCACAAGGTACGAAAAATGATAAGACAGAGTAAACCCCCTATTGACAAGATTCGTAAGTCTAGGGCTGAAGAATTTAGAGCCCGTGTTGATGATGACCCCGAGAAGGCAGAATTTTGGTTGGAAAACATCGTTTGAGTATTTGATGAACTCTCCTGCACATCTAAGGAGTGTTTAAGGTGTGCTGTCTCACTTCTGAGAGACTTAGCATATCAGAGGTGGAAAATGCTAGTCTCGGTTGTGCCCACTAAAAGAGTTACTTGGGACTTTTCCAAGTGGAGTTTTGGAAGAAATACATAAATCAGTGCTTTATTGATCAGAAGAGAAAAGATTTTTTAGAGCTGAAACAAGGACGTATGATAGTGTCTGAGTATAAGCGAGAATTTGTTCGACTTAGTAAGTACGCTAAAAATGTGTTTCCACTGAAGAGATCATGTGCAAAAGGTTTTAGGACGACCTAAATGAGAATATCAAGTTGTATGTAGGGATTTTGGAGTTGAAATAATTCGTTGTACTTGTTGATTGGGCATACAAAGCAAATGAATTGTTTAAGAAAAAGAGGAAAGCCAAATTAGAGGCTAGGGATGTGAAGAAAAGATCGATGAGTAAGTCCTTCCAACCGTCATCAAATAAAGTGCAAAATGTGCCAAAAGTTTGACTGTTTCAGCTAGAAATCCGAGTAGGACTTATTGGAGACAAAATGCGGGTTCGAAGGCTCAGACTACTTCAGTAGCTAATGTTGGCAATGTCAAGCCAAGTAACCCTATATGTCACCACTGCGGTAGGAGACATCCCAGTGAGTGTTGGATGGTCACTGGGGCTTGCTTTAAATGTGGCTCCCAAGACCACTTCATCAAGGACTGTCCAGAAATGGTAAAGAAAGAAACTACCTAGAGTGCCAAACCGAGCAATGTGTCCTCTAGAGGGCGACCTACTAGAAATGTGAAAGAGGGAGCTAGTAGCAAAGGCATGGCTCGAGATTCAGCTGTAAGATCAGAGGCCAGGGCACCCGCAAGAACTTATGCTATTCGTGCTCAGGATGAAGCATCATCCCCTAATGTGATCAGTGGTATTTTCTCTCTTTATGATGTTAATATTGTTACACTGATTGATCCAGGGTCCACAAATTCTTACATTTGCATGAAATTAGTGAATGATATGAAATTGCCTATAGAGTCAACTGAATTTGTGATTAAGGTGTCAAACCCTCTAGGCAAGAGTGTGTTAGTTGACAAAATTTACAAGAATTTAGTTGACAAAATTTGCAAGAATTGTCCCTTAATGATCCGGGGTCACTGTTTCTTAGTAGATCTGATGCTATTGCCATTTGATGAGTTTGATGCTATTTTGGGCATGGATTGGCTATGAATGCGTGATGTTAAAGTGAATTGTAGACAAAAGGTTATAGAATTAAAGTGTGAAAATGGTGAAAGTCTTCAGTTTGAAACAGATGTGTCTAGTGGGTTGCCTACTTTGATGTCATCTATAACTGCTTAGAAGTGTTTGAGGAAGGGGTATGAAGCATATTTAGCTTATGTATTCAATACGAGAGAATCTGCACTACAAGTGCAATCGGTACTAGTAGTTTGTGAGTTCCCAAATGTATTTCCTGAGGAGTTGTCGGGTATACTAGAGAGATAGAGTTCGCTATTGACTTGTTGCCAGGGATTTCCCTAATATCGATAGCCCCGTATAGAATGGCTCCAACAGAGCTGTGACAGCCCTAAGTTGACCCTAGTCGGAAAGTGGTTTCGGAACCACCAAACCGAGTCAGAAAATTTATTAAATGTTAAAAATTTCATGTTTACTATATATGTTAATGTAGGTGTGAAAATTTGATACTTTGATTTAGTCATTTGAATATGAATTTCTCTTAAGAGGACTTAGCTGTGAAATATTGAAAATATAATTGGTAAATTTTAGATGAATAAATAATTCCATGGTGTAAAAAAATGGTTTTGCATGTAAATTTACCCTTTTATAAGTAAGTGGCCGGCCAAGGTAATTATGATGGGTATATTATATGCATTTTATGTTATTCTTATATTAGATAGTGTGTAAATTACGTAATAAAAAAATTAAAAAAAAAGAAAAGAAAGAGGTTGTTCATCTTCATGGAGGTTAGCCGATTCTAAAAAGGAGAGGAAGAAGTGAACTCAAGCTAGATTTTGGTTTTTGATTTAGCAAGATTCAACGGTAAGTTTGGTGTTTTTCTTGTTATTCTTGTGGAATTTTTATGGTTAATACATTGTTTAATTAAGTTCATGTTAAATTTATAAGTTGATTGAGGGTTGAGCAATCGGCCAAGGGGTTTTTGTGCATTTGAAAATGGTGTTTTGCTCTTAGACTAAAGTGATGAAATTTTTCCACTTGACCTTGGCATATAGAAGGAGTTTGAGTTTATTTAGATGATAAAAAAAATCTAATTGATGAATTGCTTGTATATATGTAATGCAATTTCTGAAAATGTGCCATTAGTTTATATTTGAACAAATTGCAGTTTTGAGGTTCAAAAATATGAACTCCTTATCTTGTTTCCACCGAAACCACATATTGAATTTTTAGTTTAAACAAAGCATTAGTTTCGGCTATGAGTTTTATGCATATGAAAATGATGTGTTAAAATTGTATATATGAGGTGAAGTTACTCCATTCGGTTTTGATAAGTGGAGGAGATTTGAGTTCACTTTGATGTTAAAATTAAAATTATTGGTATTATTGTTCAAAGTGCCGAATGTGATTTTAGAAAATGAATTAAGGAAAAATGTTTGTGAATCTTGTGTTAAAATGATATTCGGCCAAGGACCCTATGTGTTAATAGGTTCAGTTATTAATACTTGATGTGTCATGAATGATATGATTAATGTTTTGTTGATGTAATGGCATGTTTAAAATATTTGTATATGGTGGTACATTGGCCGAATATGAGTTAATTGGTTAGGTAAAAATATAGCTGCTGTAATGAGTTAAGAAGTATGTTAATAAAGGATATATTTTGGGTAATGAGCTTAGGAAAGCCCTTAATGCCAAATACGAATTTAAGAGAGAATTTGAGAAATTTTGGTGCCTTTATTTGTTCAGGAGAAGATTTGGAATGAATGTTGTGATATTTGATTATTTATGAAATATTTTGATAACTTAAAGAAGCATTCGGACATGGTGCAAGTTCATGATGAAATATTGACTAATGCTATGTTTGGTTACTTGGGATGATATTCGGATATAGAGAAAAAATTTAAAAGAGGAGGAATAATTGAAAGGTGGATATATGTACTCGGTTATATAGGAAAATTAGTTGGAATTGAAATTTGAGTTAAATTAATTTGAGCATATTGCTGAATGAGTTATAAGTCATGATTTATGCTAATGTGTTATTCTTTGAATTGTTGAAAGGGAAAATAACCGAATGTGGGTATTAGGTAGAGATTTCTCTTCGTTTGAACTATATAGTATAAGTCATGAAAGCTTATGTTAAATGTTTGATACTAATATTTGTGAAACGGAAATTTGCTTGTACCATGGCCGAGTGAAATTTAATCAAAGAAAGTACAATGTGTTCTTTGTGAAACTATCAGTAAATTTGATTTATAAATAAATTAGTAAGATGACTAAATTAGTTAACTTTTAAATTAAGCTCAAGAGCCTAAAGAGGAGGAATCAAGTAAGGGAAAAGCAAAGGATATTGAGTGGCCGATCAAAGCCATCTCATCGACAATTCAAGTAAGTCTTTAAGTAATTGAGTTTAATTCTTTTGGTAAGTTTTAAATATTAAGTCCATGATATGATCAAATAGGAGGTACTTAATATCTATTAAAAGAATCATGATCCATGGAATTTACTTGTGTGTAGCCGAAGGATTACTATAAATCATAAGTAATTTATACGAGTGAGGTTACTAATGGCTACTATGATAAGATGATATATTTGAAATGGTGTATATATTTGTATATATGTGATATAGCCTAAATGGTTCTTATGAATTGAAGATAACTATTTTGATATGTGAATGAGATTGACTGAAAGCAATATTTCGTTAATGTGATTACGTTGGGGAAATTGAAAGTATATGAATAGATGTATATAAAACTCTGCGAATTAGATATCGTGTGTTATTATCGGGTCTTTGACCTAGCAAAATTTTGAGCTGGTGGTTATGTCAGGTTTCGAGCCTAATAGGCGGAATGCTGATGAAAGCGATCAGATTGGAAGTATAACATGCCTCGTACTAGTTATGAATTCAGACTTATAAGATTTTTGAGACTCAATGATAAATGGAAATCGAGTTGGTTCAATAATTTACATTGGTCAGGTATGTATCCCATACTTATAATTAAGCTTGATTGGGAGTAAATTAAGTATGAATGGTGAGAAATCTATGAATGAGGTATTAAGTGATATGTATATGTCCTTGATGCATTCGATTAAAGTGTGAAACAATGTGTCAATATTTAAATTATCTATGTTATATGAATATAGTTTCAAGAGAAGTTAGCATGTTTAATACGTGTTAAGTGCTTGTATACTTATCTATATATGTGTTCGGTTAAAAATTAAGGGGAAACAAAGCTATTGGTATGAGTTTATATACGAATAGCATTAATGTTCAAAATAATGAGATTCGTATGTAGAGATGAGAAGTATGTGCATGATTGGCTATGAAACCTTGTAAAATGATTTTTTTTTCCCGCAGTATTCGAGCTTTTGGCCTAGCAAGCATGATGGCGGGTAATGAGTTTTGGACTCAAAGTCCAACAAGCTTGTGCCAATGACAAGTTTAAGTTATACCTAGTAGGCTGAATGCCGGAGAACTATTAAAGAGACTAAAACTATGAAGCTTATGCTATACGGTATCCAAATTCATTCACTAAATTAAGTTGTTCAGGTATGTGAAAGTTATTTATGCAATGCATATGAGAAATGGTGGTATATCTATGTGTTCAGTTCCAGTGGAATTTATATACATAGAACTGTATGTGATACCTATGTGGTTCGATCATTGAAATTATTAATTGTTATGGTGCCTTAAATAAATTCTATTAAGTTGAACAAATTAATGACATGTTGATATTAAATGATGTAACTATGTGATTTCGGATTCTAAGCGAATGAGAGGTAAATGAAAATGTGTATTATTGTGGTTAGGCATATTTCTGCCAAATAAAGTTATAATGAGACTATTTATACTTACTCAATGTGTGAACTAAGTTAAGTTGTTTAATTTACTTAAGACTTACTAAGCTTATGAAAGCTTACTCCGTTTGTTTTGTGTCTTTGCTTCGTAGATTTCAGACTCTGACTATCAGTTTGGGGATTCGTCAGCTCTTCGTCACACTATCTATCGTTTTGGTACTGTTATTGATATTTGCGTTCGCAATACTAAGTAATAAAATTTATAAAGAACTTGATCACACCAAAACTAACTAATATCACGACGCTTTAAGGCAAGCGCACCTATCGAACAGTAGTATAGCTTAGTGGCAAGACCGAGTTATCGTACCCAAGGGAACCAAAAGCACTGTTACTTACTTTCTTTCTATTATCTAGCCTAAGAATAAAAGAGGGGTTTGTTTAAACTAATTCTAAAACTAAACTAAGAAAACACAAAGAGTAAATTGAGAAAACTTTTAGGGAAAAGCTAATTGATAAGGACAATACTTAAGGGGGGATCCACCTAGACTTCACTTGTTATTGGTTCTTGAGCTAGACGATTTATTCATTTGACTTGATCCGTAGAGATCCCTAATCTATGCTAAACCCTCCGTCGAGGCGTAGAGCAACTAGGCTTAAGTTGTTAATTAAAGTTCCTTTATTAATTAACTCCTTAGGTTGCATTAATTCGATCTATGGTTCCCCATATTAGGTTTGACCCTAATCCGGCAGATTTATGTCGCCCTATGTCTAGGGTTGCATGCAACTCCGCTTAATTATGGTAGATCTACTCTTATCACAGGGACTTTTGCTCCTCTGCTCTAAGCACATCTATTTCTTGAATTAATACCTAGGTTTATTAACACAAGAATTAAGCACACATAATTAAGAACAACTCAAGTATTTATCATATAACTCAAGAATAAATAATAGCAAGATTCATCTTAGGTTTCATCCCCCTCAAGTATTTGAGGGGTTCAGTTCATAATAAAGAAAGAAAACATCTCAGAAGATATAAAATAACAAAACATAAAAGAACCCGAAAACCCCTGAAGGAATTTAAGGAGATCCTCTATATTGCTGCAGAATTCCGGCTTCTGGGATGAATCAATCAGCTTCCCTGCGAGTAATCCCTACTTCCACTCTCTGTGTTGGCAGTAAAGAATACTTCCCTTTGTGGGGAAATAAGCACACCCTTAGAGTTGCCTCCTAGGGTCTTTATATAGAGCTTTGGGGAGCCTTTCTTAGCCTCCAAGTATGCCAATTCGAGTGAAATTCCTCTTCCTCACGACTAGAACACACCCGTGTGCCACGCCCGTGTGCAAATTCGACAAAGGCCGTGTGATTTGGCACGGCCGTGTGGCCTGCCTGTGCTTGTCGAGAGCTGGACCGTGTGATCTTCATGTGGCACGGCCGTGTGGCACGGCCGTGTGGTGATTCCTTGGGCCGTGTGTTATGTCATTTTTGGCCCATTTTCCTCATTTTTGGTCCATTTCCTATTCTTTTCTCTTCCCTATGCTCTCCTGAGTATAAGATATGAAAAATAAGAATTAAGAGCACCAATTCTCACTAAATTGATAATAATTCATCCAAAATATAGGCTAAACATGAGGTAAAAATATGTATAAATTAGCGTTTATCAAATACCCCCACACTTAAGCCTTTGCTTGTTCTCAAGCAAAATCTCAATCCCTAAATAAGAATTATTCCTCTTAACCTACAATCTTTGTCAATAATGTTTCAAACTAGTCCACAGGTAATCATACAATGAGTAATTCAATCAGAAGAACATTAAAGACTCAATCACTCTAAGTTGAGAATTTTATCATTGAAAACATAAGTCTCTTCCTTCCTTCTAAGTAGTTATCTCTCCATCTTAATTAACAGGAGTTGACATCCTCACTAAAGGTTCACTCTATCCACTCGAAGTGTTTAGGATTCAAAAATTAAGCACTCTCTAGTCAACCTGAGAAGTTATTACCATAGGCTAGCTAGAAAATCAAATCTCCACCACTGTAGGTTGATATGATACATTGATCAAAAGGTCTTTTAATGGTTGTAACGGGGCTTGGTTAGGGGTGTTGTCACAGGCTGTAAAAAGAAGGTTAGAATCGAGATTGAACTAAAAAATTATCTAGCTAGAAAAATCTCTATCACTGGAACATATTTCTCAGCTAATTCTTGTGATACTATCATTTCTGCCTTGGTAGCCTTAAAATAGAAATATGCAAAAACTTGTTCAACTATTACAAGTTACAATTGAATTTGACTTACTCATTCATTTTTTTTTCTTTTTTTCTTTTTTTTCTTTCTTTTTTGTTCTTTTTTTCTTGGAACGATTAAATCAAATATGATAACTTGGAACTTTACAATTTTACAACTAGAGAGGAGAGTAAAGCTAGATAAAAATTCACTTCAAATCTCGACAAAAATAGGGGTTAAAGTAATTGAATGGGTTTCAACGAAAAATGGGTTTTTGGTTAATAATTAGAAGGTGAGTCAAAGAATGGGTTGTTAGGCTCAACGGGGTTTACTAGGGGTTAGATTTATGGAGGTAGGCTTTTTGTGGAGTAAGTGGGTTAAATCCTAGGTGCCTTTATCATTTCAGTATATCAAATCAATGATGTGGTCTCGACATGTATAATCAAAGCAAGTTCTAGAATAACAATTCAGTATTGACTCACTCAAAGCAATAATAAAAGTGAGCACGAAGAAAATGTATGCTCAAAAAGGCTCAAAAATCTCACCAGAATTATGGCTTTTGATGTCAATCCTGCGAATTTCAAATCTCAAGATAATACTTAAAATTAGGGAAAATAACTTATGCAAAAATTGGGGGTTCTCAAAAATTTCAACTTATCATGCTTGATTCCCTAATGTTTTAAAGTTTGAATAATCAAAGTAGAAGTACCTATATCTTAATTCTCAACATATCAATAGAAATCATAAATCAATCAGAATTAATTCCTAATAGGAAACTGAGAATTATTTGAGAACAAAGCATAAAGAAAAAAAAATCAGGGATTTTTTCAGATAATGTAGAATTTTAAAGTAAGCTTCCCCCCCACACTTAAGATGTACATTGCCCTCAATGTACAAAGATACATAAATAGCAAGAGAAGTATAATATCATAAGATAGGGAGAGAATTGAAACTTCCTGAATTAGGATGAATTTATGAGGAAGAGTCGGCAATTGTGGCAGGGTGTTCCCATTTCCGTTTGAATATGAGCTGTAGAGCTCCTTTTTGAAACTGCGAAAATATTAATTAGTCGTGGGAATTTTCGATTGATAGAGATTACTCGTTAGGGCTTGGCCGATATGAAAGATGGAAATTTAAATAACAGAAAAATAATAAACTAAGTTCTAGAAATACTAATACTGTAATGAATTAAAAGGATTAAGTATAATAAAAATAAAATTTTAAATAAAAAGGAGACTAAAAAAATAAAATAAAAAATAAGAAAAATAGAACCGTATGGGAGAATAGAAGCACACGCCCGTGTGTCTCGGGGTTAGCTCGTGTTGGCCATATTGCACGGCCGTTGTAAACTTGTTTGCTTTTTTTTGCACGGTCGTGTAGGTATTCACACGGCCGTGTCAGATTTGACAGTGTTGGCCACAGCTTGGGGACACGGGCGTGTGGCGTTGTGTGAGCCCGTGTTGATACTGCATGGTTGCCACGGCCATGTCGCACGACCGTGGGGATTTGTCGACCTCCCGTGCTTTTGGGAAAAATTTACTCTGTTTGTACACGGTCTGAGTGCACGACCGTGTCTCTGTTTTAAGATGTCACACGGCCTTAGGCACGCCCGTGTTCTAGGCCGTGTGGTCCTAATTTCCTGCATCAAAGGTGTTAGTTGCTGTATAAAAAGACTGAAAAGAAAATAGAAGAAAAGTTACTATATTAGTGCTCGGGTTGCCTCCCGAGAAGCGCTTGTTTATAGTCTAAGTTCGACTCTTCTCGAGCTGGGTATCTCACGGTGGTTTGAAGAGTTGGAACTCTTCCGGCCTGTTTTCAGGATTAATATTAAAAGAATGTTTGAGTCGAGTGTGGTTTACCTTGAAAGTGTTGAGTGACTCATGTTTTATTTCTACTGTACCATAAGGGAAAATTTTTGTTACTGTGAAGTAGGGTACGTCACTTGTATGTTCTTTCGAATTCAAGATTCGAGGGTCGTCTTCCCCTAGAAGTACCTTATCCCCTACCTTGATTTGACACGTTTTTACCTGAGGGTCATCTTGGTGATGCTCTGGGTTAGTGTGACATGTTTTGGGTTTTTCATGATAGCTCAGCCACTTATCTAGTTCTTCGATCTGAAGCGTTCGCTTTTTAGGTGCATCTCCATTGGATGGACTTGTCTGTGATTGGGTTACCTTTATGTGAAGTGTATCCTGCACAAAAGGTTTGGTTGTGAATTCAGAGTTTTTACAAGGACTTGTGACTATATTATTATCAACAATTTTAATTGCTTTTTGAGCTTGTAAAGTAACTTTGTCATTACCTACACGTAGTGTAAGTTCACCTGTTCCTAAATCAATTATTGTTCTGGCAGTTGCTAAAAAGGGTCGCCCTAGAATTAATGGTATATCGCTATCCTCATCAATGTCTAAAACAACAAAGTCAACTGGGAATATAAATTTATCAATTTTGACGAGCACATCTTCAATTATTCCCTTAGGAGACCTAATAGTTTTATCAGCTAGTTGAATGCTCATCTTAGTTTGCTTAGGTTTTCCAAGACCTAGTTGTTTAAACAGTGTATACGGCATGACATTTATACTAGCCCCTAAATCAGCTAAAGCATTTTTTGTGTCTAGGCTACCAAATAAACAAGGAATAGTAAAACTCCCTGGATCTTTCAGTTTGGTTGGTAGTCTATTTTGAAGAATAGCTGAGCAGACTGCATTTAATTCCACATGAGATTTCTCCTCTAGCTTCCACTTGTTTGTCAAGAGTTCTTTTAAGAATTTAACCGCGTCTGGCATCTGTAAAATTGCTTCAACAAATGGTAAGTTAATATGTAATTTTTTTAAGAGTTTAAGAAACTTACCGAATTGTTCATCTGTGCGGTCTTTCTGAAGCGCTCTTGGGTATGGGATACGAAGCTTGTGTTCGTTGATGTCTGGCTTGTTCCTGCTTACCTCTACCTTACCTTTATTCACCTCAAGCTCCTTGTTTGAGTTGTCTTTGATTAAAACCTCCTCATCTATTGTGCTCACGGCATGAATTTGTTCTTTTGGATTGGTCTCAGTGTTACTTGGAAATCCACCTTGTGGTCTTTCCGAAATTAGCTTAGCAAGCTGGCCTATTTGAGTTTCAAGTCCTTGAATAGATGCTTGCTGGTTCCTTAGTGCCGTTTCGATATTTTGGAAACGAGTTTCTGATATGGCGATAAATTTGGTGAACATCTCTTCCAAGTTCGGCTTTTTCTCCTGTTGTGGTGGTGGCTGCTGAAATACCGGAGGCTGTTGTCTTTGATTTCCTTGTCCTCCCCATGAAAAAATTGGGTGATTTCTCCAACCTACATTGTAAGTGTTACTATAAGGATTATTTTGAGGTCGAGAATTATTACCCATATAATTGGCATGTTCAGCTTCTATGTTGTGTAGATGGTCTAAATTAAACATATTTCCTGGAGCTGTATCACATTGCATCACTGGTTGAGCCTGCGTAGAACCAACAAAATTATCAAATTTCTTATTTAAAAGTTCTACTTGGTTAGTGAGCATAGTAACAGCATCAATATTATAAACTCCTGCGGCTTTCGTCGGCTTTGTCCTCATGACTTGCCACTGATAGTTATTCAATGACATCTCCTCAATAAATTCGTAAGCTGCGTCAGGTGTTTTATTATTGATAGTTCCGCTTGCGGCTGCATCGATCATTTATCTAGTTGACGGATTTAAACCGTTGTGGAAGGTTTGAACTTGTAGCCACAAAGGTAATCCATGATGAGGACACCTTCTCAAAAGATCTTTGTATCTCTCCCATGCATCGTAAAGTGTTTCTAAATCCATCTGCACAAAAGAAGAAATATCGTTTCGTAATTTGGCTGTTTTAGCTGGAGGAAAATATTTGAGTAAAAATTTTTCAGTCATCTGCTCCCATGTGGTAATTGAGCCTCGTGGTAAAGAATTTAACCACTGTTTGGCTTTATTTCTCAAAGAGAATGGAAATAGCCTCAATCGAATGGCATCATCAGAAACGCCATTTATTTTGAAGGTATCATAAAGTTCTAAAAAATTGGCTATGTGTGAGTTTGGATCTTCATCCTGTAAACCATCAAACTGTACCAATTGCTGTATCATCTGAATGGTGTTAGGTTTTAACTCAAAATTATTAGCAGCAATAGTTGGTCTAAGAATGCTAGTTTGGGTACCAGCCAAACTAGGTTTAGCATAATCATACATAGTGCGCGGAGCTTCTTCTTGAATTGCTGGTGGCGCGACTATTGCGGGAGGTGGTAGAACATCTTGATTTGCTTCCATCTCTTCTGTAGGTTCTGGCTCTAGATCAGGTTCTTGTTCATGATAATGTAGACTGCGTCTAATTTCTCTGCGATTTCTACGAACTGTTGCTTCTAGATCTTCGTCGAAAAGTAGTGGTCCTGTTGGATTGTTTCTAGTCATAAACTAAAAATACTTAAAAAGAAAAAGCAAAGAAAACTCAAAAATTTAAAAGAAAAGAAAAATAAAAATAAATTAAATTAAATTGAAAATAAAAAATAAAAGAAAAATAAATAAATAAATATAAATATATGGCTAAAGTAATAGAAATCGAGCTTTCGTAATATTTTAGTTCCCCGGCAATGGCGCCAAAAACTTGATATCTGCGTTCGCGATACTAAGTAATAAAATTTATAAAGAACTTGATCACACCAAAACTAACTAATATCGCGATGCTTTAAGGCAAGCGCACCTATCGAACAGTAGTATAGCTTAGTGGCAAGACCGAATTATCGTACCCAAGGGAACCAAAAGTACTATTACTTACTTTCTTTCTATTATCTAGCCTGGTTTGTTAAAACTAATTCTAAAACTAAACTAAGAAGACACAAATAGTAAATTTAGAAAACTTTTAGGGAAAAGCTAATTGATAAGGACAATACTTAAAGGGGAATCCACCTAGACTTCACTTGTTATTGGTTCTTGAGCTAGACGATTTATTCACTTGACTTGATCCGTAGAGATCCCTAATCTATGCTAAACCCTTCGTCGAGGCGTAGAGCAACTAGGCCTAAGTTGTTAATAAAGTTCCTTTATTAATTAACTCCTTAGGTTGCACTAATTCGATCTATGGTTCCCCATATTAGGTTTGACCCTAATTCGGCAGATTTATGTCACCCTATGTCTAGGGTTGCATGCAACTCTGCTTAATTATGGTAGATCTACTCTTATCACAAGGACTGTTGCTCCCCTGCTCTAAGCATATCTATTTCTTAAATTAATACCTAGGTTTATTAACAGAAGAATTAAGCACACATAATTAAGAACAACTCAAGTATTTATCATATAACTCAAGAATAAATAATAGCAAGATTCATCTTAGGTTTCATCCCCCTCAAGTATTTGAGGGGTTCAGTTCATAATAAAGAAAGAAATCATCTAAGAAGATATAAAATAACAAAACATAAAAGAACCCGAAAACCCCTGAAGGAATTTAGGGAGATCCTCTATATTGCTGCAGAATTCCGGCTTCTGGGATGAATCAATCAGCTTCCCTGCGAGTAATCCTTACTTCCACTCTCTGTGTTGGCAGTAAATAATACTTCCCTTTGTGGAGAAATAAGCACACCCTTAGAGTTGCCTCCTAGGGTCTTTATATAGAGCTTTGGGGAGCCTTTCTTAGCCTCCAAGTATCTCAATTCAAGTGAAATTCCTCTTCCTCACGACTAGAACACGCCCGTGTGCCACGCCCGTGTGAGTTCGACAAAGGCCGTGTGATTTGGCACGGCCGTGTGGCCTGCCCGTGCTTGTCGAGAGCTGGACCGTGTGATCTTCATGTGGCAGGGCCATGTGGCACGACCGTGTGGTGATTCCTTGGGCCGTGTGTTATGTCATTTTTGGCCCATTTTCCTCATTTTTGGTCCATTTCCTATTCTTTTCTCTTCCCTATGCTCTCCTGAGTATAAGATATGAAAAATAAGAATTAAGAGCACCAATTCTCACTAAATTGATAATAATTCATCCAAAATATAGGCTAAACATGAGGTAAAAATATGTATAAATTAGCGTTTATCAGATATATTTTGGAGTTATTATGGCATGTATAAAGTAGACTGTTATAAACAATATTTTTATTTGTAAATATTTCAGCCATATGAATATGGCACATATCTTGAATGTCATTATAAGTCTCAGCTTTCAATCCTTGATTGTGTTGAATATACTTATGAATGCTAATGAACCTATGTTTATGTGAAAGTGTAAGTGAAAGGTTTAGATCGGTAATACCTCTTAGCCCAAAATCCAGCGATCAGATACGGGCTAGGGGTGTTACACTTTATTGGTATCAAAGCTACAGTTTAGTCCATTCTAGGACTAACGTAGCACGTGTGAGTCTAGCTATATGTGCCATAAAGTGATAAAATAATAGTGTGATGATTTCTGACAATTAAAATGTGTTTTTCGTATTGTAATGAATCTCGATCCCGATCGAGCTGTAGCAAACTTCTGACTATGAGAATTTGCGATATAACTTCACTTGAATATGCTCAAATTATTAAGTTGATCAGGTACGTATCATGTACTCATATGTGAATTTAATATAGAATGAATCATAAGTATTACTATTGATGAATATGTGAATAAATGTTATATTTATGTACGGAATATTGATACATTCGGCCAATGTAAGATGTTATATGAAAATATGAGACTTAGCCACATTATATTAGTTTGAAATTAATATAAAGTATGTAGCCGAATGATCACTAGAAAATAAGCTATGATAATTAGGTGGATATGTGATCTTTGTATGCATATAGATCGAATGTTAAATGAAAGTTATACATTATGTGCTTGTATGCGAATGAAGCAAATGAAATTCCAATGTGATAGAAGTGTGAAATGTATACTTGATGGATAATTATGCATAAAGGTTCAGTGAGATAAAAATCCGGGCTAAGTCCCGAAGGGCCTTAGTGCCAGTGTTATATCCGGGCGAAGTCCCGAAGGGCCTTAGTGCCAGTGTTATACCCGGTGCTAGGTACCAAAGAGCATTCGTGCTGGTGTTATATCCGGTCTAAGTCCCAAAGGGCCTTAGTGCCAGTGTTATACCCCGGGCTAGGTCCCGAAGAGCATTCGTGCTAGTGTTATATCCGGGCTAAGTCCTGAAGAGCATTCTTGCTGGTGTTATATCCGGGCTAAGTCCCAAAGAGCATTCGTGCTGGTGTTATATCCGGGCTAAGTCCCGAAGAGCATTCGTGCTGGTGTTATATCAGGGTTAAAATCCCGTAGGCTTTATGCGAGAATATTATCCGAACTTGAGGTCCGCAGGCTTCGTGCCGGTGATGTATTCGGGCCTTCGTGCCTAGCAAGCTTAATGCCGGTGATTCGAGCAAAGTTTAAGTGTTCTTTACTATATGAATTCAAAGTTAAATGAAAAGATACGTTTAAAGTGTACATATATGATGTTTTACAAACTTGGTTAAGTCATTTTAATGTGTAATAATGAATGAATATGAGGCACTGTGTGTGCGAATTCTTCAACCGAGCACTATATGTACGAGATCGGTCAGTGGGCACTAAGTGTGTGAAATGAGATTTATGTAAGACCACGTCCAGAACGTCAGCTTTGTATAAGGACCATCTGAAATTTGTACATTTTTGGACAACTTGAAGAGGAAGTCTGTTAAATGGACTAAATGACAGTAGACTAATTAAAGTCAGAGATTATACAGACTTGAAACGTAAAGGTATAGAGTATTAGATTGGTGATTTGAGTGTTGAATTCTTCGGGACTGTTGTGTGTTAAATGATATGTTGTTACCATGTGATGAGTTTGATATTATTATCGGTATGTATTGGTTAATCGATCATGTTGCTATAGTGAATTTCATTGAGGTTGTTATTCATTGAGGTTGTGTTGAGGAATAAATATATGTGAGTATAGATTAGTTAACTTTTTCCATGAGTGACTAATATGAGTGAATTTCATACGGCTTGTATGGTAAAGTATGGAACTTGTGTTTAATTTTGAGATTGGATTATTAAATTGTTAATATGTGTTATTGTGTTAGCTGAATATGTTTTTAATTGGTAATTTAAGAGATTTAGTTGTTTGGAGAGCCGTAGCATAACTCATGAACGAAATTAAGTGGAATTGATTATGATGTTAGTTGAATAAGAAGAATGGGTGAATTCGTATTTATAAGTGGGCAAATTAGTATAATCATGTGATAGAAGGACTTAAGTGTTGATATACCACCTACGGTTTAAAAGCATTACGAATAAATTCATCCATAAAGGATTTATGCACTTGAATTAATTCGTAAGGATTGATGTTTATATATATATATATTAAGATAAGTTAATTTCTTAAATGTGATAAAAAAATATATTTATGATGTTAATTTTGTAATGGTGAGTAATTATGAAGCATATTTGGCCATGAGCTAAGCGTAATCATGTGGCATTTTAGTCAAGAAATGATTTAATTGAATTAGCTTATAAGCTATGTGCATTCGGTAAATTAGTATATATATGATTTATATTAAGATTTGGTTATGTGTTTATATTTATGTTCGATTATGAGAGAAATGCATTGATGGTATTTTGAATGTGTTTGTAGGTAATGGTGATAAGTAGGAATCGGTTAGTGAGCTTGTGTATGTCCTTAATGCTGAATGTGAACATAAGTGAGGACTTGGGAAATGTTGTTGCTTTAACTTGTTTATAAGAGGATTTGAAATGAAGGTATATGTTTAATAATGAGTAATTTCCGTTTGTAAGTCCTTAATATGATATTATCTTTGTTTGAGTACAAACGAGCTTAAAAAAATTATACAAGGATTAGTAGATTTAAAATGGTGGTAACGAATATGATTGTGTATAATTTACGCACTGAGAGAATGATACCCTAACCTATTCAATGGTAAGATTTTCAGGGATGAAAATCCCTAAAGGGGGGAGAGTTGTGACAGCCCTAAGTTGACCCTAGTCGGAAAGTGGTTTCGGAACCACCAAACCTAGTCAGAAAATTTATTAAATGTTAAAAATTTCATGTTTACTATATATGTCAATGCAGGTGTGAAAAATTTGATACTTTGATTTAGTCATTTGAATATGAATTTCTCTTAAGAGGACTTAGTTCTGAAACATTGAAAATATAATTGGTAAATTTTAGATGACTAAATAATTCCATGGTGTAAAAAAAATGGTTTTGCATGTCAATTTACCCTTTTATAAGTAAGTGGCAAGCCAAGGTAATTATGATGGGTATATTATATGCATTTTATGTTATTATTATATTAGATAGTGTGTAAATTAAGTAATAAAAAAATAAAAAAAAAAGAAAAGAAAGAGGTTGTTATCTTCATGGAGGTTAGCCGATTCTAAAAGGGAGAGGAAGAAGTGAACTCAAGCTAGATTTCGGTTCTTGATTTAGCAAGATTCAACGGTAAGTTTGGTGTTTTTCTTGTTATTCTTGTAGAATTTTTATGGTTAATACATTGTTTAATTAAGCTCAAGTTAAATTGATAAGTTGATTGAGGGTTGAGCAATCGGCCAAGGGGTTTTTGTGCATTTGAAAATGGTGTTTTGCTCTTAGACTAAACTGATGAAATTTTTCCACTTGACCTTGGCATATAGAAGGAGTTTGAGCTTATTTAGATGATAAAAAAAAATCTAATTGATGAATTGCTTGTATATATGTAATGCAATTTCCGAAAATGTGCCATTAGCTTATATTTGAACAAATTGCAGTTTTGAGGTTCGAAAATATGAACTCCTTATCTTGTTTCCACCGAAACCACATATTGAATTTTTAGTTTAAACAAAGCATTAGTTTTGGCTATGAGTTTTATGCATATGAAAATGATCTGTTAAAATTGTATATATAAGGTGAAGTTACTCCATTCGGTTTTGATAAGTGGAGGAGATTTGAGTTCACTTTGATGTTAAAATTAAAATTATTGGTATTATTGTTCAAAGTGCCGAATGTGATTTTAGAAAATGAATTCAGGAAAATTGTTTGTGAATCTTGTGTTAAAATGATATTCGGCCAAGGACCCTATGTGTTAATAGGTTCGGTTATTAATACTTGATGTGTCATGAATGATATGATTAAGGTTTTGTTGATGTAATGGTATGTTTAAAATATTTGTATATGGTGGTACATTGGCCGAATATGAGTTAATTGGTTAGGTAAAAATATAGCTGCTGTAATGAGTTAAGAAGTATGTAAATAAAGGATATATTTTGGTTAATGAGCTTAGGAAAGCCCTTAATGCCAAATACGAATTTAGGAGAGAATTTGAGAAATTTTGGTGCCTTTATTTGTTCATGAGAAGATTTGGAATGAATGTTGTGATATTTGATTATTTATGAAATGTTTTGATAACTTAAAGAAGCATTCGGACATGGTGCAAGTTCATGATGAAATATTGACTAATGCTATGTTTGGTTACTTGGGATGATATTCGGATATAGAGAAAAAATTTAAAAGAGGAGGAATAATTGAAAGGTGGATATATGTACTCAGTTATATAGGAAAATTAGTTGGAATTGAAATTTGAGTTAAATTAATTTGAGCATATTGCCGAATGAGCTATAAGTCATGATTTATGCTAATGTGTTATTCTTTGAATTGTTGAAAGGGAAAATAACCGAATGAGGGTATTAGGTAGAGATTTCTCTTCGTTTGAACTATATAGTATAAGTCATGAAAGCTTATGTTAAATGTTTGATACTAATATTTGTGAAATGGAAATTTGCTTGTATCATGGCCGAGTGAACTTCAATCAAAGAAAGTACCATGCGTTCTTTGTGAAACTATCAGTAAATTTGATTTATAAATTGTGAAAAAATATAATGTCGGTAATGACAAAATATCTCAAACAAATAAATAAAAATAAAATAAAAATAAAGAACACACAGATTTTAGGTGGAAACCCTTTCGGGAAAAAAACCACGGGCAGAGGAGAAGAAAATTCACTATGTCGAAAATTCGAATCAATACAAGATCAATAGACTATGTCTATTTATAGGCTTGTAAAGCCATATTCTATTAGGATTGAAACACTTTATCCTAATCAATATAAAATAGATAGAGTTTAATAAGGTTTAAAAAACCTTATTCTAAAATAAAATAAAAGAAGTCTACTTCTATTTGGATATTACTTTTATTTTATTTTCCATCTTATTTTATTTAAATAAGAATTTGGGTCACTTAATTCTAACGAATTCTCAATGAACAAGTTCTTCATCGCGAACTTTCAACGAACAAGTTCTCCACCTCTTCCAAAAAACCCCTTAAGGGTTTAACTTCAACGATGAACACCAACCAAGTCTAAGCAATGCCCAAACTTGGTTATAAGAAGTGACTTAGTCATCATATCTGCAGGATTTTCATGAGTACTAATTTTGCTCACAACAATATCACCACGAGCAATAATATCACGAACAAAATGATACCGAACATCAATGTGTTTTGTTCTCTCATGAAACATTTGATCTTTTGTAAGGAAGATGGCACTCTGACTGTCACAAAATACTGTACTGATTTGAAGGTCTTCATTGAGTTCACTAAATAGTCCCTTCAACCAAATAGCTTCTTTACAAGCCTCAGTAATCGCCATGTACTCAGCTTCAGTGGTAGACAAAGCGACTGTAGTTTGCAAAGTGGCTTTCCAACTGATTGCACAACCTCCAATTGTAAAGACATAACCTGTGAGAGATCTTCTTCTATCAAGGTCTCCAGCAAAATCAGCATCAACATACCCAGTGACTCCATCTCTAGTTCTTCCAAACTGTAAGCAAACATCAGTAGTACCTTGTAAGTATCTTAAAATCCACTGAACTGCTTTCCAGTGTTCTTTACCGGGATTCGCCATGTATCTTCTAACTGCACTGACTGCATATGATAAATCTGGACGTGAACAAACCATAGCATACATGAGAGATCCCACTGCACTAGAGTATGGAACATGTGACATATACTCAACCTCATCATCTGTTTGTGGAGACAAAGCTGATGAAAGTCTAAAATAAGCTGCTAAAGGAGTACTAACAGGCTTAGCACTCTGCATATTGAACCTGCAAAGAACTTTCTCAATGTACCCTTTCTGACTTAGGTACAATTTACTTGCTTTTCTATCTCTAAGAATTTCCATACCAAGTATCTTCTTTGCTGGTCCCAAATCTTTCATCTCAAATTCTTCACTTAGTTGGGCTTTGACTTTTCTTATCTCTCTTTTATCTTTTGCTACTATCAACATGTCATCAACATAAAGGAGTAGATATACAAAAGAACCATCATTGTTTTTCTTATAGTAAACACAACTGTCGAAGCTACTTCTTTTGAAATAATGAGAAGTCATAAAGGAATCAAACCTCTTGTACCACTGTCTTGGTTGACTGTTTCAAACCGTAAAGAGACTTTTTCAGCAAGCAAACATAGTCCTCCTTTTCTGAGACTGTAAAACCCTCTGGTTGTTGCATGTAAATATCCTCCTCAAGTTCTCCATGCAAAAATGCAGTTTTAACATCTAACTGCTCAAGCTCCAAATCATGCATGGCCACAATACCAAGCAAAGCTCGAATCGAACTATGCTTCACAACTGGGGAGAACACATCTGTGAAGTCCACTCTTGGAATTTGACTGTAACCCTTTGTAACAAGCCTTGCTTTATATCTGGGTTCTTCAACTCCTGGAGTCCCTTCTTTCTTTTTATACACCCATTTACAACGAACAGCCTTTTTACCTTTTGGAAGTTTTACAAGATCCCATGTTTTGTTTTTATGGAGTGATTCCATCTCCTCTTGCATAGCAAACATCCACTTTTCTGAGTCTTCACAACTAACCGCCTCAGAATAATTAGATGGCTCTTGATTTGCATCTATATCTTCAGCCACATTTAAAGCATAAGCAACTAGATCAGCCTCAGCATACTTCTTTGGAGGTTTAATTTCTCTTTTAGTTCTGTTTTTGGCGATAAAGTATTGTGGTGAAGAAGCAACTTTATTCTCATTTTTTGTACTGGCTTGAGGAGTTGACTCTGTATTAATCTGATGCTCCACCTGCTTTTGATTTTCTTTATTGGAGGATCTTTAAGAGATAAGTTAGGTAGCATACCAGTTTCATCAAAAATAACATCTCTGCTAATCACAACTTTTCTATCTTCAGGACACCATAACTTATATCCTTTAACACCAGTTTTATAACCAAGAAAAACACATTTAATAGATCTTGGTTCCAATTTTCCATTATCAACACGAGCATACGCAGGACATCCAAAAATCTTTAAATCAGAATAATCAGCAGGGTTACCAGACCATACCTCTTGCGGAGTCTTTTTCTCAATGGCAATGGATGGAGATCGGTTGATCAAAAAACATGCAGTAGAGGCTGCTTCGGCCCAAAATGACTTTGGTAAGTTGGCATTTGATAACATACATCGAACCTTCTCCATGATCGTTCTATTCATTCGTTCTGCAACGTCATTTTGCTGTGGAGTATGACGAACTGTTATTTGTCTCACGATTCTTTCTGACTTGCACAGTTTATTAAACTCATCAGAACAGAACTCTAAGCCATTGTCTGTACGGAGGTGTTTTATTTGTTTTCCTGTCTGTTTTTCAATCATAGTTTTCCAAGACTTAAATGCGGAAAACACATCACTTTTCTGCTTCAAGAAGAACACCCAAATTTTTTTGGAAAAATCATCAATAAAAGTTAGCATATAATTAGCTCCACCTCTCAAAGGTACTCTGGATGGCCCCCACAAATCAGAATGAATATACTCCAACGTTCCCTTCGTGTTATGGATTCCTCTGGTGAATCGAACTCTTTTTTGCTTCCCAAAAACGCAATGCTCACAGAACTTCAGTTTGCAAATTCCTTGCCCATCAAGAAGTCCTCTTTTGCTTAATTCTTCCATACCATTCTCACTCATATGCCCTAGGCGCATATGCCAAAGTTTAGTAATATCATCATCTGACAGGGAAGAGGAGGCGACAGTTGCATCACCAGTAACAGTAGAACCTTGCAGAACATATAACTTGACAGTCTTTCTTTGCCCTTTCATCACAACGAGGGAACCTTTAGAAATCTTCAAAACCCCACTTTCAGCTGTGTATTTGTATCCTTTTGAATCAAGAGTACTTAATGAAATTAAATTTCTCTTCAATTCTGGAACATGTCGTACATCACTAAGTGTTCTGACAACTCCATCAAACATCTTAACTTTAATCGTTCCAACACCTGCGATTTTACGCAAAGCATTATTTCCCATCAAAACAACACCTTCAGGCACTGTCTCGTAATTTGTAAACCAATCTCTATTGGGACTCATGTGGAAGGTGCAGCCCGAATCAAGGATCCACTCATCGCTGACTTTAGAATTGATGACTAAAGCGACTAAAAGTTCACCATCACTGTAGTCTTCTACAACATCAGCTTCACTAGAATTTTTTGGTTGTTTTCCCTTTTGATTCGCAGCCTCCCTTTTGATCTTATTCTGTAGCTTATAGCACTCAGATTTAATGTGCCCTTTCTTCTTACAGAAGTTACAAGTTTTACCTCTGTTTGAAGACTTTGATCTACCCTTAGATTTACCGCGAGGATTTCGTTCTTGTGTCCTTCCACGATCATCATCAACATTCCGATCTTGTCTCCCACGAACAATGAGACCCTCCCCCTGAGAGTCTATTTTAGCCACAAGATGCTTCATCTTATCAAACGAGGTTAAAGAATTATAAACCTCATCGACTGTGAGAGACTCACGGCTATATAAAATTGTATCTCTAAAGGTTGAATAAGACGGGGGCAACGAACAAAGTAGAATCAACCCTAGATCTTCCTTATCATACTGAACCTCCATGGCCTCCAAGTTTGAGAGAATTTCTTTAAACACTGTTAAGTGTTCGTGCACAGATGCACCTTCCTCCAAACGATGAGCATAAAGACGTTGCTTCATATGCAGCTTGCTGGTTAGAGTTTTCGACATGCATATTTGTTCCAGCTTTTTCCATAATCCAGCGGCGGTCTTCTCCTTCATCACATCTTGCAAAATTTTGTTAGACAAATGCAGATGTAACTATGTTAATGCCTTTCGATCCTTACGCTTCTTCTCTTAATCTGTTAATGTTGAAGGCATCTTATCTATCCCTAGTAGGGCATCCTCTAGATCCATCTGCACAAGAACTGCTTGCATCTTAATCTGCCACAACGCAAATCTGGTGTTGCGATCCAACAGCGGAATTTCATACTTCAAATACGCCATTAACGTGATTGAGATGAAAAAACCCGGAAGCTCTGATACCAATTTGTGAAAAAATATAATGTCGGTAATGACAAAATATCTCAAACAAATAAATAAAAATAAAATAAAAATAAAGAACACACAGATTTTACGTGGAAACCCTTTCGGGAAAAAAACCACGGGCAGAGGAGAAGAAAATTCACTATGTCGAAAATTCGAATCAATACAAGATCAATAGACTATGTCTATTTATAGGATTGTAAAGCCATATTCTATTAGGATTGAAACACTTTATCCTAATCAATATAAAATAGATGGAGTTTAATAAGGTTTAAAAAACCTTATTCTAAAATAAAATAAAAGAAGTCTAGTTCTATTTGGATATTACTTTTATTTTATTTTCCATCTTATTTTATTTAAATAAGAATTTGGGTCACTTAATTCTAACATAAATAAATTAGTAAAATGACTAAATTAGTTAACTTTTAAATTAAGCTCAAGAACCTAAAGAGGAGGAATCAAGTAAGGGAAAAGCAAAGGATATTGAGTGGCCGATCAAAGCCATCTCATCGACAATTCAAGTAAGTCTTTAAGTAATTGAGTTTAATTCTTTTGGTAAGTTTTAAGTATTAAGTCTATGATGTGATCAAATAGGAGGTACTTAATATCTATTAAAAGAATCATGATCCATGGAATTTACTTGTGTGTAGCTGAAGGATTTCTATAAATCATAAGTAATTTATACGAGTGAGGTTACGAATGGCTACTATGATAAGATGATATATTTGAAATGGTGTATATATTTGTATATATGTGATATAGCCTAAATGGTTCTTATGAATTGAAGATAACTATTTTAATATGTGAATGAGATCGACTGAAAGTAATATTTCGTTAATGTGACTACGTTGGGGAAATTGAAAGTATATGAATAGATGTATATAAAACTCTGCAAATTAGATATCGTGTGTTATTATCTAGTCTGTGACCTAGTAAACTTTTGAGTTGGTGGTTATGTCGGGTTTCGAGCCTAATAGGCCGAATGCTGATGAAAGCGATCAGATTGGAAGTATAACAGGCCTCGTACTAGTGATGAATTCAGACTTATAAGATTTTTGAGACTCAATGATAAATGGAAATCGAGTTGGTTCAATAATTTACATTGGACAGGTATGTATCCCATACTTATAATTAAGCTTGATTGGAAGTAAATTAAGTATGAATGGTGAGAAAACTATGAATGAGGTATTAAGTTATATGTATATGTCCTTGATGCATTCGGTTAAAGTGTGAAACAACGTGTCAATATTTGAATTATCTATGTTATACGAATATAGTTTCAAGAGAAGTTAGCATGTTTAATACGTGTTAAGTGCTTGTATACTTATCCATATATGTGTTCGGTTAAAAATAAAGGGGAAACAAAGCTATTGGTGTGAGTTTATATGCAAATAGCATTAATGTTCAAAATAATGAGATTCGTATGTAGAGACGAGAAGTATGTGCATGATTGGGTATGAAACCTATGTGCATGATTGGGTATGAAACCTTGTAAAATGATTTTTTTTCCCGCAGTATTCGGGCTTTTGGCATAGCAAGCATGATGGCGGGTAATGAGTTTTGGACTTAAAATCCAACAGGCTTGTGCTAATGACAAGTTCAGGTTAACCTAGTAGGCTGAATGCCGGAGAACTATTAAAGAGACTAAAACTATGAAGCTTATGCTATACGGTATCCAAATTCGTTCACTAAATTAAGCTGTTTAGGTATGTGAAAGTTATTTATGCAATGCATATGAGAAATGATGGTATATCTATGTGTTCGGTTCCAGTGGAATTTATATACATAGAAGTGTATGTGATACCTATGTGGTTCGATCATTGAAATTATCAATTGTTATGGTGCCTTAAATAAATTCTATTAAGTTGAACAAATTAATGACACGTTGATATTAAATGATTTAACTATGTGATTTCGGATTCTAAGCGAATGAGAGGTAAATGAAAATGTGTATTATTGTGGTTAGGCCTATTTCTGCCAAATAAAGTTATAATTAGACTATTTATACTTACTCAATGTGTTAACTAAGTTAAGTTGTTTAATTTACTTAAGACTTACTAAGCTTATGAAAGCTTACTCCGTTTGTTTTGTGTCTTTGCTTGGTAGATTGTGGACTCTGACTATCAGTTCGGGGATTCGTCAGCTCTTCGTCACACTATCTACCGTTTTGGTACTATTATATTTTGGAGTTATTATGGCATGTATAAAGTAGACTATTATAAACAATATTTTTATTTGTAAATATTTCAGCCATATGAATATGGCACATGTCTTGAATGTCATTATAAGTCTCAGCTTTCAATCATTGATTGTGATTGACTACCATCCAGGAAAGGCGAATGTAGTAGTCCATGCATGGAGTAGAAAATCTTTGTTTGCTTTGAGAGCATTGAACACAAGAATGACTTTATCCAATGATGGCTCAATTTTGACTGAGTTGTGAGCTAGGCTATTGTTATTCAACAAATTTATGAAGCTCAAAAGGCTGATAGTGAGTTGCAAGCAAAAAGAGTTTAGTGCTAAAAGAATGATGAGACAGATTTTTAAATTGGCGAGAATGATTGTTTGATGTTTCGTGATAGAGTATGTGTACCGAAAGATGCTAATTTGATTCCGAAATTCTATATGAAGCTCAGAATGGTTGCCTATGTAACACCCCAAACCTGGCCCAGATGTTATGGCCGAATTCGGTGTGTCACATTGCCTACATCTAACCATGTTACCTAGTTACTAAGTTTAGGGTGAGCTTTGCAAAACTGACTTTTCAGTCTTTAAAGAAAATTCTCGGTTTGTTGGTGTACGTTCTATTTAATGCTGGTTATTAAGAGGTTTATTATAAATTAAAACATTGTTACTTGCTGGTTACATGTGATTGATTTCGAAAACATTTGAATTACTGTAAGAAAATCTCGCGCAGCTAAAATTCAAAATAACTAAAGTATCGTAAGCAAAAGTAATAAAACCCAAAAATAAAAATAATAAGAGCAGCCTTATTACAAACCCAAAACCATAATAAATAATCTAAATAAAAGAAGAAATGAAATGTAACTTAATTGAAAACCAAAAAATTTAATCTTCGTGGCCACTCTGAATCCCTCCCAGCTCCAAGTCCACCGTCTAGTGCTCACCTACAAAGATGGAAAAGAAGGGGGTGAGTTTGGAAAACTCAGTGTGCAAAGAAGCCCATCCAAAGCCCAAATTAGCTCGGGCCCACTGGGCCTAAGCCCTAACCAGTCACAGTAATAACTGGGCCGAAGCCCTATCCAGATACAGAATACTGGGCCTTAACCCTTTTTAGGTAACAGTACAGCCCATAGGCCCATTATAGAATAGATCAGAGATTATGCATGTATGCCCAAACCCATCACATGTGGGGAGACTACTCAACCCACCCAACCGCTACACGCTACCCATACTAGCCCCATCACCCCATTGTGAGGAAGCTATCAATTCACCCAACCGCTACACGCCACAGTGGCAGCATTGCTGCGTAAACAGATAATGTGACTGAGTCACCAGAACAGATATTGTAGCAGGGCCACCAGAACACTTCCTCCATCCATATAAACCCAATCCCATGCAACAGATATTCATGATATGGCGTACAGTAAATAGAATCAGTAACTCATGCATTTCAGACAGATCTAGCCCTATGGGTATAACGGTAATTTTGTACATAGAGGTAAAACTGTAATTTTCCCTCCATAAGGGTATTTAAGTAATTCTACTGATTTTTAAGGTTTCCATGCATATTACAGGCACTATTAATCCATTTATCATCACAGTAATCAATTTAACTTAGTCTAACCGTTTTAGCTATTGGGCTCTAAAACCCCTAATGGGCCTTACGGTGTCTATTAGCTACTTAAGCCCATTTAGGTTAGGTTTCTCAATTAATTTATCAATTTAAACAGTTTTGAGCCTACAGTCTATCAGTACACATTATTTACCCATTTTCACCCATATGAGCCCGTAAGCCCATTGGGCCCAATTTTAGCCCATCGAGGCCCAACTTACCAATTTGCACGAAATTGCACTCTCAAGTGACTTACCACTTACGATTTTAGATCTAACAATTTCTAAACATCTTGTGAGCGTTCGCACACTCACAAGCCCAGGAAATACTAACTTTCGGTTAAACTTTCGGTCACTTCTCGGTTGCTTTGGCCTTTACCGAATTAAACTAAAGAAAGGGTTCGATTCACACCTGTTTCACGATGACTGCTAGAGAGATCCCCCACGATATCCTACAATCGGTTACCACAACTTTTAATTTACAAATCCATATAGTCAATCTCAATATTTACTTACCACATTCGGCCAATGCCCCTAAGGCCCTCAAAATCTTACTTTTGCAGAAACCGATGACTAGATCTCGATCTAGCCGTTCCACCTGCCCAAGCCTTTGATTAATCACCTCTATAACACACTATTCACCAAAAGAAATCATTGATTAATGACCCTTAGAGCCCTATGCCCCAATCGACTACTGCCCTAGATTTTAGGGACTTCGGCTTTTTCTAAATCGCAAAATAATGTAGATCCGAGATAACGAGTACTTACCACAGTTTCTCCTTATGCTTCTCTTCAGTTTGATGCAGATCTATCCCTTAAACGCTAGCAGAACTTGAATGTTAGAGATCTAAGGATTCGGCTATGAGCTCCTATGGATGTGGCGTTTTTGGCTTTTTGATTGGCGAAGAAGATGATGATTTGGGGTTGTAATCTTGGAGTGGTGTTGTTGACAGAGCCTAAAGGTTAAGAGGATGCAAAAATCGACTAGAAAAGATGAAGAAAATAAGAGAATGTTGGCTAGAAGAAATCGGCACAAGAAGTAATATTTCGGGATTTGGACTTTTATTGCAATTGGCTATAGAGGTTTTTAGAAGGGTAGAATTAAAAGAGAAGATGAATAAGGTGGTAAGAAGGTTTCGGCTAGAGAAGAAAGCAAAAAGGAAAAGAAAAGAAGAGAAGAGAAGGTGACAAAAAAGAAATCAGCACAGGGGAAAGCTTACTTGTGTTTTCGGTCACTTTGTGAGACTTGAGAAGAGAATAAAGTTTTAGGTGGTTAACCCTAATTTTCCAAGACAGAAAAAGAAATAAAACTAACCCTAATCACTACTAAAGAAATCGGCTCAACTTTCTAAAGCCCTACCCGAAATTCATTTAAGTTAATCACATGCCTGGCACATGCCTAAAAATTAAAAGTAACAATACGCTTACCTTGCAAATTGAACCCTGGACCTGTAATTCCTTCCCGGGCGCCACTTTTTTAGGAACTTAGTGGTGCCACCTTGCCACTTTGCCAAAGCTCCTTTTTGTGTCATATTCTACGAGGTTTTTCTTAAAAGCCCAATTAGCCAAGTCCCTTTTCACTTAAAATCCAAACTTGATATTTTACCGGGTTTTAACTTAGGCTTCGGCCTTTTAAAGACCCACTAACACCCTTAAACATATTCTCAACATTCAGAACACCAAAATTTTAAAATTTTACCAAGAATTCACAAAACCAAAAAAATCCTGAAAATCAGGGTGTTACAACTCTACCCCTCTTAAAGAAATTTCGGCCTCGAAATTACCTGATCCAAAAAGTTGAGGGTATTGTTGACGCATAGTTTCTTCTGGTTCCCAAGTAGTATAATATCCCGAATTAGGGCCTAATCGGAATAGTGGTTTCATGACCACAAATCCGAGGTAGAAATAATTATTTTATAATTATTTTGAGGTTTATGATATTATTGCATGATTGTGTGAAAATTTCGTGAAGAAAATCTATGCGTAAAGTGCTTAATTTAAAATTAGGGACTAAATCGAATAAGTTGCAAAACTTGCATTCTAGAAGTTTCTAGTCTGAAATTGCTTTGAAATATTAATTAGGAGGTCTTAAATAGTAATTTGGCCAATTTTAAGTTCATGGAAAAAAGTTGGACATGGATGGAATTTTTGAAAGTTTAGTAAGGAGGGGCATTTTGGTCATTTGGATATTAACATGAAATAAAAAGGGAAAAATAACACAAAATTGATCATCTTCTTCATTACCACGAAATTTCAGGGGTTCTCCATAGCTAGGGTTTGTTTCAAGCTTCCAAGCTCCATAGTAAGTGATTCCAAGCCCCGTTTTTAATGATTTTTACGTTTTTGAGATCCCGGTAGCTCGGTATAGCTTATGATAGCAATATTTTGAGTTAGGGTTCATATTTGGAAAAATACCCATAGGTGAAATTTGTGTATTTTGATGTTTTATGATAGAATATGAGGTTTCAAATTATGTTAGACAACTTGTGCTACTCGATTTTAAGTAAAAACGAACAAAACGGCTTAATCGGTAAAAGTACATATTGTTCATAAGTATGTGTTATAGTGGGAATTTGAGCTTGCTAATAGCAAATAAATGATTAGCATGTCATAAAACATTAGAATTTGAAATAAAATTTAATTTCCGAGCTTCGGGGCAAAAGTGTAAATATGTAAAAGTTTAGGGGCAAAATTATAATTTTGCCAAAATTTGAATTTAGGACTATTTTGATAAATGTGAGTATTAAATAAGTTAAATGTGTTATTTTAGATCAAGAAAGATGTGGAATCAACCTTGATCGAGGAAAAGAAAATATTGTGGACTAAATTGCAAAATTGCTATATTTTGTACCGAGGTAAGTTCATGCGTAAGTAATGTAACATAATTGCTAATTTAAGTGATTTAATGCCATTTATATGATATGATACTTGTTATTATGAATATTATGCTTTGTGAAATATTATGTATTGGTATGAAAAGTATGTGATTAAATTGATAAGTATGAGATGCAAGCAACATATTGGTTCCTATATTTCGAGGAGAACGACTGGGAAATGTGTGATTGAGGAAAATCCCGTTTGAACCTTGGGAATAGATTTGGATAAAAGTGACATGTCACTAGGATGGTTGGGCATCCGAGCTCGTTGAGTTGAGTCCGAGTTCACTTATGGATGCAAATGTCCGAACTCGTTGAGTTGAGTTCGAGTTCATGAGATGTAACTAGGCATCTGAACTTGTTGAGTTGAGTCCGAGTTCACTTATGGATGCAAACACCCGAGCTCATTGAGTTGAGTCCGAGTTCGCTTATGGGCGGGTTACATGGTCGCTTGATTACATACGTGGCACTTATGTATAAATTATCCATGTATCCGAGTTATATTCCGATGTGTTCAACGGGTAAAATTTTAGTGAAATGGAAGAATGCTTGAGATGCAAATGATATTTTGGTAAGTGTCACAAAAGGCACACTTTGGATAGGTATGTACTTAACCCTCGGGTTGAAACTTGATGCACGATGGCTAGAAATGTGGAATATGTCTTGGTGATAACATGCTATTGCTGTTTGGTATAATTGCTTTGTTATGTTACTCGTTATTTGCATATGGACTTACTAAGCATTTATGCTTACTCCCTCTTTTCCATTCATTATAGTGTTGGACAAGCCGGCTCAAGAATCGGGATAGGTCGAAGGCTCGATCACACTATCCGAAGGACTTTTTGGTAAAATGGCTTGTATAACTTAAGTATGGCATGTGTAGCAATGTTCTTATTTTGTGTAAATAATCTTATGATATGGTTGTGGTTTGGTTAAGAAAATGCTTGGTAATGATTAGTCATTAGAATGGCTAGCCTAGATAACGTTGGATGCTATGTGAGACTAATATGTTATGTAGTTCATGAAAATTCATAAAAAGATGAAATGTGCCATAAAACAGAACATTACCGTAACAATGATGTGAGTTTGAAAAATCTCTAAAAATAGTAGAAACTGAATTAGGTGATGAATTAAATATGGAATTAAAGCTTATTATGTCTACTTTCATATGGAAGAAGCGAAACAGTTAAAGGAGTTATATGTGATGAGATATTTGGGTTTTAGTGAGACAAGACTAGAGCGATTTTTGGATCCCCTGTTCCAACTTTGGGAATTCACCATAAATTGTACAAAACTAATTAGGAGGTATGATTTAAATGTTAAAAATCCTTATTGAGTCTAGTTTTAAGAGAAACAAACGGCATAGTCATATAAATTTTTTAGAGAGAGAAAAATAGTTCTTAGTAAGCAGAGGTCAGTGCAATCAAGTCCTGAAACAGGGGTAACTTTAACTAATAAACTGTACTAATTGGCCTCACCAAAAATTCTAGAAACAAATAAGTATATAGATATATGAGTATAGTTTCAGGAAAAATTTATGGATCTTAATTTCAAGTTTCATAACTTGAGATATGATTTTTTTTGTAACCATAACACAGGTAAACAGTATGCTGTGAATGTAGAATTAAATGTTTCAAAGTTCTTAAAATGGAAAATTATGTTCAGTAACACCTCAAGCTCGACTCCAGCGATGGTCTCGGGCATGGGGGCGTTACAAGTAGCCTCTTCTCTGCCATGGTTGCACCACAACACTTTTACTAACGGAACAGACTTCCTTCTTAAAATTTTGACCTTATGATCCAGAATTTGCACAGGTTCCTCCTCAAAGGTCAAATCAATTTTTACTTTAATCTCTTCCACTGGCAACATATGCGAGGATCTGATCGATATCGACGCAGCATGGACACATGGAAGATGTCATGGATTCTATCCAACTCCGGTGGTAACTCCAACTGATATGCTACTGGCCCTACCCGTTTAAAAACCCAATAAGGCCCTATGAACCGCGGACTCAGTTTACCTTTCTTACGAAACCTTAAGATCTTCTTCCAAGGTGAAACCTTCAAGAATACCATATCACCAATGGCGAACTCGATTTCCTTACGTTTTAGATCTGCATACAACTTCTGCCTATCAGAAGCCTTCTTTAACCGATCTCTGATCAACTTAACTTTACTTTCAGTGCCTGCTACTAATTTCGGCCCAAGAACTTGTCGCTCTCCTAACTCCGTCCAACACGTAGGCGTACTACACCTTTGCCCCTAAAGTGCCTCCTAAGGAGCCATCTGAATACTTGCTTGATAATTGTTATTGTATGCAAATTCTACCAATGGTAAGTAGTCCTCCCAACTACCATGAAAATCGATGACACAACCTCTTAACATATCCTCCAAAACCTGAATAACCCTTTCGAACTGCCCATCGATATGAGGGTGAAAAGTAGTGCTAAAGTCCAATCGCGTACTCAACGCCTCGTGCAACCTCTGCCAGAAACGAGATGTGAACCTAGGATCACGATCGAAAATAATTGACACTGGTACTCCATGCAGTTGAACTATCTCCACCACGTACAACTTGGCCAACTTTTGCAGTGAGTAATCGGTATGGACAGGTATGAAATGGGCAGATTTCGTTAACCTATCCATAATCACCCATACAGAATCTTTCTTGGAGGGTGTCAAAGGTAGCCCACTCACGAAATCCATAGTTACTCTCTCCCACTTCCATAGTGGAATTTTCACCGGTTGAAGCAATCCAGAAAGTAGTTGGTGCTCAGCCTTAACTTGCTGGCACGTCAGGCATTTCCCAACAAATTCAGTCACCTCTCTTTTTAGACCAGGCCACCAGTACACCTCTCGTAAGTCTCGATATAACTTATTCCCTCCAGGATGCATAGCACAAGGTCCACCATGAGCCTCTTTCAGAATTGACTGCCTCAATTCAGAGTCCCTCGGAATACAAACTCTTTCATGAAAGCACAGAACTCCATCAGTATTTAATCCAAAATCCATATTTTCACCATCCTTAGGTTGCTGAAACTGAAGAACTAATGAATCATCTTCCAACTACTTCCCTTTGATTTGCTCAGTCCAACTAGGTCTCACTTGCAATTCTGCCAATAAACTTCCATCGTCGTACAGACTCAATCGAGCAAACATAGCTCTCAAATTAGCAACAACCCTTCGAATCAATGCGTTAGCCACCACATTATCCTTGCCTGGGTGGTACTTAATCGAATAGTCGTAATCCTTGAGCAACTCTATCCACCTTCGCTGCTTAAGGTTCAACTCCTTCTTAGTCAACAGATACTTGAGACTTTTATGGTCTGTGTATATAATACACTTTTCCCCATACAGATAGTGTCTCCAGATTTTCAACGTAAAGATCACCGCTGCCAACTCCAGATCATGCGTAGGGTAATTCGCTTCATGAGGCTTCAGCTGTCATGAAGCATAAGCAACTACCTTACCTTTTTGCATCAGTACATAGCCTAATCCTACATGTGATGCATCACTGTACACAATGAAGTCCTTCCCAGACTCTGGCTAAATTAATACTGGCGCCTCAGTCAATACCTTTTTCAACTTGTCAAAAGCTCCCTGTTGTTCCTCAGTCCAAGTAAACACCACTCCTTTTCTCAACAGCTTCATTGGCGGTGCAGCAATCAGAGAAAATCCCTCTACTAATCTTCTGTAGTAGCCTACTAAACCCAGAAAACTCAGAATTTTTGATACTGGCCTTAGTGGTTTCCATTCTAGAACTGCCTCGACTTCTCGAGGATCTACACTAATTCCACCAGCAGGAACAACGTGGCCCAGAAAAGTCACCTCAAGAAGCCAAACTGAATTTTGCATAGAGTTTCTTCTCTCTCAGCACTTGCAGCACAATACGGAGATGCTCATCATGCTTCTCCTCGGTTTCCGAATATACCAGAATATCATCGATAAAGACTACTACGAATCGGTCCAAGTAAGGTTGGAACACTCGATTCATTAGATCCATGAAAGCTGTCAGTGCATTCGTCAGTCCAAACGGCATAACCAGAAACTCGTAATGACCATACCGAGTTCTGAATGCTGTCTTGTGAATATCCTCCTCCTTTACCCTTAACTGATGGTATCCAAATCGAAGATCGATCTTGGAAAATGCCAAAGCTCCTCTAAGTTGATCGAATAGATCATCAATTCTAGGCAAAGGATACTTATTCTTTATCATCAGTTTGTTCAACTGGCGATAATCGATGCATATACGCATTGTCCCATCCTTCTTCTTTACAAATAATACCGGTGCTCCCCCTGGAGACACACTCGGTCTAATGAAGCATCGATCCAACAATTCCTGAATTTGTGCCTTCAGTTCCACTAACTCCTTTGGTGCCATCCTGTAGGGCATGATAGACACTGGAGCCTTTCCAAGCAGTAAGTCGATTCCAAACTCGACTTCTCGGTTCAGGGGTAATCCAGGAAGCTCCTCAAGAAAAACATCTTGGAACTCATTAACCGTTCTGACTGTCTCCACCGTCAATTCTTCAGTCTCAGTTTGGCTCACAAAAGCCAAGTACGCCTCGTATCCCTTGCGAATCAGTTCTCCGCCCTTAGTACCGAAACTACATAGGACAAGTAGTCCCTTCGCTCTCCAATAACCAATACCTCCTCATCCTTAGCAGTCCTTAACACCATCCTTTTAGTCACACAATCCAGAGTCGCCTTATGTTTAGTCAACCAGTCCATTCCTAAGATTAGATCAAACTCTCCGAATGGTTACTACATCAAATCTCTAACAAAGATCCTACCTTGAGTCTCTAAAATTACCTCCCTAAAGAGTTTGTCTACCCTAACCGAGTGACCTAGCGGACTTATCACATTTACCCCACTCACAGTTTCCTCAGAGTACACACCTAATGACCCAGAAATCTAACATGCGACATATGAATGGGTTGAACCCAATCTATCAGAGCACTGTAAGGCATGCTAGAGATAAAAAATGCACCAGTTATGATGTCAGGCGCATTACCCTTTTCTCGGCGACGAGTAGCATAGACCAAAGCTGGCTGGCGAGCATCAGCATTTCCAGCACCCCTGCCAGGTGTTCCACGTCCACGTCTATTTCCATTGCCACCGCTACCTTTCCCACGACCTCTCGGCGGTTGTGGTCTACCTCGCACTGGTTGACCAGCCCCTTGTTTAACAACTTGAGTCTAAATTGGCCTCCGAGGACAATCCTGGATCCTATGTTTCATGGGCCCACATCAGTAAGATGCCCCAGTATGCTTCTTGCATTCGCCAAAATGTACTCTACCACAGTCCCTACAAGCTTGTGGCCTAACTGTATTCACCGAAACTGCTCGAGCCAATTCCTCGACTCTGGCCCTCTTGACATTTCAATTTGCAGCATCAGATGATCCAACATCCCTCCTAAAGCGGTTTCAATACGGAGATGCTCATCATGCTTCTCCTTGGTTTTCGAATATACCAGAATATCATCGATAAAGACGACTACGAATCGGTCCAAGTAAGGTTGGAACACCCAATTCATTAGATCCATGAAATCTGTCAATGCATTCGTTAGTCCAAACGGCATAACCAGAAACTCGTAGTGCCCATATCGAAGTCTGAATGCTGTCTGGTGAATATCCTTCTCCTTTACCCTTAACTGATGGTATCCAGATCGAAGATCGATCTTGGAAAATATCGAAGCTCCTCTAAGTTAATCGATCAGATCATCGATTCTAGGTAGAGGATACTTGTTCATTATTGTCAGTTTGTTCAACTAGTGATAATCGATGCACAAATGCATTGTCCCATCCTTCTTCTTCACAAATAATACCGGCGCTCCCCACGGAGACACACTCGGTCTAATGAAGCCTTGATCCAATAATTCTTGAATTTGTGCCTTCAGTTCCACTAACTCCTTCAGTGCCATCTTGTAGGGCGCGATAGACACTGGAGCCGTTCCAGGCAGTAAGTCGATTCCAAACTCGACTTCTCGGTTCGAGGGTAATCCAAGAAGCTCCTCAGAAAAAACATCTTGGAACTCATTAACCATTCTGACTATTTCCACCGTCAATTCTTCAGTCTCAGTTCGGCTCACAAAAGCCAAGTACGCCTCGCATCCCTTGCGAATCAGTTTTTCCGCCCTTAGTGCTGAAACTAAATTGGACAAGTAGTCTCTTCGCGCTCCAATAACCATTACCTCATCATCCTCAACAGTCCTTAACACCATCCTCTTAGTCGTATAATCCAGAGTCACTTTATGTTTAGTCAACCAGTCCATTCCTAAGATCAGATCGAACCTTCCGAATGGTAACTCCATCAAATCTCCAACAAATATCCTACCTTGATTCTCTAAAGGCACCTCCCTAAAGAGTTTATCTACCCTAACCGAGCGACCTAGCGGACTTATGACATTTACCCCACTCACAGTTTCCTCAGAGTGCATACCCAACAACCCAGAAATCTCAGATGCGACATATGAATGGGTTGAACCCACATCTATCAGAGCAGTGTAAGGCATGCTAGAGATAAAAAACGTACTAGTTATGACGTCAGGTGCATTACCCTTTTCTCGGCGACGAGTAGCATAGACCAAAGCTGGCTGGCGAGCATCAGCATTTCTAGCACCCCTGCCAGGTGCTCTATGTCCACGTCCATTTCCATTGCCACCGCTACCTTTCCCACGACCTCTCGGCGGTTGTGGTCTACCTCGCACTGGTTGACCAGCCCCTTGTTTAACAACTTGAGTCTGAATTGGCCTCCGAGGACAATCCTGGATCCTATGTTTCATGGGCCCACATCAGTAAGATGCCCCAGTATGCTTCCTGCATTCGCCAAAATGTACTCTACCACAGTCCCTGCAAGCTTGTGGCCTAACTGTATTCACCAAAACTGCTCGAGCCAATTCCTCGACTTTGGCCCTCTTGACATTTCAATTTGCAGCATCAGATGATCCAACATCCCTCCTAAAGCGGTTTCAATCCTTATCGTGATTCTGTCGCTCAGTTCGCTTTACTTCCTTAGCTATCTTGGCCTTCTCTACCAAGGAAGCAAAATTGTGCTCCCTCTGCGGAGCTATCAACACCCTCAACTCATCCCTGAGACCATCCTTAAAACGGACACTACATTCGTACTCAATAGACACTATCCCACTGGCATACTGACTCAACCTTAGAAATTTTACCTCGTACTCAGCAACAGAATTAGTACCCTGGGTTAGATTCAGAAATTCCTTTCTGCGTGCATCCACATAGCTTGCTCCCATGTACTTCCCCTTGAAAGACATCTTGAATAGTTCCCAAGTTACCCGATCAGCTGGGGTACCCTCCTTTACCGTGTTTCACCACTGGTATGCCTCATCTCGTAGCAGAGACACTGCCCCTTTCAGCTTCTGCTCCTTCGAGCAATCCAAGTCATCCATAATTCGCTCCGTGGCTTCGAGCTAATACTCAGTCACATTTGGGGCCACACTAGATACACCCCTGAAAACCTCCGCTCTGTTAGCCTAGAGTCGCTCAGAAATAGATCCCCTATTCATAGGCCCAACATTAGCTCCAACTACCCTTTTCAGAACCCTTAACATCGCCTGGGATAAGGCATCATCCCCTGCGGTCCGATCATGCAGCCCATTTTCAGCTACCAGTGGCGGTCGTGCATCACCAGCTGGTATATGTACCAAAGATGAGGACCCAGCTTGAACACTGCCTCAGCCACATCCACGAGACACTCTCGTACTCATACCAACTTATCTGATTTAGAATTTTATGACAGTAGGTTAATATTCCAGTTATTTATTACAAATGTTTTATGTAAAGATAGAGTTTCAGAGTTGCTTTCGCGAAGACGTTGCCTAGCTACAGTCTCAGTCTTGTAGTCTCAATACTACCTTAACTACAATATCATATCAGAGGCTTAGTTCTAACTACAGTATTGTTTCAGTACAATACAGTATATAAAGCAGAAATACTTACACACCTGGTGTCGGGGATTCAATGTGCCACTTCTTCAGTTGTCGGATTTTAGAAAGCTCAAAACTTTTCAAAAGCAAACCTTTAAAACATGTATATTTTAAAGATAGCTAGTTTGAAAAAGAAAAAGTTTTTCCTAAATTTTCAAAAACCAATTTCCAAAAATACCCTTCTTTGCCCTAAAATTTAAAATTTCACGAAAACATTTTTGGTCCAGATCCATAGCTGAGTTGTTGCAACTTGGCCCTGATACCACTAAATGTAACACCCCAAACTCAGCCCAGACGTTATGGCCGAATTTGGTGTGTCACATTGCCTACATCTAACCAGTTACTAAGTTTAGGGTGAGCTTTGCAAAACTGACTTTTCAATCTTTAAAGAAAATTCCTGGTTTGTTGGTGGACGTCCTATTTAATACTGGTTATTAAGAGGTTTATTATAAATCAAAACACTGTTACTTGCTGGTTACGTCTGATTGATTTCGAAAACATTTGAATTATAGTAAGAAAATCTCACGCCTCTAAAATTCAAAATAACTAAAGTATCGTAAGCAAAAGTAATAAAACCCAATAATAAAAATACTAAGAGTGGCCTTATTACAAACCTAACACTATAATAAATAATCTAAATAAAAGAAGAAATGAAATGTAACCTAATTGAAAATCGAAAAATTTAATCTTCGTAGCCACTCTAAATCCCTCCCAGCTCCAAGTCCACTGTCTAGGGCTCACCTGCAAGGATGGAAAAGAAGGGGGTGAGTTTGGAAAACTCAGTGTGCAAAGAAGCCCATCCAAAGCCCAAATTAGCTCGGGCCCACTGGGCCTAGGGCCTAACCAGTCACAGTAATAACTGGGCTGAAGCCCTATCCAGATACAGAATATTGGGCCTTAGCCTTTTTCAGGTAACAGTACGGCCAATAGGCCCATTACAGAACAGATCAGAGATTATGCATGTATACCCAAATCCATCACATGTGGGGAGACTACTAAACCCACCCAACCGCTACACTCCACCCATACCAGCCCCATCTCCCCATTGTGAGGAAACTATCAACTCACCCAACCGCTACACGCCAAAGTGGAAGCATTGCTGCGTAAATAGATAATGTGACTGTGTCACCAGAACAGATATTATGGCAGGGCCACCAGAACACTTCCTCCATCCATATAAACCCAATCTCATGCAACAGATAATCATGATATGGCATACAGTAAATAAAATCAGTAACTCATGCATTTCAATCAGATCTAGCCCTAGGGGTATAACGGTAATTTCGCACCTAGAGGTAAAACTGTAATTTTCCACCCATAAGGGTATTTAAGTAATTCTATTGATTTTAAAGGTTTCCATACATATTACAGGCACTATTAATCCATTTATCGTCATAGTAATCAATTTAACTTAGTTTAACAGTTTTAGCTATTAGGCTCTAAAACCCCTAATAGGCCCTACGGTGTCTATTAGCTAATTAAGCCCATTTAGGTCAGGTTTCTCGATTAATTTATTAGTTTGAATAGTTTTGAGCCTACAGTCTATCAGTACACATTATTTACCCATTTTCACCCATATGAGCCCGTAAGCCCATTGGGCCTAATTTTAGCCCATCGGGGCCCAACTTACCGTTTTGCACGAAATTGCACTCTCAACTAACTTACCACTTACGATTTCAGATCTAATGATTTCTAAACATCTTGTGAGCGTTCGAACACTCACAAGCCCACGAAATACTAACTTTTGGTCACTTTTCGGTTGCTTTGGCCTTTGTCGAATTAGACTAAAGAAAGGGTTCGATTCACACCTGTTTCGCGATGACTACTAGAGAGATCCTCCATGATATCCTACAATCAGTTACCACAACTTTTAATTTACAAATCCATATAGTCAACTCAATATTTACTTACCACATTCGGCCAATGCCCCTAAGGCCCTCAAAATCTTACCTTTGCCAAAACCGATGACTAGATCTCGATCTAGCCGTTCCACTTGCCTAAGCCTTTGATTAATAACCTTTAGAACACACTATTCACCAAAAGAAATCATTGATTAATGACCCTTAGAGCCCTATGGCCCAATCGATAGCCTCCCTAAATTTTAGGGACTTCAGCTTTTTATAAATCGCAAAATAATATAGATCTGGGATAACAAGTACTTGCCACAGTTTATCCTTATGCTTCTATTCAGATCTGATGTAGATCTATCCCTTAAATGTTGGTAGAACTCGAATCTTAGAGATCTAAAGATTCGTCTATGAGCTCCTACGGATGTGGCGTTTTCAGCTTTTTGACTGGCGAAGAAGATGATGATTTGGGGTTGTGATCTTGGAGTGGTGTTGTCGATAGAGCCTAAGGGTTTAGAGGATGTAGAAATTGACTAGAAAATATTAAGAAAATAAGAGAATGTTGGCTAGAAGAAATTGGCACAAGAAGTAATATTTCAAGATTTCGGCTTTTATGGCAATCGACGATGGAGGTTTTTAGAATGGTAGAATTGAAAGAGAAGATGAATAAGGTGGTAAGAAGGTTTCAGCTAGAGAAGAAAGTAAAAAGGAAAAGAAAAGAATGGAAGAGAAGGTGTCAAAAGAGAAATCGGCACAGGGGAAAGCTTACTTGTGTTTTCAGTCACTTTGTGAGACTTGAGAAGAGAATAAAGTTTTAGGTGGCTAACCCTAATTTTCTAAGATAGAAAAGGAAATAAAACTAACCCTAATCACTACTAAAGTAATCGGCCTAACTTCCTAAAGCCGTAGCCGAAATTCATTTAAGTTAATCACATGCCTGGCACATGCCTAAAAATTAAAAGTAACAATACGCTTACCATGCAACTTGAACCCTGGACCTTTAATTCCTTCCCAAGTGTCACTTTTTTAAGAACTTGGTGGCGCCACCTTGCCACTTTGCAAAAGCTCCTTTTTTTGTCATATTCTACGAGGTTTTTCTTAAAAGCCCACTTAGCCAAGTCCCCTTTCACTTAAAATCCAAACTTGATATTTTACCAGGTTTTAACTTAGGCTTGGGCCTTCTAAAGACCCACTAACACCCTTAAACATATTCCCAACATTCAGAACACCAAATTTTTAAAATTTTAACAAGAATTCACAAAGCCCGAAAAATCTCGAAAATCATGGCATTACAACTCTACCCCTCTTAAAGAAATTTCAGGATTGCTACAGCCGATCATGATACCTGAGTGGAAATGGGATCGAGTCACGATGGACTTCGTATCTGGCCTACTGTTGACTCCAAGCAAGAAAGATTCAATCTGGGTTATTGTTGATAGATTGACAAAATCCGCTCATTTTATTCTCATTCGTACCGATTACTCACTCGATAAGTTGGCTGAGTTGTATATTTCCCAGATCGTGAGATTACACGGGGTGCCAACTTCTATTATTTTGGATAGAGATCCGAGGTTCATATCGCGATTTTGGAAGAAATTGCAAGAAGCATTGGATACTAAGTTGCATTTTAGCACCGCCTTTCATCCCCAGACCGATGGTCAATCGGAGTGAATTATCCAAATACTTGAGGACATGTTGAGATGTTGCATTCTCGAGTTTAGTGGCTCATGGGAACGGTACTTACCTTTGATTGAATTCGCTTACAATAACAGTTTTCAATCGAGTATCCAGATGGCACCTTACGAGGCTTTGTACGGCCGTAAATGCCGTACACCATTGTTTTGGGCCGAACTCAGTGAGAATAAGATTGATGGGGTTGATTTGATCAAAAGAGGCTGAACAGAAAGTGAAAATGATTCGAGATAGTTTGAAAGCATCATCGGATTGTCAGAAATCATATGCAGACTTGAAGCGTAAGGATATAGAGTATCAAATTGGGGATAAAGTGTTTCTAAAGGTCTCACAGTGGAAAAAAGTACTTTGATTTTGCCGTAAGGGCAAATTAAGCTGGAGATTTATCGGACCGTATGTGATATCAGAACGAATTGGGCCGATAGCGTATAGGTTGATTTTACCTCCCGAACTCGAAAGAATTCACGATGTTTTTCATGTTTCAATGCTCCGTCGTTATAGATCCGACCCTTCACATGTGATTAACCCATCAAAGATTGAGATTCAATCTGATTTGAGCTACGAGGAAGAACCGGTTAATATATTGACTCAAGAGGTGAAAGAACTGCGGAATAAGAAAATCCCGTTAGTTAAAGTACTGTGGTTAAATCATGGAGTCAAAGAAGCGACATGGGAGCTCGAAGAGTTGATGAGAGAACGATACCCTAACCTATTCGCTGGTAAGATTTTTCGGGGACAAAAAATTCCTATGGGAGGGAGAGTTGTGATAGCCCTAATTTGACCCTGGTCAAAAAGTGGTTTCGGGACCACGAAACTGAGTCACGAAATTAATTTAATGTTATATTCTATGTTTATTATTGGTAAGAATGCATGTGTGAAAATTTCATGTTTTAATTTTATCATTTGAATGTGGAATCATGGAAAAAGGACTTATGTGATAAAAGTTAAAATGTGCTAGGAAGTTTTGAGGTGACAAATTAATGCATAGTTTATTATAGGAGGATTTGCATGGTAAATTAACCAAATTAAATAGTAATGGCAGGCCAACCAAACCCAAAATATAATTTTGGGTAATATGTTATCTAATTATGAATTTTCATGATATTTTAAGCATAAAATAATGGCTAAGAAATTATAAAATATTATGAGTTAGTGGAGGAGGGAAAACCAAAGTTGTTCATTTTTGTTTTTCACCTCCATTGTCGAAATAAGAAGAAGTTTAACCCCAAAGCATTCGGCCATAAGTTTTCCTTAGACTAAAGATATGTAATGTGTTTTTTTTTTAATTGTTTATGAAATTTAATTGTTAATGGTGTGATGTAATGAGCCCATGAGTTAAATTCATGAAATATTGGATGTAGTTGCATATGACAATTTGTTAAATTTTGGGAAAATAATCTAAATGATAGTAATTCATGTTAATTGTTAGTTTGAGTGTTAGAGAGATGAGATTATGTGATTTTTTTGAGGATATTGAGTTGTGAATGCATGAAACTCATGGTATTATATCAAAATTTATATTCGGCCATAGTAGTGGTGTTGAAATTTTTGATTGTTTGAGACTTTAGCTTTGAATTAGTGGTTATATGAGTCTTAAAGTGTTAAAATATGGGAAAGCACAAGAACATAAAGGGTAGATAGTATTCGACCATGAAAAGAAGTAAGGAATGAAGTTAGATTAGATAAATGAGCATATACGTGCATTAGTTGTTAAAAGAAAAAAAAAATGAGAGGAGAAGTATGTTTGTCTATGTATGGAAAAATTTGCCTTGTGGAATTTGGTTTTATGCATTGATATTGTAGTGGTAAAGCATGCGGTACCTTTGATGAAACTGCATGTAAATCCGATTATTTTCATACCATGTATGAAGTGCCATTTCGATGTGTGTACTAGTGCACTTGAGTGTATAAGAGCTTATGAATTATTGTTTAATTATTAGTGTTGTGGTTTGATTAAAATGATATGAAAGTACCGCATCTATGAGTGTTTCTTTGAGAGATTAATAGTATTGGAGCTATGATGATTTGATAAAAAAATGATTGAATTATTTTATTTGCTTAAATTAAAGCTCAAGACCAAAGGGAGTGAAGTTCGGCCAAGGGGAAAGCGAAAGCGGTTGAGTAGCTGATCGGAGTTGTTCATCCCACAAAAAGGTAAGTCCTTAAGTAATTTAAGCTATAGATAATCTTGTATATAAATGACACCAAAATAATTTGAATAAGAAACCTTTGTATGTGTGAGCCATGATAATTGAATGTGAGGATACTAACCTATTTATGATATTTTGATACATATATAATGAGAGAATACAGCACTATGTATGCGAGACTACGTTGCACTATGTGTGCGAGATTACGTGGCACTATGTGTGCGAAAACACGTGGCACTATGTGTGTGAATAAGTAAGGGCACTATGTGTGCAGACTTTCTAATCGAGCACTATGTGTGTGATATCGATTGTGGAGCACTACATGTGCAAATGGAAATTTATTATAATTTTAGAAAGGAAGTAATGAAATGTACATGGACCATAGGCATGGAAGTATAGCCTTTCATGTGTACTATTATACTAAAAGGCTTGGGGAAAAAGAAAAGAAGAAGGTGGTATTCGGCTAAATGAGAGTATAGTTGAACAAAGGTATGACGTAGTGAAAAATGAAGTCAAATGTAGTGGAATTAGATTGATAGATAGAGTAGCATGGTTGTGATTTAATTAGATAAATTAGACATTGCATGTCATTCACATATACGCATATTTTTTTTATGACATTGGCCATGGCATTTTCAATTTGTGAATTAATGGCATAGGAGTGCTTAGTGGTTTCGGGTAAGTTTGTATTTAACTTACAAAAGAGTATGAGACATAAGATTTCCTTGTAATATCATGAATGAATTCGGCTAGTAATGGATTAAAATTTTGGTTTACTAAGCCAATTGAGTTATTTCATTTATGAATTGCTTAGGACTTACTGAGATGGTAACTCACTTTGTCTGTTTTGTTGGTTTTGATTAGATCATTTTATCGTGGCAAGCTCAGAACCGTTACGAAGTCATCGCATCTATTGACAACATTTTGGTACCCTTGTAAAAATCTTTTAGCTAACACTATGGCATGTATAGAATATATTTTGGGACGTTTGCTATGTTATGACATTGTAAATATTTTTAGAGCCATGCGAATATGGCTAAAGATCTATGTTTGGATTTGGTAATGGCTTAGTTATAAGTTTTAAAGTATTGATGAACTTGAAATTTGGAGTGCATATTTATGTAATGTTATGACTAAATTAAATGTTATGTGTTTGCGAATGATTATGTCTATGTATTCGGTCATAATGAGGGAATTACCATATGAATAGTAAGACTTTATTTTGGTTGATGTTAGCCTTTAAGCTCTAAGCTTTTCACCTTTACTTATGGTATGCGCATAATTGGTATGCAACTCATGAAAAATTTTGCCTATTGGTTTTGAATTACTTTATTTACATTAGAGTTGGGATTAATGAATTTAGAGGTAAAATTTCTGGTTTTTATGTATGAGAAACGTTCTAATGTTGAGTTGAGCTAATTAAGTCTCGAGACCCTACTCTAGCAATGGTTAGGGGTATTAGGGTGTTACAGAACCTTAGGAATAAAATACAATACAAGTAACATGTCACTAGGACCTTAAGTGTGATTATGTGATGTCCGGGTGCTGGTCTTATACGACTACCAGTGGCTTTGTAGTCCTACATATGTTGCAGATACCTGTCAGCTTGTTTGAGCAGCACTGAGTAGTTACATCCTGACCGTCAGCTTGTGTGAGCAGACCCGTGACTAGCTCGAGAACAAGCATATATGTGAAATGTGAAAGGTGGTAACTTTGGCTACATATATGTGGCACTATTGTGCAAGTTTTTCGAGTATCCATTAGTATTCTGATGTGTTCAATGAAATAACAAAAAGATATGAAAATATGTGTGTGTTTGTATGATGATGTGATATAGGTGTGCACGAGAAATTCAGAAGTATGAATGTTATAAGTGATGATATCGTGGTAAGTTGTGCTTGAGTGAACTTAACATATATGAGTTCAAGGGTAAATGTATTAACTCTCTTTATGTGAATTTACATGGTTAAGATGCTATTCATTTGCATATAAACTTACTAAGCTATATACCTTACCCCTCCTTTCTTTTCCTTTGTTTTGTAGTGTCACCAAGCTAGCTCGGGATTGGGACTTATCAGAGGCTCGCATCACAATATCAGAATTGTTATTTTGGGTATTTGATATTTGTGATCTTTTTTAAAAGTATGGCATGTATAGGGACTTGGTCATTTTATTATGTGTCATATTTGGTTTGGCCAAAAATGTTGGTCTAAGTTAGTTGAAAATCCATTTTGTATATGGCCGTTTAAAATTGGCAAAGGTGGGTTATTGGTATAATCAATTAAAGATGTCTCTCATGAGTGAGTTGATAATTTTGTAGTCTACGCATGGTGATTGTGGTCTGTGAATGATGAGTGGATACCTTCATTATCAAAGTTGGTTGCTCAATTGTGTTATGATAAGTGTTGTTGAATGGGCATATGTGCTATTGTATTTCAGGGTGGCAAATGGCTTGGAAAATAGCCTATATTTTGCCCACACAGGTAGGTACATGGGCGTATGTCTAGGCCGTGTATGACACATAGTTAGCCCCCTAGGCGTGTTGATAGGGCGTGTGTCCCCTGCACCCTAATTTAGCAAAACAGAATGCCTAGTAGTAAACACATGGGTAGAGACACGGCCGTGTGTCTCAGTCGTGTAAAGGACACAGCCTCAGGACATGGGCGTGTGCCTAGACCGTGTGAAGTCTGCCCCTTAAATACGAAATATTAAATTTGCCACACGGCCTAGCACACAGGCGTGTGACTTGGCTGTGTGACTCTTAATTGTTGACGATGTCATAAACAGGGATTTACATGGGTTGAGGACACGGGCGTGTCCCAAGCCACACGGGCATGTGTGACCACACGGCGTACCCACATGGGCATATGACTCTCCAAACATGAAAGTTTTCTAAGTTTTTATGAAACTTTCTCAAGTTCTTTGTTTAGTCCCGAAACATTTTCAAAGCATGATTTTGGCCTCGTATGCTCATAATAGGGACGCTACGTGTATGTATGAAAAGTTTTAATTTCGACACAAATTTTATGACTCGATGTGATATGTTCACGTGTGTTTAAGTCTAGTAATGCCTCGAGCCCTGTCTTAGTGACAGATACGAGTAATGTGTGTTACATTTAGCCAACAAGCCACCATCACTAACTAAACTCAAGCGTGCAAACATATCTCTGAACTCTGACATTGACTTTCTACTGAAAGCATCAGTAACAACATTCGCTTTGCCAGTATGATACTCTATCACACAATTACAATCCTTTAAAAACTCAATCCAATGCCTTGAACTTAAATTAAACTTCTTTTGGGTGAGGAAGTACTTAAGGCTCTTATGATCCATAAAAATAACACACTTCTATCTATATAAGTAATGGCGTAAAATCTTCAATGCAAAAACCACAGTAGCTAACTCCAAATCATGAGTAGGATAATTGCACTCATTCGTCTTCAACTGTCTCGAAGCACGAGCCACAACTTTACCCTCATGCATCAATACACAACCAAGACTTGAATAAGAAGCATCACTATAAACCATAAAATCTTCTCTAGGCTCTTCTTGACTCAACACTGATGAGTTATTCAAAATTGCCTCAAGCTATTAAATAAGAGAAAGCCTTTCAACGAATCTACAATAATAGCCAGTCAAACCCAAGAAACTCCTAACTTCAGTAACACTCCTAGGTAGCTCCCAAGGATGCACTCGAATCATTTCTATCAGAACAACATGACCTAAGAATGCAACTTCATTAAGCTAAAATTCAACTAAGAATGCAACTTCATTAAGCTAAAATTCATACTTACTTAACTTTGCATATAACTACTTATCCCAAAGAATCTGCAAAACAACCCTTAAGTGCTCGTTGTGTGTAACACCCAAACCCGACCTAGAAGTTAGGCCCGAGTCCGGCGTGTCCAATTGAAGTGTTTTTCGAAAACTCAGTTTTCATTGAAAACCCTTCTTGTTTAAAAATTTGTGTAAAACCTCAATTTGCATTTGATCAATTCCCGACGTGTTTTATTAAAAAGATTATTCCCTATTTAAGACGTTATTACTTATAAAATCTTAATCATTGCAGAAACTTAATTTAAAATAGTTGTTGTTTTGAAAAAAGAAAAAGAAAACTCGTTTCTACCTCTAGCAATTATAAACAAATAAAATCCCAAATTTGTAATTTCTTAACACCATGGGTCTAATTATGTACCTTGTCCCGTCAACAAGTCCCCGTTGGCTAAAGTGAATAGATACTACGCACTAGGTGGGATTCTAGTAAAGAGGAGGTGAGTCATTAAGACTGCTTAAGTACCAAGCTATCCCTAGATCCAATCCTAGACATGCATATACCCGTTGCCACACTTCAACCTTATGACTTGTCAACAGTTACACTTAATTAGTTAATTAAGTTTTATGTCTGTTTAAGCAATTACTAGGTACTAGGCCCACTAGTCCTTTACAAACCCTAATGAGTCTACATACATTCATACAGCCTATTAGGCCCAATCACATTTATACGACCTATTAGGCCCAATCACATTTATACGGCCCCTAAAGTCCAAATCTATTCCAAGCTATACAACCAACTTAATCAGCTCTTCGCTTATTACCAATTTACCAATTTTTGCTTATCTGGGCCCATGAGCCCGTCGGCCCATTTGGCCCATTCTAGGCCAGTTGACCAAAACATGACCCAAGTCCATGAGATCACTCATGGGGTCTCTGGTATCATATTGATTACCCTCTTACGAGTGTCCGCGCACTTGCAAGACTACCGTAGGCAAACTTTTGGCTTTTCGGCATTTTGACATTTCGGGATTTGCCGATCTATTGTGTGTCTAAAGTGTGTGTACACACCTGCTAACAAAACAAGCTGCGAAGCCCTTAGCCACGAACCTACAATCGATGTCATTCAAAAGTTAATCATACATTTATCAAATACTATTACCAAAAGCCAAAATCATACCACTTCTCCTTACCTTGCGCGACAAGTCCTAATAGTCTTCCCTTGATCCCTAACCGTGATTATTTCCCTATATCTACATTAACCTTAACCATTAAAGATTGAATAACAGGTGACTCGCATCCAACACGAGTCACCCTTCATAACTTATGACCGTTCAACCAACCTTTAAACTAAAGTAAAGTTTACTTACCCAAAACCCGAAACACAAGGAATGAGTCAGTAGAGATCTAAAGAATAGAGATTCGATCCCACAATTAAGAAGAAAGAGAGGAGATGTCAGTTTTGGTGTTTAGAAACAAAATCAAAGTTGGTGATGACACAACAGGGGATTCAGCCACACAGAAGAGAAGAGCATTGTCATAAAATAAGAAAAGAAATCGGCTAATTGGTTTAGCATCCAATCAAATAAGGTTAAGGATCAAGGAAAAGAATGATGAAGCAACAAGGAAATTGAGAGGAGAAGGTTTCGGCAAAGGCACTAAAGAAAGAGAGAATTCGGTAATACCCCTTAAGAACCAACAATGAAAATTCGTAATACCCCCTAAAAGACCCAAAAACAACACTCATTCACTTCCCTAAGCCGAATTTACTCACTCTTCACCTCCCAAATCGGCACCAACTCTTCACACACCCCATCTCCTAATTTTCCTCCAAGATATTCTCCCCTTATCACTCTATTAATCTCTTCCTTGAATTTCTCTCCCTATCACTTCCTTCAGAGTTCCACTCCAATGCCACTACTAGCCATCCAAAATGTAAAAATAAATCCCCAACATTACCATGCCTGCACTCAAACCCAAGATCCCTGTAACACCCCTTACCCGAAACTGTCACCGGAGTCGAGTACGGAGTGTTACCGGACTTTGACCAACGCTTTCAGAATTTACTTCCTAGAGGACACTTAGTCACATACAATTCAATCCAATATTACCCCATCAAGGGTTTTCGAATATAAAATTATTATTACAGGCAATTCGGATTCGAATCCAATCAAATTGAACACTAGAAAATTTTTTAGAATTTTAAATCAGAGTCACACGCCCGTGTGACAATTTGGCACGTCTGTGTGAGTAGACTGTGTGGTCTTCACACACCCATGCTTGGTACCTTTGGAGTAATCTGCCAATTAAACCACGGCCATCCCACACGAACGTTTGGGGGCCGTGTCCACCACACGGCTGAGACATACGGCCGTGTCTCTTACCCGTATGGTACACTAAATAACAATTTCAAGTGCAGGGGAGGCACGGTCCAAAAACATGCCCATGCCATCCATCCGTGGCACATTCTGTCAAAAGCCCCAAGGCCAAGGCACATGCCTGTGTGCTTTGCCATGTAGACCGTGTTAGGCTATTTACCAAGCCTTTGCCTCCCTGAAACACAAGTAATCATTCGCAACCAATGCAAAGAACAATATACCATAACATTTTAATATAAAAAATTACCAATAACTAATCTTTATACATGCCACCATATAAATATACAAGTAAATGAGGATTAACATTTTCCCCCAAGTTGACAAGTTGATAGTGTGACGCGGCCTTCGACGATTTCCAACCCCGAGCTAAATCCTGAAAACAATAAGAGAAATGGAAAGATGGGGTAAGCTTCATAGCTTAGTAAGTTGGCATATCAGATGTAATTCAATTAATGAGGTTTGCCCATTCCTCAATAAGTATTTTAAGAAGGTAAATAATTATTCACTTAGTTACACTTTTTACTCAAGTTCAACTTGAGCTATTTGTTTGAGTCACAGTCGCTAATTTAATTATTCCGTAAGCTACAGAAATTGAAATTTAGTTCCGTAAATTTTCCATGAAACTAGACTCATATTTCTTCTTGCCATAAAATTTTCAGAATTTTTAAATCAGCCAATTAGTACATTTTATTCAATAAAGTTTCCCCTGTTTCACTGATCAACTACACTGACCTTTGTTCATTACGAATTAAATATCTCACTGTACAGAATTCTAATAACATTTTTGTTTATTTCTATTGAAAGTAGACTCATCAAGGAATTTAAGCATATAAATTACACATCATAAAAATTTTTACACAATTTTTGGTGATTTTCCAAATACGGAATAGAGGATCACGAAGTTATCCAGAACCAGTCTCACTAACGTATGAATATCTCACAATTTACAGTTCTTTTGCTTACTTAGTTTCTTTTATAAGAAAATAGACTCAACGAGCTTTTGATTCATATCTCATTCACTTTCTAATTCAATTTTCACCATTTTTGGTGATTTTTCAAACGTACACAACTGCAACTGTCCAATACTGTCTTAATGCAATTTTCACTTTTTCATGCTTTCTTAATAAAGCTTTAATGGTAGCACTTAGCCCTTATCATTCTTACCATAATTCGATCAATTATCAAATTTATTGCTCATCATTTACACTTACATACCTATAGTTTTCATTATATTTCATATTCACACTTATCATATAAATGCATCAATCATAATATTCACTTACAGATTCTTAACAATTCATTTGCTTATACATTCACACACATAACCTTTATCACAAGTGCTCATTCTTTCAATAGTGCCTGCATACATACTTCATTTCATAATCACTTGCATGTTCACTTTACTTTAATATAGTTAATCTAATCCCGTTGAGCAAATTTTGGAATATAACCAGATAAGCAGAGGTTAGCACATAAGTGCCATACGGAAGTGGCAGAGCCATATCAAATAGGTAGTCGAAGCTACTAACACATAGGTAGCCGAAGCTACTAACACATAGGTAGCCAAAGCTACAAAACAGAAGGGTAGCCGGAGCTACTATCGGAAATAGAACAGAAGTTACCACGGGCCTGCTCACACAAGCTGACAGGTGTCCGCAACACATGCTAGACCACCCAGCACCCAGGAACTATATCAGACAGAATCATCAAACCCTCTAGTGACATGTCACTTATATCTATGTTAATTCCTATTCGCTCAACCGGGATTCACATTCTATACATCATTTCCAAAATTACAGAGGCATATTCAGTTCACAATGATTTCAATACATTTTCCATAACACTTTGTACCATAGGTATATTTTTAAATCAATTCACCAACTTGGCACATTAAACATTCATTCCACATAATTCAATTAATACACAATTTTAGATTTCAAGCACAAGCTACAATACTATTGCACTGTTATCATCATACCAACTTACCTCAATTGCTGAAACAGCTAATTTTCTCGCTTTAGCCCACCATTTTGTTCTTTCCCGATCCTAGTCCAAAATTCACATTTTCATCATCTAACATATCAAATAACATTCATTTAACACATTTTATGAACACACTAATCGGTTCAATTCACATATCATGTTTTGGCAAATTTTACAATTTTGCCCTTATACTTTACCATAATTACCAAATTGCCCCTAGGCTCGTAAAAATGATTTTTATTCAATTTATTACTCCTCAGGCCTAAATGACCATTTTGTGACTATAGCAACTCATAATTTCAACAATCTCATACATTTACAACTTTTTTTTACGATTTTTGCAAAATACCCCATTTTAGGTGTCTTCATGCAATTTCTTTCATAAAGGTTGTCTATAACACGACCAAGACTCATATTCTTCCATAAAAACTCAGCAAACAATACATATGCTTTCATGGCAAAACCCTAGACTCTTAATCATTTTGCAAAATAATTCCCTCTTTTGAAAGCTCATGCTTTAGGGGTTCCAAAAATACAAAAATTATCAAGAAAAAGCATTAAAATCACTTACTATCAAGGGAGTTTCTTTGCTGAAATTTTCCAGCTTCAAAACCATTTCTTTGCTGCCATTTTCGGTGAAAGAGAAAGAAGGAAATGAAAGAAAATGACACCCTTTTCTTTATTTATTTATTACCCAATTTAGTCACCTACCCATCACTTTTGACTTTTCAACCCAATTTTTTTTTCATTAGGCATAGCCGGCCAACTATCTTGGGAAGGGTTAATTGCCTTTTTAAGCCTCCCAAATTTGGTGCTCTAGCTATTTAATGCCTTTTGCTAATAAACCACAACTTTTACCTTCTACGCGATTTAGCCCTTTTTCGAAATTAAGCTAGAAATTGCTAAAATAAAACTACCAAAACTTTCATGCACCTTTATAAACATGCTATATCACATAAAATAATATCAAAATAATTTTCTTAGGCCTCGGGATAATGGTTTTGGAACCACTATTCTGACTAGGCCTAAAATCGGGCTGTTACAATCCCCTTGCCAGCTAATGACACCACCTCCCTACTCCCTAAGTGACGCCACTTAGCCACTACACCACAACCTCACTTGTGTCCTATTTCGTCTCCATTTATTTAAAGGTCATAACTGCTGCGGCCCCTGCCGCGGCCTCTTGCACCTCATCTAGCGCTCATTGTCGATTTGCGCATTATTTGGGTTGGCATCGGAGACACGGTGTGCCACACTTCAAAATCCTTTAAAACTTTTTCATCCACTCGAAAACAATTTTAAAACCCAAAATCCAAGGCCCAATTCACTACTTTACAATTGAGCTCTGATACCACTAAATGTAACACCCCAAACCTGGCCTAAAAGTTAGGCCCTAATCGTGCATGTCACATTGAAGTGTTTTTTGAAAACTAAGTTTTCATTGAAAACCCTTCTTGCTTAAAAATTTTTGTAAACCTTAGTTTGCATTTGATCTATTCCCAACTTGTTTTATTAAAAAGATTATTCCCTATTTCAGACGTTATTACTTATAAAATCTTAATCGTTGCGGAAGCTTAATTTAAAACAGTTGTTTTGAAAAAAAGAGAACCCATTTCTACCTCTAGCAATTATAAAACCATAAATAAAATCCCAAATTTGTAATCCAAAAATTTAAAGGCCTTCTTACAACCCAAATAAAGATAATTTAATATAAGGTAAAGAAATAAAACTACTGATAATTAAAACATGTTGCAGTGTAGCCACCTCTAAGTCCCCTCCATCGTCGAGCCGCCTACTGAGGGTCACCTGAAAAATTAAAAAGAGGGGGTGAGTTTGCTAAAACTCAGCGTGTTCATCCCTCGACAGACGCATAACATGCAATAAACAATTTGGGCCTAAGCCCTATTCAATATCGGTGGCCTTTGGGCCTTAGCCCATAGTAGCCTCGGTTGGGCCTGAGCCCATATCTCAACATACACTAGCCTTAGGCCTTAGCCCAATTCACAACAATATCAATATGATTATGCAATGTGCAGTTTCCCATAACCAACCCTGTACACCCCCTTTCAACCCTACACTCTTGTGGGGAGATACTCAACCCACCCATCCTTATACACCCGGTGTGGCAACGGTTGCGACACCACTTATCGTTGCAGCGTGCTGCTCATATTCGGTGTAGCACCAATTGCGGCATTACTTATCGATGCAGCATAGCTGCTCGGTGGCTAAAAAGCCTACGGTGGCTATAAAGCCTTCGGTGGCTAAAAGCCTGCTATGGATCCATAATCATCAAGCGACTGTGTGACCCTTATATACACTTCCTCCAATCATAATGCCGGCCCATATGCAATATAATAACACATGAATGCAACAGATGACATATAGCATGCATAAATCATACTCATGGTACATAGTGGTATTTTGGTAATTTATCAACTAAAGGTTTTTCTGTAATTTTATAGGTCACGGGTTTCTCATTGATTCTGCACTATAGGGGTATTTTAGTAATTCAACCCTACAGGGGTATTTCAGTAATTTCTTAACACCATGGGTCTAATACGTACCTTGTCCCGTCAACAAGTCCCCGTTGGCTAAAGTTAACAGGTACTATGCGCCAGATATGATTCCAAAGAAGAGGAGGTGAGTCATTAAGACCATTTAAGTACCAAGCTCTCCCTAGATCCAATCGTAGACGTGCATATACCCGTTGCCACACTTCAACCTTATGACTTGTCCACAGTTACACTTAATTAGTTAATTAAGTTTTATGTCTGTTTAAGCAATTACTAGGTACTAGGCCCACTAGTCCATTACAAACCCTAACGAGTCCACATACATTCATATAGCCTATCAGGCCCAATGACATTTATACGGCCTATCAGGCCGAATCACATTTATATAGCCCCTTAAGCCCAAATCTATTCCGAGCCATACAACCAACTTAATCAGCTCATCGCATTTATCAATTTACCAGTTTTTGCTTATCTAGGCCCACGAGCCCGTCGGCCCATTTGGCCCGTTCTGGCCCAGTTGGCCAAAACGTGACTCAAGTCCATGAGATCGCTTATAGGGTCTCTGGTCTCATATCGATTACTCTCTTATGAGTCTTCGCACACTCGCTAGACCACCGTAGCCAAACTTTTGGCATTTCGACATTTTGGCATGTCGAGAATTGCCGATCTATTGTGTGTTTGAAGTGTGTGTACACACCTACTAATAAAACGCACTATGAACTCCTTAGCCACGAACATACAATCGATTATTTCCCTAGATCTGCGTTAACCTTAACCATTAAATACTGAATAACAGGTGACTCGCATCCAACACGAGTCACCCTTCCATCACTCATGACCATTTGGCCAACCTTTAAACTAAAGTAAAGTTTACTTATCCAAAACCCAAAACACAAAGAATGATTTGGTAGAGATCTGGAGGATAGGGTTTCGATCCCACAACAATGAAGAAAGAGAGGAGATGTTAGTTTTGGTGTTTAAAAACAAAAACAAAGTTAGAGATGACACAACAGGGGATTCGGCCACAAAGAAGAGAAGTGCATTCGGCACAAAATAAGAAAAGAAATCGGCTAATTGGTTTAGCACCCAATCGACTAAGGTTAAGGAACTAGGAAAAGAATGATGACGCAACAAGGAAATTGAGAGGAGAAGGTTTCGGCAAAGGTAATAAAGAAAGAGAGAATTCGGCAATACCCCTTAAGAACCAACAATGAAAATTCGTAATACCCCTTAAAAGACCCAAAAACGACACTCGTTTACTTCCCTAAGCCAAATTTACAGACTCATCACTTCCCAAATCGGCACCAACTCTTTACACACCCCATCTCCTAATTTTCCTCCAAGATATTCTCCCCTTATCACTCTATTAATCTCTTCCTCGAATTTCTCTCCTGATCACTTCCTTAAGAGTTCCACACCAACGCCACTACTAGCCATCCAAAATGTAAAAATAAATCCCCAACATTACCATGCCCGCACTCGAACCCAAGATCCCCTTGCCAGCTAATGATGCCACCTCCTTACTCCCTAAGTGACGCCACCTAGCCACTACACCACAACCTCACTTGTGTCCTATTTCTTCTCCATTTCTTTAAAGGTCATAACTCCTGGGGTCAGGGTTCCCTAAAGGCTGAAAAACAAAAATTTTCCTAACCCAAAATTTGAACTCAGGACTTCACAGAGACCTCTAAAACTTCAAAATCACTAGCCCAACCATTTTAACATGCAATTTGTGCCGTTATCATACTCTCGAAAATTTTAAGCACACCCAGCCCGAGGCCCAACTCTTCTAGGCCCAAAATCAGGGCGTTACATCATGATCCTCCTCAGAACTAGAATACACCGAAATATCATCTATGAAGACCACCACAAACTAATCCAAGTATGAATGGAATACTTGGTTCATCAAATCCATGAACGCAGTAAGGGTATTAGTTAAACCAAACAACATCACCAAAAACTCATAATGCACGTACCAAGTCTTAAAAGTAGTTTTCAACACATCAGACTCCTTCACCATCAACTGATAATAGCTATCTAAGATCAATCTTCGAAAACACCATTGCGCCTCAAAACTAATCAAACAAGTCATGAATTCGAGGCAACGTATACTTATTCTAAATGGTCAACTTATTCAACTACCTAAAGTTAATACACATTCGCATCGTACCGTCCTTCTTCTTCACAAACAAAACTGATTCACCCCATGAAGATACATTTGGTCAAATAAACCCTTTGTCAAGCAACTCTTGCATCTTATTGAGCTCTTTTGGTGCCATGCGATAAGGTACAATAGACACCGTGTAATACCAAGATAGAGCTTAATACCAAACGGTGCAAATATCTTGAACTCTCAACTCCTTACTAACCAAATTCAACACATAAACTAAATAAGCTTAGTAACATTTTCCCATCAACTTCTCAACTTTTATAGCCGAGACCACATTAGATAGAAAACCCAATCTTTCATCAATAACAATAATTTCCAACCCATCACTACTCCTTAAAGTAATTTGCTTAGTCTTAAAATCTACCTTCGCCTTATGTTATGTTAACCATTCCATACCAAGAATAACATCGAAACCATAGAATGAAAATTCTAGAAGATCAACCGATAATAAATGCCATTGAATCGTAAGGGGGCATCTATTATAAACTTTGTTCACTACTACACTATCATCGAAAGAAATAATGATAATCATACCCAAACAAATAGTCTCAACATGAATCCCTAACTTACAAGCCAATTCACTCAAGATATACAAATGCGTATAATTAGAATTAACAAGTGAAAATGACAAAATATACTACAAAGTAAAAGTACCTGTGATCTAAAAGTACCTGTGATCTAGACTCATGAGTTTCAAAGCTCCCAACACAAAAAAATCACCTAGGTCCAAGCGTTATTGAACCTAAAGCTCTGGTACCACCAAATGCAACACCCTATACTCAGCTCAGTCCCGAGCCTGAATATCAAGAAGCCACACCACAGTCTCATGTCATATAGAACAAATAAAAGGATCATTCTAGAAAAATGTCATTCATATTAATAGTCGTATGGGTTAAAGACAATTACACTCTTTAATTATCATCATTACAAGCTATAAATACATAAAATGGTAATAATAAGTAAACATGCATAGGGTCTGTTTAGCAAACATTCCCAATCAAGCTCATAGGTATCGATACTAGAATATAGGTATTAATATTTTTCTGAAGTGGTATTGATATTGCTTGAAAAATCAGTACCAAATCAACATTCTATGTCTCAACTAAAATCCAAAGTCTCAAAAATTATCAGTACCTTTAGAAAATATCGATAATTTTACCTCGAATATCGATAATCGTGATAAGGTATCGATACCAAACTGCGTTACTGACTTCCTGCACTTTCAAAAACATAGAGGTACTGATATTATGATAAAGCATAAATACAACGTATTTTTATCCTATGCTTGACATATTTTGGATGATATTCCATGTGATTTAATGAATTCGATGCTCCTAATCCTTTAATTTCATGTTTTATACTTAGGTGAGCATAAGAAAGTGATAAGAGTAAGAAACAGGCAAAAAAAATTAGCTTTCAACACGACCCAAACATTTCCACATGGGTACACCACACGCCCGTGTGTGGCACACGAACTGGCCATATACCCGTGTGTCACGATCGTGTCACTTACAAGAAACTCAGTATCTCACACAACTCAAGCCTTCGCACACGGGCAGACCACACGTCCGTGTCCCTGTTGAGCCCTGTTTCAATTCTATTCAGGAAAGTCTAATTTTTGGGTATTTTGGGCATTCCAAAGCCTATTTAAACACCCTAGGAGAAGGATTAAAGACACACATAAAAGAAAGTAGAGAATTACTCAAGGAAGCCGTTGAAGTCATCTTAGAAGCAGGAATCTCCATCAAGACTGAAGATCTCCCCTCAAATTCCTTCGAAGTTTTTGAGCTTTCTTATGTTTTGTTGTTTTCCAATTTCTAAGATGTTTTCTTTCACAATCATGAACTAAACCCCTTAAATACCTGAGGGGGATGAAACCTAAGACAAATCTTATTACAATTTGAATTATATGATAAATACTTGATTTGTTCTTAATTATGTGTTCTTAATTCTTTTTTTAGTATTCCAGGATATTGATTCAAGTATTAATTCAATGGAGCAAAAGTCCCTGTCCTGGAGTATGTCTAGCATAATTAAGCAGAGTTGATTACAACCCTCGAGATAGGACAACATAAATATGCCAGATTAGAGTTAAATCTAATAGGGGGATCCATTGACCTAATTAATGCAACAATAGGGGTTTTAATTAGAAAGAATTTTCAATTAATCAACCTAGATTCAGTTGTTTTTAGTCTCAGAGATAATTACATAAATTAGGTATTCCTGCAGATCAAGTCATGTGAATAAATCGTTTAATTCAGAGTCAAGTAATAAGTGAAGTCTAGGTGGACTTTTCCTTGGGTATTATTTTAATCAATCAAATTTCTAAAAGTATTTTCTCAATTTGCTCTTTTGCATTCTTAGTTAGTTAATTAGTTTAGTTAATTTTAGTTGATACAAATCCCTTTAATTATTAGGCTAGATAATAAAAAGAGAGTTAATACTAGTACTTTTAGTCCTTGTGGGTTCAACATTCTGGTATTGCCATAAGCTATATTACTGTTCGATAAGTGCGATTGCCTTTATCGTGATAATAGTTTAGTTTTGTGGTACGATCATTACCATATCAAGTTTCTGGCACCGTTGCCGGGGACTGAGATATTAGGAACACTTAATTTTTCTTACTTTAGCCATTTTTCCCTTGGTTGAAATTTACTTTTTGTTTTTAATTTAATTTTTATTTTCTAATCTCTCTGTTATTTGCCTCTGGCAGGTGTCTCTAGTTTATGACTAGAAGGAACCCGTCAGCATATTTGCTTTTCGACAGTGAGATCAAAGCTTCAGCTCACAGAAATCGTAGAGAAATAAGGCAGAGCCTACAGTACATAGAGGAAGATCAAGAGGACAATCCTGATGCTACCGAAGAGCTGGCGGAAAACCAGAATAATCCACTACCTCTTGCAGTAGTCACGGTCCCTGTGAATCAGAATCTTGCTCCTCGTACTATGTATGATTATGCTAAGCCTAATTTAGTTGGTACTGAATCAAGTATTGTTAGACTTGCTGTTGCTGCAAATAATTTTGAACTGAAACCTAACACTATACAGATGATACAACAGTTTGTTCAGTTTGATGGTTTGCAGGACGAGGACCCTAATACACATTTACCAAACTTCTTAGAATTCTGCGATATTTTTAAAATTAATGGCATCTCTGATTATGCCATTCATCTTCGGTTATTTCCCTTTTCGTTGAGAAATAAAGCTAAACAGTGGTTAAACTCTCTACCACAAGGGTCGATCACTACTTGGGATCAAATGCCCTAGAAATTTCTTTTAAAATATTTTTTACCGGCTAAAATGGAAAAGTTGAGGAATGAAATCTTTTCTTTTGTGTAGATGGATCTAGAAACACTTTACGATGCATGGGAGAGATACAAGGACTTATTGAGAAGGTGCCCTCACCATGGGTTACCTCTATGGTTATAGGTTCAGACTTTTTGCAGTGGTATAAACCCCTCAACAAAGCAACTAATCGATGTAGCCACCAGTGGAACCCTAAATAACAAAACACCATAAGAGGCTTATGAATTTATAAAAGAAATGTCACTAAATAACTATCAGTGGCAAGTTATGAGAACAAAGCCGACAAAAGCCACCGGTGTTTTTAATGTTGACGCGGACACCATGCTATCTAACTAGGTAGAGCTTTTGAATAATAAGATTGATGATTTGTATGGTTCTACGTAGGTACATCCAGTGATGTGGTGTGATTCAAATGGAGGAGGGATGCATAACATAGACTATTCATCCTACAATCCTAGCATAAAGGAGGAACAAGTTCACTATATGGTTAATAATTCTAGACCTCAGAATAATCCATATAGTAACACTTACAATGCAGGTTGGAGGAACCATCCCAATTTCTCGTGGGGTGGTCAAGGAAACCAAAGGCAACAACATTCTCCAGGCTTTCAACAGCCATACCAACAAGAGAAAAAGCCGAACTTTGAGGAGATGCTCACAAAATTTATCTCAGTGTCAGAAACCCATTTTTAGAATATCAAGGCAGCACTTAAAAATTAGCAAGCGTCGATTCAAGGGCTCGAAACTCTAGGTCAACTTGCTAAGTTGATCTCCGAAAGACCACAAGGCGGCTTGCCATGTAACATAAAAACTAACCTAAGGGAGGAACTCCATGCCATCATTGTGCACGATGAAGAAGGGTTAGCTGAACATAAATCTGAAATGAGGCAAGATGCTGTGGGAAGTAATGGTAACGTTAAGGTGAGTCATGGTACACAAAATACGGTAAGCAAAGAGTATAAACCTCGTGTGCCATATCCCAATGCGGCCAAGAAAGACCAAACAGATGTACAATTGGGTAAGTTTCTTCAACTCTTGAAAAAATTACATATTAACCTACCATTTATTGAAGCTCTTTCGCAGATGCCAAATGCCGTTAAATTCTTAAAGGAGCTTTTAACAAATAAACGGAAGTTGGATGAGTTGTCGCATGTGGAATTACATGCAGTTTGCTCAGCTATTTTGCAAAACAAGCTACCCAACAAACTGAAAGATCCAGGGAGTTTTACGATTCCTTGTCTAATTGGCAGTTTAGATGTTAAAAATGCTTTGGCTGATTTAGGAGCGAGTGTTAATGTCATGCCCTATAAAATGTTTAAACAACTAAGACTAAGGAAACCCAAACAAACTAGGATGAGCATACAATTGGCTGATAGAACTATTAGATTTCCTAGGGGTATTGTTGAAGATGTGCTTGTTAAAATTGACAAATTGATATTTCCAGTCGATTTTGTTGTCTTAGACATGGATGAGGATAGCGGTGTGCCATTAATTTTAGTCGACCCTTTCTAGCAACTGCTAAGACTATTATTGATGTGGGCATAGGTGAACTCACACTTCATATAGGCGATGACATGATTACTCTTCAAGGTCGTGATTCTGTTAGGATATCTAATGATAAAGATGATATTACGAGTTCTTTCAATAGTAACCTTACTACTTAATCTTCTTTGTAGGACATTCCTCGCAAAAGCACAAACGAGCCACATTCTAGCTCATGCGACATGTAACACCCCTATCCTGTATCCATCACGGAATTGGATTACGAGATGTTACCAGACGAGACACAACTTTCAGACAGCCATAGATGCACATATGTTATAATCACATTTTTCAAACATAAGTCTGTTAAATACATTATTCAAAACAATTTAAATCAATATTCAATTAGTAATAAATCTCAAATCCATATATAATATGCTTTCCAAATACATTCCAATATTTAAAAAAAAAAAGAAAAAAAAATCATTTCATAAGGAAATCGAATGCCACATACAAATTTAGCATTAATACCTTAACGAAATACACATATATTTAGTAACCTAACATATCATTTTATTTCAAAAATATATACACATACTTAGGCTATTTTAAACATTTCATTTCATATATTTATACATGCACATCTTAAACCAATCAAATCAAAACACATAATATTTTTGAATATCGTATTTTCGGCACAAACAAGTAATATCATATAACAAAGGTTTAAGTCTATTATCATATATAATATTGGCTAATGAACTTGACGAACACATATACTTTATACATTTATTTTAAACAAAACATATTCTTTATAAAGTCATTTACACCTAACGTATAAGATCACATCAGTTAAAAATTATTTTAGCACAAATGTCAATTAAGGTTGTAAACAATTTATATGCCAATTTTCCATACATATATATATATAGATATTTATATCAGGTAGTGGGGTTTTAAAACCATACCAAATATATTTACTCATTTATTACCCAAAGGATATACAGATATATTCATATACCAGAGTAGAACCATTAAACTGATGCAAGTACTACTTTATTGGTGGTATATGTTCATATTCATTTTCTTCTATACTATCCAATAATACTATTTTAACTACACCAAAGCGCTTATATAAAAAAATATAACCTATTTATAAATTCAATACATTGTTTCATTTGCCAAACCTATTAATCAAATATTAATCATAATATGTATTCATATAAATATATTACGAAACTAATTTAACATGTACTAAAATCCAAGAAGATATAATCATTCATCACACCATTCGTAGTATAAAATATTCTGCTCTAATGAGCATAAACCAAACACCACACTCACACCTTATACCAAATACATTATTTACAAATATCATGATCAGAATTATTTAATTGAAGTATTAACCAAGAAACCCTTAATCAAATTCAAGCATTAACAATTCATACCAATTCACTTTATCTTATAAGCCACACCAAACCTACCTTACACCAGAACACTTAACAAAACATATTAAACATAATTTCCTATATATATACAAGCCATGACTAAATCATCTAAACCAATAGATTCATCATTAATCAAAACATAAAAAAAAAAACAAGCTTAACATAAATAATAAGCCATTTTCGCATGGCTCTTATTTACGTAGCCCAATATCATACATTTAAGCTAGCCTATACATGCTGTAGGTTTAAGTTCAAACTTATAAAAATACTGAAATAGTCGATAGTGTGATAAGCTAGCTTCTCTGACGATTCCCGAGCTCGTATCTTGGATCCAAAATCTATAGAACAAAAACAAACATACACACAGAGTAAGCTTTTATAGCTTAGTAAGTCATAGGCAAATAAACAATTTAATGATGTAATCAACTCAATTAAGCTAAACAAAAGTATATTATCATTACCATAATTAGTCTTGAACTTACAAATATCATAAATAATATATTTTTATATACAAACACAACCTTGGCCGAACGCTCAAATAATTAAGGTAGCAAATTATCATTCCACTTTCAAAACTAAAATGTCATTATATAACCAAATATACATACACCCATATGCGCTAAAATACCTTAAGCTTACAATGTCATATATTTAATATATACTTTCACATATAAGTTTTTCATGGCCGAGTATACATATACATATTTTGATAAGCTATCATTCAATTTCCAAGCCAAAATATCTTTATCATTGCTAGTACCCATACATTTACGTGCATATATTTACAGATCAAAGAATAATAATCACATACATATTTATATTATATGGTCGAATACACTGATAAACAATAATATACACATATTTTTACCCCATTCTTGGCACATTTATGGATGAATTATCATTAGAATTGAGGAATATGATGCTCCTAATCCTTTAATGTCATGTTTTATACTTAGGTGAGCATAAGGAAGAGAAAAGAGCAAGGAACATGCCAAAAACAGACACAGTGGGCCCAAATCAGCATTAACATAGCCTAAGGAATTTTCACATGGGCAATCCATAAGCCCGTGTGGATTTATCAGTGTTGAACACGGCTTGAGCCCGAGTTTCATGGGCGTGCCACACGGGTGTCCCTATCGAGCCCTACTTCAATTTCACACGAGAAAAGCTAATTTTTGGGTAATTTGGGCATTCCAAAGTCTATATAAACACCCTAAAGGGGGAAACAAAGAGGGCACAGAGTAAAAAGCAAGGAATTACTCGAAGAACGCTGATTGATTCATCTCGGAAGTAATGATTTACATCAAGACTGAATATCTCTCTTCAATTTCTTTCAAAGTTTTTGGGATCTTTATGTTTTGTTGTTTTTCCAATTTTGAGATGTTTTCCTTTATAATTATGAACTAAATTCCCTAAATACCTGAGGGGGAAGAAACCTACGACGGATCTTGTTATTATTATCTGAATTATATGATAAATACTTGAATTTGTTCTTAATTGTGTTATTAATTCTTATGTTAATATTTCAGGATATTAATTCAAGTCAAATGTGTTTATTCAGTGGAGCAAAAGTCACTGTTTAAGAGTAGATCCAACACAATTTAATGGAGTTGATCGCAATCCTAGACATAGGACGACGAAACTCTTCCGGATTAGAGTCAAATCTAATAAGGGAATCCATAGATCGAATTAATGCAACACTAGGGGTTTTAATTAGAAAGAAATTTCAATTAATCAACGTAGGGTTAGTTGTTCTTAGTCTTGAAAGAGATATTAACATAATTTAGGGATTCCTACGGATCAGATCAAGTGAATAAATCGTCTAGTTCATAGTTCAATAACAAGTGAAGTCTAGGTGGATTCTTCCTTGGGTATTGCCTTTATCAATTAGTTTTCCAAAAGTATTTCCCCCAATTTACTCTCTGTTACGTTTTAGTTTAGTTAGATTTTAGTTTAAAGCAATCCCCTTTTATTTCTAGGCTAGATAACAGAAAGAAAGTCATTACTAGTACTTTTAGTTCCTAGGGGTTCGACATTTCGGTCTTGCCACTAAACTATACTACTGTTCGATAGGTGCGTTTGCCTTTATTGTGATAATAGTTAGTTTTTAGGTACGATCATATTACTTGACCATCATAAATATCACAACATCAAGTTTTTGGCACCGTTGCCGGGGAACTAAAATATTAGGAACACTCAATTTTTATGGCTTTAGCCATTTTTACTTTTATTGTAATTTACTTTTTATTTTTTACTAATTTTCTTTTCTTGTCTTTTATTTGTCTTTGACATGTGTCTCTAGTTTATAACTAGGAGGAACCCGTCAGGACCTTCGCTTTTTTTATAGTGAGATAGAAGCATCAGCTTGCAGAAACTAAAGAGAAATAAGGTGAAGTCTACAGTGCATAGAGGAAGAGCAAGAGAACGAGACCAACACTACCGAAGAGATAGAGGCAAATCAAATAATCCACTACCTCCTGTGGTGGCTGTAGACCCGGTGAATCAGAATCATGCTCCTCGTACTATGTATGATTATGCTATGCCTAATTTAGCTGGTACTGAATCTAGTATTGTTAGGCCTACTATTGCTGCAAATAATTTTGAACTATACAAATGATTCAACAGTTTGTTCAATTTGATGGTTTGCAGGATAAGGATCCTAACACACATTTCGCAAACTTTTTGGAATTCTGAGACACTTTTAAGATTAATGGCGTTTCTGACGATGCCATTTGCCTTCGGTTATTTCCCTTTTCTCTGAGCAATAAGGCTAAACAGTGGTTGAACTCTCTACCACGAGGGTCTATCACTACTTGGGGAACAAATGACCGAAAATTTTCTTTTAAAATATTTTTCGCCGGCCAAAATGACAAAGCTGAGGAATGACATCTCTTCTTTTGTGCAGATGGATCTAGAAACACTTTATGATGCATGGGAGAGATACAAGGATTTATTGGAGAAGGTGCCCTCACCATGGGTTATCTTTGTGGCTACAAGTTCAGACTTTTCGCAATGGTTTGAACCCCTTAACAAGGCAAATGATAGATGCAGATGCTGGTGGAACAATTAATAACAAGACACCTTAGGAGGCTTATGAGTTTATTAAGGAGATGTCACTGAATAATTATCAGTGGCAAGTCATGAGGACTAAACCGCAAAAAGCTGCTGGTGTTTTTAATGTTGACGCTGTCACAATGCTATCAAATCAGGTAGAACTTTTCAACAAAAAGATTGACAGTTTAGTTGGTTCTACGCAAGTACATCTAGTGATGAGGTACGATTCAAATGGAGGAGGGATGCACAACACAGATTATCAATCCTATAATCCTAGCATAGAGGACGAACAAGTCAACTATATGGGTAACAATTCTAGACCTCAGAATAATCCCTATAGTAATACTTATAATGCAGGTTGGAGGAACCATCCCAATATCTCATGGGGTGGTCAAGGCAATCAAAGACAACAACCCCCTCCAGACTTCCAATAACCACCTTACCAACAAGAGAAAAAGCCGAGCCTTGAGGAGATGCTCACAAGATTTATCTCGGTGTCAGAAACCCATTTTTAGAATACCAAGACAGCACTTAAAAATCTACAAGCATCGATTCAAGGGCTCGAAACTCAAATAGGACAACTAGCTAAGCTGATCTCTGAGTGACCACAAAGTAGTTTGCCAAGTAACACAGAAGCTAACCCAAAGAAGCAACTTCATGCTATCATTGTGCTCGATGAAAGAGAGTTAGTTGAAGACAAACTAGAACTAAGGCAAGAACATTTGGTAAGTAAAGGTAAAGTGGAGGTAAACCACAAAGAACCAGTAAATAAAGAGTATAAACCTTGTGTGCCATACCCAAATGCGATAAGGAAAGATCGCACAAACGAACAATTTGGTACATTCCTTAAACTCTTAAAGAAATTACACATTAACTTACCGTTTATCGAAGCTCTTTCATAGATGCCAAATGTAGTTAAATTTTTAAAGGAGCTTTTAGCAAACAAATGGAAGTTGGATGAGTCATCGCATGTGGAATTAAATGTAGTTTGCTCAGCTAGTTTGCAAAACAAGCTACTCAACAAACTGAAAGATGCAGGGAGTTTTACAATTCCTTGTCTAATTGGAAGTTTAACTGTTGATAATGCATTAGCCGATTTAGGGGCTAGTATTAATGTAATGCCTTACAAAATGTTTAAACAACTAGGTATTGGGAAACCCAAACAAACTAGGATGAGCATTCAATTGGCTGATAAAACCATTAGATTTCCTAGGGGTATAATTGAAGATGTTCTTGTTAAAATCAATAAATTTATATTCTAGTAGCTTTTGTTGTTTTAAACATGGATGAGGATAGCGATGTGCCTTTAATTTTAGGGCGACCCTTTTTAGCAACTGCCAGGACTATAATCAATATGGGCACAGGTGAACTCACACTTTGTGTAGGTGATGACACGATTACAATTCAAGCTCATGATTCTATTAAGATATCTAATGATAGACATGATAATACGAGTTCTTTTAATGAGAGTACACTTATTAATCAACCTTCTTTGCAAGACATTCCTCGCAAAAGCATAAATGAGCCACGTTCAAGTTCATTCAACAACAAGGGAGCAATCTATGAAAAGCGAATGCTACAGATCGAGGAACTAGATGAATGGCTAACATAAGTTAAGGTGAAACCGAGAGGACAAGAGTAACCAAAGCGAATCCATGACGCGCCTACAAATAAAACGAAGCAATTTAAGATTGGGGACAAAGTATTGCTAGATGAAAGGGACCCTCGAATTGCTACCTCAAAGTCTAATGCAAACAATACACCTTCATTTACGGTGTTAAATATTTTCCCTTATGGTATAGTCGATGTAACACATTCCAATTTTGACACTTTTAAGTTAAATAGTACTCGACTCAAACCTTATTCTGATGGCATTAATAGCAGAAAATAGGAGTTTCAACTCCTCGAACCACTGTGACCGTGCAAAATTAAGGTAAGTCGAGCTTAGACTATAAATAAGTGCTTATTGGGAGGCAACCCGAGCACTAACACCACTAACAAACTTATTTTTATATATTTTTCATGTTTTTCATATAGGTTTCTAACCCATACGGCCTAGACACATGGGCGTGTCCTTGGCCGTGTGAAACCTAGAGCTTAATATTTCAAAATTTAAACAAGTCAGAGAGCCATACGAGAAAAGCACACGGTCGGACCACACGGGCATGTAAGACACCATACGGGCGTGGGAGAAGCGAGGACCTTAGCACATGGCCGTGAGACACAGTCACGTGAGCCATACAGCCTGGACACACAGGCGTGTCCAAAGCTCTAGGATGAAGGCGAAAATTAAATTTTGTGATAAACACGAGCTAACCATAAGCCGCACGGGCGTGTGACACACCTGTGCAGCCCAACACAGGACCTAAACGCGACTGTGCCCATTTTAAAACCCCCAAAACCTAATTTTATTTTCATTTATTTATTTATTTATTTTTCTCTTTCTTTATTTCTGATGTTTTCCTTTTCCTATTATCCTTATGGTGCTTATCGAGTAATGCTTTAATTCTCTCCACAGTTGTGTTTATTTTCTTCAGTAGCTCCGAATCGTGCACTTCAAGTAGCTCTTTCCCCAATTCTGCTTCATTATTCTGAGGATTTCATCCAAAATTCAAGAAGTTTCACTTCTCTCCCTCCCTTATGATTTATGCTTATATTCTTACTTATCTTTGTACATTGAGGACAATGTCCATCTTAAGTGTGGGGTGTTATTAATTTCATTATCAGAAAATCACTAAATCTTACTTGTTCTCAAGTCACTTTCTCATATTACTGTTAGAATGAAATTCTAATTGATCTATGATTTTTATTGATATGTTCTGGATTAAGACATAGGTATTTATGCTTTGATTATTGGAACTTTAAGACATTAGAGAATCAAGCATGACAAGTTGAATTTTTGAGAATCCACAGGATTGACATCAAAAGCCATCATTTTCGTGAGATTTTGAGCCTTTAGAGCATATATCCTTTCTTGCTCATTTTTATTGTTGCTATGAGTGTGTTAATATTGATTTGTTATTCGAGAACTTGCTTCTATTATACATGTCGAGGCCACACATTGATTTGATATACTGAGATGATAAAGGCACCTAAGTTAAACTCACTCACCCCATAAAAGCCAACCTTCATAATTAATCCTTAGTGAACCCCCTTGAACTTAACAAACCATCAATTGATCTACCCTCAGTATTAACCTCTAACCCATTATTATTGAAATCCCCTTAATTACTTTGATCTCCATTTTTGTCGAGATTTGAGTTGAATAATTATCTAGCTATGTTGTCCTCTTTAGTTAGTAAAATTTAATTACTTGAATTTATTCTAAAAAAATGAAGTGGTTTAGTTGTTGATTTGTTGTTAGAATTTTATTACAAAGTTATGCTTGAATGTGAATGATGTTATTCATGAAGAAAAGTTCAGTTCTAGGATCATTTATTTAGGAATGTAACTTCTCAGTATTAGTATTTTTCTAGTTAGGTAATTTTTCAATTCAATCTCGATTCTAACCTTCTCTTTTAGCCTGTGACCACACCCCCTAACCAAAGCCCCATTACAACCCTCTAAAGACATTTTGATCGGTGTATCATCTCAATTTATGGTGGTGGAGATTTAATTTTCATGCAAGCTTATGGTAATAACTTTTCATGTTGACTATTGAGTGCTTAATTGTTGAACCTTAAACACCTTGAGTGATTTGAGTGAATCTTTAGTGAGGATGTTAACTCTGTGTAATTTTGAATTAAAGGTGATTACTTATATAAGGGAAATGCCTATGTTTCTTTGATAAATTATCAAGTTGGATTGTTTAAGACTTTGATGCTCTTTTAGTTGAATTCTCATTGTATAGTTACTTGTTAATTAGTTCAAAACAATAGGAATTATGAGTTAAGAAGAACAACTTTTGATTGTAAGTTGAGGATTTTGCTTAAGGACAAGCAAAGGCTTAAGTGTGGGGTTATTTGATAAACCATAATATATACATATTTTTACCCCATGCTTGGCACATTTATGGATGAATTATAATTAGAATTGAGGAATATGATCCTCCTAATCCTTTAATTTCATGTTTTATTTAGGTGAGCATAAGGAAGAGAAAATAGCAAGGAATAGGCCAAACAAAGACAGAATGGGCCCAAATCAGCTTTAACACGGCTTAAGGAATTTTCACACGGGGAATCCACACGCCCGTGTGGATTTATCAGTGTTGAACACGGCCTGAGCCCAAGTTTAATGGGCGTGCCATACAGGCATGTCCTTGTCGAGCCCCACTTCAATTTCACGCGAGAAAAGCTAATTTTTGGGTATTTTGGGCATTCCAAAGTTTAGATAAACACCCTAAAGGGGGAAACAAAGGAGACACAGAGTAGAAAGCAAGGAATTACTCGAAAAACACCAATTGATTCATCTCAGAAGCAAGGATTTACATCAAGACTAAAGATCTCCCTTCAATTTCTCTCGAAGTTTTTGGGTTCTTTATGTTTTGTTGTTTTTCCAATTTTGAGATGTTTTCCTTTATAATTATGAACTAAATCCCTTAAATACCTTGAGGGATGAAACCTGTAACACCCCAAACCCAGCCTAGACGTTACGACCAAGTCTGGTGTGTCACATTGAAGTGTCTTTCGAAAACCATGTTTTCATTAAAAACCCTTCATAGTGTTTAGAAACTTCTACCGTTAAACTTGTATAAAACCTCAGCTTGTGTTTGTTTATTTTTCAAAACGTGGTTCCTTGAAATAATCATTCCCTTTTCAAGCATTAACAACTTTGTAAAATTTTATGGAAAATTGTGAAAGCTTGTAAACCTTTGTAGCTTTCAGAGACATGTTATTTTTAAAACAGTTTAAGTATCGGAAAATCGAATCTTCTTTGCTATGGCTTAAAGTGAATGGATACCATGCACCAAGTAGGATTCTAAAAGAGAGGAGGTGAGTCAATTAGACTACTTAAGTACCAAGCTCTCCCTGGATCCAATCCTAGACATGCACACATCCATTGCCACACTTTAACCTTATGACTGGTCCACGAACAACAAATTAGGTTTAAGTCTATTTAAAATAATTATTTAGGAAAACATTTACATTGCAGAAGCTTTGCTCTGTTATCATGATATTTTGAAAACAAGTAACTTTTATAAAAGCGCCTTAGAGCTATTTAAACAATATCATACTTAAGCTAAAAACAAATTAAATAAATAGAGTGACCTTATTACAAACCCAAATTAAAATAAAAACAATTAAATAAAATAAAGGAATAATTAACTTAAAACCAAAAATGCAGTCTTCGTGGCCACTCTGAATCCCTCCCAGCTTCAAGTCCACTGTCTAGGGCTCACCTGCAAGGATGGAAGAGAAGGGGGTGAGTTTGGAAAACTCAGTGTGCAAAGAAGCCTATCCAAAGCCCAAATCAGCTCAAGCCCACTAGGCCTAAGCCCTAACCAGTCACAGTAATAACTGGGCCGAAGCCCTATTCAGATAACAGTAAACTGGGCCTTATCCCTTTTTCAGATATTAATACGGCCCATGGGCTCAATTCAGTAGCAGAACAGTAATATCGATGCATGAATCCAAAACCCATATCAGTATGTGGGGAAGCTACTCAACCCACCCAACCGTTACTCTCCACCCGTACCAGCCAAACTCTCTATGTGGGGAAAACTACTCAACCCACCCAACCGCTACTCTCTACGGTGGTAGCATAGTTGCATAATCAGATAGTGTGGCCAAGCCACCAGAACGGTAAACTAGGGCAAAGCCCCTTTTCAGTAAACTATGGCAAAGCCCCTTTTCAGAATACGTGGCATTGCCACTTACACTTCCTCCATCAATAACCCCAATCCCATGCAATAGATAATCATGACATGGCATACATTAAACACAGACAGTAAAGCATGCATTTCAGTCACAATTAACCCTAGGGGTATAACGGTCATTCTGCTCCTAGGGGTAAACCCATAATTTTGCACCTATAAGGGATATTTCGGTAATTATTCCAGTTTTTAGGGTTTTAAGCACTTTACAGACATTAATCGTCCAACTTTTATCTTAGTAGCTTACTTAGCCCATTTTAGCAGTTTACAGCCATTGGGCCTTAAAACCCCTAATGGCCCTACAGTGTCTATAAGCAACTTAAGCCCATTTAGCCCAAGTTCCATGATCGATTTACCAGTTTTAGCAGTTTTGAGCCTACAGTCTATCAGAACATATTTATAACCTATTTTTACCTATATGGGCCCGTAAGCCCATTGGGCCCAATTTCAGCCCATCGAAGCCTAAAATTACCAAAGTGCACGAAATTGTACAGTCAACCAACTTACCACTTGCGATTACAGATCCAAAGAATTCCAATCGACTTATGAGCGTTCGCACGCTCACAAGCCCATGAAATGCCAGAACTTCGGCATTTTGATTTTTAAGCTTTTGCCGATTTAGACTACAGAAGGGTGTTCGATACACACCTGGTTTGCGATGAACGATAACGAGATCTCCCACGCGATTATCCTACAGTCGATTACTAAAACATTAAACTAAGAATCGATGATAACTAATTAACACACTTTTACAATATTCGACCAACCATGAACAAGGCCCTAAATTCCTTACCTTTGCCGAAATTGATGACTAGATCTAGATCTAGTCACTCCGATGATCCAAGCTTTTCACACACTCCTTGATCGGCAGCCTTTAATCCTCACTAGCACCAACAAACCGAGTAATAACAACACCAAAAATCCTTTTAGCCTTAGTCGAAAGTCACACTATGTATATAGGGGTTTTCAGCTTTTCTTAAACCACAAGATACGAATGGAAAGAAGGTTCGAATACTTACCAAGAGATCTACTTGTTGAAGAATGTTTCCAAATACCTTTCTACCCCAGATCCGTTGTAAAACTAACCCCAAATTACAAGTAGAGAGTAGATTTAAATGATTTCAGCTTTTGGATCTATCCTAGAATATGGCTATCATGGACAGACAGCAAAAGGGAAAAATTCAAGAAGATGGGTGGTAGAATTGGCAAAGAAGAGACGAGCAAAAACTAAAAATAAAAAAGCAAAACCGATTGAAGAAGGAATTAAAATTGGTTAACACACTCAAAAATAATCCAAGGAAGAAAACGATTCATAAAACCCAAATTTGAAGAGCCTTTTCGGCACTTAACCAACCTTGGATTTAGCCCCCCACCGAATTTGAATGTAATTCAAATTCTTTCACCAGCTGCTACCCTTGTCTCATTTTAAACCCATCATTACCTCCAGCTGACATCCACCTAGCAGTATCCCACTTTAATTCGGACACTGGATGCTCTATTCGAAAAAAATAAAACTCCCATTCGTGCCTCCAACAGCTCGAACTCCCGACCTCACTGCTGATGGCGCCCTCACAACACACTGCTGGCCACTACATCGTAGCTCCATCTTTGATATAATACCGTTGCAAATAAATTTAAGGCTTACCTGCTGTAGTTCCAGTCCGCTTAAAAATAAAACAAAATTTTTGCCTGCGCCTGGACTCGAACTCGCATCCCCTTGGAGTTCCTAACGCGCTGCTGCCACTGCGCCACAGGCGCTCTTGTGGCATAATCTGGTTGTAGCTTCTCTTAAACCCAATTTAATCCGGTTGTGGCATAATCAGATTACTAAAAAAAACACGACATTTGCGCGAGCGAGGTCTCGAACCTAGGCTCTCTTCACGCTCCTAGCGTCTTTGCCACTGGGCTAGCGCGCCACTTATGCCACTTCTTCCTAGGCTTTATTTATAAGCCTTCCCTGCGACGGTCCCTGGGTCTTAAAAAAAACCCACATTTGCGCACGCTGGGAGTCAAACCCCAGCTCCTCTTCCTGCTACCCAACGTGCCTAGCCACTGGGCCAGGCACTTCCTTGCGCCAAATCTTAGACCAGCTTGATTATAAGGCCTATTGCCCAGTTTCCCTTAAAGAAGGCAAAAATTAATTTTTTTGCTAGAGTCTTGGATCGAACCCAAGACTTTTTCCTGCACTATAAATCCTTCTTAATTTATTTAAAAACTAACCTAAACATCAAAATAATAACAGTAATATTTTATTAATAATAATCTTTTTTCCTAATAATAATATTCAAAACTTCTCAATTATTCAGGTTTTCTTTTATTTGAACCCAGACTCAAGGCCCAATACTTCTAGGCCCAAATTCAGGGTGTTACAAAACCTATGATGGATCTTGTTATTATTATCTAAATTATATGATAAATACTTGAATTTGTTCTTAATTGTGTTATTTATTCTTGTGTTAATATTTCAGGATATTAATTCAAGTCGAATGTGTTTATTCAGTGGAGCAAAAGTCCCTGTTTAAGAGTAGATCCAACATAATTAAGCGGAGTTGATCGCAATCCTAGACATAGGACGACGAAAATCTGCCGGATTAGAGTCAAATATAATAAGGGAAACCATAGATCAAATTAATGCAACACTAGGTGTTTTAATTAGAAAGAAATTTCAATTCATCAACCTAGGGTTAGTTGTTCTTAGTCTTGAAAGAGATATTAACATAAATTAGGGATTCCCATGGATCAAGTCAGGTGAATAAAAGTGAAGTCTAGGTGGATTCTTCCATGGGTATTGCCTTTATCAATAAGCTTTCCAAAAGTATTTCCCCCAATTTACTCTCTGTTGCATTGTAGTTTAGTTAAATTTTAGTTTAAAGCAATCCCTTTTTTATTTCTAGGCTAGGTAATAGAAAGAAAGTTATTACTAGTACTTTTAGTTCCTGGGGGTTCGACATTTCTGTCTTGTCACTAAACTCTACTACTGTTCAATTGGTGCGCTTGCCTTTATTGTGATAATAGTTAGATTTTAGGTATGATCATATTACTTGACCATCATAAATATCACAACATCATACACTCACATCATATATGCACATATTTAAAAAGTATTTCAACGGTACACAAATTAAATATTCACAAGCCAAATATACATACTACATACTCATATATTTTTCATTACCACCGTACATGATTTAAAACAAATATTCCAAGTACTTACTTACCTTATCTTTAACACGCAACTAATTAATTCATTCCTAGACCTTTAACTCGTTTTACTCCTTAAACACAACTTGTCTTACTTGCACACATATCGATGCCACTGTCCCAGACAGGGTCTTACTTGCACACATATATCAGAATCATATATTGATGCCAACGTATAAAATGCGGTCTTACTCGCACACATATATCGGAATCACATATCGATGCCAATGCATAAAACGTGGTCTGACTCGCACACATATATCGGAATCACATATCGATGCGTCATATACATCCTTATATCAACTTTAAATTTGTCAGAGCATACATATGTTCATTAACAAAATTATCATTCACTATCAAGATCACAATGTCATCATATAATTATATATATATATATATCCATGATTCATAGTTTAACACCACATACATAAACATATCTTAGTAGCTAAATTTAAACTTGCAATTTAAATACAAATAATCAACTTTTTAATATGTATAGCTCATGTCACCACTTTCAATTCTAGAACTCATTCATTACTTTATCATCAAACGTAAAATAATTTTATTACTTAATGCCGAATCATACTTTACATCATATTATTACAACTATTTATTAATCACATATATATATATATATATATTAAAATTTAACCACATCTTTTTGCTTATAATCTTACCTCAGACGATGAAAAACAGAACAGGACAACTAGTCGATAACTTTAGTTTTTCCCTGATCCAAATCCAATTTCATTGGTTCTTGATCTAAACATATTTAAATCAAGCTCATTTATTCAATTTAGTCCTAAAACATTTAAATGAGCAAAATACCATTTTACCCCTGATATTTACAATTTTTACAATTTAGTCCCTATTGCACAAAACACAAAATATGCAAAATTTCACAGACCCATGTTCGGCCAAATGTTCCTAGTGCACATACAAGTCCATATATTTCATTTATTTCACATTTTAGCCCCCCAATTTATTATTTTTGCAATTTAATCCTAATTACTCAAAATCATTAAAAATTTCCATACAAAATATGTTAATCTAAAACATATCCTTCATATTTCATCATTAGACAACAAAAATCACAAGCTCTCATTAATAGCATAGCTCAAAATATTCATCAAAATAAAAAATTCAAGCATGGGTTTAGTAGTATACGAAGCAACAATCTCAAAAACGTAAAAATTATAAAAAATCGACTAAGAACGAACCTTGAATCGAGCTTGAAAAGATGGTCGAACCTAAGTTTCTTTATTTCTTTTTCTTTTATTTTGTTTAAGTTTCGATCAAGAAGAAAGATATATGAAAGCTTATTTTAATCATGGTATATTATAACATATATATTAACATATTATTTAATTTACCAATTAACCTTATTATATTATATAATTTCTTTATAATGGCTATCTACAACCGTCCAACATTTATTTTGTTGGTCTAACTACAACTTAAATGCCTCCATTTAGAAAGACATCAACAATTTGGCCCTATTACAATTAACCATCAATTTTTCATTTTACGCGATTAAGTCCTTTTATTTAATCGAGCACTCAAATGACAAAATTAAATCACGAAAATTTCACACACACAAATTCACACATAATACACACAGAAAATAATTTTTAAATATTTTTCTAACTCAAATTCATAGTCCCGAAACCTCTGTTCTAATTAGGGTCTAAATCAGGCTGTTACAACTTTCCCCCTTAGAGACTTTCGTCCCTGAAAATCTTACCGATGAATAGGTTCGGATAACTCTCTCTCATTGCCTCCTTTGGTTCCCAAGTTGCTTCCTCAACTCCGTGTTTATGCCACAGCACTTTAACCAATGAAATTTTCTTATTTCACAGTTTCTTTAGTCTCACGAGCCAAAATACGAATTAGTTCTTCCTCATATGTCTTATTGAACCTAATCTCAATATCAGACGGGCTAATCCAATGTGAGGGATTCGATCGATATCTTTGAAGCACTGAAACATGGAATATATTATGGATCCTTTCTCACTCAAGTGACAACAACAATCTGTAAGTAACCGACCCGATGTAATATCCCGAATTAGGGCCTAATCGAAATAGTGGTTTTGTGACCACAAATCTGAGGTAGAAATAATTATTTTATAATTATTTTGATGTTTATGATATGATTGTATGATGGTGTGAAAATTTCGTGAAGAAATTCTAAGCGTAAAGTGCTTAATTTGAAATGAGGGACTAAATCAAATAAGTTGCAAAACTTGCATTCTAGAAGTTTCTAGTATGAAATTGCTTTGGAATATTAATTAGGAGGTCTTAAATAGCAATTTGACCAATTTTAAGTTCATGGACAAAATTTGGACATGGATGGAATTTTTGAAAGTTTAGTAAGGAGGGGCATTTTGGTCTTTTGGATATTAACATGAAATAAAAAGGGAAAAATAACACAAAATTGGTCATCTTCTTCATTACCACGAAATTTCAAGGGTTCTCCATAGCTAGGGTTTGTTTCAAGCTTCCAAGCTTCATAGTAAGTGATTCCAAGCCCCGTTTTTAATGTTCTTTACGTTTTCGTAGACCCGGTAACTCGATAAAGCTTATGTTAGCAATAATTTAAGTTAGGGTTCATATTTGGAAAAATACCCATAGGTGAAATTTGTGTATTTTATTTTTTTATGATAGAATATGAGGTTTTAAATTATGTTAAACAACTTGTGCTACTCGGTTTTAAGTAAAAACGAGTAAAACGGCTTAATCGGTAAAAGTACATATTGTTCATAAGTATGTGTTTTAGTGGGAATTTGAGCTTGCTAATGGTAAATAAATGATCAGCATGTCCTAAAACATAAGAATTTGTGATAAAATTTAATTTCCGAACTTTGGGGCAAAAGTGTAAATATGCAAAAGTTTAGGGGCAAAATTGTAATTTTGTCAAAATTTGAATTAAGGACTAATTTGAAAATGTGAGTATTAAACAAGCTAAATGTGTTATTTTAGATCAAGAAAGACGTGGAATCGACCTCAATCGAGGAAAAGAAAAGATTGCAGACTAAATTGCAAAATCTTTGTATTTTGGTACCGAGGTAAGTTCATGTGGAAATAATGTAACATAATTGTTATTTTTAAGTTAATTGATGTTATTTATATGATATGCTGATTTTTATCATGAAATATATGCTCTGTGGTTATTTTTGAACAATATGCAAATTATATGTGCTACTTGTTAAATATAAATGGCTACCGAGTATTGGTTTCGGTATTCTGTGGAAGACGGCAAGGATGTGTGATTGAGGAAAATCCCGTTTGAACCTTGGGAATGGATTAGGATACAAGTGACATGTCACTAGGATGGTTGGGCATCCGAGCTCGTTGAGTTGAGTCCGAGTTCACTTATGGATGCGAATATCCGAACTCGTTGAGTTGAGTCCGAGTTCGTGAAATGTAACTAGGCATCCGAGCTCATTGAGTTGAGTCCGAGTTCACTTATGGATGCGAATGCCCGAGCTCGTTGAGTTGAGTCTGAGTTCACTTATGGGCGGGTTACATAATTGATTGATTACATATATAGCACTTATGTGCAAATGATCCATGTATCCGAGTTGTATTCCAATGTGTTCAACGGGTAAAATTCAAGTGAAATGAAAAAACACTCAAGATGTAAGTGACAATTCGGTAATGTTGAGAAATGGCCATATTGGACAGGTATGTACTTAACCCTCGGGTTGAAACTCGACACAATAACAAAAATGTGGTAAGATGAAGTATGATGATTAGAATTGTGACATATGTTTTGGTGATGCTATGCTAATATTGTTTGCCATAATGACTTTGTTATGTTACTTGTTATTTGCATGTGAACTTACTAAGCATTTATGCTTACTCCCTCCTTTTCATTCATTGTAGTTTTGGACAAGCCGGCTCGAGAATCGGGATAGGTCGAAGGCTCGATCACACTATCCGAAGGACTTTTTGGTAAATGGCTTGTAAAACTTAGTATGGCATGTATAGCAATATACCTACTTTGTGTAAATAATCTTGTGATATGGTGGTGGTTTGGTTGAGGAAATGCTTGATAATGATGAGTCATTGAAATGGCTAATATAGATTATGTTTGATGTCATGGAAGGATAATAGGTTATCTAGTACATGAAAGCTTTTATGAAAATGAAATTAGCCATAAAACAGAACATTGCAGCAACACTGATGTGAGTTCGAAAAATCACCAAAAATAGTAGAAAACGAATTAGGTGAAGAATTAACTATGAAATTGAAGCTATTGTGTCTACTTTCAAATGGAAAAAGCGAAATAGGTAAAGGAGTTATATGTTATAAGATATTTGAGTTTTAGTGAAACAGGGCCAGAGCGATTTCTGGATCCCCTGTTCCAATTTTGAAAATTCACTATAAATTATAAAAAAATATTTAAGAGGTGTAATTTATATGTACAGAATCCTGAGTTAGTCTATTTTCAATATAAGGAAACAGCATAATCATATGAATTTTGTACAGAGAGAAAAGTGGTTCGTAGTAAACAGAGGTCAGTGCAGTCAAGTCTTGAAACAGGGGTAAATTTAACTAATAAACTGTACAAATCGGCCCAACCAAAAATTCTAGAAACAAATTAGTGAATAGATATATGAGTCTAGATTTAGGGAAAATTTACAGATCTTGATTTCGAGTTTCGTAACTCGAGATATGATTTTTTAAGCGACCATGACGCAGAGATTCTGCATATTTCGAAAATTAAAATAAATGATGTAAAGTTGGTTTAATGATAAATTAAGTTTAGTAACACCTCAAACTCGACTCCGGCGACGGTCTCGGGTGTGGGGATGTTACATTTGGTGGTATCAGAGTAGGTTTAGTCAGTTCTCGGACTAACATGTTTTATGTACGGATTTTGCTATACATGCCATATGTGTATATTGTGATAGTGTGACGACTTCTGACCTTTTAAATGATTTTTTTATATAGTAAATGGATCCCGATCCAGCTGTGGCTGATGAAGTAGAGAGTAATGCACCAGCTCCGGCTGAAGGGGCAGCGCCGACTGAAAATCCACCATCTACTGTTGGTCAGGGAGGAGAAAGGGATCGGGAAGCCTTTCTCCAAATGATGAGTGCATGGTACACTGAGTTCGTTCGTACGAACCCGAATGTACGACCTCCCCCACCTCCCCCAATTCCTCAACCTATACCCCCGATGCCTCAAGATGTGGGTATGATAAAATTTCAAAGAACTCCAGTTGATAAAATCCGTAAGCTCGGGGCCAAAGAATTCAGAGCTAATGTAGATGATGATGCGGAAAAAGCAGAGTTCTGGCTTGAGAATTCTATCCGGGTATTTGATGAACTGTCCTGCACACCTGAGGAATGCTTGAAATGTGCTATATCTTTGTTGAGGGATTCAGCCTACAATTGGTGGAAGACATTGATTTCGGTGGTACCAAAAGAGAGAGTAACCTGGGAATTCTTTCAAGAGGAGTTCCAGAAGAAATACATCAGTGAAAGATTTATTGACCAGAAGCGTAAAGAGTTTCTTGAGCTAAAGCAAGGTAGTATGACAGTCACTGAATATGAAAGAGAGTTTGTCAGATTGAGTAAGTATGCTAGAGAATATGTTCCTACCGAGGCCAAAATGTGCAGGCGATTTGAAGATGGGCTCAATGAAGAAATTAAAGTATTTGTTGGGATTCTTGAATTAAAAGAAATGGTGGTACTTGTCGGTCGAGCTTGCAAGGCTGAAGAACTACCTAAAGAGAAGAAAAAGGCAGAATCTGAGACACGAAATTGGAAGAAAAGACCTATGACTAATGCACCCTCATAGCAACCCGAAAAATCAAGAAATATGAATCCTCGTTCCCAAGTTTCAGCTGGACAATCCTATGGGAATTTTAAGAAGCAAAATGTGGGTCCTAAGTCCCAAACTACTTCGGCAGCCAGTGTAGGGAACACGAGATTTGTTAAACCCGAGTGTCAGCGGTGTGGCAGAAATCATTTTGGTCCGTGCAGAGCAAACGAATGTTTCTGATGTGGTTCTCCGGATCATTTTATTAGAGATTGCCCAGAGAGAATTGAAAAAGAAAAATTTCAGAGTACAAAAGCTAGTGGTGCAGATTCGCGAGGAAGGTATCCAAGAAAAGCTGGGAGTGAAGCAAGTAGCAAGAATGCAGCTAGAGATTCAGCAGTTAAATCTGAAGGAAGGGCTCCAGCTAGAACTTATGCCATTAAGGCGCGTGAAGATGCTTCCTCACCCGATGTGATTACCGGTATATTTTCTCTCTATGGTGTTAATGTTCCTGCTTTAATTGATCGCGGTTCTACTCATTCATATGTGTGCATGAAATTGGTGTCTAGCATGAATATACCTATTGAGAATACAGAATTTATGATTAAAGTGTCAAACCCGTTAGGCAAATGTGTTATAGTTGATAAAGTATGCAAGAACTGTCCTTTAATGGTTCGGGGTTATTACTTTCCGGCCGACTTGATGTTGTTGCCGTTTGATGAGTTTGATGTTATTTTGGGTATGGATTGGTTGACATTGCATGATGCTATAGCAAATTGTAAACAGAAAGTTATTGAATTAAAGTGTGAAAATGGTGAAACTCTACGGGTCGAATCAGATAAATCAGAGGCATTGTCTAGTATGATTTCTTCAATGTCGGCTCAGAGATATTTGAGAAAGGGTTATGAAGCTTATTTAGCATATGTGTTGAATACAAAGGAAATTGAAAAGAAAGTAGAATCAGTGCCGATTGTATGTGAGTTTACGGATGTATTTCCAGAAGAATTGCCGGGTTTGCCTCCAGTTAGAGAAGTAGAGTTTGGTATTGATTTGATGCCGGGAACAGCTCCGATCTCGATTGCTCCGTACAGAATGGCACCAACAAAGTTGAAAGAATTAAAGTCGCAGTTGCAAGAGTTGACCGACAAAGGCTTTGTGAGACCGAGTTTTTCGCCTTGGGGTGCTCCGGTATTGTTTGTGAAAAAGAAGGATGGTTCGATGAGATTTTGTGTAGACTATCGGCAATTAAACAAAGTGACAATTAAGAACAAGTATCCGTTGCCAAGAATTGATGATTTGTTTGATCAGCTGAAAGGAGCAACATGGTTTTCAAAGATTGACTTGAGATCTGGATACTATCAGCTACGGGTAAAAGAGTCAGATGTGCCTAAAACTGCTTTTAGAACAAGGTACGGTCATTATGAATTTTTAGTCATGCCGTTTAGAGTAACAAATGCTCCTGCCGTGTTTATGGATTTGATGAATCGAATATTTCGACCATACTTGGATAAGTTTGTTGTGGTATTTATAGATGATATCTTGATTTATTTGAAAGATGAGACAGAGCATGCTGAGCACTTGAGGATAGTTTTGCAAACTTTGCGAGACAAGCAGTTATATGCCAAGTTTAGTAAAAGTGAATTTTGGCTTCGAGAAGTTGGATTTTTGGGTCATATTGTTTCAGGTGATGGTATACGGGTTGATCCCAGTAAAAATTTCAGCTATTGTTGATTGGAAGCCATCGAAGAATGTAACCGAGGTTAGGAGTTTCTTGGGACTAGCTGGATATTATCGACAATTTGTAAATGGATTTTCTATAATTGCTGCTCCTATGACTAGATTACTTCGCAAGGATGTTAAATTTGAGTGGACGGAAGAATGTCAACAAAGTTTTGAAGAATTGAAAAAGTTATTAACAGAGGCACCAGTGTTAGTACAGCCCGAGTCAGGTAGAGAATTTGTGGTATATAGCGATGCTTCTCTAAATGGTTTGGGATGTGTACTGATGCAAGAAGGAAAGGTTGTGGCTTATGCTTCGAGGCAGTTAAAACCTCACGAGAGGAATTATCCGACTCATGATTTGGAATTGGCTGCAGTGGTGTTTGCTTTGAAGATTTGGCGACATTATCTATATGGTGAAAAGTGTCGAGTATATACCGACCACAAGAGTCTTAAATACTTGATGTCACAAAAGGACTTGAATTTGAGACAGCGAAGATGGTTGGAGTTATTAAAAGATTACGAGCTTGTGATTGACTATCATCCAGGAAAAGCAAATGTAGTTGCTGATGCTTTGAGTAGAATATTGTTGTTTGCTTTGAGAGTTATGAACACTCAGTTGGAATTGTCAGATGATGGTTCCAGTCTGGCCGAGCTAAAAGTAAGACCGATATTTTTACAAGAGATTTGTGAAGCTCAGAAAAGTGATGAAAACTTGCAAGCCAAAAGAAAGCAATGTGAGGTTGATACAGAGTCAGATTTCAGAATTGGTCCTGATGGTTACTTGATGTTTAAAGATCGAATTTGTGTACCGAAGAATGAGGAGTTATTCAAAAGATTTTGCAGGAAGCACATGGTGGTTATTCAAAATGTACTGGTGGAATGGAATGAAAAGGGATATATCAGAATTTGTATCGAAATGCTTAATTTGTCAACAGGTGAAAGCTAAACACCAAGTGCCTTCAGGATTACTTCAGCCTATTATGGTTCCAGAATGGAAATGGGATTGGATTACTATGGATTTTGTTTCAGGGTTGCCGTTGACTCCAGGAAAGAAAGATGCCATCTGGGTAATAGTTGACAGATTGACTAAATCGGCTCATTTCATTCCAGTACGTACGGATTATTCTCTTAACAAGTTAGCTGAATTGTATGTTAGAGAAATTGTTAGACTACATGGAATACCATTGTCAATCATTTCAGACAGAGATCCGAGATTTACTTCGCGGTTTTGGCAAAAGTTGCAAGAAGCGTTAGGTACAAGGTTAAATTTCAGCACTGCTTTTCATCCACAAACTGACGGGTAATCAGAAAGGGTAATTCAGATTCTTGAAGACATGCTTCGATGTTGTGTATTAGAATTTCAAGGAAGTTGGGAAAGATATTTACCGTTGCTGGAATTTGCTTACAATAATAGTTATCAGACGAGTTTGAAAATGGCACCTTATGAAGCATTGTATGGTCGTAAGTGTCAGACGCCTTTGTATTGGACCGAACTCAAGGAAAATCAGATCTATGGGGTTGATCTAATCAAAGAAACCGAAGAAAAAGTGAAGGTAATTCGAGATTGTTTGAAAGCTGCTTCGGATAGACAGAAATCTTATGCAGATTTGAAACGAAAAGAAATCGAGTTTCAAGTTGGTGATAAGGTATTTTTAAAGGTGTCTCTGTGGAAGAAAGTCCTCAGATTTGGACGGAAGCGTAAGTTAAGTCCGCGTTTTATCGGGCCGTATGAAATAACTGAAAGAGTTAGACCGGTAGCTTATCGGTTAGCATTACCATCTGAGTTAGAGAAAATTCATGACGTGTTCCATGTATCTATGTTACGTCGGTATCGCTCGGATCCTTCGCATGTAGTTTCACCGACAGAAATTGAATTACGACCAGATATGACCTATGAAGAAGAACCGATTAAAGTTTTAGCTCGAGAGGTCAAACAACTAAGAAACAAAAGTATTGCTCTTGTGAAAGTGTTGTGGCAAAAGCATGGAATAGAAGAGGCTACATGGGAACCCGAGGAAACTATAAGGAAACAATACCCACACCTGTTTATCGGTAAGATTTTCGAGGACGAAAATCCTTAAAAGGGGGGAGAGTTGTAATATCCCGAATTAGGGCCTAATCAGAATAGTGGTTTCGTGACCATAAATCTGAGGTAGAAATAATTATTTTATAATTATTTTGATGTTTATGATATGATTTTATGATGGTGTGAAAATTTCGTGAAGAAATTCTAAGCGTAAAGTGCTTAATTTGAAATTAGGGACTAAATCGAATAAGTTGCAAAACTTGCATTCTAGAAGTTTCTAGTATGAAATTGCTTTGGAATATTAATTAGGAGGTCTTAAATAGCAATTTGACCAATTTTAAGTTCATGGACAAAATTTGGACATGGATGGAATTTTTGAAAGTTTAGTAAGGAGGGGCATTTTGGTCTTTTGGATATTAACATGAAATAAAAAGGGAAAAATAACACAAAATTGGTCATCTTCTTCATTACCACGAAATTTCAAGGGTTCTCCATAGCTAGGGTTTGTTTCAAGCTTCCAAGCTTCATAGTAAGTGATTCCAAGCCCCGTTTTTAATGTTCTTTACGTTTTCGTAGACCCGGTAACTCGATAAAGCTTATGTTAGCAATAATTTAAGTTAGGGTTCATATTTGGAAAAATACCCATAGGTGAAATTTGTGTATTTTGTTTTTTTATGATAGAATATGAGGTTTTAAATTATGTTAAACAACTTGTGCTACTCGGTTTTAAGTAAAAACGAGTAAAACGGCTTAATCGGTAAAAGTACATATTGTTCATAAGTATGTGTTTTAGTGGGAATTTGAGCTTGCTAATGGTAAATAAATGATCAGCATGTCCTAAAACATAAGAATTTGTGATAAAATTTAATTTCTGAACTTTGGGGCAAAAGTGTAAATATGCAAAAGTTTAGGGGCAAAATTGTAATTTTGTCAAAATTTGAATTAAGGACTAATTTGAAAATGTGAGTATTAAACAAGCTAAATGTGTTATTTTAGATCAAGAAAGACGTGGAATCGACCTCAATCGAGGAAAAGAAAAGATTGAGGACTAAATTGCAAAATCTTTGTATTTTGGTACCGAGGTAAATTCATGTGGAAATAATGTAACATAATTGTTATTTTTAAGTTAATTGATGTTATTTATATGATATGCTGATTTTTATCATGAAATATATGCTCTGTGGTTATCTTTGAACAATATGCAAATTATATGTGCTACTTGTTAAATATAAATGGCTACCGAGTATTGGTTTTGGTATTCTGTGGAAGACGGCAAGGATGTGTGATTGAGGAAAATCCCGTTTGAACCTTGGGAATGGATTAGGATACAAGTGACATGTCACTAGGATGGTTGGGCATCCGAGCTCGTTGAGTTGAGTCCGAGTTCACTTATGGATGCAAATATCCGAACTCGTTGAGTTGAGTCCGAGTTCGTGAAATGTAACTAGGCATCCGAGCTCGTTGAGTTGAGTCCGAGTTCACTTATGGATGCGAACGCCCGAGCTCGTTGAGTTGAGTCCGAGTTCGCTTATGGGCGGGTTACATAATTGATTGATTACATATATAGCACTTATGTGCAAATGATCCGTGTATCCGAGTTGTATTCCAATGTGTTCAACGGGTAAAATTCAAGTGAAATGAAAAAACACTCAAGATGTAAGTGACAATTCGGTAATGTTGAGAAATGGCCATATTGGATAGGTATGTACTTAACCCTCCGGTTGAAACTCGACACAATAACAAAAATGTGGTAAGATGAAGTATGATGATTAGAATTGTGACATATGTTTTGGTGATGCTATGCTAATGTTTTTTGGCATAATGACTTTGTTATGTTACTTGTTATTTGCATGTGAACTTACTAAGCATTTATGCTTACTCCCTCCTTTTCATTCATTGTAGTTTTGGACAAGCCGGCTCGAGAATCGGGATAGGTCGAAGGCTCGATCACACTATCCGAATGACTTTTTGGTAAATGGCTTGTAAAACTTAGTATGGCATGTATAGCAATATACCTACTTTGTGTAAATAATCTTGTGATATGGTGGTGGTTTGGTTGAGGAAATGCTTGATAATGATGAGTCATTGAAATAGCTAATATAGATTATGTTTGATGTCATGGAAGGATAATAGGTTATCTAGTACATGAAAGCTTTTATGAAAATGAAATTAGCCATAAAACAGAACATTGCAGCAACACTGATGTGAGTTTGAAAAATCACCAAAAATAGTAGAAAACGAATTAGGTGAAGAATTAACTATGAAATTGAAGCTTATTGTGTCTACTTTCAAATGGAAAAAGCTAAATAGGTAAATTAATTCTATGTTATAAGATATTTGAGTTTTAGTGAAACAGGGCCAGAGCGATTTCTGGATCCCCTGTTCCAACTTTGAAAATTCACTATAAATTGTAAAAAAATAGTTAAGAGGTGTAATTTATATGTACAGAATCCTGAGTTAGTCTATTTTTGAGATAAGGAAACGGAATAATCATATGAATTTTTTACAGAGAGAAAAGTGGTTCGTAGTAAACAGAGGTCAGTGCAGTCAAGTCCTGAAACAGGGGTAATTTTAACTAATAAACTGTACAAATCGGCCCAACCAAAAATTCTAGAAACAAATTAGTGAATATATATATGAGTCTAGATTCAGAGAAAATTTACGGATCTTGATTTCGAGTTTCGTAACTCGAGATATGATTTTTTAAGCGACCATGATGCAGAGATTCTGCATATTCCGAAAATTAAAATAAATGATGTAAAGTTGGTTTAATGATAAATTAAGTTTAGTAACACCTCAAACTCGACTCCGGCGACGGTCTCAGGCGTGGGGACGTTACACCTGATACGCTTTATGATCTCATACGGCCCAATAACCCTTTGACTCAATTTGCCTCTTCGGCTGAATCTGAGTATTTTCTTCCACGGTGAGATTTTCAAAAAGGCTTTACCTCCGATCTGAAGCTCTATATATCTTTACGTTTCAAGCCCAAGATGATCTCTGACGATATGATGTTTCTTTTAGACTTTCACAGATCACTTTCACTTTCTATTCAGTTTCACTGATCAAGTCAACCCCGTGTATCTTATTTTCGCTGAGCTCAGTCCAGTACAATGGTGTTTGACATTTACGATCGTACAAAGCCTCATAAGGTACCATTTTGATACTCAGCTGAAAGCCATTATCATACATAAATTCAATCAGAGGTAGGTATCGTTCCTACGTACCTTCAAACTCAAGAATGTAACATCTCAACATATCCTCAAGTACCTGAATGATTCGTTCTGAATGACCATCTGTTTGCGGATGAAAGGTTATGCTGAAATATAATTTTGTACCTAGTGCTCGGCTTTTACTTGCAGACAAACTAAATATTTCAAAACAAAGTCAAAAATGTCTTATTTCATGCCCTGCCATTAATAAAACTATTTCAGATCTTTATACATCTTCATACTACTCGGGTAAACAGATAACCGACTACTGTGAGTTTCGTTCAAAATCATTTGAATTAACTCTGAATTTTCTCGAAACACATATTCAATTTCTAAACCTCATAATTTTGTTGAATATATAATGGTCTTGCTTTTATATCTTCTATAATCGAACCATCAAATATATCACTTAACTGAACTAGAGCTGATGTTTTAGTTAACAATATCTTCGTATAAAAAGGGAAGCTCCAACAATCAAACTAAGATAGAATTGTTTATCACAACATTTCTTAGATAGAATTGTTCTGATAGACATAATTCTATATTAAGCATTCTTCTTTCATACTATCCTTCAGATCACACATGTACGTTCAAAATTTATTACTAGTCTGGTGGATAGATTCAAACACATATGACCTGATCTTCTTTTAAATCAAATAATTCGGATCGGACTAAATCACTGGATCAATCTTTTCAAAAAATTCTTTCTTCTCGATCCTTCAGACATATTATTATGCAAATGCCATTGTCATCAATAGAAATCATAATGTCATAAATAAGACAGACGTCTTAACCTTAACAATAGATAATATCCCGGCTATTAATAAAGCATTAGAACCTAGAAGAAAATCAGATGTGATTTGAATAGCAACCAATGCAGAAACACAACTTCTATAACTTTGATAAAGGTACTGTAGTATTCCCATCAAATAGAAATTATGATTATAATAGATGTAGTCATTTCTGTCAAATAGAAATCTCTTATAGATAATCACATGGGATCATAAGAAAACCGGAATAGTGAAATTTTAACGTCTGAAGCTACACATAATATCAGAAAATTACAACCCATATAGAATGATAGCAGCCCCAACGATATCCCAGAAAATGTCCAGAAAGAACAATGTCACTCATAAATATTGGAATCTACAGTAACAGAAGCAATATAATCTTTGCATATTTTCAATACAACAATATCCAATAGAAACAGAATATTAGCATTATATAGATTTTTCTGTCGAGTTTAATATCCACACAACGGAATAAATATTTGAGAAAGACAGAGCAATGTCGAACATAATCCCAAATAGACCATCATTACTTTCGTCTATAAACATGTTTAGCTAATGTTCTCATACGATAAGAATCCCTTCTGAAATTAAACAGTCACTAATCCTTCTAAGAATAAATGTACACATAGAATGCCCAAAACAATTCGTAATAACTGTCCGATTGTAATCACCACATTCAACCATCAATACAATTCAAACATTACTCAACTATCTGATTTTGTCATCATTAAGTTCATATTATCCCATCATTAACAAAAATAAATCAAGGATACTTCTAATTAATACTTTCTTTAAACAACATTCCTGAATAAGTCATTTGATCGGAGATAACTTCTTCTGTAATAGTGAATTTTTATATAATTTGAATAATTTTCAAAACCATCTAATGTCTCTTGTAATACTGTCTTCATTTGTTGATTCAATCTCTTTTCTAACCACATTATTAATCTTCCATATACGGACTCCTGTAACTCCACGCTCTTGAGCTTATTCAACCCAAATCTTACAAGTTTTACAGTAACATTTCACTAATAAATGGGATGAAGGTAATAAAGCCTCAAATTTTACTTACACATAAATACACATAACACACACTTTCACAAATAGTCAAGTCATTAATAATTTCACATTATCCAAACATTTAACAAACATTTGCTTTTAATCACTTTTGTTCTTATGACTTAATTCATATACCAACTCAAATCATTAATTCACAATCAAAACATTTCGAATACCAATCATAACTCAAATATCAGAATCTATGTGCTCGTATAATTATAACGTTTATCAACATCAATATATGTTACCAGATGAGACACAACTTTCAGACAGTCATAGATGCACATAAGTTATAATCACATTTTTCAAACATAAGTCTGTTAAATTCATTATTCAAAACAATTTAAATCAATATTAAATTAGCAGTAAATCTCAAATTCATATATAATATGCTTTCCAAAAACATTCCAATATTAAAAAAAAAACAGAAAACAAATCATTTCATAAGGAAATCGAATGCCACATACAAATTCAGCATTAATACCTTAACGAAATACACATATATTTAGTAACCTAACGTATCATTTTATTTCAAAAATATATACACATACTCAGGGTATTTTAAACACTTCATTTTACATATTTATACATGCACATCTTAAACCAATCAAATCAAAACACATAATATTTTTTAATATCGTATTTTCGTCACAGACAAGTAATATCATAAAACAAAGGTTTAAGTCTAATATCATATATAATATTGACTGATGAACTTTACAAACACATATGCTTTATACATTTATTTTAATCAAAACATATGCTTCATAAAGTCATTTAAACCCAATGTATAAGACCACATCAGTTAAAAATTATTTTAGCACAAATGTCAATTAAGGTTGCAAACAATCTATATGCCAATTTTTCATACATATATATATAGATATTTATAGCACATAGTGGGGTTTTAAAACCATACCAAATATATTTACTCATTTATTACCCAAAGAATTCACACATATATTCATATACCAGAATAAAATTGTAACACCCGAAACCTGGCCTAGATACATATGGGCGAACCAGTGCGAACAGAAAGACTGAACCGCGAGAAGGATCGAAACCGCTTCCGGAGGGATTATGGATCATCAGGTGGGGTTAATAGGAATGTTAAGAGAGCAAGAGTGGCAGAACCAGTGCGAGCAGTGCCAATGAATGCTGTCAGACCACAGGGTTATAGGAATTGTGGTAAGATACATATGGGCAAGTGTCGGAAATGTTCTGTAGCCTGTTTTCGATGTGGGTCGATGGAGCATAGGATTAAGGATTGTCCCCAGGAACCAGACCAAGATCAAGTCAGGGATCAGAGGGTTGCTCAACCAGTGAGGGGTGGACCACCAGCTCCGAAAGGGCGTGGGCAAGGTAGAGGTGGAAATGGTAATGGTCGAGGACGAGGAGCACCTGGCAGGGGTGCTGGTTTTGCTGAGGCTCGTCAGCCAGCGTTGGTGTATGCAGCTCGTCATCGAGAGGAGGGTGATGCTCCTGACGTCATAACCGGTACGTTTTTTATTTCTAGTATGCCATACACTGTGTTGATAGATGTTGGATCTACCCATTCTTATGTTGCATGTGCTATATCTGGGTCGCTGGGTGTGCACTCTGAGGAAACAGTGAGTGGGGTATCTGTACTAAGTCCTTTGGGTCACTCAGTTAGGGTAGACAAACTGTATAGAGACGTGCCTTTAGAGACTCAAGGAAAGATCTTTTCTGGAGACTTGATGGAGCTACCTTTCGGAGAATTTGATCTTATCTTAGGAATGGATTGGCTTGTAAAGCATAGGGCTACCTTGGATTGTGCTGCAAAGCGAATGAGGTTAAAGACTGCAGAGGATGAGGAAGTTGTGGTGATAGGTGAACGTAGAGACTATCTGTCCAATGTGGTGTCAACATTAAGGGCTGAGAAGTGGATTCGTAAAGGATGTGAGCTTTTATGGCATTCATAAGTCAAACAGGAATTGAGGAGCTAACTGTGGACAGAGTTAGAACCGTTAAGGATTTTCAAGATGTTTTTCCAGAAGAGCTTCCAAGGCTACCTCCGAATCTAGAGGTTGAGTTTGGGATCGATTTGTTGCCTGGTACGGCACCGGTGTCCATTGCACCTTATAGGATGGCACCAAAGGAGTTGGTGGAGTTGAAAGCACAGACTGAAGACTGTTGGATAGAGGCTTTATTAGGCCAAGTGTATCTCCGTGGGGAGCACCAGTGCTGTTTGTAAAGAAGAAAGATGGGTCAATGCGAATGTGCATCGATTATCGGTAGTTGAACAAACTGACAATTAAGAATAAGTACTCATTGCCAAGAATCGATGATCTGTTCAACCAGCTTAGAGAAGCTTCAATATTCTCCAAGATTTACCTTCAATCGGGGTACCATCAGTTAAGGGTGAAAGAGATGGACATTCACAATACAGCATTCAGAACTCGGTATGGCCACTATGAACTCTTGGTTATGCCATTTGGGCTGACCAATGCACTTGTAGCATTTATGGATCTGATGAATCGAGTGTTCCAGCCATACTTGGATCGATTCATGGTCGTCTTTATCGACGATATTCTGGTTTATTCTGAATCTGAGGAGAAGCATGATGAGCATCTCCGTATTGTGCTGCAAGTGTTAAGAGAAAAGGGGCTTTATGCGAAATTTAGTAAGTGTGAGTTTTGGTTGAGGGAAGTAACTTTCTTGGGGCATGTTGTTACTGCTGAGGGTATAAAGGTGGACCCTCGAAAGATTGAAGCAATTCTGGAATGGAAACCACTGAGGTCAGTGGCAGAAATTCGAAGTTTTCTGGGTTTAGCTGGATACTATAGAAGGTTTGTAGAAGGATTTTCTGTGGTGGCAGCACCATTGACAAAACTCATAAGGAAAGGAGTACCATTTATTTGGACTGAGCAGCAGCAGGAAGCTTTTGAGAAGCTAAAGAAGGTTCTGACCGAGGCACCTGTACTGATTCAACTAGAGTCTAGAAAAGATTTTACCGTGTTCAGTGATGCATCACATGTTAGGTTGGGCTGTGTGTTGATGCAAGAGGGTAAAGTGGTTGCTTATGCATCGCGACAGCTTAAACCTCATGAAGTGAACTATCCTACCCATGATCTGGAGTTGGCAGCAGTAATCTTTGCCCTTAAGATTTGGAGACATTATCTGTATGGAGAAAGGTGCATTATATACACAGATCATAAGAGTCTTAAATACTTACTGACGCAGAAAGAGCTGAATCTTAGACAGCGGAGATGGATAGAGTTACTTAAGGATTATGGCTGTGTAATTGAGTATCATCCAGGCAAAGCTAATGTGGTGGCTGATGCCCTAAGTCGTAGAATTGTATCTGATCAGAGAGCGATGTTTGCACGTTTGAGTCTGTATGATGACGGTAGTCTGTTAGCAGAACTGCAAGTAAGACCGACCTGGGTGGATGAGATTAAGGAAAAGCAGTCGAAGGATGAGTCTTTGGTTTCTCGATTTTAGCAGGTTAAGAACGGGAATACTTCTGAGTTTGGACTTAACAGTGAAGGAGTTCTATGTTTCCGAGGTAGAGTTTGCGTTCCGAAGGACTCTAATTTGAGGCAAGCAATTCAAAATAAAGCTCATAAAGGGTTGTGTGCTATGCATCCAAGAGGTAATAAGATGTATCATGACCTAAAGGAGTTGTATTAGTGGCCTGGGCTGAAGCGAGAGGTAACGGAATTTGTTGGGAAGTGTCTGACTTGTCAGCAAGTGAAAGCTGAACATCAGTTACCTTCTGGACTTCTGCAACCAGTGAAGGTACCACTCTGGAAGTGGGAAAGGGTGACCATAGATTTTGTAAGTGGGTTGCCCTTGACACCGTCAAAGAAGGACTCGATTTGGGTGATTGTGGATAGGTTGACTAAATCTGCTCATTTCATCCCTGTACGTACTGATTATTCGCTTCAGAGGTTAGCTAAGTTGTATGTAGCGGAGATTGTATGACTGCATGGGGTCCTAGTGTCTATTATTTCTGATTGAGATCTTAGATTCACATCTCGATTCTGGCAAAAGTTGCATGAGGCGTTGGGAATGCGACGAAACTTTAGCACGGCTTTTCATCCTCAGACTGATGGTCAGTCAGAAAGGGTTATTCAGATTCTGGAGGATATGTTGAGGGGATGTGTTATCGACTTTCAAGGCAGTTGGGAGGATTATCTACCGTTGGCAGAGTTTGCGTATAATAACAGTTATCAGGCTAGCATTTGTATGGCACCTTATGAGGCACTGTATGGGCGTAAGTGTCGTTCACCTAGTTGTTGGACTGAGCTGGGCGAGCGGCAAGTTCTTGGACCTGAGTTGGTAGCAGAGACTAAAGAGAAGGTCAAAATAATAAGGGATCGGTTAAAGGAGGCATCTGATCGACAGAAGTCTTACGCGGATTTGAAGCATAAGGAGATTGAGTATTCAGTAGGTGACATGGTCTTCTTGAAAGTTTCGTCTTGGAAGAAGATACTAAGATTTGGTAAGAAAGGCAAGCTAAGTCCGCGGTTCATTAGGCCTTATCAGGTTCTTAAGCGAGTAGGTCCAGTGGCCTATCAGTTGGAATTACCTCCAGAGCTAAATAGAATTCATGATGTGTTTCACGTATCCATGCTAAGACGATATCATTCTGACCCTACCCATATTTTACCAGTTACAGAGGTGGAAGTACAGCCTGATTTGACTTTCGAGGAGCAGCCTGTGCAGATTCTGGATCGAGACATAAAGGTTCTAAGGAGAAAGTCAGTTCCATTGGTGAAGGTACTCTGGCGTAATCATGGCAGAGAGGAAGCTACTTGGGAACCAGAGGAGGCAATGCGTCAGCAATATCCCCATTTGTTTGGATAAGGTAAATTTTGAGGACGAAATTTCTTTAAGGAGGGTAGAGTTGTAACGCCCTAATTTTCGGGTTTCTCTTAGATTTTTCTCCATCTGATAAAATGTTTAAATTCTAGTATGTGGGTGTGTAATGCATGTTTGGAGTGTGTTAATGGGCCTATGGAAGGCCCAGGTATGGGTTAGAAGCTCGGCAAAATTTTGGATTTTTGACTTAGGAGATAGGGGACCATTAGAGGTAAGGGTCTTAAGAAATTGTGTGCGAAAAATAGCACAAAACAAGTCTTGGTAAAGTGGCAAGGGAGGTGCCACTAGGCTCCTTAAAAAGTGGTGCCTAAGTGAGCTTGGAGGTCCAAGGTTCAAGCTCCAGAGTTGGCAAAGATGGCGTTTTATTTTTGAGCTTGAGCAAGTAAGAATTTGAAGCAAAGTTAAACTCTGCTTGAAAGGAATTTGAATCGGTCATAGGAGATAATCAGGGAGCAAATCAAGGAGCTTTGACTTTTGAAAGAGGTGGCCGGTTTAGGGACTCTGCAAGTGCAATTCGGCTAAGGGGCTTGGTGCTTGCATTTTCGGCAACTAGGTGCTAGATTGTGCCGAATTCTCCTTAGTTCATTTGGTGTTTTGTGCCGATTTCACTTAGGGTCTTTTAGGGGTTCTTGAGCCGATTGTGTATAGCACTAGGGTCTTCTTTTATATTTTTTTTTCCTTCTTGTTATTCAATCTCCCTTTTTCTCCTAATAGCCGCAACCTACTCTTACCCTAAGCATTATTGTCGAACTCTCTAGATGCTGAAATCACTCCCTAGTTTCTCTTCTTTTCTCGTTCTTCTTCCTCGCTCTTACACCCCATACCAATTCCATTTCGTCCCATTTCCCTGTAAGACCGAAACCACCTTCCTCCTTCTCAATTTCTTCAACCTTCTATTGACACACTCTTGACTGAAATCTCTATACCGTTTGCTCTTTGTCAAACCGACTACTCTCACTCTTCTTTCTTTTAAACCCTTTTGTAAGCCGAACCCTATTCTTCCATCCCTTCTATTTGTCGATTTACCCCACCTACTTTATTGGTTGAAACAACAAGTGCACCATATCACTTCTTCAAAAGCCGAAAGCACCTCCTTTTAACCATTCAAAAAGCCGAATATCTCTAGAGCCACTCTTGTGACGTTAGAGTTAGATTTGCGGTGGATCTAGAAGAGGTCAGAGATAGTGGAAACGTGGGAGTGATACTCTTCGAGTGGTGGCATCGATAAGTAATCTAATCACTAAAGTACATTTGTTTATTAAACATCTTTAAGGAAAACCAAAACCCGAAGATCCTTAGGGGGCATGTCGGCATTACTTGTAAGATTCTAATGCTATGGTTTGATTCTTTTGCGTATTGGATAGCAAGAGAAGGTGATCAAGCGAGGAGTTTTGAAGGTTAACGCGATTGGACATCGAGATTTAGTCTATAATCGACAAAGGGGTAAGATTTCAATGTTTGGCCCATGTTAGCCGATTATAATAATGAGATTTTGGTTTAATGGTGGAAGATTATTAAACTAACATTAAGGTGATTAACGATAGGTTTTCGTTCGTGGATTTCATCGACGGTTTCGACAGTTAACAGGTGTGTAATTAACCCCAACTTTTAGACTAAAGTGGTAAAAGCTGAAATGGCCATGAAGTGACCGACAACTGGTGGAAAGTGACCGAAAATGCACTCGTGTAATATTTAAGAGTAATCGTTTACTCCGTTGGGGTTAACCATGAATTCGGTGGTGAAGGAATTGCAAAAGGTGCAATTCTGAACGTTTTGGTAAGTTGGGCTCCGATGGGTCAAGGTGGGTCCAATGGGCTTTCGAGCCCAAATCGGTAAAATGACTGTTAAAGGCTTTCTGGTAATGTGGTTAATAATAATATGGTTAAATTGGTAATCTGAACCTAAAAATTGGACTTAACGGGCTTAAGGCATTGGTGGACACAGTAGGGCCCATTAGGGGGGATTTTGGGCTAAAAGGGTAAAATTGGAAACTAAGGTTAAAAGGACTTCGGTAGACACTAATGGATTAGTAATTACTTGGACTTGCATAAAAACCCTGAAAATAGGTAAAAAAGACTAAAATACCCCTAAGTATGGAAAATTACCATTTTACCCCTAGGTGCGAAATGACCTTTATACCCCTAGGGTAAATTCTGTATGAAACGTATGATTTCCTGTTTCTGTATGTCATATCTCATAATACATGTGTATATTTGATGCATGAGATTCTGTATGTTATATGCCATATCATGATATCTGTTGCATGGGGTTTGGGTTTATGATGGAGGAAGCGCTCTGGCAGCCTCGCTGCAATCTGGTGGCCTCGCCACATATATATCTGTTCTGGCAGCCTCGTTGCAATCTGGTGGCATCGCCACGTATATATCTGTTCTGGTGGCCTCGCCACAATATCTGTATCTGGTGACCTCGTCACAATATCTGGCAGCCTCGCTGCAAATTTTATCTGGCAGCCTCACTGTAAATTTCTGTGGTGTGTAGCGGTTGGGTGGGTCGAGTAGTCTCCCTGCATGGTGTAAGGCTGGTACGGGGGTGTTATGGATGGATCTGGGTTGGGTTTTCTGTTTGCATAATATATCTGATCTGTATCTGTTATGGGCCTACGGGGCTTAACCTGATTTCTGTAATGGGCCAAGGCCCAATTAATCTGATTCTGAGGCTTGATCTGTTTTGGCCTATGGTTGAGATTATGTTACACACTGAGTTGTCAAACTCACTCCCTTTAATTTCATCTCTGCAGGTAACCCTCAACCATAGTGGGCTTGGAGCTGGGAGAGATTTGGAGTGGCCACAGCATCTGCAAATTCGGTTTTCTATTTATTTTAAGTATTTAATTATTTTATTTTGGGTTTCTCTGTAATAAGGCCGCTATCTAAATTTCTTTATTGGTTTCATTTCCTTTTATGGGTTAATGCATATTTTTATCGAAACTGCTAGTTATAGGCTGCGCGGGTTTTTAAAAACTCAACAAATATCAAATATGGATAACCTAAAGGCTTATCAAAATGATTTTTCACAATCTTGCTGTTTTACTAAAAATATCACCTAAGTCACAACAAGCGAAAGGTCGTAAACTTGGTTATAGGTTCATGTGACACATCAGATCTGGTCATAACATCTGGGCCGGGTTTGGGGTGTTATATTATTACCATTAAAATCTTATTTGTTGCAGAAGCTTATTTTAAAAGAAACTAAGTTACGAAAACGTGATGTTTAAAAACAATTATCATTTTGGAAAACCGTGTCCTACTTCTAGCAATTATAAACAATAAATAAAAATTGAAATGTAAAAACCAAAAAGTTTAAAAGGCCTTATTACAAACAGGCCCAAATTGAAGTAGTTATGAATAATTTAATAGTAGAATAGAAACAAATGTGTGGCCATCTCCGAGTCTCTCGCAGTACCTATCTCCTAAAGCTGGGGATTACCTGCACAGTTAACAAACGGGGTGAGTTTATGAAAAACTCAGTGCGTAACCCCCTTACCAGAGTAACCGTCAGTGTACAAAAGCATAAACGCAAACAGCCTAGGCCAAAGCCCTTCAACGGTATCAGTAGTAGATTGGCCTAGCCCATTACATTTCCAAAACCCATTGGGCTTTAGCCCAATTCAGTAACAGAATCAAAATCAAAATCAGAATCAGAATCAGGATCAGAACAGTGTATGTATGGAAGCCCATCCCAGTCCAACCATCACACCACCCGTACGAACCCAACACACCATGTAGGTAATAACTCGACCTACCCAGCCCACACTCTAATAGGCAGCAAGGCTGCTAATAACAGAAAATGTGGCAAAGCCACCAGAATCAAAATATAACACCCCAAACCCGACCTAGAAGTTAGGCCCGAATCTGGTGAGTCACATTGAAGTGTTTTTTGAAAACCATATTTTCAATGAAACCCTTCTTAAAGAAACTTGTTGCGAACTAAAACTTGTGTTTGTTTATTTTCAAAACGTGGTCAACTAAAAGTTAATCCCTTTTAAAAACATTATTACCTTTAAAACCTTCTTTGTTGCGAAAGCTTAATTTAGTTAGTTGCGGAAGACGTTGTGTTCGAAAATAGTTAACATTTTGGAAAAATCGCGATTCACCTCTAGGAGATATAATTCAAAGTAAATAAAAACCTTAAAATAAAAATCCAAAAATTATAAAAGGCCCTATTACAAACCAAACCCAAAATAAAGTACTTGAGAGTAAATAATCAAAACAGAAAGCATAAGCAGTGTGTGGCTTTCTCCGAGTCCCTCGCAACTTCGATCCGTCTAAGGCTGGGGATTACCTGAAAGGTTAATAAACAGGGTGAGTTTACGAAAACTCAGTGTGTAATCCCCTACTACAGATACGAACAGTCAGTCATGTAAAAGAATTAAAAAGTTTGCCCTACCACAGTTCCAGTATCAATTGGGCCTTAACCTACTATAACAGACTGCACCAGATGGGCCTTAGCCCATTACAGAATCAGAAACGTTATCAAAACTAGAATCAAAATGAGAATCAGAATCAGAATCAAAATCAGAATCAGTATCAGAATCAGAATGTGAATGCAATGCCAACCCAGTCCAGCCATCACACCACCCGTACCAACCAACACACCATGTAGGGAATAACTCAACCCTCACACCAATGGGCAGCAAAGCTGCCAATAATAGAATATTGTGGCAGAGCCACCAGAATCAAATAACGTGGCAAAGCCACTTAACAGAATACGTGGCACAAAGCCATCGATAATGTGTCTATAATCGGCACAAAGCCTGTGATATTGACATAAAGCCTTCGGTAATGGCACAAAGCCCATAATAATAGCACGAAGCCCACAATAACGGCACACAGCCTTCGGTAATGGCACAAGCCCATAATAATAGCACGAAGCCCACAATATCGATACGAAGCCCACAATAACGACACACAGCCTTTGGTAACATGATCGACACTCAGCCATCGATCGATCCACAGTCGTCTCGGGTGACCCGTGTGACCTTATCAAATCAGTACAAATATACGCTCTTAAGCCTTCGGTGGATCCATAGTCGTCAAGCAACCATGCGATCCTAACAAATTAGATCTTCCTCTATACAAAATCCCAACCCATGCAACATGTCATGTATGCAGAATGTCATGCCCATATTTGAATCAAACAATCACTGTCAAGTTATTCATATCACCAACAAATATTCACAATTAAATCCGTCAAACACACAGTCGAAGTCAGTCACTTGCCCATAAAGCAAAACAGTCATTTAACACCTAGGGGCAAAATGGTAATTTTACCCCACAGGGGTATTTTGGTAATTCTACCCTACAAGGGTATTTCGGTAATTCTACCCCACAGGGGTATTTCGGTAATTCTACCCTACAGGGGTATTTTGGTAATTCTACCCTACAAGGGTATTTCAGTAATTCTACCCTACAAGGGTATTTCAGTAATTTCAAAAGTCAGGGTATTTTAGTAATTTTGTTATCTAGGGGTATTTTAGTAATTTTACAAATTAAGGGTAAAACGATATTTTTACAAATCAGGGGTAAAATGGTAATTTTACAAATCAAGGGTAAAACGGTAATTTTACAAATCAGGGGCAAAACGCTAATTTTACAAATCAGGGGTATTATGGTAATTTTACAAATTATGGGTAAAACGATAATTTTACAAATCAAGGGTATTACAGTAGTTCTACCCTGTAAACCAAGGGTGTTTCAATAATTTTGTAAATCAGGGGTATTTCAGTAATTTTGTAAATCAAGGCTATTTTCAGTAATTTTGTAAATTAAGGGAATTTCAGTAATTTGGTAAATCGGGGGTACTTTGGTAATTTTACAAGTCGAGAGTATTTTAGTAATTTGGTAAACTAAAGCATTCTAAACAGAGATAACAATGCAAATGGACCTAAGGCCCATTCTCGGCCCAAATAGGCCCACACACTCGTATGGCCCTTTTAGCCTAAATCTAGCCACAGATAGGAGATTCACCTAGTCTAGTCCAGTATTTACTACACAATCAAACAACTTATCCAATTGGGCCCGTAGGCCCATTGGGCCCACATGGCCTATTTCGACCCATTGCAGCCCGAAGTAGTTGTCCTACAGCTAGAGTAGTGAGAAATACACACCTGATAGGAGACTAGAGTTAATCCGCGCTCTGAGCACTCTTAGCCGACGCCCAACCCAAACGAGCACGCCATAAAGCGAAAGGGATCAGCCAAGAAAGGTACCCTTACTCTCCTCATGGTTCTCCCTAATTTAAAGCCAGCTTCGCATCCACTCTTATGTTAGCTTCCCGATATGGGATCCCCCCATCATCAGAGTTTAAATTCAACACCAACTCTTGCCGCCCCCTGTTAACAAAATAAAAGCTCTTTGATTACCATGAGTTTCGAACCCTGGACCTCATTGCCAACTCTATGATGCCACCTTCCTGCCTCTTATGTGGCACTACTTTCCCACTACACCACAAGGCTTTTTGTGGCACAATTTCACCAACAATATTCTTAAGGCCTACCTACTACACCCAGGGTTTAATTCACCTAAAACCTAAAATTTTTTAGAGTCCAGGTTTGAACCCAAGACTTCTCCAACACTTCTCAGCACACTTAACCACTGAAACAAGCCTTTATTAATGGAATTTACATGCAGAACAGAATATTATAAGCTGCTTTCAACCGCTCCCATGATCAAGGCCCAAAACTTCTAGGCCCAATTTCAGGGTGTTACAGAAAATACATGGTGAAGCCACTAATAACAAAACTTCCTCCATATCATGCCCAACCCCATGCAAAATATCGCGTATGTCATGCTCAATCATCACACATGTATGCAAAATGGCCATGCTCAGTAACATTCATTTAAACAAATATTAAAAACATATCAAACACAAAACCATGGTTACGTCAGTCAAAACACTGTCATACGATCACAGTGGAACCAGTCACATACACAGTCCAAGTCAGTCAGTTGCCCACAAGGGCAAAATAGTCATTTACACTCTAAGGGAAAAATGGTCATTTTACCCTACAGAGGTATTTCAATAATTTTAGCCTACAGGGGTATTTTGGTACTCCTACTTTACAGGGGTATTTTGGTACTTTCAAAACTAAGGGTATTTCTGTAATTTCACAAACTAGAGGTATTCCGGTAATTTTACAAACTAGGGGTATTTTAGTAATTTTACAAACCTGGGGTATTTTGGTAATTTTGCAACCCGAGGGTATTTCTGTAATTTTACAAATTAGAGGTATTTAGTTAATTTTACAAACCAGGGGTATTTCGATAATTTTGCAAACCGGGGGTATTTCGGTAATTTTTCAAACTAGGGATATTTCTGTAATTTTACAAACTGAGGGTGTCGATTATTTTGCAAACTAGGGGTGTTTCGATAATTCTGCAAATTAAGGGTATTTCGGTAATTTTGCAAACTGGAAGTATTTCTGTAATTTTACAAACCGGGGGTATTTCAGTAATTTTGCAAATCGAGGGTATTTCTGTAATTTTACAAACCAACAGATGGTCCATCATCACCTAGAGTGACTTAAGTAACCTAAATAGATATAACGGTATAAATGGGCCTAAGGCCCATTACTTGGCCCGAGTAGGCCCACATACACGTGTGGCCCATCTAGCCCAAATTCAGCTAAGGCTATGTGAAAGCCGTAGCCCAGATCAAATCTTACCACATAACATACATTTTGTACATATGGGCCTACAAGCCCATCGGGCCCACACGACCCAGTCCAACCTATGCCATGTTCGCAACATGACAATCCTTACTACTTCCCATCGAATAGTCAGATTTACACCAACGGGCCCACAGGCCCAACGGGCCCACAGGCCCATCGGGCCCATTTGGCCCATTCCGGCCCAATCAACCACGGCCATGTAATTTACACGGCCCAGTTCAATATTTGATACTTTATCAAGAATTCTGTTCGTGTGGGGCCCACGAGCCTATTGGGCACGCACGGCCAATTTCCGCCCAACGCGGCCCAACATAGCCCATCGTGGCCTTAATCATCCGATGCCCATGTTCGTGAGCTCAGTTCACCACACGTGCGGTCGTACACTTGTGTGGCATCATTCGTCGATATTTCAGCTTCTCGGTCTTTTACCGATCTACGGTCAAAGTAGAGTAAACAACACATACATTTTTCAGCTTTTCAGCCAATTATCAAGACAAGGCATACGGTTATAAACCTGATTTATGGAAAGTGAGACGAACCTTCAACCATCAACCCTTAACCAAAGTGTGCGACTTGGGCTGCCTAAATACCACCCGAGCAAAGCCTACACCCGAGCTTAACAAAGGAAACCCTTAATTAACAAATGCTTGATCCACCACATAAATCGATATATAACACTTAAAACAAATCCAACGAAAGAAAATAGACCATTCGGCCAAAATAGGTCCACTTACCCCAACTCTTGATTGAAAGCTGACTGAATGATTTGAATTCCTACCATCACCCGATAATCCCCTCTTCCAAAAAGAAAGAATGACAAAACCCGATCCTCACAAAAAAAGGAAGATAATCAATAGGAATTCACAGAATAAGGCAGAGATTCAGCTATTAAGAAGCAACTCGGCAGAACAATAAGAGATATAAAGAGAAAGGGATTCGGTCAAATAAATAAGAGAAGGAAGAAGCAGGGTTCGGCCAATATGAGCATAGTAATTGGAGAGGGAAAAGAAAAGAAGAGGTTCGAAAAAAGGGTTGTTAAGGAGGAAGATATAGTCAGAAAAATGTATTTGAGAGAATTCTGCTCAGATTAAAGGATAATCATAATAAAAGAAAGAAAATGAAAGAAGAGAACCAAAAGAACCAAATAAGAGGAAGGGTTTGACTAATATGATGACCGAAAGGGAAAGAAAACCAATTGCACAAATAGCCACTAGTAGTTTCGGCACTATGGAGAGAAAAACAAAACATCAAAAGAACAACCTAAAATGCCAGAGGAAAGGATCGGTTCCTACACACTCACAACTTGCCAAAAAAAAAAAAACACTAAATGAAACCCCCTAGCCGAATTCACCTATCGAAGGTACCTACACACTAAGGCCTAGACTAATCTATTTCTGAATGGGGCTTCAGCCCAGCCTGCTCTTCATATCAGTTCTCTGTTTTTGGTTAGGGAACTTACACACTGAGTTTTTGCAAACTCACCTTTTAATTTAAATGTGTAGGTAACCCCCAACCATAGATGATTTGGAGCTACGAGGAACTCGGGGTGGCCACATGACTTTTGCTTTTGAACTGGGTTTTTATTTAAATTTTTAGTTTGGTTATTGATTATGTAATAAAGCCATTATGGGGTTTTTGTTTAATTTTCTTTATTTGGGCTGATTTATCATTTCAACTGGTAAAGTAATTAAATCGGGTTTTCAAAACTAATAAAAAACGGGTTTAAGTAATTCACACGTGACGTTTACAAAAACAATAATGAAATTAAGAGTTTTAATAACTTCAAATAATTGATATCAGAAAATATGACGATCATTTCAACTGATGTGTTTTGTAACTTATAAAATGGTTGTAACTAGATTTCGTTCCCTATCTACAATCTAAACGGGGTTTCCAAATAGTAAAAACTTTTATCAATAAGTCCAATTTTGAACATAGCTTCCATGTGACACACCAGATCTAGCCATAACGTCTGGGCCAGATTTGGGGTATTGTATTGGATGATATTTTGTGTGATTTAATGAATTCGATTCTCCTAATCCTTTAATTCCATGTTTTATACTCAGGTAAGCATAAGAAAGTGAAAAGAGCAAGAATCAGGCTAAAACGAACAAAATAGGCCAAAATCAGCTTTCAACAGGGCCCAGACATTGCCACACGGGTACACCACATGCCCGTGTGTGACACAAGGGCTGGCCACACGCCCGTGTGTCATGACCATGTCGACATACAATAAACTTAGTATTGCACACGACCTGGACCTTCGCACATGGGCAGACCATACGCCCGTATCCTTGTCGAGCCCTGTTTCAATTCCACTTGAAAAGGGCTAATTTTTGGGTATTTTGGGCATTCCAAAGCCTATTTAAACACCCTAGGAGAAGGATTAAAGACACACAGAGCAGAAAGCAGAGAATTACTCAAGGAACATCGTAAGTCATCTCAGAAGCAGTAATCTCCATCAAGATTGAAGATCTCCCCTTAATTTCCTTTGAAGTTTTTGGGTTTTCTTATGTTTTGCTGTTTTCCAATTTCTAAGATGCTTTCTTTCACAATCATGAACTAAACCCCTTAAATACCTGAGGGGGATGAAACCTAAGACAGATCTTATTACAATCTGAGTTATATGAAAAATACTTGATTTGCTCTTAATTATGTGTTCTTAATTCTTGTTTTAGTATTCCAGGATATTGATTCAAGTATTGATGTGCTTATTCAGTGTAGCAAAAGTCCCTGTTTAGGAGTAGGTCCAACATAATTAAGCGGGTTTGATTGCAACCATGGAGATAGGATGACATAAATTTGCTGGATTAGAGTCAAATCTAATAGGGGGATCCATTGACCTAATTAATGTGACAATAGGGGTTTTAATTAGAAAGAAATTTCAATTAATCAACCTAGAGTCAGTTGCTTTTAGTCTCGAGAGAAATAATTACATAAATTAGGGATTCTTACGAATCAAGTCAAGTGAATAAATAGTTTAATTCAGAGTCAAGTAATAAGTGAAGTCTAGGTGGATTCTTCCTTGGGATTGTTTTAATCAATCAGTTTTCTAAAAGTATTTTCTCAATTCACTCTTGTGCATTCTTAGTTAGTTAATTAGTTTAGTTAATTTTAGTTAATACAAATCCCTTTAATTCTTAGGCTAGATAATAAAAAGAGAGTCAATACTAGTACTTTTAGTCCTTTGGGGTTCGACATTCCGGTCTTGCTATAAGCTATACAACTGTTCGATAGGTGCGCTTGCCTTTAACATGATAATAGTTTAGTTTTGCGGTACGATCATCATCACATCATATTAAAACCTAGATATCAATACCTCTTCTCCAGACATATAAAACATAATTATTTACATATAATTCATACAAACTAATGTCTAACCATCATCTGTCATTCACTTCATCAAATGGTCACTAAAATGTCCAAAGTAACAATAAAAAAAACATCATAATCATGATTGAGCAAGAAACCAACAATTCAATTTGAAAGTCCATAAGCCCTAAGCAAAATAACAGTGTAAGCAATGTAAAAATCATGGTAACAACCAGCATATAGTGTACCATATTGCCTTGTTCCAAAAACAAAAATGAGTAGATAATAAACACCTACAAAATAACACAAAGACTTGCTTGGATCACCTTATGAAACCACAACTCACATCGAGATGCTACTAATTTGCAATGGTTTAAGAAGGGAGCAGGTGATCTTAACAAGCTCAGTGAATGCCTAGAACATCTACCATGCAAACAGTTCATCAAGCATTAACGAAACATGTAAGTAGCATAATTATACGAGCCTTAACTTAGTTGACATATTTTACTTCACATCCATAGTCGATAGTTTACTTACAGAGTCAATGCATACATATTCATGTAAACGTCACAATATACACAATCACAATAATAGATAATTTGGCACTTAAGTTATGAAACGTAAAAGTGGGCACTATCACTACTCATTGAATACACGAATCTCCAACACACCATATAGACTCATAGAGTCAAACCTGTCCCGTAAGTGAAGCATTAAGCTAACACTCTCCAACACACGAAACATGTTGCGTTGAATAGAGCTTAGCTCACATTCCTTTATCTATCCAAACATGTTCCAAAGCCTCAATGCCCAAATCACATATACATATAGGTGAGTACATATAATCCTATGGCATGCCAACTATATCCAATGGTCTCCAGTATCACAAGGCCAAAACATTCGTATTTAAACATAGATATTACTTACTATTTTCTAATTACTTTCACTGCACATTTGTATCATTTGCACAATATCATTGCTTTCACTTAGTATGTATGACATGCCTACACAAATACTCTTTCACAACTTTAATCATGAGCATATAACACATTTACAACATCTCAATGTAGTTCATAATTTCATAATAACACAAGCACATACACACAAGATAAACATAGGTACAAGAAAGCTTACTATTTGAATTTAGAGTAAGGTTTTAGGCTACCACTAAATTCCTAAATAACGCATTGAATTGTTGACCGCCTTCGAACGTACTAACGTTTAGAGAGTGAATACTACAATCAAATGAAAAATTATGAGGCGATATACGTAAGTATATGGGATGAGTTGTAATATAGATTTTACAACAAAGTAGGTAAATACTTCGACGATCATACACAAGGGAGGCGAGTGCTAAATCAATCTTAATCTAAATATTTAAAGATCTGATTAATACTTTAAGTCAGTTATAGTAAGAAAATAAAATAAGAGATAATTTTTTAGTTTCTTAAACTAAGGAAATAAAATAACATAAAAGGTGTAAAATTATAAGAGATTGAGAGAAATAAAGTGAATAAAATCTGAAGATGGGTGATTAACTTGTTTCAGCAATCTCAATCAATTGCCATCTCGGGTTCTTCGTCAATCAACTAGTCGCTACCCTAGTAGGATCTTCTGATCTTCCACTAACATATTGTGTTAGGAAGAACTACTTATCTTTTAACTCATAGTCTAGAATACTGTGGGGTCAAGGTGTTCACATATGGGCAATACCAATTTCGGGTTATCCTGAGGTTATCAAGGCTAGGGTTTGTTTCAGGCTCTTCCTTTCCCAAACAATTGACCCATTGAATAATCCTACAAAATAGTTAAGAGGTAATACTTCCAGTCGCTAATCCCCCATAAAAGGATTAGTTCCTCATGGCTTTAATAAACAACATGGAATAAGTGGAAGAATTAATCATAGGGGATGGAATGAAATAGAGAGTTTCAAAAAAGCTTAATTAATATTGATAATAAGCACGAATCCATAGAAGTTGATCTCCTTTACAATCAAATCTCTTGAAGAAATCAAACAACTAAAACTAGGAAAACGTGAAAAGGAAATAAAACAAGACAAATTGAATGGAAGAAAACTAGGTTAAAACTTAAATGCCTTTTGCATGTGCTAAATGGACCTATTTATAGCCTTTAGGTGGTCGTCGTCCTTAACCCTAGTTTAGCTGATGTTCCCAAGCTTAAAGTTCAATTGTGCAAACCAAAATACCATTGGTTCATGTTTTATTCCAGTTACAGAGATGATGTTGCGACACACTAAAACCTGCGTCGCGACGTAGCAACCAACATGTTCCTCTATAGCCATCTTCAAGGGCATGTCACAACACCCTCGGCTTGTGTCATGACATTGAACATAGTTCCTTACATTCTCTATTCTGCTCTTTATGTTTCGACATTGGATCGCCCATGTTGCAACATAGCATCCAATATTGACCTAAAATGCCCTCTAATTCTCTTATGCACACTCACAAATTACGTTAGCTCTTCCTTAGGCCTCATTTAGCCCTTAAGGTTAATAAAAGGCTTAATGTGCACATTTTATTGAACGTAAACAATACTAAAGAAACTGAATTAAAACATAATGAAAATACTTGTATTCAAGCTCTTTAAATGTGAAAACTAGTTTAATCTGCTACACTAAATTACGACAGATTAAACTACCTTAAGTTATTGCCTGTCTTCAAGAAAAATAAACAAGAATTTTTGAGCAAGTATGGTACATGTATTAATTTCAGGGCATATGGCTTAGGCATTTCACGTGTACTAAAAATTTCAACATGTGGAGTAGTTGACTTAATACTTTTGATCACAAACATCTAACTTTAATATGTTACAAAATATAAAAGTATTAAGGTTTTCACCTATAGGAATCCATCAACAAATCATACAAGTACTTTGATTATCCAAGTAGAATACAAATAGTTTTCTATGTGAATGTTCAGTATGATGTTCATTCATGGACAAGGATATTTAGGTTACATAGGGCTTTTCGACTTGTAAAGTTTCGAGGCTTAGGGTAGGTATGGAATTCAAAAATAGAAAGCATCAAAAGGTTACAAACACAAAAATAGTTTGACACATCGTATGGATCCATATTCTTCCTCTTTTGTGACCTTTTGCCACTCACCGCTTTATTTCTCCTTCTCTTACCTTCCTTGTCTCTTCATTTATAGGAAGCCATAGCATGACATAGTAATTATGGCTAGCCCTACGAGTTTTTTGTGCACTAATGAATGAGTTTTTCTTTCTTTTGTGCCTTTGTCACTTTCATCTTTTCAATACATCTCACTCATTAATGCTTTTTTGCTAGTGTAAGACATTTTCTACTCGTACCAATTCTCTTTTCTGAAATTTTTATTTTTGTTTCACACATTAGGCTAACTTATAGTTCTTCTATCACACCAATCTTTCTTATTTCATTCTAATTTTACAAACTCCACCATAATGTATCTACTTAACCCCCAATTCGTATGGCCAGACGGCTATAATCATGTAATGTAGGACCAAAGAAAAAGAACATATACAAATTAACGTTTTCAGGCTCGAGTTTTGTACTGTGGTTCATCAAAAAGTGTCAAAAGGCTCAAAATTGGTACTAAAGGTGAAATATAGATAGAACAACTTTTTGGCTCTAGATGTATTCCAAACAAAGCCTTAGGTCATCCCTAAATATCTTAACAAGCATAAATTTAATCAACCAAACTAACACAAATTCAACCATTTGTCATTCATACTAGCATGCTCGTTTCCTTGTATTTTTTATATCACTTGGTACAAATGATAGCTTAATACTTATTTACAGTTTAACATATAGAAGGTAGTTGACAAATAAAAATTTAAAATCTCATCTCATGGAACGATGGAAATGTGCAAGTGTACACAATTGTAACAAGTAATAAAGTGACAAGTAAATGTTGAGTTATCATACCCACAGGGACTGTGAAAAGAATTATTTATGAATGCAATTTGAAAAACACTTTGGTGAAGAAAAGTATTTTGATTTGAAGAAGTAATTAAAAACTAGGATTTAACAAAGTAAAATAAATAAAAATAAAATAAAAGTTCCAATGCATAATTTCAAAAGATGATTTTAAAAAAGATAACATAATTGTGTTAGATTAATTACATTTCTTAACTTAGAATTATTAAACTCATGTTTATGTTGTTACGAAAAAATTCATGGCAACTCGGTAATTTGCTAACTTATGAACATACTTACCTACCAAAATCCATTTATCTCTTGACTATATCTCTATGTCAATTCAACCGATTAAACAAATTTTAGTAAGCAAATGTGTTAATGCACATACATACTTATGAAATTAAAATAATCTCTTGTACATATCTCTATGCCAATTCAAACAATTAATTCAATCTCATAAGCACATAAAAGATTAAGTGAGGTAACAATGTATTTTTACCTTGAAATGGTTTAATCGCAAAAATCTTGCAAGTTATGTAAGGCTAATGTATCGTTAGATACCGTTGCTAATTTAACCCTCAACTACCTTAGATGATTAAACATGCACTAATTAAGTATCATGTCAATTAATTAAAATTTCAATCCATTTAAATAATTAATTCATTAGTTACCTTACAATTATAATGCAAGAATAACTTAGTCATGGTTTTACTTAAACAAACATCTTACCTAGACCTATAACAACACAAACACAATTTTAATAAGTTAAGTAGATAAAATGCAACCAACCTAACACAAATTAAATTTAAGCTATATTAATTAAATTAAACATATCAACATCAAAAATATTCATAGACACATTCATCCTAACAACAAAAAATTAAAAGGATAGGGAACAAGAATCAAATCCAGTATTTCTCCATGGCTTGACTAGTTTGCTCCGCTCCTCCTTCTCTGCTTGTTCTTGTCTTCCACAAACACTTGAATATTTCTCCAAATGGTGGTTTAATAACTCTTTTTCAAAAGGTGAAGTCAGCAAGGGAATGGGGGAAGAAAATGAAGAACGATGGAAGGGAATGAAGAGAGAAAAATGAGAGAGAAGTGAAGAAATGGATGGGCTTGAGATGTTGTTGAAGTGAGCAGCCAAGGGGGTATTTATAGGTTTAGAAGGCTGAAAAAAATAGCCAAAATCAGCAGCCAAAGACTCCCCCCATGGCCAGCCACACATGTGGCATGTTTGATGATTTCAAACATGTTATTTTAAGGTAGGGGAAAATCCAGAAAGGCATAAATAGTGGAGGGGTTTGAATGCAATTTGAAGGAGTCTTCAACGGCCATTTTGCAAACCAAATAATCAGCCAAGTAAGCTGATTGGGTCAGCATGTGGGATGGTTTTGGGCTGCCCAGTGTTCAGTTGGATCAGTTTTCTCGGTTCAGCTCAATTGGGCCACTTTTCATAGTTAATAAATAATAATTTATTTAACCCAAATTAAATTGGATCAAAATTATAATTAATTATATTATGAATTAATACACATAATTTGGACCATCTTAGGCTAAAAATTTAATTCAGCTTGACGCTTCAAATTGCTTCTCTATTTTGCACTTCTAGCGGTGTCTACAGAGCTGTTTTTTGCCCATTGTGCAAATTTGTCAAAAATGATCAAAATTAATCAAAACTTATTATAAAATTAAGAAAAATTAAAAATTTTCATAATTTAAGTACAATTTAATTCTTTTATAATAATTAAATATTTTTCGACAAGAATTTTATCGGAACTAATATGAATTTGAGTTAAAAAGGGCATAAAAAATATGTATATTTTTGTTTTCCTATCTTGTCATGCCAAATTTATTCATAAACACAAGAAACCTATGTACATGCTCCTAACCAGTCACTTGTATTTCTAGAAGCTCAAGCACACAAAAGATAAGAAAAATCAAAAGAACGTGTAAAACTTTAAACCAAAATTTTCTATGTTACCCCCCACACTTTAGTTGACACATTGTTATCAATGTGTAGCCCAATAAAAGATAAGGAAGTAAATTACCCTATTGATCATGGTCATTTGAGCTCATATTGGTGGGTGCTTCCTCCTTTGATCGTTGAAAGTTCTAATTTGTTCGTGTCTCCTTCATGTCGGGTTCCTACATAGAAATATTAAACAAAATGCAACCAAACTAAAAGAAAATCTGCTTACTAATCCTAGTCCTACAAAGTTTAAATTTCAATCATCCAAAAATTAATACAATTTTTTTATTTTAAATCATTCAATCATCCACCTCATCGTCTATCTCCTCATCTTTTCCTTCTGTGTGATAGCCTTAAAACGACCCTAATCGGAATGTGGTTTCAGGATAACAAAATCGAGGCATAAAAATAATTTAATATTTATTTTGATGCCTATTGTATGTGCCAATTCATGTGTGACATCTTAGGTGCTTCAATTTAGTATTATAATTATGAATTGCACCTAAAAGGGCTAAATTATGAACTTTAAAAATATGCTAGACAAATGGGTGATGACTAGTTAATGTATGCATGAGAAATAAGGGTTTTGCATGTCAATTTGCCCACTTTTATGATAGTGGACGGTAATGATGCCTTGTTTTGGCATTTTGTGCCTTGTTTTTTTGCTAAAAAAGAAATTATATTAATATTGTATAAGTAAAGTTATCATAAAATAAAGGTTAAAGTAATATTATGAATTAAAGGATTTATTAAATAAAAAAAAGGGGTGACAAAAATAATGTTTTGCTCATTCTTCCTCCTTCATTGCCGTACCTAGCAAAGGAAGAAAAGAAATAAGGTTCAAGCTCTTTCGGTTGGGGAAAAATCTTGATTAAGGTATGATTGTTAAGTGTTTTCTTTGAATTTCATGAAATTTAGTTGGTTTTAAGGCTCTTTTCCTTACCCATTTTGAATTTCCTTGAGTCTTTGGTGTTAGAAGCTTTCGGTCATGGTAGAATTGGTTAAAGGTGAAAGCTTTGAAGCCATGATTTTGGAGGGTAATGAAGTGCCGAATGCCCTTGTAAATGGGGTTATTTGTATTTGAAAATAAGTGAAAAAAAGAAGCTAAGGCATTCGGCCATGACCTTGTGGAGCTTAGATTGAAGTCGATTAAGGAGTGTTTAAGGGATTTTATGATGTTAAATAGCTTATAACATTCGGTCATGGCTTTAAAATGGTCAATTTGATTGTGAAATGGAATTCGGCTATAGCTTGAAAATTTGGTGTTTTGTATTGGTGAATGATTATATGATGTATCAATTAGCTTAATTTTTTTTTTTTGCTATGAATGGTTAAAGGGGGATATAGCATTCAGCTATTATGGAAGTGAGGTAACGGTACTTAACTATTAAAATTTTTGTTTAATTAAAACTTGTTAGTAGGTGGTTAAAGGTTAGTTGAATGTGAATTAAGATGAATTTGGAAGTGAAAGTTTATTTGCCTATTATAGATAATGAGTAAGTTGAATTCGACAATTAGAGGGAGGTATGAAACTTATACTTAATTGTGGAATTTCATAATTGAATTGCTAGTATGAGTTTATATGCTTTCCGAATTTGAATTCAAAGTGAGAGATAGAAGAAAGAATGAGTTGAGTTGAGAATTTATATATGTGACTAAAGTGATGAGTAATTCGGCCATTGCATGTAAGTGAATATATATATATACGTGTGTATTAATTGATTAAAATTTTGAATGTAAATTTAGGTAAGCTTCTTTGATAAATTATGGTAGTATACATTGGAATTAGCTAATGTGTGAATAACTTTTACTCATGAATTGCCGAATTTGAAATTGGGATTTTGGCTAAGAAATTTGATATGTTCTTACTTAATTATATTGCATTAGTTATAAGAAATACTAAGGACGAATTTGAGCTTGGAAATTGGTATATATGACTAAATTGATAAGTAATAGTCGGCCAAAATGATCAAGGTGAAATTTGATATGTTTAATTAGTGGCCAAATGTGACCTTGATTATATGTATTAGCTTGAAATGAAATGTGAATTGTATGTATGCATAGTTGAAGGTTTACATTCGGCCAACCAAAGTGATTAATGTGAAAGTTGATAGATTGTTATATAGAGGCCAAAGATGGACATGAGAAGTATGAGACGTTATACATGAGCTTTTATAGGTTTTAAATGTTAGTAAATGAAAATGTGGAATATGCATTATGTGTTATGCATGCATTCGGCTAAGGTAATTGTTATTGAATTATTAATAGCTTAAGTAGTTAAGAGCCGAATGGGTCATACATTAGGCTTGAAAGGATGTTATGCATAAGAGTATGTAAGTATTTGTGCATGCGGCATTAAGGGTTGATAATTGAAGGTTGAATTAATCAATCAAAGTATTAATATGGTGAAATGTTAATGAATAACATAGTTAGTTTGTACCTTATAATGATTGAGTTAAAGCTTGCCGAATGTGATTTAATGATTAAGTTGTGATAGTTATATATATAAATATGCCTAATGTATGTGTCTTGTGTTATAGAGACATTCGGCTACATGGTTAAATTCATGCATAAGATAGATGGATGAGATATGTGAATCTTTGCTTGTGTGTACAAATTAGACAAAGATTGAATAAGCATGAAATCGAATTATAGCATAATGTATAAATTATAATGTATATTGAAACTCTATGTGATTGCCGAATGTGTGTTTATGATAAGGGAAGTATATATGTTTCTTATTTTGATTGTAAGTGAAATGAACAAGTGAGATTTTGGATAAGGATTAATGAAATTAAATTATTTAATTTAGCTCAAGAGCATAGAGGGACAAGTTCGGATAAAGGGAAGGCTAAAGTGGTCGAATAGCTAACTCATAGTTGCTCGAAAAAGTTCAAGGCAAGTTTCGAGTAATTGAATTTGGTATTTAATTTAAAATGCCATGATATACATGTATAATAGATGAATGATGTCCCATTGTCCTTACCATAACAAGGTTATTGAAAAAGAAACCTTATATATGTTTGTTATGTAGTCGAATGGCTATTAAAGAATTAAACAAAGAACAAGATTGGGGATATATGCTTATGTGTGTTTGCTTATTGAGCTGAAAGTTTAGTAAAAGAAGTATACATGTATTAGATTTGAATGATGTTTATGACACAAAGTCAATGAGCATGTTATATGTCTATATGCGAATGAGTGGACTTGAATTACAAATGTGATTTTGCTATGTGAAATGCGGTAACATGTGAATAGATATGCATGAAACTCTGTGATGTGAATCCGGGATTAAAGACCCGATGACTATATGTGGAGATTATGTCCGGGTAGAGACCCAATGGCTATGTGCAGAGATCATGTCCGGGTAAAGACCCGATGGCTATGTGCGGAGATTATATCCGGGTTAAGATCCACTGGCTTTATGTGGAGATTTTATCAGAGCTTAAGGTCTCGATGATGAAGCGAGTAAAGTCTAAGACTAAAAGACTTCATAGTAACGATTGCTAATGAATGTGCTTAAAGCGTTAAGTTATACAGGTATGTACCCTAAGCTTATATGCAAGCTTGGTTTGGACCAAATCATAAGGTCATTATACGATTGCATATGTGAGTATGAAATGAGACTATTAATATTGTTATAGTACAATTGGTCAATGTGAAAAGTTATGTGAAATTATGCAATATGTCTATGTTTACATGAGCTCACTATTAAGTGAAAGTTATCTGCCTATTGTATATGATAAGAATGTGTATATTCGGTTCAGGGGGTGACATACCCAAAAGAAGAAGGGAACAAAAATGCGAACAACTATGTTATAATTTGATTTTTATCCGTTGTTATTGCTTAAAACTTACTAAGCATTGTAATGCTTACTCCGTTTACTGTGTTTCCTCTGTTTTATAGATCTCATTTTGGAAGCTATGGACTCAGGGATTGAAGCTTTAATCACCTACACTATCGTCGTTATTTTGGTACATTCGATAGTTATTTTGGAACAATGGCATGTATAGGCTAATCTCCTTTTTGTTAAACTGAATTACATTTTAAGTTGTAATTATTCGAGCCATGCGAAAATGGCTTGCTTGATCTCTAAGTTGAGTATGTGTTTTTGATAAAATGTTATGTGGATTATTACTTGGATGCGAATAGGATTGCTTACTACTTAAGAAATTCAATTGTACTTAGAGACTCTATTATGCCTATTGGTAAGTAGTCACTTTGCAACTTTGTTAGTACTCCTATAGTGAACAAATGTAATATGGTTGCATTAGTTGAAGCACTTGAAAAGTAGATTGTTCGGATATAGAAGTTGAAGTAGATCATTAACCTTAATTTGGGGTCCAACTGAATCTTTGCCCGATATACATCTACGAACTTCGGCAAGTTGTGTTTGGTTAGGTAATACCTCGAAACCCTATTCCAGTGATGGACAGGGGTGTAGGGTGTTACATTCTGCTCCTTCCTCTTCGCTTTCCTATGCTTCTTCGTCTTGTTCTGTATTTATCAGACTAAACATATTAGGTATAATTGGGGACTCATATGTTATTTTTCTTAAAAAACTCTTGAAAAATTGGACTCGATTCTTGCATCCACTGAATCATCCAATCTAACTTTGGATGACTATTCTCACCAACTTCTTGTTGAGCTTGCACCAACCTTTGTGATGAGGTGTGTAACACCCTGAATTTGGGCCTAGAAGAATTGGGCCTTGAGTCCAGGTCCGGGTAAAAGATGGCCCGAATTTATTTGGATGTTTTAAATTTCTATGGAAAAAATATATTATTGTTGTTATTAAATTGGTGTTTAGTTTAGTAATTAAATAAATTAAAAGGGACTTATAGTGTGGGAAAAGTCCTGGGCTCGGCCCAGGGCTTTAGCAAAAATTTTTATTTTATGCTACCTTAGGGAATTCAGGCAGGAGGCCTAATAAACAAGTCGGGCTAGATTTAAGCGTAAACAAGCACCTGGCCCAGTGGCTAAGCACGCTAGGAGGATGTGGGAGGTGCCAGGTTCAAGGCATGGCACATGCAAAGCCTCTGTTTTTTTAAGTAATTTGGTTCTGCAATAATAGGCCTTAATAGAAGTTACGACCAGAGTATGCCACAAGAGCGCTTGTGGCTTAATGGCAGCAGTGTGCTAAGAAGTCCGAGCAGGAACGAGTTCGAGTCCAGGGGCAAGCGATAATTTTAGTTTTATTTTTAAGCAACTCATGACTTCAGCAGGTAAGCTTTATAATTAAATGCGACACTATTATATCAAAAGAAAAATCACGTCGCAGTGGCCAGTAGCGTGTGTGGGTGCCTGAAGGTCCCAGGTTCGAGCTGCTATGCGCGCGAAGGGCTGTGTTTTTGCTGCACACGTGGGGAGAGTGTTTCAAGTGGACGGAAACTCTCCCTAGCAGCAAGGTGTGTTGGCCAAGCGGTGGACTGCTGCTGTGGATGGTGTAGGAGTTTGAATTAAATTCAATCTGTGAGCAAGGTGATAGGCATGTTCTTAGCCGTTAGCCGATTTTGTTTCAATCGGGTTTTTGTTTTTATTTTTTATTCTTATTTTTATTTTATTTTATCTATTTTCTTTTGCTCATCTTCTCTTCTATTTTTCACCCAAAGCCGAATTAACTCTCTTTTTTCTATTTTTTCTCTAATCGGTTTATGGTTTTGTTGTTATATTATTTTTGCTCATCTTCTTTTTTTTTTTCTCTTCATTCATCTATTGCTATTTTTTTAAATCAAGTTCCATTCTTTTTGTTCTTTTTGTTTTCACCCTTGCAAAACCGAAACCCCAAGCCTTTCCCTTGTCGGCCACCTTCACTTTTCTTTTCACAATTTCCTCTTCTTCGTTATATTAGAAACTGAATCCACCATTGTCAATCACCCTTTGATCAAAATTATTCCTTCTCTTTCTTCTTAAATCTTTCAAGAAAGCCGAACCTCTATATTCTTAGTGATTCGGGAATTAATTTCTAGATCTATTCTCTACTCGCATTTAAGTTGGACCCATTATGAATCTGAGATTGGAAAGGTGTTGGAAATGCTTCTGACAGGTACATCATTGGTGGTAAGTACTCGAAATTTATCTTCTATTAATTAGTGATATGAGAAAAGCTGAAAGTCCCTAAGTTTTAGGAGGCTGTCGATTTTGGTAAAGAGTAATGCTAGTTTTGCTTTGTGTGGTTTTTTTTTGTAATTTAGTCAGAAGAAGGGGAAAATTGGCAAGGAGCAATAAAGGCTAAAGTTGTGGTAGTAGTTGGAATCGACAAGGGTAAGTGGTTAAGAATACTTTATTATGGCCGAATATGGTAAGTGAATAATATGTTGGTTATTGTAGGTTCGTAATTTAAATATGTTAGTGACTGATTGTAGGAAAGATCGTGAGGAAGATCTCGCTGTAGTAATCGCAAATCAGGTGTGTAAATGAACACCCTTCTGTAGTCTAAATAGGCAAAAGCTGAAATGCCGAAATTCTGGCATTTCATGGGCTTGCGAGCGTGCGAGCGCTCGTAAGTCGATTGGAAATAGTGAGATCTGTAATCGCAAATGGTAAGATGGTTGAGTGCGTAATTTCGCTTCGGTAAGTTTGGGCCTTGATGGGCTAAATTCAGGCCCAATGGGGTTACAGGCCCATATGGGTAAAAGTAAGTGGTAAGTGTGTTCTGGTGTACTATAGGATAAATCTGCTAAACTAGACTTAGAATTTGGGGCTAAACGGGCTTAAGTAGCTAAATGACACTATAGGGCCCATTAGGGGTTTTAGGGCCCAATAGCTAAAGACTGCTAAAATGAGCTACTGAGATAAAAGTTGAACTATTAATGACTAAAATATGCATAAAACCTACGAACTGGTATAATTACTGAGATACCCCTTAAGGGTGAAAAATTACTATTTTACCCCTAGGTGCAAAATAATCGTTATACCCCTAGGGCTAAATTTGACTGAAATGCATGTTTTACTGTTTCTATTCACTGTATGCCATGTCATGATTATTTGTTGCATGGGACTGGGATTGTTGATTGAGGAAGGGCAAGTGACATGACCACGATTACTAAAAGGGGTTTTGCCCCATACTGTTTACTAAAAGAGGCTTTGCCTCGTACTGTTTACTGAAAAAGGGCTTTGCCCGTATTACTGTTAGTGGTTTGGCCACATTATCTGAGCAGCTATGCTGCGACTGTGGAGTGTAGCGGCTGGGTGGGTTGAGTTGCTTTCCCCACATGGAGTGTTTATGGTTGGTATGGGTGGAGTGTAGTGTATGTACTTAGGATAGGCTTTGGGCTTTGCATACATGCATTATCACTGATCTATTACTGTAATGGGCCTACGGGCCATACGGTTGACTGAATAGGGCTTCGGCCCAGTTTACTGATTCTGGATAGGGCTTCAGCCCAGTTACTACTGAGACTTGATAGGGCTTAGGCCCAGTGGGCTTGAGCGGATTTGGGCTTTGGATGGACTTCTTTGCATATTGAGATTCCAAACTCACCCTTTTTTCTTCCATCCATGCAGGTGAGCCCTAGATTGGTAGACTTGGAGCTAGGAGGGATTCAGAGTGGCCACGAAGACTGCATTTCTGGTTTAATTAAATTATTTATTTTATTACTTATTTCAGTCATTTTATTCTGGATTTGGGTTGTAATAAGGCCGCTCTAATTATTTTAATTTGGGTTTTTATTTAATTTGTTTTTAGCTTAAGTATGATATTGTTTAAATCGTTTCAAAATTGGATAGCTCTAAGGCGCGCTTTTATAAAAGTTACTTGTTTTCAAAATAACACGATAACAGAGCAAAGCTTCTGCAACGTAAACGTTTTCATAAATAAATATTTTAAATAGACATAAACCTAATTTTTTGTTCGTGGACAAGTCATAAGGCTAAAGTGTGGCAATGGGTGTGTGCATGTCTAGGATTAGATCTAGGGAGAGCTTGGTACTTAAGCAGTCTAATTGACTCACCTTCTCTTTTCTAGAATCCTACCTGGTGCATAGTATCCATTCACTTTAAGCCATAACGAAGAAGGTCTGATTTTCCGATACTTAAACTGTTTTAAAAATAACATGGTTCCGCAAACTACAAAGGTTTACAAGCTTTCACAATTTTCCATAAAATTTTACAATGTTGTTAACAATGTCTGAAAAGGGAATGATTATTTCAATGAACCACGTTTTGAAAAAAATAAACAAACACAAGCTAAGGTTTTGTACAAGTTTAACGGTAGAAGTTTCTAAACACTAAGAAGGGTTTTCAATGAAAACATTGTTTTCGAAAAACACTTCAATGTGAAACACCAGACTTGGCCGTAACGTCTGGGCTGAGTTTGGGGTGTTACAAGGTGGGTGTAGCTATCATTTCTTGATGTTGCTTGTTCCCATCTTTGATCCATTTGGCGAGCAACTCGATATATTGCTAGAACAAGGTGTCCCCGATAATGCTTCATGATGGTTTTAGCAACAGTTCAATTGATGCCATAGGTACACCTGCCTTTTTGCATAAATCTGTCATTAGATGGAGAAAAATCACTCCCGACTTCTGGTGGATCCTTTTGCCCACACACACTTGCTTTTTCTGCAAAATAACACAGAGTAAAACTGCTATAAAGGTATTAACATTCGAAACATTTAAAGCAGGTACAATTCGTGTACAAATAAACTGAATCCACATCTTAGCCTTAGGAAACATAATGGCTTGATGAAAAGATATTAGGATTTAGTATTTACGCGATACTTCCATTCATGATATGGAACATTATAAAATTCAAAAATTATTTGAGGGGTTACTCTCACCTCTTTCCCTCGCATAAGTACTGTATCCCATTTATGTCTTTTGGTATTTCTAGACTCGTGGTCCCATAAAGATGTGTAGAATTCTTGAACAACAGGGACCACGACATTATCCTTTGGGATCATCCAAAAACACTCCCATCAATGATATCTGACCAAAGTCCATATTTCTTTAGATAAAATCATAGATGGATCAAATCCCCTCTCTTTAATAAATGTTTTTCCTTAAAGTTCATTAAAATTATTTTCAACATTTCGATTCGAAGAAGTAGAGGGATTTTGAACCATTGATGGCTACATTTCCATTGTTCACCTAACTTTTCTAGGAGGCATAATGTTTCAATTGTAACGACTTACTAAATAAATAATTCATTGGCATAATAAAAAGTTTGAGTTTAGGAACCCTTAATCTTGAAGGTCTAGTGGATGTTTTCTTGAATTCCTTGCTCGCCCGTGATGTCCCCATTCCTTGCTGTACCAATTTTATGAAAGGAAATTCGGGAAATTTAGGGTTTAGGGGATGTTAATAGATTTGAGAGAGTTTGAGGGGGTAATAGTTTAAGGAGTGTTTTAATTAGGAGTGAATAGCAGTTTAAGTTGTAAAATATGGTTTTAAAGGTTTATAAATCAAGTAAAATTAGTGCTTAAGCCGATGGTTTGCGCAATGGGTCGGGTCAACCCTATAGAAAATTGCAGTCATTTTGATGATTCCAATTCTTGAATTTCATACATGTCCTAAACCTCAAAATGTTACAATCCAAAAAGCCCTATGTAAAACCCCATTTTTAGTGTTGTCGAAAATGATGGTTTCGGGGCCACAAATTCGACAAGTAAGTCCGTAATAATTAGTATATAAATTATATGATTCAACAATAATTTTATATTAAATTTTAACTTCATGAATTTTGGCTAATTGGATAAATGGTTAAGTATATGTGGTTGGCCTAAAAGTTAAGTGGTTTCAATAAATGAGGTATCGAGACCTCGTTTCTATAAATTGAGCTTGTAAATATTTACAGAGTTACTATTTAGGTATGTAAAGATTTGGTTCGAAAATTTCACTATTTAATTAGTTAATTAATTAAATAATAAATTGTACAAATCATAAAACTCATACGCAATTGATGAAAATTGGTTAAATGATCATAAAAATGGTTTTATATGATAATTTAACCATAATTAAATTATGGTGGATAGTACATAGGTGGTTTTTAAGTAAATTATGTATTATGTTATGCTTATTTGAGAAAAATATGTTAATTAATAAGAGTAATAATAATACAAGAACCATAAAACAACATCATCTTCTTCACTTTTATTTTCTTCACTGAAAAGCCATGGATAAACAAGTTAGGAGGTTCGACCATGGATGTTCGTTTGCATGTAAGTCTGTTTTGAGTCCCTTTTTGGTATTTTTTTTTTGTTTTTGAGTTAGTTTTATCTTAATCTAGCTAACTCGGGGATTAATTCTTAAAATTGATGAGTTTGAAATGTTTTTGAAGTTTGGTGGTAGATATATAAGTTTGATAGCTAAATAAGACTATTCTGTAATGTGATTTTTAGTAATTTTAATGTTTAAGCATCAAATTATTAAAACAAGAAAATTTCATGGAATTTTAGTGAAATTTTGATAAAAGTAGGCTGAGTAGGGACTAGACAAAAATTGGCTAGCATGGGTTTTCTTTATTTTTTGGTTAATTTGTGAGTTTTGGGTTTAGGGACTAAATTGCTTAAAAGGTAAAATGTTAGGGTAATTGTGTAAAATGATGATGGAAGGACTTAATTGTATAAAACTACTTATTTAAGTGTTGGAGTGGTTAAATTGAATAAAAAATATTATTTAGATCAAGAAATGGGCCAATCGGATTTAAATCAAGGAAAAGCTAAAGTATCGGACTAGTCTTCAACTTTAATTTTTGCAACTGTTTTAATCGAGCTAAGTTCATATAATATTCTAATCTCCCACTTGTTGATTGTGTAATTGTTAGTAAATGACTATGCTAAGTATAACATATATATATGTATTGTAACACCCCCTACCCGAGTCCGACGCCGGGATGGGGTACAAGGTATTACCGTACTTAACCTTACTCAAACTTACTATATCAGGCCTTAATTCTCACTCCAATTTAAAACTTTTACAAACGTGCTCTTAATTACCTTATCATGGACCTCTGAGGCCCAAAACATACACTGGGAGTGGTTTGAAACCGATCTGGTAACTTTCAGGTTCTTTGAAAAAATTTACTTAAAACAGGGCCACACGCCCATGTGAGATGGGACACGCCCGTGTAGGCTAGCCGTGTGGTCACACATGCCCATGTCTGTAGCCCGTGCAGAATTTATTTCTTATTTCAATCCTACATGTTTGAACACGGCTTAGGCACACGCTCTTGTCTAAGGCCCATGTCTCTCACACGGCCTAGACACGCCCGTGTCATTAACCCATGGACCATTCTGTTAGAACACTATGAATTACTTGATTTTACATGGCCAAGACACACGCCCATGTGCTCAGCCTGTGTTCAATACTGACTTAACTACTTAAGATTTAGGGGACACACGGTTGAGCCACACGCCCTTGGTGTAGACTGTGTATCACACACGGCCTAGACACAAGCCCGTGTGCCTAACCTGTAACGCCTCCTTACCTGAGACCGTCGCTGGAGTTAAGTTTGAGGAGTTAGCAAACTTAATTTATCACTTAAAACAATTTTAAATCATTTCTTTCAGCATTCGTAATAAATTGTCTATCTGCATCATGGTCGCTAAGAAAATCATATCTCGAGTTACAAAACTCAAATTTTAAATCTGTAAATTTTCCCTAAAACTAGACTCACATATCTATTTACTAATTTTTTTTCTAGAAGTTTTTGTCAGGCCAATTAGTATAGTTTATTAGTTAAAGTTTCCCCTATTTTAGTGTTTGACTACTTTGACCTCTATTCACTACGAATCACTTTTCTCTCTATATAGAATTCAGATTACTATGAAGTTTGTTTCCCTTAAAAGTAGACTCAATAAGGAATCTGTACATATATAGCATGATTCCTAATTATTTTTGTACAAGTTTTAGTGAATTTCTAAATTAAAAATAGGGGATTCAGAAATTACTCTGACCCTGTTCCACCAAAACTCAAATATCTTATAAAATACAACTCATTTACTTGTTTTGTTTCTTCCATATAAAAATAGACACAATAAGATTTAATTTCGTATTTTATTCACTATCTAGTTCTGTCTCTACTATTTTTAGTGATTTTTCAAACTCACATCATTGCTGCTGTATGATACTGTTTTATAACAAATTTCACCATTTTGTGAACTTCCATAGATTAAGTGGCACATTAAAAATACATATCACCAAATACGATCTTGATCAGCCATTCCACTGGCTAATCATTACCAAGCATTTCCTAATCACTCAATAACTGTAACAGCTTGATTTTGACCCTAATCGAAATGGTGGTTTCGGGACCACGAATCTGAGTCTAAAAAAATATTTAAATAGTATTTTCTATGTTCATTATGTGTGAATTTTTGTGTGTGAAATTTTAGTGAATTAATTTAGTTGTTTGAGTGTCCAATTAAATAAATGGACTTAATCGTGTAAAATAAAAAATCTGGTGGTCAAATGCCTAAGTGCCGAATTGATGATGGTTTTATAATTGGAAGTGTCAAAGTTGCAATTTGGCCATAAATATGAGTTAGTGGCCGGTTGGTGTGCATGAAATAGTAACTTTATTTGTGTATTATTTCTTTATGGCATTAAGGTAATTTTAAACATATGTTAATATTATTATTCCATAAAAGATGAATTATGTTCATATTTCTTCTTGTTTTGACAGAAAATAAGAGAAAGAAAAGAAATTTTTAAGCTTTGGTATTTTCGGCTATTTCAAGCTCAAATTAGGTATGTTTTCACGTTAGATTTTGGTAAATTTTATATTTTTGAGATTTTTGTCAAGTGATTTACAAAGCCAATGAATTAATTTTAGAAATGAATGATGATATGGTATTCGGTCATGGATGAATACTTAATTTAGTTGTTGTTGATGCTAGAAAATGAAAGCTTTATATTAGATTGTTAAAGTTTGTATTAAGATTTTTAGTGATTTGGAGTATATTGGGCTAATTAGTAAAATTTATAAGTGTGAGGGACTAGATTATAAAATAAAGAGAATGTGAGGGCTTGTAGAGACTCAGGGAGTATTCGGCCTAAGTGCATTATGTATAGATTTTGAGTATTTTGTATTTAATGTATTTTGGACTAAAATGCAAAGGTGTGCAAAATGAAGGGCGAATTGTTAAATTGCTTAAATATGTGTTTGGAATTGAATTGAATGAAATTTATTTAAATGAGTTCAATTTGAAATTATTAGATCAAGAACCGAGAAGATCAAACGTGGATCGGGGAAAGACAAAGATCATTGAATAGTCAAATTTAATTGTCTGAGGATATCCGATGTAAGTTATTAAGTAATTAGCCGATGTTAAATTGAATGATTATTAATTGTATGTGTTGTTGCCGAATCGAATATATATATATACATATGTTTAGAAATGAAATTTTCGAATGCAAGTTGAAAAGTAATGAAATGAGTGTTGAATCATGGCACTAAGTGTGTGAGTATAAATCATTTCAATTACGAGTTTGGCACTAAGTGTGCGAGATAGTTTCCAAGGCACTGAATGTTCGTGTTTGATTAATGAGCACTAAGTGTGCGGATTCCGTATTTATATCTTCGAGTAGCCATTAGCACTATGTGTGCGATTTTATTGAATGATTAATGATGTTGAATAGATAAGTGTCTTGAGTTCTTGGTAAGTAATCTAAGGTACACATGCTCAAACTTATGTATGGCAAATGCCGAACCTATGTGGTGAGTATATATATGAGTTTAAATATTTGTAATCGTTGTGGTGAAAATGTAGCATTGATTAGACATGTGATTTAAGAATTCATGAAATAATGTGTGGTTGTACATATAGTACCATGTTATATGGTATAAGGAAAAGATTAAGGAGATTCGGCTGATTGAGTGAATTAAGTGGGCAAACATGTTAAATAGCTTTGTGCTGGATTTATATTGATATGAAGTGATGATGAAATGTTATAATGAATTCAATTTTGTAGTTGATGGTTTTTAAAAAAAAAATGTAAATTTGTGGTTGAGTAAAAGTATATGAATTTATTTGAATATTTGATATTGGATGAATTAATTGTCATATAAATTAGTAAGTCAAAGTTATGTGTTTTAGTTGTGTGAATTGGCTTATTTGAAGTGGGATACCTAAGTTGAATTATCAAATTATATTTTCTTATTAAGTCTAATGCTTATAACTTACTAAGGTAAAAAATCTTACATTGTGTATGTGTGGTTATTTGTTTCTATTTTAGATTTTGGAGACCGTTACATGCTCGGGGATCATCGTAGAAGCTCGTCACACTGTCGTCTTTATTTTGGGGCACTTTTAAAAGTTTAATTTGAAACTTATGGCATGTATAGACTATTTTACTATTTTGATGATGTTGGGAAACAAATTTGTATAATGGTTTAAGTCTTGCAGAAATGGCTTAATTCCCAAGTCAATTCGGTCATGTTTTGGTTATGGATTGAGTTTACTTTTGGTTTAATGCTATATGTTGTGTATGAATGGTATATGTGATGGATGATATATGTTTTGGAATTAATTTGAATTTGGTTGGATAGTTTCGGCCAAGGTATAATTCTTTGAGATATGAATTAAATTTATTTTTGTTGTTCATGGCTTAATGATTTTAAGTAAGGTTAATTATAAGTATGTGTAAGTGATCAATCGGTTTTATTAATTGTAAAAATATGAATCTTATATATATACATTCGGTCATTTTTCTTTAGTAAGATTATGGTATGAGTTAACCCATGTGGGTCTTATGGAATAGTGAGTAATTTTGGTTATCCAAATTATATTCAAAAGTATTATATGGTTTGAGTTGTATAAGTGGTACACATGTCTATTCATAAAGTTGAGAAAATATTCTGCTATTAATATAGAATTTGGATTTCTTTATTTTGGTGATGCATATTTTATTTGATTAAATGAAGTAAATATGGAATTAAGGCATATGTTTCTTTTGGTATATGTATAGTTGACTAATGTCAAAAAAATATTACCAAATGAATAGTAACCCTTACTTTATAAGTACATATTGTAATAATGAAATTAATATAAGACATTTTCTATTATACATGTGCGGTAACAGTAGTATGAAATTTGTAGATGAGATAAGAGCTTGACAAATATTTGACTTGAATGTTTGTACTTATTGAATAAATGATTATTTATATTTTTGTTTGGGATTTGAATTTATTAGTAAGTGATTAATTGATTGTATGATATTAAATTTGATTAATTTAAGAGAATTGAAATAGTTAATAGGTGATTGTTTGGAGCTTATGTTTTATCCGGTAATACCTCATAACCTATTTTCTGCGATGGATACGGGTTAGGGGGTGTTACAATAACCGTATCATAAGATCATATACACAAAATGATCATAATGCCATACATGCCATACTCAAAATACACAAGTCATTATACCAAATTGGTCCCCAGATAGTGTGAGCGATCCTTCGACCTTTCCCGATTTCCTAGCTGGCTTGTCAAAACCACAATGAATGAAAAGAAGGGAGTAAGCATAAATGCTTAGTAAATTCACATGAAAATAACAAGTAACATAATCATGCAATTCAACATTAACATCAATTGCATAAATATCACTAAGACATTCATGTATACTTGCTATCTTACCACAATCTTATCTTACCAAGTTCTCAACCCGAGGTTTAAGCTCATACCTGTCCAATTTCCTCTTTCACCACACTTACCACCATGTCACTTTCGTTCTAGGTATTCTCCTTATTCGCTTAAAATTCACATGTTGAACACATCGAAACATAATTTGGATACACGGATTGCATATACATAAGTGTCATATCCGTAGCTAGACAAACTCAATAGCCTACAGAATTTATGTAGCCAAGCTACCATGTAACCCGCCCATAAGCGAACTCGGACTCAACTCAACGAGCTCAGGCGTTCGCATCCATAAGTGAACTCGGACTCAACTCAATGAGCTCAGATGCCTAGTTACATCTCACGAACTCAGACTCAACTCAATGATTTTGAAATTCAACCATCCTAGTGGCATGTCACTTGTACCCTAATCTATTCCCAAGGTTCAAACGGGATTCACCTCAATCACACATTTTTGTCGTCCTCCTCGAAATGTCGAGACCGATACTTGATAGCAATTCATACTTATCAAATAATAATTCACAAAGCATAATATTTCTTAATAATAAACATCATATCATATAAATAACATTAAATTACATAAAATAACAATTATGTTACCACATTTACACATGAACTTACCTCAGTACAAAATATAGAAATTTTGCAATTTAGTCCACAATCTTTTGTTTTCCTCGATCAAGGTCGATTCCACGTCTTTCTTGATCTAAAATAACACATTTAGCTTATTTAATACTCACATTTATCAAAATAGTCCTTAACTCTAACTTTGGAAAAATTACGATTTTGCCTCTAAATTTTTGCATATTTACACTTTTGCCCCAAAGCTCGGAAATTAAACTTTTTCCCTAATTCTTATGTTTTAAAACATGCTGATCATTTATTTCCCAACAACAACATCAAATTCCCACTCCAACATGTACTTATGAACAATAGGTATTTTTACCAATTAAGCTGTTTTACTCGTTTTTACTTAAAATCGAGTAGCACAAGTTGTTTAGCATAATTTAAAACCTCATATTCTATCATAAAACATCAAAATAAACACTTTTCACCTATGGGTATTTTTCCAAATATGAACCCTAGATTAAATTATTGCTAGAATAAGCTTAATCAAGTTACTAGGACTCCGAAAACGTAAAGAACATTAAAAACGGGGCTTGGAATCACTTACTATGGAGCTTAGAAGCTTGAAACAAACCCTAGCTATGGGGAACCATTGAAATTTTGTCCTAATGAAGAAGATGGACATATTTTGCCATCTTTTTCCCTTTTTTAATCTTTTAATTACAAAATGACTAAAATACCCTTCATTAAAAACTTTGGTTATTTCTACCTATGTATGTCCATTTTTGTCCAAAATTTTAGAAATTGGTCAAATTGCTATTTAAGACCTCCTAATTAATATTCCAAAGCAATTTCATACTAAATGCTTCTAGAATGCAAGTTTTGCAACTTATTTGATTTAGTCTCTAATTTCAAATTAAGCAGTTTATGCATCACGAAATTTTCACACAATCATGCAATCATATCATAAACCTCAAAATAATTATAAAATAATTATTTGTATCTCGAATTTGTGGTCACAAAACCACTATTTTGATTAGGCCCTAATTCGAGATATTACATTACCCATGAGGACAATATAGGCTATTTTCCAAGCCTTTTTTGCTACCCTGAAACACAATCAAACTCATACTAAATTCAACCTCATAAAGCCATGCATAATATACATTATAAACATCCACAGCTAATGCATCCAAATGCCACCATACATGTCTTTCTCATCCATCATTTCTCTGCTTAAACATGCAACTTGCACAATCATGAATTTCATCCACCTTGCATAAAATATAACTTAGACAATATTAGCCTATTTCCAAAGGCCATCACAACTTGACTCAAGTGATAACAATAGCCAACATATTTGTCTACTCAAAATAACATATATCAAAATAACCAAACTTCCTATACATGCCATACAACAAAATAACTAACATTTCTATACCAAAATTAATGGCTTAATAGTGTGACTTTGAGCTCCGACTTTGGTTGATCCCCGAGCTAATTTGGCAAATCTACAAGGAAGAAGGGAAAATAAAGGGGTAAGCATTTAAAATGCTTCGTAAGTTGCATGGAATAACATAGCAACATAGATCATGAAGCATCATTCAATAGAGTATCATAAATAGTTATATGCTTTCTTACTCATTCTCGTAACTTACTCATTCTCATGATTTACTCCTTTTATGACTTACTCATTCTCATGACTTACTTTTCATTTTCTCGTAACTTACTCAAATGTACCTATAACACTCATCATGAAACTTTAGTCCCTCTCATTAACTAATCAACTTGAATACTTTCTCTATTAATATACTTTGAATATCGAAGGATACCCATAATGTCATTCTCATAGAAAGATGCCAAAGCCATATCCCATATATGGTCTTACACGGGATTTCATACCAATGTCGATGCCATGTCCCAGACATGGTCCTACATGAGATCGTAAACTGATGTCATGTCCCAGACATGGTCTTATACGGGATCTCTCTTAGATGCCCGTGCCATGTCCCAAACATGTTCTTACAAGGGATCTACATCTCATCTCGGTGCTAATGCCATGTCCCAGACATGGTCTTATACGGAACCTCATGTCGATGCCAATGTCATGTCTTAGACATGGTCTTATATGGGATATCAATTTGGTGCCAAAGCCATATCCCAGATATGGTCTTAGACGGGACCTACATATCTCATGACATGACTACGGTACCCTTCGTTTTTCTTAACTTTTAACTGAGATTTCTCATTTATTTCATCATCATTTCTTTCTAAATTTCATAACAATAAAATTCATAGAAATACATAGAATTCATGAAATATCATCATAATAATTTTCATCATGCAAAATGCTAAATTATTACATACAACTTACCTCGAGTCCAAAATGCGGGTGAACGTGCGATTTAGTCCACCACCTTACTTTTTCTCTGGTTTCATTTTGGGCTTCATTTTTCTTGATCTAAAATGACAAATTAAGTTCGTTTAATACACACATTGTCTAATTAGCCCATAATTAACACTTTGGCCAAATTTATAATTTTGCCCCTCAACTTTTTCATATTTACAAAATGGTCCCTAGGCTAGTATAATGAAATGCACTTATTTTCTTAGTTTCCCAAGCCTAGCCGAGACCGTCACTGAAGTCAAGCACGAGGCGTTACCAGACTTATCTTACTAGTTCGGGGCATAAAAAGTTACTTTTAAAATTAATTCACTTATATTCATCCAATATATCCCTAAAAAGGGCCCTTGAGGCCCTAAAACATGCAATTGAAATGGTTTAGGACCAAATCGAGAACATTAAAAATTTTCTGATTACTTACACAAAGAAAACAATTTATTTCACTATTCATAATAAAACTGTCTACCTGCATAACAGTCACTAAATTAATTATAACTCGAGTTATAAAACTCAAAATGTAAATCCTTATATTTTTCCTGAAACTAGACTCATATATCTTTTTACCATAATTTTTTTTAGAATTTTTGGTGTGGCCAATTGATACAGTTTATTAGTTAAAGTCTCCCCTGTTTCGCAGTCCAGCGGACCTGACCTCTCTTCACAAAAAATCAATTATTTCATTTTGCAGAAATTGGATAACGTTTCTTTTTGTTTCTAATGAAAATAGACTAATAAAAATAGACTCACTAAGGAATCTAGAAATATAAATTATGACTCATAATTCTTTTTATACAATTTTTAGTGAAATTCTAAAATTAGATCAGGGGATCACGAAGTCACCCTAAACCAGTCTCACAAAAATTTAAATATCTCAAAATATAGACTTCCTTTTCTTTCCCTATTTCTTTCCTATGAAAATAGACTCAATAAGCTTTAATTCTACCTTTTATTCACCATTTAATTACATTCCTGAAATTTGTAGTGATTTTTCAAATTCACATCACTGCTGCTGTCCCAAAACTATTTCATAACCAACTTTTACTCTTTCATAATTTCTTTTCATAAACTATCATTTAGGCATACATAGTACCAAAACATGTTCTTAATTAGCCATTTCAATAGCTAATCACTATCATGTATTCACATGCCATTCTTTAGTCATATCATAAGGACATACACACAAAATGGCCATGTCCCTATACATGCCATAACTTAAAACATTTCGAATCACAAAATACCAATATAGCGTTTTGATAGTGTGAAACGATCTCCGACATCCTTATAATCCCCGAGTGGCCTGGTGATACTATAAAAAAGAGAGAAAAGAAAGGGAGTAAGCATAAAGCTTAATAAGTTTGCATGCAAATAAATAACAACATTCTAAATAAATTTTCCCATTCTTATCTTATCAAAACCACTATAACCTTTAAACTCAAAATGCATAAGTCTTGAATCTTTACCTGAACATTTCAGACATGAACTTATCTTACCTTTCCTTTGGTATACTCTTTAAATTTCCTGTTGAACCACTTAGAATACTAAAGATACACAAGTACCTTTCCTTTTTGAACTTACCATTTCCATGCCTTGACATGGCCTTACATGGTATCCTTGCCTTATGAACTCAGCATTGCCATGCCTTGGCATGGTCTTACATGGGATCTTTGCATTATAGTAGCTTATCAATGCCATGTCATGACATGGTCTTACATGATTTCCTTACCTTGTAAAACTTACCAATGTCATGCCTTAGGATGGTCTTACTTGGTATCCTTAAACCCTAATGTCATGACATTTGTATCCTACACATTCCTATGGTTCAACCGGGACTTTTCAGTATCATTTCACCATCAATTCTTACTTGAGTCATCAATGAGTAAATTCGCAAATAAACATATAGATGCTGGAAAATAACAGTATTAAATATAAATAACCAAACATTGCATTTATTTATCACAAACTTACCTCGATACAAAATACGATCAAATATTTTGATTTAGTCCTTAATTTTTTTCTTTCCCCGGTCTACACCCAGATTTCATTCTTCTTGATCTATAATAGAAAATTTAGCTTATTTAATACTCACATTTATCAAAACAGTCCTTGACTCCAACTTTGGAAAAATTACGATTTTGCCCCTAGACTTTTGCATATTTACACTTTTTTCCCAAAGATCAAAAATTAAACTTTATCCCTACTTCTTATGTTTTATGACATGCTGATCATTTATTTACCTACGGCAACATGAAATTCTCACTCTAATATATACTTATGAACATTAGGTATTTTTATCGATTATATCGTTTTATTCGTTTTCACTTAAAATCGCTTAGCTCAAGTCATTTAACATAATTTCAAACTTCATATTCTACCATAAAACATCAAAATAAATACATTTCACCTGTGGGTATTTTTCCAGATATGAACTCTAGGTTAAATTATTGCTAGAATACGCAAAATCAAGTTACCGGGACTCCAAAAATGTAAAGAACATTAAAAACGGGGCTTGGAATCACTTACTATGGAGTTTGGAAGTTGAAGAAACCCTAGCTATGGAAAACCCTTGAAGTTTCAGCCTTATGGTGAATATGGACAAAATTTTTCCATCTTTTTCCCTTTTTAATCTTTTAATTACCAAATGACTAAAATGTCCTTCCTTAAAACTTTAGTTATTTTTGTCTATGTATGTCCATTTTTGTCCATGAAAACCTAATGGTCTAATTACCATTTAAGGACCCCTACTTCAATTATGCTCTTGAATTTAATCCTTTGCTATCTTGAACTCATATTTATCAACTTTTTTAAACAAGCTCTAATAGGCAAATTAAACATGTAATTCATAAAATTTTCTATCGATACTCTAACACATGCATCTAATCACTTGGTAAATTATAAAAATTAATCAGAATAAATTTTTCTATCTCGAATTTGTAGTTTCGCAACCACTATTTCATTTAGGCCCTATTTTAGGATGTTACATTTCTCCCCTTTTAGGGATTTTTGTCCCTGAAAATCTTACCTGTGAATAGATTTGGACACTATTTTCGCATAGCCTCTTCAGGCTCCCATGTAGGTTCGTCTACCCCATGCCTATTCTATAATACTTTCACAAGTGCAATACTTTTGTTCTTAGTTGCTTGACCCCTCGAGCTAAAATCTTTACCAATTATTCACCGTAAGTTATGTCTGGCTGAATCCCAACCTCTGTCTATAAAATCACATGTGATGGATCAGAATGGTAACGACGTAACATGGACATATGGAACACATCATGAGTCTTCTCTGACTCTGGCGGCAGAGCTAACCATTATGAGAACGGCCCAACTCTTTCAGTCACCTCAAATGATCCAATAAAACGTGGACTTAGTTTGCATTTCTTGCGAAATCTAAAGACTTTCTTCCACGGGATACTTTCAAAAACACTTTGTCACCAACTTGATACTCAATCTCTTTTCTTTTCAAGTCAGCATAAGACTTCTGTCTATCTAAAGCTACTTTCAAGCAATCTATGATAACTTTCACTCTCTTCAATTTCTTTAATTAAATCAACCCTGTAAATTTGATTTTCTTTAAGCTCTGTCCAATACAAAGGTGTGCGACATTTACGTCCACACAAGGCTTCACAAGGTGCCATCTTCAAACTCGACTCGTAACTATTATTATAGGCAAATTCTACCAATGGCAAATATTTCTCCCAACTACCTTGAAATTCTAAGACACAACATCTGAGCATATCTTTAAGAATCTGAATAACTCTCTCTGACAGACCATCGGTCGGAGGATGGAAAGCTGTACTAAAACTCAACTTTGTGCCCAAAGCTTCTTGTAACTTCTTTTAAAACAGCGAAGTGAATCTCGGGTCTCTATCTGATAATCGATAATGGTACTCCATGTAGTCTTACTATCTCTAAAATATACAACTCGACCAACTTGTCAAGTGAATAATCTATACGAACTGGAATAAAATGAGCCAACTTCATTAGCTTATCAATCAACACCCATACTGCATTTTTTTCTTCGGTGTCAACGGAAATCTTGTCACAAAATCCATGGCAACTCGATCTCATTTCCACTTAGGAACTAACACAGGCTATAATAATCTTGAAGGTACCTGATGTTCGGCTTTTACCTGCTGACAGATCAAGAATCTAGAAACAAACTCTGAGATATCTCTCTTCATTCATACCCACTAATACATTTTCTTCAAATCGTTATACATCTTTGTACTATCTGGATGAATAGACAAGGAACTGCAATGTGCTTCCTCTAAGATCTTATGACAGCCCTATTTTAACACTAGTCGGGAAGTGGTTTCGGGACCACTAAACAGAGTCTTTGAAATAGTTAATTTTAATTTTCTACGTCTAAATTATGTGCTAAATGTATGTGTGAATCTTTGATATTTGAATTTGACAAGTTAGATGTGTATTAATTAAAAAAGACTTATGTGAAAAGTTTTGATTATTTGTGTGGCTAACTTCAAGTGATTAATTATAGAATGTTATAAATTAAATGGATTTGCATGTCAATTTGACACTTTTAATCATAGTGGCCGGTCATGCTATGGCATAAATTAATTATTTATGTATTTTATAATGACAAATAAGTCATTAGTGGATTTATAAATTATTATTGGTAAATAAAATATGAAAAGTGGAGGGCATTTGTTGTTCTTTGTTGAAACTAAGTAGTGAAATAAAAGAAGAAAACTTTGGGAGGTTCGGCATTTGATTTTCTCAATTGAGGTATGTTACATGTGTTTTTCCTTTAGATTTTTGTGAAATTAAGTCAATAATAAGTCATTTAACTAGCCCATGAGTTGATTTTTTTTTGATTTGATGATGAATATCTCATTCGGCCATTGTTGAAACCAAAAGAAATATTTGAAGTTTTTGAGCTTTGTTAATGGAATTTCATGGTGGAGGTTGGAGATATGTTATAGAGTTATATTTTTTTAAAGGATATGTGTTAATATGCTTGAATGATGCAAAAAATTGCTTGGTATGACTAAATTTGCTCAAGGGAACTTTCGGCTATGTCATTTGGAAAACAAATGATTTTGGTTAATTGTTTAATTGATGTTCTTGCAAGTATAGTTTTGTTTAGAAGTTAATATATGTGCTTGAAGGGTTATAAGGTTGAGTTGGAATTACTTGGAACCTTTGTAACCTTGTGAAATCGGTCATTATAGTTTAATGTACTTTAGTAATGTGTTAAATAGAAATTTAAGATTTATATGAGCATTCAGTTATAAGCTTGTGTTTCAAATTGTGGTCATTGATAATTTCATATCAACTTGTGATGTGTTGTAAGTTTAGATGAACAAATAGTTGTTAAATGAAATAGAGGACCATTCGGTTAAGAAAATTCATGAATGGAAAAGATTTATGTGTTAGTAAGTTGTGATTTTAGGTATGAGCATTTGAGCATTTTAGATATAATTATATATATACATATTGATATATGTACTTTATATGCGTGTGTATTTATGATTTTAAGAGACATTCGGCTATAAGCCTTATTAATGGGAGATTGATAAGTGAAATTTTGTACACCTAGCTCAAGAGCTTAGAGGGCAACTTCGGATAAAAGGAAAGCCAAAGTCACGGAATAGTCAATCAAAACTCTCAGAAAGATACGAGGTAAGTTCTTGAGTAAAGAATTTCAACTCATGACATAATGAAATCCTAGTACATTTGTATCCTTTATAAACTTCGATTTAAGGTTTATGCTTGAATGTCATGGAAGGAAGGAAGATGTGTGAAATTGTTATAAGCCAAATGTTAGCAATGAACTTTGATATATCATAAAAAAAAATTGATCCTTGATTTTAACTAGTGAACCGAATGATATGTATTGGTAAACATGCCGTAATTGTATTTGAATATCAGGAATGATATCTAAAGGTGATATGATATATATATATGTGTGTGCGAATGTTTAATCGTGTTTTAGATCCGAGCTTAGTCTCGAAGGGCGTTGAGCCAGTGTTAATGATCCGAGCTTAGTCTCGAAGGGCTTTGAGCTAGTGTTAATGATCCGAGCTTAGTCTCAAAGGACTTACGAGTCTGTGCTAATGACCGGACTTAGTTCCAAAGGCTTTAAGCCAGTGTTAAGAATCGGGCTTAGTTCTGAAGGACATCTGTGCTAGTACCAAAGGTGGGTTAAAATCCAGTAAGCATTCGTACGCTAAATCGTAAAATAAATGTTGAAACAAATTTAAACAAAATGTACTATTTACCGTAAAATAGCCAGGTATGTATTTTACTCTCGTTGAAAATTTGATCCTCTTTGAAGTATGATTTCGAATTTCGGTAGGAATGTTTAGACCATTGTCTAAAATCACTCACACATTTACAATCTGAATATGATGTATGAGTTCAGATTTAAAGGGGTTTAACTTCACAAATATGTGATGTATGTGTTTATGCATGAGGTTGACGTGGAAATTGAGATGAACATATTCGGCTATAGATTGAATTAGTTGGATACATGATTTTTTTTATCCTTGCGACATGAATGATAGAAGTAATCTTAGTTTAGTTCCTATTCAGCCAAAAGATAAGATGCATAAGCTAGATATTACTATGTTACTCTCTCTAATGATTTTGTTATTTAAAAAATTACTAAGCACATGATTGCTTACTTCGTTGTTCTTTATTTTCTATTTTATAGATCTCGTTCATTAGCTACGGTCTCAGGAATTCCAGAATTGAAGCCATCCATACTATCACCGCATCTTTCGGTATTGGTAACTAAACCTTGAAATGGCATGTATAGGCTTGACATTTTGCGGTTAAACAAATATCTTTTGATTTTGTATTTAAATTAGGCCATACGAAAATGGCGCACTTAAATCTCTTACTTTTATGGTTATGGTGTTAACTTGATTATGTTATATATGAATGGATGTGTAATATGCATGTTTGTAAGCTAGTTTCGAAGTATACCATATCTATATAATTTTGATCTATGAAATATATGTGGTGAATGTGACTAGTGACGATATTTGATTGTACATTGTTTTGAACATAGTCAATCGGTCTAGTGGATTTTGGATGATGAGCCTTGCCAAATTGTGACACTTATATTTTTTTTTATGTTTAGTAAAGGTCTTCTTATAGGTAAATGTGGTCTTAATGAAATGGTTAGGGATAATCATGGTTTCAGTATGTGAGTGTCGAAATATGATTGTTTTAATGACATAAACTGTGCGAGTGAGTTTTTTATAACTTAACTGATGGTCAGGTGATGTCTCTTGACCCTCCTGCGATGGGAACGGGTCTAGGGGTGTTACATTTTGTTGGTATCAGAGCTACGATTTAGTCGATTCTCGGACTACCGTAGTAAGTATGAGTCTAGCTATGCATGCCATTTGATGTTAATGTGATAGTTTGATGACTTCTGATATCTGAAATATGATTTTTGGTATAGAAATGGATCCCGAACGCGATCGAGCCGTAGCGGACGATGTCGAGAGCGTAGCGCCTGCTCCCGCGTAAGGAATAGCACCGAATGACTCTCAGCTGAATATTAGTCATCGAGAAGATGAGACGAGACAAGCCTTTTATACGATGATGAGTGATTGGTTCGCTCAATTTCTTAGATCGAATCCGGCTGTTCCACAACCCCCGCCCCTAAATACTCTGCTCCCAACCTATGCGGCCCCTCCTGTGACCGATCCGGTGAGATCGAGTAGGCCTCCAGTCTACAAAATTAGAAAATATGGGGCTGAGGAGTTCCGGGCTACTCCTAGTGATAATGCTGAGCGGGCCGAGTTTTGGCTCGACAATACCATTCGAGTGTTTGATGAACTGTCCTGCACACTCGAGGAGTGTCTGAAATGTGCGGTATCTCTGTTACGCGACGCTGCCTACTACTGGTGAATACTCTGGTTTCTGTTGTTCCGAAAGAGCGAGTCACCTGGTAGCTTTTCCAAATCGAGTTCCGCATGAAATATATCAGTCAGAGGTTCATCGATCAGAAACGGAAAGAATTTCTTGAGCTTAAACAAGGTCAGATGTCAGTAACCGAATACGAGAGAGAATTCGTGCGTCTCAACCGATATGCTCGCGAATGTGTATCCTCCGAGACTATTATGTGTAAGCGTTTCGAGAATGGGTTAAATGAAGAAATCAGACTGCTAGTGGGAATTCTGGAAATTAAAGAATTTTTTATGCTAGTCGAGCGAGCTTGCAAAGCTGAAGAGCTCGGTAATAAGAAAAGAAAAGCCGAGGAAGGAGTTAGAGAGTTCCGTAAGAGATCTGCGAGAAAATCTATCTAGCAATCGTCCAAAAAGATTAGAGATGACTCGGGCAGATCCAAGTATACTTTGGGTTTTTCTAGACGTGATCATCATCGACCCCCTGTGAGTTCGCGAGCTACTTCTGTTGCTAGTGTTGGCAATGAACGTCGAGATAGATTTGAGTGTAAACACTATGGTAAATGGCACTCGGGGAGCTGTAGACATCATGACCGCTCCTGCTTCCGATGGGGATTTGCCGATCATTTTATCAAAGACTGTCCGAAAGTCGATGAACGCACTCCCGATCTTAGTCAGAGACCTAGTGGCACGGCTGCACGGGGTAGACCACCGCGGCGTAGAGGAAATCCTAGTGGTGGTCACAGAGGGACGAGAGACACTACAGTTAGATCCGAGGCTCGAGCACCTGCCAGAGCGTATGCCATTTGTGCCCGAGAGGAGGCTTCTTCTTCAGATGTTATTACCGGTACCTTCACACTCTTTAACACTGATGTTGTTGCCTTGATTGATCCTGGTTCGACCCATTCATATGTGTGTGAAACTTTAGCCTCCAATAAGACTCTTCCTGTTGAGTCTACTGAGTTTGTAGTTTGAGTGTCGAATCCTTTGGGTCGTTGTGTTCTGGTTGATAAAGTATGCAAGAAATGTCCCCTAATGGTTCGAGATTTCTGTTTTCCTGCCGATTTGATGTTGTTACCTTTCAATAAATTCGATATCATTCTCGGAATGGATTGGTTGACCGTTCATGATGCAGTTGTGAATTGCAAACAAAAAAACATTGATTTGCAATGTTCGAATAATGAAATAATCCGAATTGAGTCCACTGATCTAAACAAGCCACCTGCCATAATCACAACGATGTCAACTCAGAGATACGTGAGAAAAGGGTATAAAGCGTATCTGGCTTATGTGTTAGACGATAAAGTATCTAAATAAGAACTTGAGACTGTACCTATGGTTAGAGAGTATCTAGACGTGTTTCCTGAGGAATTGTCGGGATTGCCACCTATTAGAGAGGTTGAGTTTGGTATAGAGTTGGTTCGGGGTACGATGCCGATTTCGATTGCCTCGTATCGAATGGCACCCACTGAGTTGAAAGAATTGAAATCTCAGCTACAGGAGTTGACAGACAGGGGTTTTGCGCGACTGTGTTTCTCACCCTGGGACGCACCAGTTTTGTTTGTGAAAAAGAAAGACGGGACTATGCGAATGTGCATTGATTATCGATAGCTAAATAAAGCCACGGTAAAAAATAAGTATCCGTTGCCCCGAATTGACGACCTGTTTGATCAGTTAAAAGGAGCTTCAGTGTCTTCGAAGATTAATTTACGATCTGGTTATTACCAGTTGAGGGTTAGAGATTCTGACGTGCCAAAGACTGCATTCAGAACGAGGTACGGACACTACAAATTTTTAGTGATGCCGTTTGGGCTCACAAATGCCCCTGCGATTTTCATGGATTTGATGAATCGGGTGTTCAGGTCGTATTTGGACCGTTTTGTAGTAGTGTTCATCGATGATATTTTGATTTACTCTCGCGATGATAATGAGCATTTCGAGCATTTGAGACTTGTACTTCGGACTTTGCGTGAAAATCAATTGTATGCGAAATTCAGTAAGTGCGAATTCTGGTTGCGCGAGGTCAGCTTCTTGGGACATATAGTGTCTGCTTCGGGTATTCGAGTCGATCCGAATAAAATTTTAGCTATTCTCGATTGGAAACCCCCTAAAAATGTTTCTGAGGTTCGAAGCTTCTTAGGACTTGCCGGTTATTACCGACGATTTGTCAAAGGTTTTTCGGTGATTGCGACTCTATTGACGAGACTACTGCAAAAAGATGTCAAGTTCGAGTGGTCTGATAAATGTCCGCAAAGTTTCGACCAGCTGAAAACCCTTTTGACGGAAGCTCCAGTGTTAGTTCAGCCAGAATCCGACAAAGAGTTTGTGGTTTATAGTGATGCATCTCTGAACAGTTTAGGCTACGTTTTGATGCAAGAACGGGTTGTCGCTTATGCTTTGAGACAGTTGAAGCCTCATGAGCGAAGTTATCTGACCCATGATCTTGAATTAGCCGCTATCGTTTTCGCCTCGAAGATTTGGCGACACTATCTGTTCGTTGAGAAATGTCACATCTGCTCTGACCACAAAAGCCTCAAGTATCTGATGACTCAAAGAGATTTGAATTTGAGACAAAGGCGGTGGCTAGAATTGCTTAAAGACTATGAACTTGTTATTGATTATCACCCGGGAAAAGCTAATGTAGATGCAGATGCTCTTAGCCGAAAATCTCTATTTTCCTTGCGAGCTATGAACGTGAAACTAACGATATCGGCAGATGATGTGTTGATAGCCGAATTAAGAGTAGAGCCAGTGTTTGTACAACAAATTTATGAGGCTCATAAAGTCGATGATGGCTTGATTGCTAAGCGCAGTCAATGTATGTCGGGTGAGGATACTAAGTTTTGAATAGATGAAAAAGATTGTTTGAGATTTAGGGATCGATTGTGTGTTCTGAGAAATTCTGAGCTAATTTTAACAATCTTGAATGAAGCTCATAATAGCCGAATGTCTATTCATCCGGGTAGCACAAAAATGTATAACGACTTAAAACGTCAATATTGGTGGCACGGTATGAAATGGGACATCTCTGATTTTGTATCTAAGTGTCTGATATGTCAACAAGTAAAAGCGAAACATCAGGTGCCTTTGGGTTTGCTTCAGCCGATTTTGATACCTGAGTGGAAGTGGGACCGAGTTACGATGGACTTTGTGTCTGGGTTGCCTCTAACACCGAGCAAGAAAGACTCCATTTGGGTTATTGTTGATAGATTAACGAAGTCAGCTCATTTCATTCCCGTTCGTACAGACTATTCACTGAATAAGCTAGTGAAATTGTACGTTTCCCAGATTGTACGATTGCACAGAGTGTCGACTTCTATTGTTTCAGACCGAGATCCTCGTTTTACTTTGCGATTCTGGAAGAAATTACACGAGGCATTGGGAACTAAACTTCATTTCAGCACCGCTTTCCATCCGCAGACTGACGGTCAATCCGAACGGGTTATTCAAATACTCGAGGACATGTTGAGATGTTGCATTCTCGAGTTTAGTGGCTCGTGGGAAAAATATTTAACCTGGTTGAATTCACGTATAATAACAGCTTCTAGTCGAGTATTCAGATGGCACCCTACAAAGCTCTTTACAGTCGAAGATGCTGTACACCTCTATTTTGGACCGAGCTTAGTGAGAATAAGGTTCTTGGGGTTGATTTAGTCAGAGAAGTGGAGCAGAAAGTGAAAATAATTCGTGACAATTTGAAATTGGCATCCAATCGTCAGAAGTCATACGCGGATCTAAAACGCAAAGACATCGAGTTTTATGTTGGCGATAAAGTGTTTTTAAAAGTTTCACCGTGGAAAAAGGTGCTCAGATTTGGCCGTAAAGGCAAGTTGAGTCCGAGATTCATCGAACCGTACGAGATGCCAGAACGGATTGGGCCGGTTGCTTATAGATTGATTTTCCCCCTGAACTTGAAAAGATCCACAACGTTTTTCATGTATCGATGCTCCGTCGCTATAGATCTGATCCTTTGCATGTGATTAATCCGTCGGAAGTTGAAACTCAACCTGATTTTAGTTATGAAGAAGAACCTATCCGTATTTTAGCTTGAGAGGTTAAAGAATTGCGAAATAAAAAGGTTCCGTTAGTAAAAGTGCTGTGGCTCAAGCACGGGATCGAGGAATCAACTTGGGAGCCCGAGAATGCTTTGAAAGAAAGATATCCAAATCTATTTTCGGGTAAGATTTTCGGGGATGAAAATCCCTATAGGGGAGAGTTGTGACAGCCCTATTTTAACGCTAGTCGGCATGTGGTTTTAGGACCACTAAACCGAGTCTTTAAAATTGTTGATTTTAATTTTCTATGTCTAAATTATGTGCTAAACGTATGTATGAATCTTTGATATTTGAACTTGACAAGTTAGATGTGTATTAATTAAAAAGGACTTATGTGAAAAGTTTTGATTATTTGTGTGGCTAACTTCAAGTGATTAATTATAGAATGTTATAAATTAAATGGATTTGCATGTCAATTTGACACTTTTAATCATAGTGGCCGGTCATGCTATGGCATAAATTAATTATTTATGTATTTTATAATGACAAATAAGTCATTAGTGGATTTATAAATTATTATTGGTAAATAAAATATGAAAAGTGGAGGGCATTTGTTGTTCTTTGCCGAAACTAAGTAGTGAAATAAAAGAAGAAAACTTTGGGAGGTTTGGCATTTGATTTTCTCAATTGAGGTATGTTACATGTGTTTTTCCTTTAGATTTTTGTGAAATTAAGTCAATTAATAAGTCATTTAACTAGCCCATGAGTTGATTTTTTTTGATTTGATGATGAATATCTCATTTGGCCATTGTTGAAACCAAAAGAAATATTTGAAGTTTTTGAGCTTTGTTAATGGAATTTCATGGTAGAGGTTGGAGAGATGTTACAGAGTTATATTTTTTTAAAGGATATGTGTTAATATGCTTGAATGATGCAAAAAATTGCTTGGTATGACTAAATTTGCTCAAGGGAACTTTCAGCTATGTCATTTGGAAAACAAATGATTTTGGTTAATTGTTTAATTGATGTTCTTGCAAGTATAGTTGTGTTTAGAAGTTAATATATGTGCTTGAAGGGTTATAAGGTTGAGTTGAAATTACTTGGAACCTTTGTAACCTTGTGAAATCAGTCATTATAGTTTAATGTACTTTAGTAATGTGTTAAATGGAAATTTAAGATTTATATGAGCATTCGGTTATGAGCTTGTGTTTCAAATTGTGGTCATTGATAATTTCATATCAACTTGTGATGTGTTTTAAGTTTAGATGAACAAATAGTTGTTAAATGAAATAGAGGACCATTCGGTTAAGAAAATTCATGAATGGAAAAGATTTATGTGTTAGTAAGTTGTGATTTTAGGTATGAACATTTGAGCATTTTAGATATAATTATATATATACATATTGATATATGTACTTTATATGCATGTGTATTGATGATTTTAAGAGACATTCGGCTATAAGCCTTATTAATGGGAGACTGATAAGTGAAATTTTGTACACCTAGCTCAAGAGCTTAGAGGGACAACTTCAGATAAAGGGAAAGCCAAAGTCACGGAATAGTCAATCAAAACTCTCAGAAAGATATGAGTTAAGTTATTGAGTAAAGAATTTCAGCTCATGACATAATGAAATCATAGTACATTTGTATCCTTTATAAACTTCAATTTAAGGTTTATGCTTGAATGTCATGGAAGGAAGGAAGATGTGTAAAATTGTTATAAGCCAAATGTTAGCAATGAACTTTGATATATCATAAAACAGAATTTGATCCTTGATTTTAACTAGTGAACCGAATGATATGTATCGGTAAACATGCCGTAATTGTATTTGAATATCAGGAATGATATCTAAAGGTGATATGGTATATATATATATGTGTGCAAATGTTTAATCGTGTTTTAGATCCAAGCTTAGTCTCGAAGGGCGTTGAGCCAGTGTTAATGATCCGAGCTTAGTCTCGAAGGGCGTTCAGCCAGTGTTAATGACCCGAGCTTAGTCTCGAAGGGTGTTGAGCCAGTGTTAATGATCCGAGCTTAGTCTCGAAGGGCTTTAAGCCAGTGTTAATGATCCGAGCTTAGTCTCGAAGGACTTACGAGTCAGTGCTAATGACCGGACTTAGTTCCAAAGGGCTTTAAGCCAGTGTTAAGAATCGGGCTTGGTTCTAAAGGACATCTATGCTAGTACCAAAGGTGGGTTAAAATCCAGTAAGCATTCGTACGCTAAATCGTAAAATAAATGTTGAAACAAATTTAAACAAAATGTACTATTTACCGTAAAATAGCCAGGTATGTATTTTACTCTCGTTGAAAATTTGATCCTCTTTGAAGTATGATTTCAAATTTTGGTAGGAATGTTTAGACCATTGTCTAAAATCACTCACACGTTTACAATCTGAATATGATGTATGAGTTCGGATTTAAAAGGGTTTAACTTTACAAATATGTGATGTATGTATTTATGCATGAGGTTGACGTGGAAATTGAGATGAACATATTCGGCTATAGATTGAATTAGTTGGATACATGATTTTTTTATCCTTGCGACATGAATGATATAAGTAATCTTAGTTTAGTTCCTATTCGGCCAAAAGATGAGATGCATAAGCTAGATATTACTATGTTACTCTTTCTCTAATGATTATGTTATTTAAAAACTTACTAAGCACATGATTGCTTACTTCGTTGTTCTTTATTTTCTATTTTATAGATCTCGTTCGTTAGCTATGGTCTCGGGAATTCCAGAATTGAAGCCATCCACACTATTGAAGCCATCCACACTATCACCGCATCTTTTGGTATTGGTAACTAAACCTTGAAATGGCATGTATAGGCTTGACATTTTGCGGTTAAACAAATATCTTTTGATTTTGTATTTAAATTAGGCCATACGAAAATGGCTCACTTAAATCTCTTACTTTTATGGTTATGGTGTTAACTTGATTATGTTATATATGAATGGATGTGTAATATGCATGTTTGTAAGCTAGTTTCGAAGTATACCATATCTATATAATTTTGATTTATGAAATATATGTGGTGAATGTGACTAGTGGCGATATTTGATATGTACATTGTTTTGAACATAGCCAATCGGTCTAGTGGATTTTGGATGATGAGCCTTGCCAAATTGTGACACTTATATTTTTTTTTTTATGTTTAGTAAAGGTCTTCTTATAGGTAAATGTGGTATTAAATGAAATGGTTAGGGATAATCATGGTTTCAATATGTGAGTGTCAAAATATAATTGTTTTAATGACATAAACTGTGCGAGTGAGTTTTTGATAACTTAACTGATGGTCAGGTGATGTCTCTTGACCCTCCTGCGATCGTAACGGGTCTAGGGGTGTTACAGATATTTTGAATAAGCTCATCATTCTTTGGTACACATATCCAATTTTTGAACATTAAATAACCGTCAGAACTGATCTGAAAATCTGACTCTATACCCGACTCACACTGAGCTCTTTTGGCTTACAACTCATTGTCATATTTTTTAACTTCATAAATTTCTTCAAGAAACATTGGCTTAGCTCTTAATTTGGCTAAGATAGAACCATCATCTAATTAGGTTCAACTGGTGTTCAAAGCTCTTAATGTAAATAAAGATTTTCTACTCAAAGCATCAGCAACTACGTTTGCCTTGCCCGGGTGATAATCAATCATTAGTTCATAATCTTTAATCAATTCTAACCATCTTCTTTACCTCAAGTTCAAATCTTTCTGAGTCATCAAGTATTTCAAACTTTTATGATCAGTAAATATTTGGCATTTCTCACCATACAAGTGGTGTCTCTAGATTTTCAATGCAAATACAATGTAGCTAATTCTAAATCTTGTGTCAGATAATTTTTCTCATGTGGAATTCACTGTCTAGAGGCATAAGCAATTTCCTTTCCTTCCTGCATAAGTACACAGCCTAGTCCATTCAAAGACGCATCACTGTAAATCACAAACTCTTTACCCGGTTATGGTTGTACTAAGACATGAGCTTCAGTCAACAATGCCTTTAACTTGTCAAAACTCTACTAACACTTTTCAGTCCATTCAAACTTGGCATCTTTCTATAGCAATCTTGTCAATGGGTAGCTATCATGGAAAATCCCTTTACAAATTGTCTATAATAACTGGCGAGACCAAGAAAACTTCTCACCTCTGATACATTAGGGGGAGAATTGTAATAGCCCGATACAGTGCCTAAATGAAATAGTGGTTATGAAACCACAAATCTGAGGTCAAAATATTTATTCTGATTGAGTTTTAAAATTTATTTTGTGTTTGCAATATTTTGTGAAATTTTCGTTATAAAATTTTATTGTTTGTGTGTCCAATTTGATAAATTGCACTAAATTGCAAATGTAGTAAAATGTGCATTCTAGAAGGTAAAGGTGTTTTATTGAAATGTGTTTTATTTTATTTTTATGGTTTACATTTTTATGAAATTAGTTTGTAAAAATTTCGTACGAAAATTTTGACGTTTGGGCACTCAATTTAGTTAAAAGGACTAAATTGTAAAAAGTGTAAAAGTTGAGTTCTACATGTTAGAGGTGTCCAATTATTATGAAATTATAAATTGGATATGCTTAAATGGTAATTAGACCACTGGTTAATTTATTGGGCAAAACTGGACATGAAATGGGTGAAAAAGAAAATTTTTAAGTTAGGGGCATTTTGGTCATTTAGTAATTAAATGAATTAAAAATCAAATTAAAAGCCAATTTTTGCTCATCTTCTTTCTCAAGGCCGAATATGGTACGGAGAAACCATGGCTAGGGTTTTTCAAGCTTCCAAGCTCGATTGTAAGTCCGTTCTAGCGCCGTTTTTAATGTTCTTTACGTTTTTGGAGTCTTGGTAACTTGATTTAGCTTATTCTAGTAATAATTTACCTAGGGTTCATATTTGGAAAAATACCCATAGGTGAAATGTGTTTATTTTGATGTTTTATGATAGAATATGAGGTTTTAAATTATGCTAAATAGCTTGTGCTACTCAGTATTAGGTAAAACCGAGTAAAACGACATAATCGGTAAAAATACCTAATGTTCATAAGTATATGTTAGAGTGGGAATTTGATGCTTCCGTTGGTAAATAAATGATTAGCATGTTCTAAAACATAAGAATTAGGGATAAAGTTTAATTTTCGAGCCTTGGGGTAAAAGTGTAAATATGAAAAAATTTAGGGGCAAAATCGTAATTTTTTGAAAGTTAGAGTTAAGGACTGTTTTGATAAATGTGAGTATTAAATAGGCTAAATGTGTTACTTTAGATCAAGAAAAATGTGGAATCAACCTTAATTAGGGAAAGGAAAAGATTGTGCACTAAATTGCAAAATTTCTATATGTTGCACCGAGGTAAGTTTATATGTAAATAATGTATTGTTTTTATTATGTTATGATATTTTATTGTGTGATATGTGAAATAAGTTTTAGTATTGTACAATTAATGGATATAAACGGTAAATTGTGGTTGATGAATAGGGATTAAATGAGGAAATCTCGGTTGAACCTTTGGAATGGAAAAACGTGGTGCTAAGTGGATATACTACGGTTATACGTGTAATGTGGTGCTAAGTGGGTATGCCATAGTTACACATATTGATTCATTAACATGGTGCTAAGTGGATATTCCATGGTTATACATATAACGTGGTGTTAAGTGGATATGCCATGCTTATACATGTTGATTCGAAAAGTGGCGCTAAGTGCATATGCCACGAATAAATATGTTAGCCCAATAGTGTGATGCTATGTGCGTATACCACTAATTTGGGTATAAATTATAGAGGGTGGAGTTATGTGCTAAAACTACTGGATAGTGTTACATTCTGAAGTGTTTAACATGAGAAACAAGTTTGTTAAATGGAAATTTATGCGAAAAATGTGGAAATACATACCAGGATATGAATATAGGGTCTTGAACCATGAGTTAGATAAGTTATTGAATCTTGGAAAGATAAATATGGAAAAGTGTTATTTTGCAAATTGATAATAAGGAATTTTAGTGAAAGAGGTGAAATTTGGGAGAAACAGTTTAAAACAGCAGCAGAGGAGTGACTTTGAAAAATCACCAAAAATGGTAGAAATTGAATTAGAAGTTGAATGAGATATGGAATTAAATACTATTGAGTCTATTTTCATATAAAAGAAACAGGGCAAGCAAAAGTGTAACACCCCTAACCCCTGCCCGTCGCCAGAGGTTTAAGAGGCATTACAAACAATTACACAAAAGCATGAAAGTCCGTTTGCATAAAATTTCAAGCATTCTTAATCCAAATACATTTGTATACGAACCACTATTTAAAAGAACTTATGATATACCTTGACTAATGATTTCCATTCTTATAGCAAGGTTTTATAAGTAAGTTAACTAAAGCATTATCTTAGTACCTAGCCGAATATGCAAGTTCATATGTGACTTCCTAAAGATCCCTAAGCCCAATTCATGTTACGAATTTGAATAGCACGCTTTATAGAATTCCACCACAATCTTTTTCACTTAATTAATTGATCATAACCGATTATAGTCAACCCACATCTCAAGCAACCACACACTTTAAACATTTATACAAGTAATACTAAATGCCATCTCCATTCTATACTATTAGCATTTACTTCCACTATCCATCTAGATAAGTATGACACATGCGGCATAACAACCATATTCACACTTCTTTCATGTTCGTCCATACTCAACCAAAATATGCATAGTTTATAAACAAATATGAAGTAACTTGGCAAGCCATTTTCGCATGGCTATTCATATTTACAATTCAAAATAAAGATTTGAGTTCAAAACAGAGATTTTAACCTATACATGCCATTGTTTCAAAAGGAATTTAAACCTTCGAAAGTACCAAAATTTATAGACGATAGTGTGAGTGGCCTAAACCCAAAATCCCTCAAACTATAGCGTCAAACGAAATCTACAAAACAGAAGGAGACATAACAAAAGTAAGCTTTCTAAGCTTAGTAAGCTTTAAGCAATTTATACAATTCATATCTTAAAGTATCAAATATATTCAATAACATAAAACTCAATTTCAAAAGGCATTTCCACTTGGCCGAATACACATTCTTACATGAGGAAATTTTAGCACTTGCTTTCACTTAACTTATTGACCATCTTTCATGACCACATCACATTCTTTCACATAAGTATCATTCATGTCCAAACTTAGATATACTTTGGTGAACATAGATAGAGCTCTCTTTCATATATCCAGACAAGCTTAATACTTAAGATAAACTAAATCGAATATCACATATGAGTCTGTAGTACATACCTGGCCTTCTTATTGGGATGATTATACCTTATTGAAGTCGTATTACAATTTTCCCGTAATCTTATCACACACTAGAGACACTGGCTTATAGCCTGCTAGGCACTAGGGCCCGAATGTATCACCGGCTTAGAGCCTGCTAGGCACGAGGGCCTGAATGCATCACCGGCTTAGAGCCTGCTAGGCACGAGGGCCTGAATGTATCACCGGCTTAGAGCCTGCTAGGCACGAAGGCCTGAATGTATCACATCACCGACTTATAGCCTGCTCGGCACTAAGGCTTGAATGTATCACATCACCAGCATATAGCCTGCTAGGCATTAAGGCCCGAACATATCATCATTGAATCTCGTACATTGTTCACTCACTTTCTACTATGTTACACAAGACATATCATTTTCGAAATTCATTAGTTAATTTCAACATAGGCAAAACATGCACAGTATAACATTTTCACATACTGAATTTGCCAATCACATTTAATATGCCTTTCCATACCCATTCGGTTTAATGGAAATAACCACATAAATTCCATATGCACATGCCAGACAGATTATTCTTTAAATTTCACATAGGCATACGGTTACCTACGTATATCATCATAATTCATATCATATTTATGTACGTACTAAGTTGATATGCTCAAAACTTACCTCGATATATTCGAACAGTTGTAGCTCGGCTACTCAACTACCTTCTCTTTCCCTCTATCTGACTTGGATCCTCTTTGCTCTTGAGCTTCAATAAACAATTGAAAACTTATCAAGACTTAATTGTTCATTCTCTTGACCGAATGTAACAAGAGCTAGTTATGTATTATCAATCATTATTAGTTCACTAATTCTTTTTGATCTATGATTAATTTTCACTTGGCACATACTAATAGAGCATAGCATAACTTTCGTTACCTCATATCACAAGCCACGTTCAACTAGTATTCATATTAGCACATAACTCAAACATACATAGACATAAAACTGAAAGCATGGACACTACCATCAATTAAGTATTATGCTATCAACAAAATCATCTCACATAGTTATGACCGAAAACAATTTGTACCCTTCCAATGCATAACCTTACTCATAATAATAAATACTCTCTTCACATCCTTTCTTTCTTTATTACCTAACTATATGCCACAATTAATCTAAGTCACAAAATTAAGAGTACATTCGGCATTCATGAGCAAGAATTCACACTCAAGCATGTTTTTCAAACACATGGTACCAACTTGACATGTTCTTCACTAAACAATTCTCCCAAGGTACATCCATAGACTAGACTTTAATATATATACATATATATGTGTATATCACCGAATTATACTTCCTTCATCCATAATATGAGATGCAAAACATCAAACTCTTAATGTTTGCATTTTACTACCATGGCCGAAACTAATATGCTATTTAAACTCAAAATTTACCAATGAGTCTCGGTTAAGAGCAAGATAATAAGCTCACACCACTATTTAACACTTGTTTACAACCATTCAAGACTCTCTTAATCAACTAAGCATGAATTATAAGCTCTTATAATTTTTCTACATTTCTACCTAATTGTCGAATGCTCCAAGTTCATTTAATTTAGAAATTAAACCATGGGTTCTCTACTACATGACCTTAACAACCAAATTTCATGGCCAATTCAAAGAAATTACTTCCAAATACGTGAAAACAACATCCCATTCATACAAACCAAATCAAAACTTTGAGCTCGTAGTTCCACTAATTTCAAATTTCTAACATAGGTTTGAAAGGATGCATAACAAAGAACTCAAATATTCAATTATATTACAAAATATTAAACATTTACCGTGAATTCTATCCTTCCAAATGACCGATTGTCCCAAAGCTTCTTCCTCTCTTATTCCCTTAACTCACGGCAATGGAGAACAAATGAAGAGACCCTTGTTCTTTTCACCTCACTTTCATTATTTTATTTTACTTTAACATGTCATTTAGCCAATTATCTTAAATTTCTAATATAAAGAACCTATATTTGTGAAAGTAAGTTATCATGGCCGGTGACTATAGAAAATATATGGGAAATTGACATGGAAGTCCAATCATTTAAGCCATGCACCAATTCGGCCCCCTTACAATTTATGACACACATTTTCACTACTTTACACTCAAGTCCATACCAAGAAATCACACATTCAAACGGCACCAAAAATAAACCAATTATTCACACAAATAATTTCACATAAATTTAACATAGAAATTAGCATTTATTTAATATAAGGACTCGGTTTTGTGGTTCTGAAACCACTTCCCGACCATGGTCAATTCGGGGCTGTCACAACTCTCCCCATTTAGAAATTTTGTCCCCGAAAATCTTACCGATGAATATGTTTAGGTATCGTTCTTTCATAGATGTCTCGGTTTCCAAGTTGCTTTTTCAATCCCGTGCTTGAGCCACAACACCTTTACTAGTGGAACCTTTTTATTTCGCAACTCTTTCACCTCACGAGCTAAAATACGAATCAGTTCTTCTTCATAACTCAAATCAGGCTGAATTTCAACCTCCGACAGTTCAATCACATGCGAGGGATCTGATCTATAATGACGAAGCATCGATACATGAAAAACTTTGTGAATCTTTTCAAGTTCAGGGGGCAAAATCAGCTTATAAGCAACCGGCCCAATCCATTCTGATATCTCATACGCTCTGATGAATCTCGGACTCAACTTGCCTTTACAGCCAAATCTAAGTATCTTTTTCCAAGGTGAAACTTTTAAAAACACTTTATCACCAATTTGATACTCGATATCTTTACGTTTCAGGTCTGCGTACGATTTCTGATGATCTGATGCCATTTTCAAACTATCATGAATCATTTTCACTTTCTGCTCTGCTTCTTTGACTAAATCAACTACGAGAATCTTATTCTCACTAAGCTCGGTCCAAAATAGAGGTGTACGGCACCTTCGATCGTAGAGAGCTTCATAGGGTGCCATTTGAATACTCGATTGAAAGCTGTTGTTATACGCAAATTCAACCAAGGGCAAATACTTTTCCCACGAACTGTTAAACTCAAGAATGCAACATCTCAACATGTCCTCGAGTATTTGAATAACCCGTTCGGATTGTCCGCCAGTTTGCGGATGGAAGGTAGTACTAAAATGTAATTTAGTATCCAAAGCCTTGTGTAATTTATTCCAAAATCTCGAAGTAAATCTGGGATCTCTATCTGAAATAATAGAAGTAGGCACACCGTGCAATCTCACTATCTGAGAGATGTACAATTCCGCTAACTTCTCAAGCATATAATCAGTACAAACAGGGATGAAATGAGCCGACTTGGTCAATCAGTCAACTATAACCCAAATGGAGTCTTTCTTGCTCGGGGTTAGCGGTAAACTGGACACAAAATCCATTGTAACTTGATCCCACTTCCACTCGGGTATTAAAATCGGCTGAAGTAACCCCGAAGGCACCTGATGCTCCGCTTTCACTTTTTGACAAATCAAACATTTAGAAACATAGTCAGAGATGTCTCGTTTCATACCGTGCCACCAGTACTGATGTTTTAGGTCGTCGTACATTTTCGTGCTACCCGGATGAACTGACATTCGGCTAACATGAGCATCATTTAAAATCATCAAAACAATCTCTGAATTTCTCGAAATACACAATCGGTTTCTAAACCTTAAACAATCATTGTCATCAACCTAAAATTCTAAACCTACATTCAAATTGCGCTGAGCCCTTTTTGAAGTCAAATCGTCGTCGTTTTTCTGAGCTTCACAAATTTGCCGTACGATTACTGGTTTTGCCTTTAATTTTGCTATCAAAAAATTATCCGTAGACACGGATAAATAAACGTTCATTTCTCGTAAAGCAAATAGGGATTTCTGACTGAGAGCATCCGCAACTACATTAGCCTTACCCGGATGATAATCGATAACAAGCTTGTAGTCTTTCAGCCACTCTAACCATCGTCTTTGTCTCAAATTCAAATCTTTTTGAGTCATCAGATACTTCAAACTTTTATGATCGGAAAAGACATGGCATTTTTCTTCGAACAAGTAGTGACGCTAAATTTTTAGAGCAAAAACAATAGCAGCAAGCTCAAGATCATGAGTTGGATAATTTCTCTCATGAGGCTTCAATTGCCTCGAGGCATACGCAACTACTCGGCCTTCTTGCATCAAGACGCAACCTAAACCGTTCTGAGAGGCGTCACTATAAATTACATACTCCTTACCAGACTCAGGCTGGACCAACACCGGAGCCTCCGTCAAAAGAGTTTTCAACCGGTCGAAACATTCCTGACACTTTTTTGACCACTCAAACTTAACATCTTTTTGTAATAGCTTTGTCAACGGTGTCGCAATCATCAAAAACCCTTTCCCGAATCGTCGATAGTAATCAGCAAGCCCCAAAAAGCTCCATTCTTCAGTAACGTTTCTCGGAGGCTTCCAATCCAATATGGCTGAAACTTTACTCGGATCAACTCGAATACCCGATGCAGAGACCACATGCCCTAAAAAGCTAACCTCAGTCAACCAGAACTCACATTTAATGAACTTAGCATATAATTGCTTATCTCGTAAAATCTGTAATACTAATCTCAGGTGCTCGGCATGTTCAGTTTCATCGCGCGAATAGATCAATATATCGTCAATGAACACAACTACAAACTGGTCCAAATACTGCCTGAAAATTTGATTCATCAAATCCATAAATACCGCAGGGGCATTAGTGAGCCCAAACGGCATCACTAAGAACTCGTAGTGATCGTATCTCGTTCTGAATGCCGTTTTTGGCACATCTGAATCTTGTACTCGCAGTTGATAATAACCCGATCTCAAATCTATCTTCGAAAACACTGAGGCTCATTTCAGTTGATCAAACAAATCATCAATGCGCGGTAACAGATATTTGTTCTTTATTGTCACTTTATTTAATTGACGATAGTCGATGCACATTCTCATGGTTTCATCTTTCTTTTTCACGAACAATACTGGTGTACCCCTGGGTGAGAAACTCGGTCGAGCGAAACCTCTATCCGTCAACTCTTGCAGCTGAACATTCAATTCTTTTAATTCGGTTGGTGCCATACGATACGGAGCTACTGAAATCGGAGTTGTTCAATGTACAAGTTCAATGCCAAACTCTACCTCACAAACAGGTGGTAATCCTGGCAATTCCTCAGGAAAAATATCCAGATATTCACAAACTACTGGCACCGATTCAAGCTTTTTTTCTGATTCTTTACTATCAATCACGTACGCGAGATATGCCTCGCATCCCCTTTTTACAAAATTCTGAGCTTGCATCGAAGATATCATGGCTGGTACCCAGCTCAAATCAGAGGATTCAACCCGAATTATCTTATTATTCGAGCATCGCAAATTAGTAATCTTCCGCTTGGAATTCAGTACTGCATCATGCACAGTCAACCAATCCATCCCGAGAATAATATCAAATTCATCAAACGGTAATAGCATCAAATCAGCAGGGAAACAAGAATCTCGAATCATTAAGGGACATCTCTTGCACACTTTATTGACCAACACACATCAACCCAGAGGGTTTGACACTCGAATTACGAACTCAGTAGACTCAACAGGTAGAGTCTTACTGGATGCTAAAGTTTCACACACATACGAATAGGTTGAACCCAAATCAATCAAAGCTATAACCTCAGTGTCAAAGAGAGTAAAAATACCAGTAACAACATCAGGGGAAGAAGACTCCTCACGGGCATGGATGGCATAAGCCCTGGTAGGTGCACCAGCCTCCGATCTAATCGCAGTGTCTCTGGTCCCTCTTTGACTACCACTAGTATTACCTCCACGTCTCGGTGGTCGACCTCGTGCTGCCGCACCACCAGGCCTATCACTAAGATCAATATTACGTTCAACCTGTCTCGGACAATCCTTTATGAAATGATCAGTAGCTCCACACTTAAAATAGGAGCGATCATGCAATCTGCAGCTCCCCAAATGCCATTTCCCATAATGCTTGCATATTGTTCTATCCCCACGGTCATTGCCTACACTAGCAACGGAAGTAGCTCGCGTACTCGCTGGAGGTCGATCACGATCTCGTCTAGAATAACCCGAATTAACCTTAGATCTGCTCGACTCGTCCCGAAATTTCTTCGAGGATTGCTGAAAAGATTTTCCCAACGATCTCTTGCAGAAATCTCTGACTCCGTCCTCAGCCTTTTTCTTTTTAATACTGAGCTCTTCAGCTTTGCAAGCTCGCTCGGCAAGTACTACGAACTCTTTAATTTCTAAAATACCGACCAACAATTTAATATTCTCGTTTAAACCATCCTCAAAGCGTTTACACATGATAGCCTCGGATGATACACACTCACAAGCATATCGACTGAGCCGTACAAACTCTCTCTCATATTCGGTTACAGACATTCGGCCCTGCTTAAGTTCAAGAAATTCCTTTCGTTTTTGATCAATGAATCTCTGACTGATATACTTTTTTCGAAACTCGGTTTGGAAGAACTCCCAGGTGACCCATTCTTTCGGCACAACAGAGACTAATGTATTCCACCAATAGTAAGCAGAATCACGTAATAGAGATACAGCACACTTCAAACATTCTTCGGGCGAACACGATAATTCATCAAAAACTCGGATCGTATTATCGAGCCAGAACTCGGCCCCCTCAGTATCATCACTGACTGTAGCCCAGAACTCTTCAGCCTCTTATTTTCTAATTTTGTCAACTGGAGGCTTACTCGATCTCAATGGATCGGTCATAGGAGGAGCTACATATGTCGAGAGAGGAGTATTTAGGGGCGAGGGTTGTGGAGCAGCCAGATTTGTTCGAATAAACTGAGTGAACCAATCACTCATCATCTCATAGCAAGCTTGTCGGGCATTATCATCTCGATGACTTATATTTGGCTGAGAGTCATTAGGCGCAATCCCTTGCATGGGAGCCGGTGCCACACTCTCCACGTCATCTGCCACAGTTCTCTCAGGATCGGGATTCATTTCTATACAAAAATCACATTTCGAATGTCAGAAGTCACCACACTATCGTATTAACTAATAATGGGATGTATAGCTATGTTCACACATGCTATGTTAGTCCGAGAACTGACTAAAACATAGCTCTAATACCAATAAATGTAACACCCCTAACCCCTACTCGTCGCCAGAGGTTTAAGAGGCATTACAAACAATTACACAAAAGCATGAAAGTCAGTTTGCATAAAATTTCAAGCATTCTTAATCCAAATACATTTGTATATGAACCACTATTTAAAAGAACTTATGATATACCTTGACTAATGATTTCCATTCTTATAGTAAGGTTTTATAAGTAAGTTAACTAAAGCATTATCTTAGTACCTAGCCGAATATGCAAGTTCATATGTGACTTCCTAAAGATTCCCTAAGCCCAATTCATGTTACGAATTTGAATAGCATGCTTTATAGAATTCCACCACAATCTTTTTCACTTAATTAATTGATAATAACCGATTATAGTCAACCCACATCTTAAGCAACCACACACTTTAAACATTTATACAAGTAATACCAAATGCCATCTCCATTTTATACTATTAGCATTTACTTCCACTATCCATCTAGATAAGTATGACACATACGGCATAACAACCATATTCACACTTCTTTCATGTTCGTCCATACTTAACCAAAATATGCATAATTTATAAACAAATATGAAGTAACTTGGCAAGCCATTTTCGCATGGCTATTCATATTTACAGTTCAAAATAAAGATTTGAGTTCAAAACAGAGATATTGATTCAAAAGGAATTTAAACCTTCGAAAGTACCAAAATTTATAGACGATAGTGTGAGTGGCCTGGACCCACAATCCCTCGAACTGTAGCTTCAAACGAAATCTACAAAACAGAAGGAGACATAACAAAAAAGTAAGTTTTCTAAGCTTAGTAAGCTTCAAGTAATTTATACAATTCATATCTTAAAGTATCAAATATATTCAATAACATAAAACTGAATTTTAAAAGGCATTTCCACTTGGCCGAATGCACATTCTTACATGAGGAAATTTTAGCACTTGCTTTCACTTAACTTATTGACCATCTTTCATGACCACATCACATTCTTTCACATAAGTATCATTCATGTCCAAACTTATATATACTTTTGTGAACATAGATAGAGCTCTCTTTCATATATCCATACAAGCTTAATACTTAAGATAAACTAAATCGAATATCATATATGAGTCTGTAGTACATACCTGGCCTTCTTATTGGGATGATTATACCTTATTGAAGTCGTATTACAATTTTCCCGTAATCTTATCATACACTAGAGACAACGGCTTATAGCCTGCTAGGCACTAGGGCCCGAATGTATCACTGGCTTAGAGCCTGCTAGGCACGAGGGCCTGAATGTATAACCAGCTTAGAGCCTGCTAGGCACGAAGGCCTGAATGTATCACATCACCAGCTTATAGCCTGCTAGGCACTAAGGCCTGAATGTATCACATCACCAGCTTATAGCCTACTAGGCATTAAGGCCCAAACATATCATCATTGAATCTCATACATTGTTCACTCACTTTCTACCATGTTACACAAGATATATCATTTTCGAAATTCATTAGTTAATTTCGACAAAGGCACAACATGCACATTATAACATTTTCACATACTGAATTTGCCAACCACATTTAATATGCCATTCCATACCCATTCGGTTTAATGGAAATAACCACATAAATTCCATATGCACATGTTAGACACATTATTCTTTAAATTTCACATAGGCATACAATTACCTACTTATATCATCATAATTCATATCATATTTATGTACGTACTAAGATGATATGCTCAAAACTTACCTCGATATATTCGAACAATTGTAGCTCGGCTACTCAACTACTTTCTCTTTCCCTCTATCCGACTTGGATCCTCTTTGCTCTTGAGCTTGAATAAACAATTGAGAACTTATCAGGACTTAATTGTTCATTCTCTTGACCGAATGTAACAAGAGCTAGTTATGTATTATCAATCATTATGAGTTCACTAATTCTTTTTAATCTATGATTAATTTTCACTTGGCACATACTAATAGAGCATAGCATAACTTTCGTTACCTCATATCACAAGCCACGTTCAACTAGTATTCATATTAGCACATAACTCAAACATACATAGACATAAAACCGAAAGCATGGACACTACCATTAATTAAGTATTATGCTATCAACAAAATCATCTCACATAGTTATGACCGAAAACAATTTGTACCCTTCCAAGGCATAACCTTACTCATAATAATAAATACTCTCTTCACATCCTTTCTTTCTTTATTACCTAACTATATGCCACAATTAATCTAAGTCACAAAATTAAGAGTACATTCGGCATTCATGAGCAAGAATTCACACTCAAGCATGTTTTTTAAACACATGGTATCAACTTGACATGTTCTTTACTAAACAATTCTCCCAAGGTACATCCATAGACTAGACTTTAATATATATACATATATATATATGTATATAACCGAATTATACTTCCTTCATCCATAATATGAGATGCAAAACATCAAACTCTTAATGTTTGCATTTTACTACCATGGCCGAAACTAATATGCTATTTAAACTCAAAATTTACCAATGAGTCTCGGTTAAGAGCAAGATAAGAAGCTCACACCACTATTTAACACTTGTTTACAACCATTCAAGACTCTCTTAATCAACTAAGCATGAATTACAAGCTCTTATAATTTTTCTACATTTCTACCTAATTGTTGAATGCTCCAAGTTCATTTAATTTAGAAATTAAACCATGGGTTCTCTACTACATGACCGTAACAACCAAATTTCATGGCCAATTCAAAGAAATTACTTCCAAATACATGAAAACAACATCCCATTCATACAAACCAAATCAAAACTGTGAGCTCATAGTTCCACCAATTTCAAATTTCTAACATGGGTTTGAAAGGATGCATAACAAAAAACTCAAATCTTCAATTATATTACAAAATATTAAACATTTACCTTGAATTCTATCCTTCCAAATGACCGATTGTCCCAAAGCTTCTTCCTCTCTTATTTCCCTCAACTTACGGCAATGAAGAACAAATGAAGAGACCCTTGTTCTTTTCACCTTACTTTCATTATTTTATTTTACCTTAACATGTCATTTAGCCAATTATCTTAAATTTCTAATATAAAGAACATATATTTGTGAAAGTAAGTTATCATGGCCGACCACTATAGAAAATATATGGGAAATTGACATGCAAGTCCAATCATTTAAGCCATGCACCAATTCGGCCCCCTTACAATTTATCACACACATTTTCACTACTTTACACTCAAGTCCATACCAAGAAATCACACATTCAAATGGCACCAAAAATAAATCAATTATTCACACAAATAATTTCACATAAATTTAACATAGAAATTAGCATTTATTTAATATAATGACTCAGTTTTGTGGTTCCGAAACCACTTCCCGACCATGGTCAATTCAGGACTGTCACAAAAAGAATTCTATATTCTGAGTTATTTAAATTTTTATAAAACTGGTTCAGATAGATTTGTGATCCCCAATTCCAGTTTGGAAAAATTATTAAAAATTGTACCAAAATAGTTATGGAACATAATTTATAAGTTTAGATTCCTTATTGAGTCTAGTTTTATAAAAAAAACAAATGAGAACATCTTTTGAATTCTGTATAAAGAGAAATCCAAATATTAGTGAAGAGTGGTCAGGACTGTTGAGTAGCGAAACAAGGGAAGATTTAATGAATAAACTGTATTAATTGACCCAACCAAAAATTCTAAAATTTTTAGGGTAAGAATATATATAAGTTTAGTTTCTAGGAAAATTTACAGATCTTAATTTGGAGTTCTGTAGCTGTAACTCCCCAATTTTTAGGGTTTTTGAATTTTTTCATGAATTTAGTTTTGCATGGCCTGATGTGCTGGATTAATGTGTTGGGTGTGTTTAATGGACCTTTAGGAGGCCTAGGTTTAAGTTTAAAGCCTGGCAAAATTTTAATTTTGCTTTATGTGAGAATGGACTTGGGCAGAGTGGGCTTTTAAATTAAAGTGATGGGTTTATAGCACAAGAAAGCCTGTGGTAAAGTGGCAAGGTAGTGCCACTTAAAGCACAGGGAAGTGGCGTGTGGTAACTTGTGAAGGAGCTAAGGTTTGAATCTTTCTGATGGCAAAATCCTTAATTTTGCTACATGAGCATGGTAAGAGGTCGACTCCAAGTTAAATTCTGAGGGAAGGTGTTTGAGTTGCTCATGGGATTAGATTAAGGAGTGATAAGGGAAGTTTATCAAGGAGAAAATTTAGGGATTTGAGTGAGGAGCAAGAGTTGGCCGATTGTGGGATTACTTGGAGGGCAAGTTCGGCTAAGGGGCAAAGGGTAGCATTTTCGGCAATTAGGGTGTGTGCGTGTATGCCGAATTCTCTTTTTGGGTTCTCTTTTGGGATTTTATTGCCTTTTGCGTTTCGGTGGGTTGGTGTAGTGGGTGCTGATTTCTTTTGTGGTATCCTCGGGTTTTGGATTCTTACTTTGTTTTCTTTTACCGAATGCTTACTTTAGTCGACTCCTAAACCTTCTTTGCTTCTTCTTTTCTTTGGTGGCTAACTGAATTCTACCTTGACCTCTCCAATTTGATTTGGCCGAACCTACCTTCTTCTTCTTTTTCTTCCTCTTTTCTTAATTATTTGAAACTGATTCACTTAAAGCCACTATTGGCTGATTGCTTCAAAAGCCAGAAACCCAGAACATTTAGTCTCTTTCTGTCAATTTCGTCTTTAGCCGAACCCTCCCCATCTCTACTCCAAAAAGCTGAAACCTTCAAGTCATCTATCTCTCTGTCCCCATCTCTTCCCTTTTCATAACTTCCTCTTATTCATTCATTGTCGACACCATAATCTCTTTACTCCCTCCACCTTTAATTTGTGCTCATCACCTTTTCTTTCAAAACCTAAATCTCAAACCCTCTCTAGTGTTTTTCTTCTCAAATCGAATCCCATATTCTTTTCTCTATTGATCTTTCAACCCCGTTCATCTATTCATCTTCTCCCCTTGTACTTTAATTAGATCAAGTGTAGATCTGGGCTTAGAGTAGTGGTAATGACTTCTAGTGGTGTCGATTTAGTCAAGGTAGACTTTTGGGTAAGGACTCAATTCGTTTTACTCTTCTTTTAAGTATTTCATGAAAAGCGGAAATGGCCCTCTAACTTTCTTTTGGAAATCGGTTTAGATCCCTTCTTTGGGAACATATTTTGGACTCTTTTGTTAACTAACTGAGTTTTGTGGCCTTTCATAAGGTAAGGCTAGGGTGGTTAGCATTGTCAAGGCAGACTAGATCTAGTGGCTAGATTCCGGCAAGGTAAGTGATTGATAGGGTTTTTGATAATGGCCGAATGCATGAAGGGTTAGGAAGGGAAGTTTTCAATCGGATTGTAGTTTGACGTTGTGGTTAAACTGTTGCAGGTTAATCATTCGCGGGATCGTTCGACACTAATCGTAAAAAGATATGTAACGACACCCTCTAGTAGCTTAGATTGGCAAAAGCCGAAAAGCTAAAATACCGACATTTTGAAGACTTGCGAGCGTACGAACGCCCATGGGTCAGTCTAAAATCATGAATCTGGAATATTGGACTGTAAGGGCTACTGTGCGCGTTTTCATGCTCTTAGGCTGTTCTGGGGCTCGATGGGCTGAAATTGGGCCCAATAGGCTTACGGGCCCATATGGGTAAAAGTACGTGGTAAGTAATTTCTGGTAAAGTAGATATTAAATTTGAGATAATATGCGTAAAATTAGACTGAGCTGGCCACATAAGCATGTGGGCTCCCTTGGGCCCATTAGGGTTTTGGAGCCTGATTTCACTATATGCATGGACTTTCTGAGTCATTTAGAGCGATGTTAGACCTACTAGAAGGTCGTATTAAGCATGAAACCTCGAAACGTAGCTAAATGACTAAAATACCCCTGAAGGGTAAAATTACCATTTTACCCCGAGATGCAAAATGACTGTTTTAACCCTAGAAATAGTTAACTGATTTGCATATAACTGTATCTGATAATCTGTATGCTTATGTCATGTAGTACTCTAGGTTGCATGGGGTTGGGTTATGGATATGGAGGAAGTACTGTAAAGTGGCACTGCCACGTAATCTGCTTAGAGGCTTCGCCTCATATTTCTATTCTGGTTGCTCTGCCACGATTTTTGTATTAGCAGCTCTGCTACGTTTGTGGTGTGTAGGGCTGGGTGGGTTGAGTTATTCCCCACATGATGTGATGGGCTGGTACAGGTGGTGTGTTCGGCTGGACTGGGTTTGGGCTTTGTATACATACATATATATATTTTGTTCTGTATCTGTAATGGGCCTAAGGCCTACTCTGTTTCTAAAAAGGGCCAAGGCCCAGTTTGATCTGTATCTAAATAGGGCTTCGGCCCAGACTGAGTTGCTTGATCGATCTCTGACGCTGGTTGAGTTACATTACACACTGAGTTTTCACAAACTCACCCTATTATTTCTATCCATACAGGTAACCCCCAACCATGGAGGACTTGGAGCTGCGAGGGATTCGGGGTGGCCACATGGTTCATGCTTCCAATTTTTAGCTTTTCTTAAAATTTAATTTATTTATATTCCATTTTATATTTTAGATTTATGTTGTAATATGGCCATTCAGGTATTTGGTTTTGGGTTTCTTTATTATTTGTTTTAAAATGGTAGACTAGATTATGTGGGTTTTCAAACTTAATCAAACATTTTTAAACGTGCCTTACGTACTAACTAGATAACACAACAACAATAACACAACAATGAGGTTTTGATATAAACTTTACTTGGTAATCAATACGGTTTCTAAATCTGATAATGCTTAATAATTACAAGCTATTAACCGTGGTTTTCCAATGAATAACATAACGTTGTGTTAAAAAGATGATCGTAACTGAATTAATCATCCATGTGACACTCCGGATCCAGCCATAATGTCTGGGCCAAGTTTGGAGTGTTACATTTAGTGGTATCAGAGCCCAGTTACAACAACTCGACTGTGGAATGGGTTCAAAAGTTTTCTTAAAATTTAAATTAAAGCCCTAACATGTTTTTGAAATTCGGTTTTGAAAAACTTCCTTAAGGAAAGTCTTTTAAAATTGATTTTCTTTCCAAAAGTACTTTTTTAAAAGCCTAGGGTTTTGAGAAGTTCCTAACAAAGTTTATTAAAAATATTTATCATCGACAAAATTTGGGTTTCTCTGAATTTGGTTTCTAAGGAGTGAGACACCGAGTCTCCGGCACCAAGTCTGTAAGTATCCTCTCCTTTACTATATTTAATTGTGATACTGTAATACTGTGATACTATTGTAGATAGTGCTAAGACCCTACTGAAATTTTGTAGTTAGGGTAACACTAAGGCAGTAGAAGACTAAGACAGTAGGAAACTTAAAACTCTAAAAGATTGAAACTATAGCTAGACTGTGAGTCTGCGAAAACAAAGCTCTGAAAGACTATCTCTGCATAAAACGTCCGTAATAAATACTGAAATTTTGAACTAATTCATAAAATTCGTAAATTAGATAATACGATATGAGTACGAGGGCAGCTCGTGGAAGAGGCGGTGGTCGAGGCCAACGAAGTACCCAGGCTGGATCTTCATCTTCAGGACATATGCTAGCTGAGAAGGCACGAGCACCACTAGCAACTAAGACGGGGTCTTATGATTGGGCTGCAGGGGATGACGCTTTATCCCAAGTAATGCTTCATGTTCTGGATATGGTTGCTGGAGCGAGTATTGGAAAGGTGAGTTGGGGGTTGATTTCTGAACGACTTCGAGCTAATGGGGCGGAGATTTTTAGGGGCATATCTGGTGTAGCCCCAAATGTGGCCGAGTATTGGTTGGAGGCCACAGAGTGAATAATGGACGACCTGGACTGCTCGGTGGACCAGAAGCTAAAAGGAGTAGTATCTTTCCTGTGTGAGGAGGCCTACTAGTGGGGATCACTGTGAGAGATGGTACACCAACTGAGCGAGTGACTTGGGAGTTATTTAAGATGGCTTTCAAAGGGAAGTACATTGGGGCGAGCTATGTGGGCTCTCGAAGGATGGAATTCCTGAATCTGACTTAGGTTAACAAGACTATAGCGGAATATGAAGCTAAATTTTTAAGGTTAAGCCGGTATGCTGGTGGAATAGTCACTACGGAATATGAACGCAACGTGTGATTCGAGGATGGCCTCAAAGATGAGCTAAGAGTACTAATTGCTCCACAGAGGAAGCGTGATTTTGCTGCTCTAATGGAGAAAGCCAAGATTGTTGAAGAGGTGAAGCGCTCGGAGCGCCAGAACCATGAAAAAGACAGAAACTGATTCAGGAGGGATTCAGGGCCCTCGGGTGCTGCGGAAAGGGCTGTTAAAAGAGCTGGAGGGGATGAGGTAGTTTGAGCAGTTCCATTGAATGTGGTTAGAACGCTAGCATGTTTCTAGTGTGGGTCTAAAGATCATCGAGTCAAAGATTACCCTCAGAGGACAGCACAAATGCAAGCTATTGAACCGAGGGTTACTCAGCCAGTGAGAGGTGTCAACAACCACTGAGAGGTCATGGTCAGGCTAAGGGCGGCAATGGAAATGGATGTGGACGTGGAGCACTGGACAGGGGTGCTGGAAATGCTGAGGCATGATAGTCGACATTGGTTTATGCTGTTGGTCGCTGAGAGGAAGGTGACGCACCTGACGTCATAACCGGTACGTTTTTAATTTATAGCACGCCATACACTGCTTTGATTGACATTGGATCTACACATTCGTATGTTGCTTGTGATGTGTCTGGGACGCTGGGTGTGCAATCTGAGAATACTGTGAGTGAGGTACCTGTGATAAGTCCACTGGGTCACTCGGTTAGGGTAGACAAACTTTTTAGGGATGTACCTTAGAGACACAAGGTAGAATTTTCTCTGCGAACTTGATGGAGTTACCATTTGGAGAGTTTGATCTTATATTAGGTATGGATTGGCTTGCAAAGCATCGGGCTACTTTAGATTGTGCTGCCAAGCGGATGGTGTTAAAGACCACGGAGGATGAGGAGGTAACTATAATAGGGGAGCGAAGAGATTACTTGTCCAAGGTTATCTCAGCTTTAAAAGCTGAGAAGCTGATACGCAAAGGTTGCGAGGCATTTTTGGCGTATGTAAGTAAGTTAGATTCTGAAGGTTTGTCCGTAGGGGAGGTTAGAACTGTCAAGGAGTTTCAGGATGTTTTTTCGGATGAGCTTCCTAGTCTGCCTCCAAATCGTGATGTCAAATTTGGAATCGACTTGTTGCCTGGAATGGCTCAGGTGTCCATCGCTCCTTATAGGATGGCACCGAATGAGTTGGTGGAATTGAAAGTGCAAATCCAAGAACTTCTAGATCGAGGTTTTGTTAGACCAAGTGTGTCTCCATGGAGAGCACCGGTCTTGTTCGTTAAGAAAAAGGATGGGACATTGCATATGTCCATTGATTATCGTTAGTTGAACAAACTAACTATTAAGAACAAGTACCCTCTGTCGAGGATCGACGACCTATTTGACCAACTAAAAGGAGCTTCGATATTTTCCAAGATAGATCTTCGATCCAGATATCATCAACTAAGGGTCAAATATAAGGATATCCATCAGACAACATTCAGGACTCGTTACGGTCATTACGAGTTCTTGGTAATGTCGTTTAGGTTAACGAATGCACCAGTGGCCTTCACGGATCTTATGAATCGGGTATTCTAGCCCTACTTAGATCAATTTGTGGTCGTCTTTATAGGCGATATTCTGGTGCATTCGAAAACTGAGGAGAATCATGATGAGCATCTCCAGATTGTTTTGCAAGTATTGAGGGAGAAGCAACTGTATGCAAAGTTCAGCAAGTGCGAATTTTGGCTACGAGAAGTGACATTCTTGGGTCACATTGTTTCTGCTGAGGGGATTAGGGTGGATCCTCAGAAAATCGAGGCGATTCTGAGTGGAAGTCACTACAATTCGTGTCAAAAATTTAGAGTTTTTTGGGTTTGGCAGGGTATTACAAAAGATTTGTGGATATGTTTTCCTTAATTACAGCACCGTTGATGAAGCTTATGAAAAAAGGAGTACCGTTTATCTAGACTAAAAAGTAACAAGAGAGTTTCGAGAATTTGAAGAAAGTTTTGACTGAGGCACCTGTGTTAATTCAGTCGGAGTCTGCAAAGGATTTTACTATGTATAGTGATGCGTCGCACGTTGGATTGGGCTGTGTGTTGATGCAAGAGGGTAAAGTGGTTGCTTATGCATCACGACAACTCAAGCCCCATGAGGCGAATTACCCTACGCATGATCTGGAATTGGCAGCGGTGATTTTTGCACTAAAGATCTAGAGGCACTATTTGTATGGCGAAAAGTGTATCTTATACACGGATCAGAAGAGCCTCAAGTATCTTTTGACTTAGAAGGAGTTGAACCTTAGGCAACGAAGATGGATAGAGTTGCTTAAGGATTATGACTGTTCTATTGAGTATCACCCAGGAAAGCTAATGTGGTAGCTGATGCACTGAGTCGGAGAGCTGTAACTGATCTGAGAGTAATGTTCTCTCATCTTAGTCTGTATGATGATGGCATCTTGTTAGCTAAATTGCAAGTAAGACCGACCTAGATGGAGTAAATTAAGGAGAAGAAACTATTGGATGAGTTATTGGTTCCTCAATTTTGACAGGTTGAAGAGGGTCGAACTCCTGATTTTGGTTTGAATAATGAATGGATTTTGTGTTTCCGTGAGAAAGTATTTGTCTCACAAGACTCTGGTTTAAGGCAGTCTATACTGCAAGAGGCTCATGGCGGTCTTTGTGCCATGCATCCTGGTGGGAATAAGTTGTATCGAGATTTACAGGAATTGTATTGGTGGCCTGGACTTAAGCGATAAGTAACGGAGTTTGTAGGTAAGTGTCTGACATGCTAGCAAGTGAAAGCTGAGCATCAACTGCCTTCTGGTTTTCTGCAGCCGGTTAAGATTCCACTTTGGAAGTGGGAAAGGGTAACCATGGACTTTGTAAGTGGGCTACCCTTGACGCCTACTAAAAAAGATTTGGTTTGGGTGATTGTGGATAGGTTAACCAAATCTGCTCATTTTGAACCCGTCCGAACTGACTATTCACTTCAAAAATTGGCAAAGCTGTATGTAGCTGAGATAGTTTGACTTCATGGGGTGCCAGTTTTGATTATTTCAGATCAGAACCCTTGGTTTACATCGTGATTCTAGTAGAAGTTGCATGAGGCATTGCGTACACAGCTAGACTTCAACACTACTTTTCACCATTAGACGGATAGACAGTCAGAGAAGGTGGTTCAGGTTCTGGAAGATATGTTGAGAGGGTGTATTATTGATTTCCGGGGTAGCTGGGAAAATTACTTGCCATTAAAGTTTACATATAACAACAGTTACCAGGCGAGTATTCGAATGGCACCATATGAAGTGTTGTATGGCCGTATGTGTCATACGCCTACCTGTTGGATAGAATTGGGAGAATGTCAGGTTCTTGGGCCAAAATTAGTAGCAGGTACAGAAAATAAGGTCAAGCTGATCAGGGATCGGTTAAATGAGGCATTTGATAGGCAAAAATCTTATGCCGACTTGAAGCGTAAGGAAATTGAGTACTGTGTGGGAGACTTGGTTTTCATGAAGGTCTCACCTTAGAAGAAAATCTTAAGATTTAGAAAGAAGGGCAAGTTAAGTTCGCGGTTCATCGGGCCCTATCAAGTTCTTAAACGGGTGGGTTCGGTAGCATATCAGTTGGAGCTACCTTCGGAGTTGGACCAGATTCATGACGTCTTTAATGTATCCATGCTGAGACAATATCGGTCTGATCTTTCCCACATTGTACCAGTTGAGGAAATTGAAATTAGATCTGATCTAACTTTCGAGGAAGAGCCTGTGCAAATTCTGGACCGTAATGTCAAGATGTTAAGAAAGAAATCAGTCTATTTGGTAAAAGTGCTTTGGTGTAATCACGGTAGGGAAGAAGCTACATGGGAGCTAGAGGAAGCGATACGTCAACAATACCCTCACCTGTTTTGACCAGGTAAAATTTTGAAGCCAAATTTTCTTTAAGGTGGTAGAGTTGTAATGCCCCAATTTTTTGGGTTTTTGAATTTTTGCCTGAATTTAGTTTTGTCTGGCCTAATGTGTTGTATTAATGTGGTGGGTGTGTTTAATGGACCTTTAGGAGACCTAGGTTTAGGTTTAAAGCCTGGCAAAATTTTAATTTTGCTTTATGTCAGAATGGACTTGGGCAGAGTGGGCTTTTAAATTAAAGTGATGGGTTTGTGGCACGAGGAAGCCTGTGGTAAAGTGGCAAGGTAGCGCCACTTAAAGCACAGTGAGGTGGCGTGTGGTAGTTTAAATCCTTTAATTTTGCTACATGAGCATGGTAAGAGGTCGACTCCAAGTTATATTCTGAGGGAAGGTGTTTGAGTTGCTCATGGGATTGGATTAAGGAGTAACAAGGGGAGTTTATCAAGGAGAAATTTTAAGGATTTGAGTGAGGAGCAAGACTTGGCTGATTGTGGGATTACTTGAAGGGCAAATTCAGCTAAGGGGCAAAAGGTAGCATTTTCGGCAATTAGGGTGTGTGTGTGTACCGAATTCTATTTTTGGGTTCTCTTTCAGGATTTTGTTGCCTTTTGCGTTTCAGTGGGTTGGTGTAGTGGGTGCTGATTTGTTTTGTGGTATCCTCAGGTTTTGGATTCTTGCCTTGTTTTCTTTTACTGAATGCTTGCTTTAGTCGACTCCTAAACTTTCTCTCATTCTTCTTTACTTTTGTGGCTAACCAAATTCTACCTTAGCCTCTCTAATTTGATTTGGCTGAACCTACCTTCTTCTTCTTCTTCTTCCTCTTTTCTTCATTATTTGAACTTGATTGACTTAAAACCCCTCATGGGCAATTGCTTCAAAAGCTGGAAACCTGAAACATTTAGTCTCCTGCTTGCCGATTTCGTCTTTGGCCGAACCCTCCCCATCTCTATTTTAAAAAGCTGAAACCTTCAAGTAATCTATCTCTTTGTCGCCATTTCTTCCCTTTTCATAACTTCTTCTTCTTCTTCTTTCACTTCTTCATTCATTGTCGACGCCATAATCTCTTTACTCCCTCCACCTTTAATTTGTGCTGATCACATTTTCTTTCAAAACTGAAATCTCAAACCCTTTCTAGTATTTTTCTTCTCAAATCGAATCCCATCTTCTTTTCTTTGTTGATCTTTCAACCCCTTTCATCTATTCATCTTCTCCACTTTTACTTTAATTAGATCAATTGTAGATCTGGGCTTAGAGTAGTGGTAACGACTTCTGGTGGTATCGATTCAGTTAAGGTGGACTTTTGGGTAAGGACTCAATTCGTTTTACTCTTCTTTTAAGTATTTCATGAAAAGCCGAAGCCACACTCTGACTTTCTTTTGGAAATCAATTTAGATCCCTTCTGTGGGAACATATTTTGGACTCTTTTGTTAACTGACTGAGTTTCATGGCCTTTCATAAGGTGGATTTCGTGGAGGCTAGGGTGGTTAGCATTATCGAGATAGACTCGATCTAGGGGCTAGATTTCGACAAGGTAAGTGATCGATGGGGTTTTTGATAATAGCCGGATGCATGAAGGGTTAGGTAAGGGAAGTTTTCAATCAGATTATAGTTTAACGTTGTGGTTAAACGGTTGTAGGTTAATCATTTGCGGGATCGTTCGACGCTAATCGTAAATAGGTGTGTAACGACACCCTCTGGCAGCTTAGATCAGCAAAAGCCAAAAAGCTAAAATGCTGAAATGCTGGCATTTCGAGGACTTGTGAGTGTGCAAACGCTCGTGGGTCAGTCTGAAATCATGAATCTGGAATATTGGACTATAAGGGCTACTGTGCGCGTTTTCGTGTGCTTAGGCTATTCTGGGCCTCGATGGGTCGAAATTGGGCCCAATAGGCTTACGAGCCCATATGGGTAAAAGTAGCGGTAAATAATTTCTGGTAAATTAGATATTAAATCTGAGATAATATGCGTAAAATTAGACTGAGCGGGCCACATAAATATGTGGGCTCCCTCGGGCCCATTAGGGGTTTTGGGGCTCGATTTCACTATATGATTGCATGGACTTTTTGAGTCGCTCGGAGTGATGTTAGACCTACTAGAAGGTCATATTAAGCGTGAAACCTCGAAATGTAGCTAAATGACCAAAATACCCTTGAAGGGTAAATTTACCATTTTACCCCTAGATGCCAAGTGACATTTTTACCCCTAGAAATAGTTGACTGATTTGCATATAACTATATCTGATAATCTGTATGCTTATATCATGTAGTACTCTAGGTTGCATGGGGTTGGGTTATGGATATGGTGGAGGGTCTATAAAGTGGCACTGCCACATAATTTGGTTAGAGGTTCTACCTCGTATTTCTGTTCTGGTGGCTCTGCCACGATTTCTGTATTAGCAGCTCTGCTACGTCTGTTGTGTGTAGGGCTAGGTGGGTTGAGTTATTCCCCACATGGTATGATAGGCTGGTACGGGTGGTGTGTTGGGTTGGATGGGTTTGGGCTTTGCATACATACATTTTTATATTTTGTTCTGTATCTGTAATAGGCCCAAGGCCTACTCTATTTTTGAAAAGGGCCAAGGCCCAGTTTGATCTGTATCTGAATAGGGCTTCGGCCCAGACTGAGTTGCTTGACTGATTCTAACACTGGTTGGGTTACATTACACACGAAGGTTTTACAAAATCACCCTATTATTTTTATCCATGCAAGTAACCCCCAACCATAGAGGACTTGGAGCTGCGAGGGATTCGGGGTGGCCACGTGGTTCATGCTTCCAGTTTTTAGCTTTTCTTAAAATTTAATTTATTTATATTCCATTTTAAATTTCAAATTTATGTTGTAATAAGGCCACTCGGGTATTTGGTTTTGGGTTTCTTTATTATTTGTTTTAAAATGGTAGACTAGATTATGCAGGTTTTCAAACTTAATCAAACGTTTTTAAACATACCTTACGTAATGACTGGATAACACAATAATAATAACACAACAATGAGGTTTTGATATAAACTTTACTTGGTAATCAATACGGTTCCTAGATCTGATAATGCTTAGTAATTACAAGCTATTAACAATGGTTTTCCAATGAATAACATAACATTGTGTTAAAAAGATGACCGTAACTGAATTAATCGTCCATGTGACACTCCAGATCTGGCCATAACGTCTGGGCTGGGTTTGGGGTGTTACATTAGCCCTGGATAAAAATAATTTAGTGACTGTTACTCGAGTAAATAGCTTGAAAAGGGCTTAAGTAAATGGTGGGACTATGTGTATTTGTAATTATACTATTATGAGAACATGTTATGAAGTTTTATAAAAGCTTGTAATAAATTGATCACTATTTACATATTTGCGTACTAAGCTATAATACTTACTTCCTTCCCTTCCTTTTCTTTATAGAGTTTCAGATGCTAGCTCGAGTTGGAGGTCGCTGGAGATACTATCACACTATCAGGCTGAGGTTAGTATTAAAAGATTCTGAAATATTTATAAGTTTATGGCATGTATAAAGACTTGAATATATGTATATATGTTACTGAGTTGGCCTAGAATTTTGGCCTAAATTAATGGAAATTTTATTGTTGTATAAGACCATGTGATATGACTAAAAATAGCTATGTTATGAGTCATAATGATACAGTACATGAAAAGTTTGTTAGTTGATAGCCTAGAATACCATTGAAAATGCCTCCAAGGAAGGCTAGGATAACTAATGAACTAGAACCATCAACAATGTAACGCCCTAAATTTTGGGCCTAGAAGAAATGGGCTTCGTCTGTCGGAAAAATTGGATTTTAGTTGTGCGAGAAAATTTTCATAAATTGCATTTTTAGTTTAGTGGCTAAGTGATTTAGGAAGAGTTGGGAGTGTTGGATAAGTCCTAGGTTCAAACTAGGGCTCTAGCAAAATTTTTAGTTTTTCCTTTTGGAGGATCTTGGCGTTAGTTGAAAGGCCTTATAAATATGTTTGGTTGAAATATGAAACAAGGGAGCATGTGGTCTAGTGGCAAAGAGGCGTTAAGAATATATAGGTGGTCTGAGGTTCAATCCCTGGCATTGTAAGTTATTTAATTTTTGCACTTTAGGGAAACTGGACGATAGTAGGTAGGCTTTATAATGTTGTGTGTGTGTTTTATGTCACAAGGAGTTGGATGGCGAGGAGGCAAGTGGTGTGTTTGATCAATAAAAGGGGCTTGGGTTCGAATCCCATTGCATGTAAGATGATAGTTATTTTGCTACTTGTTGGCAGCAAGAGGTGGAGTTGAGTTCAAATTCTGGAAGGTTGTTGTAGACTTGGTAAAAGGGGGAGTTTGAATTGGTCTTGGTTGTTAAATTGAATTTGAATAGGGTTATTGGGGTGTTGGAGGAAGAAAAGGTAGAAGAAAAGGTTGTTGTGGACTTGGTAATAGGGGAATGGGAGTGCATCTTCGGCAATTGTGTGTGTATAGGCACTGAATTTTCTCTTCAACCATCTCGAGTTTTGCTTCTTTTGTGTTCCTTTTAGGGTCTTTCTCATTAGTGCTGATTTGGTAAGTGACCGTGTGTGCTTTTGTTCACATTGCCGAAACCCAGGTCTTAAAGTGCCAGATTGTTTTCTTTTGTGCAATTTTTGTTTCCTTCTTTTTTCGGTCATCTTTCTAGCCAAATACACCTTTCTTCCTTCTCTCTTTATTTTCTTTTGAATCTACCCTCATAGTCGAATCTATCTCTCTCTTTTTTCTCAACATTCCTCTCTTGTTCTTTGAGTTTGAGTAAGCCGAAGTTAACCTCTTCTTTCCTTTACTGTTTCTTTCTATTCTTCCATTCATTTTCATCCCTTTGCTATCTATAAAATGTTTTGACCTTCAAGCATTCTGACAATTCGGTAAGGACTTAAGTGAGTTCTTGAGATCATCTAAGCTGAATGCCCCTCTTTATTCCTAGGTTCTCGATTTATGGTTCTTTCCCTTTGATGCGGGTTCTTTGGTTCCAGGTTTCTCATCTGTGTGAAGAAACATTGATTTTGGGAAGAGCAACCACATTCTCTTTTTCTATTAAGGTAAATGTGTTATCTTATCGTACTTTGGATTTAGACCACACTTATTTGATCGTTGGTAGCTAACAAATTTATATTGGTATTTCAGTTAATCATCAAGGTGCGAGTATTGGTCGTGGGCTGACAATCTGGGGGGAAGGTATCAAATCTTCTAGTTGTGGTAAGTGATGATTATGTTATCGAAGATTAAATGATTGAGTATGTTATCAATTTAGGAGTTAGTTAAATTCTTGGAATGGCTATAGGTTGGTACTCTTGGGGTTTCGCAAGTACGCAAGATCAGGTGTGTAATCACACTCATTTCGATTGTAGATCGGCAATTGTCGAAAAGCTGAATTACCGCGACTGATGCCACATGAGCGTGCAATCACACGTGTGGTGGATCGAGCCCACGAATATGGACATAGGATGTTTGAGACCATCATGAGCATTCTCGCACATTGGGCCGAAATGGGTCGTGTGGGCCCAATGGGCCTGTGGGCCCCGCACGGAATAAATTTGCATATTATGGTAAATGTTAGACCAGGCTGTGTAGACCATGTGGCTAGAGTCGTTTCTGGGCTAAATGGGCCACACAAGTGTGTGGGCCCACTTGGGCTGAGTAATAGGCCTTAGGCCCATTTACACCATTAAATCTGTTTAGGTTACTTTAGTCGACCGGGGCGACAGTGGGCCTTCTGTTGGGTCGTTAAGACCTCGGTGTGTAAAATTGTCGAAATACCCCTGATTTGTGAAGTTACCCAAATACCCCCGATTTGTGAAATTACCGAAATAGCCTCGATTTGTGAAATTATCGAAATACCCCTATAGGGTAGAATTATCAAATTACCCCCAGTTTGTAAAATTATAGAAATACCCCTGTTTGTAAAATTATCGAAATGCCCTCGATTTGTAAAATTACCAAAATGCCCTCGATTTGTAAAATTACCGAAATACCCCTGTAGGGTAAAATGATCGTCTTGGCCTAGAGTGTAAAATGTCTGTTTTGCCCCTCGTGGGGGAAAAAGATTGACTCGTGTTGTTTTTCCTGAGTTGATGGTAACTGAATGACTATGATTTGACTAATATGACTGTGATTGTTCGACTGGTTATGAGCATGACATTCTGCATACATAACATATTGCATGGGTTGGGATGTTGTACGAAGGGAGATCTGATCTGTTAGGGTCTCCTGGTTGCTTGACGACTGTGGATCCACTGAAAGCTTAGAGCTGTTTATCTGTATTGATTTGATAAAGTCACACGGGTCGCTCGAGATGACTGTGGACTGATCGATGGCTGAGTGTTGATTATGTTACCGAAGGCTTCGTGCCATTATTATGGGCTTCGTGTAGTTATTGTAGGCTTCGTACTGTTCTTATGGGCTTTGTACCGTAGTTATGGGCTTTATGCCATTACCGAAGGCTTTATGAGGCTTTGTGCCGATTATAGACCTGTTATCGATGGCTTCGTGCCACGCATATTATCATGGCTCTGTTCCATTCTAATTATGGCTCTGTGCCATTCTGCTTATGGCTTTGAGCCGTTCTGTTGATTTAGTGCCGCAACTGGTGCTAAGCTTTGTGTGTTGGATGGGTGGGTTGATTATATCCCCATAGACTGTGCAGGGTTGGACGGAGTGGTGTGCTGGTTGGATGGGTTTGCATGCATCATGCATCATTCATTTATGCTCTGTCTCTGATATGGGCTAGGCCCAATTGACTTCTGTTATGGGCTGAGACTCAAATGATTTGTATTGGGCTTTGGCCCGCCCATGCTCTGATCTAAACTATTCTGTTTCTGTTAAAGGGCCCAGGCTCAGTCTGTTTCTGATTCTGTTCACTGACTGTTACTTTAGTAAAAGAATTACACACTGAGTTTCTATAAACTCACCCTGGTTATTAAATTTTTTAGGTAATCCCCAGCGTAGGCGGTTCGGTGCTACGAGGGACTCCGGGAAGACCACATACTGCTTATGCTTTCTATTTTGATTAAAGTAATTTTATGTTTGGGTTTTAAATTCTGTTATAAGGTATCTCTTAATTTTCTTAACTTTTAATTTGGGATATTTATTTATGAGCTTTTATATCTACTAAAAGTAGAACACGATTTCAAAACAATAACTGTTTTGAAAACACTATGTTTTCGCAGTTTATCTTGTATTAGCTTTCGCAACAAATAAGCTTTTAAAAGTAATTACGTTTTCAAATGGATAACAAATTGCTTAAATGTTTTTAGTTTTAAAAAATAGGCTTTAATTCCCAAACCAGTTTTAACAACAAAATTAAGATTTCAAAAAACACATCAATGTGACACACCATATTCGAGCCTAATTTCTAGGCCAGGTTTGGGGTGTTATAGACAATCGCAAACCCTCTATTTTCCCAAATCCAAATGTCGAAAAATACTTTTTAGAGTTTTAGGGAAAATATTTATTCAAGAAAGGGAATTTGAGCGGTTGATGGTCCTTTGTCAAGAGATTTGGCCTTTGGCTAGGTATCATAGATGAGAAAGTTTTAGTACGATCCCAAAAGACTCTGTTGTGGTCTCTGTAGTTTAGGAATTTTATGCATCATTGTAGGACCAAGAGTTCAAAAGAACCAAAGGCCATACATGGGAAACAATACAAGTGCAAGGGAAAGAAGTAAGAATTACTCCTTGGGTCATTTGTGAATTTTACAATGTTCCATTTTATGAAAGATACTTTATAGAAGACACTGATTTAGATTACTTTTGATATACAAATATAGATAACATTATAAAGTTCCTAACAAAAAGGAGGGGTGACTGAAAATGTTTCCTAGGTACTAGTACCCCATCATCCTTTAATCAAGTAATAATGTTTCTTGTAGCAAAAATGGGGATTCAAATTTTATGCACACGAGTTGCTCCTACTTTAAATCTTTCTAATGTCATTACCTTTCGATCGGTTTTACTTTATGCTAGTTTCCAAAAGAAATAAATATGCACCAAAAAATGAATCTATCAGAATCTGAAGTGGTGCGTTAGTGGCCAAAAGTTCTCACTTAGTGAAAAAACTATGCAAAAGAGTAGGCATTCCAATGGCATCCATAGAACAATCAATGAAGTCATCTTGAAGCATAATTGGTGACACCTTGATACACAATATACCAAGCTTCGGACAAAACAAATGAAGGAGTGAAGAAATGCCAACATGAGGCAATGACCACTCCAGCTCCGTCACAAAGGAAAGTAAAGCGGACCATCCAATAAGAAATTGGTGAGAGCAGTCATCCAAAGTTGGGTTGAATGATACATTGGATGCAGGAATCAGACCCAATGTTTTAGGATATTACACAGTAGAACAACATTAGAGTACCTAATTATATGCCTAATATGTTTGGGCCGATGCATCCTGAGTGGGAAGAAGAGGAATATGTGAGTGTAGAAGAAAATGGAAGTGCAGGTGATAGAGGATAGGAGGACGAGGAGATGGATTTTGAGGAGGATGATTGAATCTTTTATTTTTGTTATAAGGATTATATTAATTTTTGGATTTTTTCTAATTTGTTTTTAGGAATAGCAGTATTAGTAAATCATTATTATTATTTTTTTTAAGTCTTCTATATAGGAACCCCACATGAAAGGATGCACAACAATTTCGAACCTTGAACGATTAAAGGAGGAAGAACCCACCAAAAGTTGATAGAAGTATCACGATCAATCGGATTACATCTCTCCTTGTCTTTTCAGGGTTACACATTAAGGACAATGTATTTTCTAAAGTGTGTGGGGTAACATAGAAAATTTGTTTCAATTTTATGTTTTTCTTTTAAATATTTATTTTCAGCGTGATGTGCTTGAGCTTGTAGAAATACAAGTGATTGGTTAAGAGTATGTATATAGGTTGATTGTATATACTATAAATTTGACATGATAGTAGATGATTTAAAATTTTTTATTATTAGACTATTAAGTTCTATATATTACACTGTAAATAGGCAGGACGTTGTAGCTAGATTGAGATGGCTACATTAGCCACACCGAAATAGCTAAGTTAACTTACATTACTTTTGAAGACCATAAATAAACTCATTTTAGAGAAAAATCGTTGTTGTACTTTGAGTTAGTTTAAAAACATTCATTTATTAGGTCATCTGTATTTAACATTCATTTTATTATTGACAGTATTGTTTTAGAAAAAAAAAACAGTTTTTTTATCACTTTACTTTGTAAAAACTTGATGTTAACTAATGTAGCGGAAAAATAAACCATTATTCATGTCATTTCGGAAATCTAGTTGCCTTATCGATTTGGTTTTCCAATACGATTAATTTTTAACATAGTGGAAAAATTAATGAACAATGACAGTTTTACTTAAGCCAAATATCATGCAATTATCAGTTATCAATGATCCATGCATGTACAAGATACGAAAATGAAAAGTTACCAAGCCACATACCAGAAATAATTAAAATTTACAAACCAAAACCAATAGAGACTAAATAATACTTGCTAAAAATAGTCTAAGGTCCAAGGTGTTACTTCGTATGCCGGGTTCGATCCTAGTTTTGAGGTTTAACTGAAAAGTTAAACACTATGGGGGAGTATCTTATCAAGGTTTAGTGTGAGCCGAACAATTATTGTAAAAGATATAAATATCAAACATAGTGAAACATTTTAGCATTAACAGGAGAACAAAGAACCATCAGTGGAATTTCATATCATTACATAGCCATTATCAACTCGATGTCAAATGGTGTATGAGCATGGGGTGATAAAAATGATGCAATGCAAAATTTTCTACCCAAACCATCCACTGCACACCATAAGTTCCCCAGAACTCGTTTACCAAACTCTAACGAATGCAAGCAAAGCTTGATGTGGTAAAACCACCAAATGAACATAATTGCAGGAAATATACCATTTAGTAGATAAATGTGATAAAATAACAAAATCTCCAGTGCGGTGTGCTGACTACGAATAAAAGTGTTGCTAATATGCCACCAAACCTCCACAGAACTCCTCTATCAACCATAATAACAATCTTACCCCAATGTACATGTAAGATGCCATACAATCTCATACATGGTAATGAATTCAACACTTTCACATTTTTGGCATGATCAACACACTTCATATTATCAAATACTTTTAGTAAATAGGATCATTTATCTAACTTTCAATTCACCATTAAGATGGTTTCGTTCAACATATCACAATCTTATATAACTTACAATTCTTTTCTTAGTGCATGCATAATAGTCTTTTAAATATTTCATAAAAAATCATTCATACAAATATATCATGTGTAAGCCTTATTGTCAAAATCATGCTATACACGCAATCAACATACGTCATATCAAATAATCATCCACAACAATATCAATCACACAATTTTTTAGTCATTCTCACATTTTTGCTAACACGCCAAACAGTTAGGGCCCTACAAGTACCTAGTTTGACCACTTACTATTTATTTACTTAGCCATTTAGTCCGACCAGAAAGCTTAGGCATCAATTATATCATTTAAAAATAACATCAAAACATTCAAGTTAATGAGTTAGGACCCACACCTTAATTACGCTCTACTGCAACACACTTGAAAATTTCGCGGTTTCTCTAATAAACTCTAAAATGAACCTAAATTATAAAAATAACATTTAACTAAATTAATAAACCACTTAAACAATCCCCATTAACCCCCTTGTGGTTTCAATCCAACTGTTACAATTATAATATTTTTTCAAATCTAAACTAGTTAGGTTTCTTACGCTGGTTTGATGCAACTCGTACGCATGTACGTCTATTGGCTTCACTGTTGATTTGGGCCATTTATGTTGGCAGCTAACACACATAAATGTTAAAAAATCAGTAGCTAATCCAAGAATAAAAGTTTTAATTTGATTTCTTAACATTTTACCTAACATCTAAAGCGAAACTACACACTAGCCCATAATCAACAAAAGTTACACTGCTCGAATTGCCAAATTTGAGTCCCCATTGATCAATATTGATTTTTCCTAAATTACAAATGATTAAAGTCTCATTAGGAATGATTCAAGAACACAAGATATTGTTGGAAAAATATGGGAAAAAAATTAAAGAAACAACAACCCCCTTTTGTGCCTTAAGGCATGGTGCACCACAATAGTGGCAAATCGGGGCTAATTTAAAACCACAATTATAATCACTTTAAAGGCTGGAAAAATACCAATTAAATATTTAAAAATAACACCAGTTTTAGATATTTAAAATTGGGTATTTTCTTGAAAGATCCATCAAGAAAAATGAAAGAAAATGGTACCTACTCAAGTAAAAAGATAGCGGCAGCAATGAAGTTCTTTTGGGGCATCAATAAAGGCTGATCTTGAGTGCTAAGATTTTAGATTTAAGGCTAGAAAGTGTATGATAAAATGACAGCAAGAAGATGAAAGGAATGGTGAAAGACCCTATTGCAACAGAAGGAAGAAGAGAAATTGATGGTGAATCTTGGTGGCTTAGGTGGCAGCACACAAGGGAAGAAAGAAAGAAAATTAATGAAAAATGAGGAGAGGAAGAGGGTGAACGGATAGGGTAGGGAAATTGACTTAACGGCTTAAAAATACAGGAAAAATTTGTATTTATTCCTATGGTTCAAGGCTTGGGCTACACAAAATAAAAAGGAAAGATTTTCACAAAATTAAGATATTTTGCAAAGGAAGGGAATCAAACTTGATAACTTAATCAATTTTCCATGTTTCCTCACATTTTTTTAAACCATTGGGCTATTTCATCATTCTTGAAATAATTTTGCAATATTTATTTTAAAAAAAAGATGTGTCACATACTATGGTTTGATGACATACTAGGGTTTGATGCAAAATTTAAAAAGCAATAAAAACGCCGCGAGAGATGGGATTTGAACTTGGGTTTCAAGGAACGTTTCACTAGCACTTAACCAACAAAACAATACCTCATTTATTTCTAAAACACACACAGATAATCTCAAAAATTAGAGTGTTACCACTCTTTCTCAATTCATGAACCTGATTCTCCTAACCCCCAATTTTTGGGATGTAATGAAATGTACCATATGATATAGGAAATACAGGAAAATGAGCATGCTAGTATGTATGAAAAATTTTTTAATTTATGATTATGTGGTTGACTAAATTTGTGAATATTAAGACACCTAGGGAAGACCTGAGGCATTGTTTGGTATACTCCTAGAGCCAAAAATCTAAACTTATTTATTCATCCTTAGCATCTATATTTGAGACAAACAAACACTTCTTGATGAATCTTCATGCAAAATCTGACATAAAAAAGTTAATTTATATTTACCCTTTTTCTTTAGTCCTAAACTGCACGACTATAGATGTTTGGCCATACGAATCGAGGGTTAAGTAGATACATTATGACGAAATTTTGTAAAAATAAAATGGGATAGGAAAGATCATTGTGATAGAGTAAATAGAGGTTAGTAAATATGTGCAGCAAAAGAAAATTGAAAAAGAAAATAAAAGACGAGTAGAAAAAATTGTTGAGTAAAAACATTTCTGAATGAGAAATGTATTGATAAAGAAGAAATAAAAGCGACAAAGTCACCAAAAATAAAGAGAGTCATTCATTAGTGCACACAAACTTGTGAGCTAGCCATAGTTGCTGTACTATGCGATAATTTCCTATTGAGAAATAAAGAAGGAGAAAGAAAGAGAAATAAGGCGGTGAGCGGGTAAGGGTTTCTAAGGGGGAGAATAGGGAACAATATAATGTCCCAAACTATTTTCGTGCTTGAAACTATTTGATGCTTACTATTGTTCAAATTTGTACCTGTCCTAAGCCTTATAACATTTCAAGCCAAAAAGCCCAATTTGATCTTGGTAGAATTATTTACGAATTGACATCATACTATGTAACACTCCTAACCCGTATCTATTATCAGACTAGGGTTACGAGGCATTACCGAGAAAATCACATCATTATACAATCATTTCACATTTATTATTCATACATCATCAAATCACATTCATTCATAATCACAAAGTCCCTTTTAAAAGGTATACGAGACCTTAAACATGCTTTAGAGAAGGTTCGGGACTAAACCGATCTCGTATAAAAAATTAATAGAACTTTAAAATTTTTTAAAGTAACAGAGGTCACACGACCGTGTGAACAGGCCGTGTGCATCACATGGCATTAGACACGCCCGTGTGTCTAGGCCGTGGGAAAACAGGGCATACATATTGACTTATCCATACAGCCACTAGACACGTCCGTGTGCCAGGCCGTGTGAAAATTAGGGAGCTTACTGATTTGGTCGTAGGGCCAGTCACACGCCTGTGTGTCCAGCCTGTGTGCCTATTCGAAATGGCCTCAGACGCTCATGTCTGGACCGTGTGCTCAGCCGCGTCAAACCTATTGGGTATACAGACTTGACCACACGGCCTGCCACACGCTCGTCTATGAGACCGTGTGGAGCACCCAGGCTCAATTCGGATTGAACCTTCAAGCAACACAGCAGAGGCACATGCCTGTGTCCCTGCCCGGGTGGGCAAAAATAGGCCATTTACAAGGCCAATATGCGACCCTTTAAGGGTCATCTCTACAAGCATCAAACCAAGCATAATTCATGACCCAAAGGCAGCCAAAACCTTACCAAAACATGTAACACTCCTAACCCGTATCCACCACTAGACTAGGGTTAAGAGGCATTATCAAACATTTCATAACATTTTACTATCATTTCACATCCATAGCTCATACATCATCACATCATAGTCATTCATAAATATATAGTTCCTTTAGAATGTCCACGAGACCTTAAACATGTTATGAGAGGGTTCGGGACTAAACTGATATCGTATAAAAATTTTTGAAACTTTAAAAAGATTTCTAAGTAACAGAGGTCACACACCCGTGTGAACAGGCCCTGTGCCTCACAGGGCCTTAGACACCCCATGTGTCTAGGTCATGTAAAAACAGGGCATACATTCTGACTTGCACCATATGGCCAAGGACACGCCCATGTGCCAGGCCGTGTGAAAATTAAGGAGGTTACTGACTTGGGTCACACAACCAACCACACACCTATGTGCCAGCCTGTGTGACACCCACGGCCAATAGACACGCCCGTGTGTCTATGCTGTGTAACCCACTAACTTATTATAACTAATGTGCAGGGGTCACACGGTCGAGTCACATGCCCATGTGTTCGGCAGTGTGGCACGAAAATAGGCTCAGTTTAAGCCATTTTTCCCACCTATCATTCATGTACCTAAAAGCATTCATTTGGCATCATTTTCACATAGAATAGACAACCAAAAATGACCATTCCATGCACATTACATACCATTTTCTATCCATTCATTCAATACTTATTTCAAGCTTAAAACTAGCTCAAAAACTTACTAATTCAACTTGTCATAACCATTATTTTTATCTAAATTCACACAGGCATTTTCTCAACATTTTTAACAACTAATTCATGCCTCTCAAACATACCAATTCATCATTTCAATACCATATCAACATATACCATTTCCCAAACGTTAATACATCATTACAATTTACCAAATACTTACTCAACTAGCCATTAAAATAACCATATCATACCTATTAAGACATAAGGCATCATAAACACATCACATTTCATATATTATCTCATCACATAAACTAAATTCAACTTCATCAACAACACCATTTCCAAGCCATTTCACATGGCAAGATTATCATTACTAGCCTATACATGCCATATACTTTTTGAACAAGCTTCGAAAGTACCAAAATAGAGTTCGATAGTGTGACAACGACTCTTGACGATCCCCAAGCTTGAGCTAGATTCGATTATCTATAAAATAAGGGAAAACACACACAAAATAAGCTTTCAAAAAGCTTAGTAACCATATACAAATAAATCATATGAACATTCATAATATCAATACACTAAAGCTAAACATAGCTTCTATCCAACACATATATTACCTTTTTACAAGAAATTCATATTAATACTTTCCAAGCTCAAACTCAGTTTTCCTTATTGATTTTCACATACATGTCATAGGTACCTAAATTGATTACTTCTTCACATATTCATTCACTTCTCGACATTGCTCGTTGAACCGTTCTGAATTGATAAGGATACTTGGATAGCCCGTAAAGCTCGTAATATGCCATATCCTAGATATGGTCTTACATGTTATCAAATATCGATGCCACTGTCCCAGACAGGGTCTTACACGAAATCATATACGATGCCAATGTCCCAAACATGGCCTTACATGTAATCTCAAATCGATGCCAATGTCCTTGACATGTTCTTACATGATATCACACCTCAAAATCATAATGTCATGACATTCGTATCCTATACTATTCCTATGGTTCGTACGTGGCTTTCGGACATTGTAATTCTGTTGATACTCTCTCGTATTTACATATTCAGCATCCTAAACAATTCAACATTATGTACACGTATATAATTCAATTGAAATACCTTATTTGCACATGAACTTACCTCACAATTGAAAACAGCTAAATGAGTCGATTACTCAATCACCTTCGACTTCCCCCGATCTAAATTCAGTTTCTTTCATTCTTAATCTAAATAAATTCAAATTTAACTTGTTTAATCACTATTTCATTCAATTCCATCCACAAACATAGTTTTAGACATTTTTACACTTTATCCCGTATAATTTCATATTTATTCAATTTAGTCCTTATTTCACAAATACACGAAATTCATGCAATTTAATACCTTCCCAACCTACCCGAATTTTCCTAGTGCACATATCAGCCCATATTTATCACTTATTCACACATTTAACCTCATATTTTCACATTTTCACAAATAAATCCCTATTTGACATTTTTGCTCAAAATCACTTAACTAAACTTGTGTAACTACCAACAAATATTCATTTTTCATCATCAAACATTCAAAAGCTCAAGTATTCATCAATGGATCTTCACAGAATCATCAACAACTTCAAAAATTAAGGCATAAGCTAGCTAGAACACAAAACAACAATCAAAAAAACATAGAAATCATCAAAAATTGAGCTAAAATCGTACCTTAATCTAACCATGAATGTGCCGAACCCTAAATGGACATGGAAGCTTTCTTTTTCTTCTTCAAAATTCAGCTAAAAGATGATGATAAAACATAATTTTGATTTTGGTTTTATTTATTATAGTTAAATAACCAAATTACCATATTAACCTTAGTATTAAAACATTAAAATCATATAATGGATGTCCATTAATGTCCATTAACATTTAAAATGGTCTAATTACCATTTAAGACCATCATATTAAAAATCCAAAGCCATTTGGCACCTTTAGCAAGTATAATGCAACTTTTGCATTTTACGTGATTAAGTCCTTTTTCTCAAATTGAGCTATTAAATGATAAAATTAGCTCACGAAAGTTTCACACATATATAAAATCATGTTGTAAACACATAAAATAATATTAAAATAATTTTTTGACATCAGATTTGTGGTTCCGAAACCACTGTTCCAATTTAGCTAAAACCGGGTTATTACAAAACATGTACAATTTGTCCCATAAGTTCATCAACCAATCCAATATTCATTTATCAACTTAAAGCATATTAAAAACATAGGCTAAAGACATACCAATTCAACCACAATAATCATATCATTTTCACATCTCAAACTCTTATCAAACTTACCAAAACAAACATCATAACAATCTTACCAACATGACGAAATTCATAAGACCAATTATAAACACATTACATATATCATATTCCATCACATAAAATAAACTAAAACAAGTCCATTATCTCCATCATTCTCAAGCCATATCACATGGCAAGATGTACACATATCATAAACCATAACATCACAAGCCTATACATGCCATATACCATATTTACCAAGCTTTAAAAGTACCAACAAAGTGATCGATAGTGTGATGACAATCCTTGATGATCCCCGAGCTTGATCTAGCTTTGATTATCTATAAAACAAGGAAAAACACATAAAAAGTAAGCTTTCAAAAGCTTAGTAAGCCATATACAAATAAACTTAACACATAAAATAAACTTAAGTCAAATCATAGCAGATCACATATGCAAGCTTCATTAATCTCATCAATTCACTTGTTCATAATTCAGGTACTTCACTTACCTTTTCTTTCAATATTCATATAACATCGTACATACCTGAATTGGTTACTCATTCACATATTTATTCACTTCTCGACATTGCCTGTTGAACCGTTCGGAATTGATAAGGATACTCAGATAGCTCATAAAACTCATACAATGCCATATCCCAGATATGGTATTACATGTTATCAAATATCGATGCCATTGTCCCAGACAGGGTCTTACATGAAATATACAATGCTAATGTCCTAGACATGGTCTTACACAGAAACCCCATATTGATGTCAATGTCCTAGACATGGTCTTAGACGAAATCACACCTCGAAATACTAATGTCATGACATTTGTATCTTATACTATTCTTATGGTTCATACGGGGTTTTTAAACATTGTAACACTGTCGATACTATTTCGTATTCACATATTCAACTTCTCAATACATTTCAATAACAATTAAACATATATAATTGAAATGAAACATATTCATTTGTTTATGAACTTACCTCGTATGAAAACGAACAGACTGGAGCGACTATTCAATAACTTTCGACTTCCCCCAATCCAAATCCAATTTCTTTTGTTCTTGATCTAAATAAATTCAAATTTAACTAATCTAGTCACACATTCATTCAATTTAATCCAAAACACACAATTAGGGCATTTTCAAATATTAGCCCCTAAAGTTTGACATTTTCCACAATTTAGTCCTTATTCACAAAAATAAAAAATTTCACAATTTCTTTCAAATTTCATACGAGCCGAATTTTATGTAAGTCCCTAGCAGCCCAATAATTTCATTTATTTCACATTTTAACCTTACATTTTCAACATCTCACAATTTAATCCTTTAAATACATTTTTACTCAAAACCACTTTGTAACACTTGTTTATCTAGCATCAAATATTTATTTTCTAACATCAAACCTCAAAAAACACAAACATTCACCCATGAGACTTCTCAAAATCATAAAAAATTTCAAGAATCATGGCATGGGCTAGCTAGAATACGAAGCAACAATTACAACAACATAAAAGTCATCAAAAATCGAGCTCAAAAGCTTACCAAATCAAGCCACACAAGTGCCAAAATATTTGATGCTTCTAATTCCCTAGTTACTTTCTAGTTTCAGTTGAAGAATGGGAAAAGATGGAGACAAATTTGTTTGGTTTTATTTTATTAACCTTTATTTCATTAATTACTAAATTAACCTTGGTTATAAACATTAAAATTCCACTAATACTTGCCTATTTATGTCCGTTCATTAAAACCATGGTCTAATTGCATAATAAGGACCTCACATTTATTAAGACATAGCAAGTCAACACTATTTAATTAAAATACAACTTTTGCTTTTTATGCGATTAGGTCATTTTATCAAATTGAACATACAAATGATAAAATTAACACACGAAACTTTCACACATAATTTATCACATGCTATAGACGTTAAAAATAATATTAAAATATATTTTTGATCTCAAATTTGTGGTCTCGAAACCACTATTCCAACTAGGCTCAAAACTGGGCTGTTACATACTAAATAATTGCATTTACGACTTTTTGTATTCTACTAGGATAATCAAATTACCTGTGTAACTTATTGATGGATCAATATATTTGAAAACCTTAATTTTTATATGTTTTGTAAAATACTCAACTTAAGTGTTTAACATCAAAAGTGGTAAGTTAGCTATATATCATGCCAGGATTATGTGTGAATATGAAATTCTTAGTCATGTGCTCAAAAGCTAACATTGGTGCCATACTTGTTCAAGGTTCATCTTTTAATTACTATTGTTGTTTGCTTTTATTGAGGACAAGCAAAGACAAGCATTTGAGTACTTAAGTGTGGGGGAGTTTGATCTGTAGTACTTTGCTGTAATAGATTAAACTACTTTTCGCATTTGAGTAGCTTGAATACAAGCATTTTAGTTAAGTTTTAGTTAAGTTTTTACAGGTTTCCTTAAATTCAATAAATTGTATTACTTGAATGTTTGTTAACCTTTGGGGCCGAATTTTAATAGCCCAATTTAGACCCTAATCAAAATAGTGGTTTCGGAACCACGAATCCTAGTCTAAAATTTTCTTTTTAAATTATTTTTTTATTTTTTATTTTTATTTTTTTATTTTTTATTTTTTTATTTTTTATTCTTTTGGTGTTAATTATGCTTGAATTGATGCTCGTGAAAGTTTTGTATTATAATTTTTCTGTTTGGATGTCGAATTACTTAAAAGGGTTTAATCACATAAGGAAGAAAATTTGATGATTTTAGTATAACTGCCGAATTGTTGTTGTTCTTCTAACTTGAAGGATTTAAGATGAAATTATTCTTATGAATTTATGCATTGACATATTCAGTCATTAGTTGGTAAAAAATGGAATGAGTTTATAAAGGTTAGTAAGGTAAATTAATAATTATTATATGTTTTAATCAAATGAAACATGAAAACAAGTGCATGTTCATCTTTCAAAACCGAAACTAGCAAAGAAAAAGAAAGAAATAAGCTTTTACATATTCGGCTCTTATCAAGCCCAATTAAAGGTATGTTTGAGTTTGGTTTTACATAATTTTTACGTTTTTTAGATCATTGTTAAGTTATCTTTAAAGCCCATGTCTTAATTTGTGAAAAGGATGATGATTTTTCATTCGGCCCTTGATGAATGTTTATGATTTTTGTTGGTTGATGATGAAATATTAAAGATATGATTTAGATTAACAAGTTTTGTAGTTGGATTTTTTTGGTGATTTGGAGCATTTAAGGCTAAATTGCAAAAATATTGAATTGAAGGGCTAGATTGTAGATAAGTGAAATGAGAGGACATATATAAGCATGAGGAGTATTCAGCTAGAGCTTGTTGTATAGAAATTATGTATTTGATGTTTTATGAATTTTTGGACTATAATGTAAAAGTGTGAAAAATGAGAGGTAAAATATAAAATTGCTCATTGATGTGTTTTGGGGTTAAATTGAATGGAATTTTATTTGAATGAGCTTAATTTGAATTATAATAGATCAAGAACAAAAAGGATCGGGTTTGGATCAGGGGAAAACAAAAATAATCGAATAGTCGAAATATACAGTCCGTCGATATCTGAGTTAAGTTTTAAGCAATTAAGTTATGTTGAGTTTATTTATACATGAATTATATGTATTCAATTGAAATATGCATGAATATTATTGATAGTCGAATGTGAAATTGGTTGGAAAAATAAATAAGTTTATGTGTATGTAAGTGATTGGGATTTTGGCACTATGTGTGCGTATATAAATTATTAACAGTTTTGAGAATGGCACTAAGTGTGCGAAAGAATAATGATGATAGATTATCGAGCACTAAGTGTGCATTATCGAGACCATCGGGTCTAATGTGCAGGAACTAAGTTTGTGAGTTTAATTTTGTAACTCCCTAATTTTCGGGATTTTTTGGGTTTTTTGATTCTTGGTGAAATTTTGAAATTTTGGTGTTTTGGATATTGAAATTGTGTCAAATGTGCTAGCGGGCCTTTAGGAGGCCCAAGCCTAAGTTAAAACCCGACAGAAATATCAATTTTGGTTTTTAAGTGAAAGGGGACTTGGTTAAGTGGGCCTTTAAGAAAAAGTTAGTAAGTTGAGACACAAAGAGGGCCTTAGTAAAGTGCCAAGGTGGCGCCACTAAGTTCCTAAAAAAGTGGTGCGTGGACTAAGTTTAAGGGCTAGAGTTCAAGTTGCAAGGTAAGCAGATGGTACTTTTCTTTTTATGCATGTGCCGAGCATGTGATAGAGCTTAAGTAGCATTCGGCTAGGGCCTTAGGGGGATTGGGCCGTTGGTTTGAATGGCCATTAGGGCAAGCTTTATTTTCTTTTTGTCTTGCCGAATTAGGGTTAGCCACCTAGAGCCTTCACTTTCATTCTATTCTCTTCTCAGTGTTGCAAAAAGCCAAAAACGCAAAGTTAGAACTCCTAAGTGCCGAATTCTTCCTTCTCTTCTCCTCTCTTCCATTCTTTCTTTTTCTTTTCCTCTCTAGCCGAAATCACCTCTCCTCCTCCCTCATCTTTCATTTTCTTCTCTTCAGAAACCAAAATTGCCACTCTTTTCTTCTACAACTCATCAACTATTAAAAGCCAAAATCCCAAAAGGCTTGCTTCCTGTGCCGACTTGCCTATAGCCGAACCCCGTTTGTTTTTCCTCACTTGTAGCCAAATTTCATACTCTCCAAACCCTTAGGCTCTGTTCACGAACACCCCTCCAACCATAGCCTCAAATCATATCTTCTTTCACCACTTAGAAAGCCGAAAACACCATAGTTTTAAGGATATATGCCGAATCCTTAGATCTCTAAGATTGGAATTATGCTAGTGTTTAGGGCTAGATCTGCATCAGATCTGAGTAGAAGAATCACTTTGATTAAGGAAAACCTGTGGTAAGTATTCGACATCTCAGATCTACTCGTTACCTTTGAATTTAAGAAAAGCTGAAATCCCTAAACTCTTTACGGAGGCTGTCGAATGTGATGATAGGTAAAGACAATTCTTTTAATTGGTTTTATGTGTACTTGTTGTGGAAGGGGCGATCTAGGAAGGAGCATAAGAGGCTTGGACCTTTGGAACGACTAGATCTAGATCTAGTCACTAGTTTCGACAAAGGTAAGATCTCAATGGCCTTAGGTGGTGATGGCCGATTATGGTAAGTAGAATTATGGAGATTGTCATTGTATTTTGGATCTGATGTGTCTAGTAATCAATTGTAAGATATCGTGGGAGATCTCATTAGCAGTCGTCGCAAATCAGGTGTGTATCGAACATCCTCTTGTAGTTCAATTCGGTAAAAGCTGAAATGCCGAAATTCTGGCATTTCGTGGGCTTGTGAGCGTGCGAACGCTCATAAGTCATTTGGGAATCATTGGATCTGTAATCGCGAGTGGTAAGTTAGTTGAATGTGCAATTTCGTGCACTTCGGTAAATTGGGCCTTGATGGGCTGAAACTGGGCCCAACGGGCTTACGGGCCCATATGGGTAAAAATAGGCAATAAATGCGTACTGGTAGACTGTAGGTCAAAAACTGCTAAAACTGGTAAATTGATTGTGAAATTTGGACTAGATGGGCTAAATTAGCTAATTGGCACTGTAGGGCCCATTAGGGGCTTTAGGGCCCAATGACTGTAATATGCTAAAATGGGCTAAATAAGCTACCAAGGTAAAAGTTAGCCTATTACTGATTAAAATGTGTATGAAAACCCTAAAAACTGGTATAATTATGAAAATATCCTTGTAGGTGCGAAATGACTATTTTACCCCTAGGTGCTAAATGACCGTTATACCCCTAGGGCTAACTTTGACTGAAATGCATGATTTACTGTTTCTGTTTACTGTATGCCATATCATGAATATCTGTTGCATGGGGCTGGGTTATTGATGGAGGAAGTTCTGAAAGTGGCTTGACCACGTATTGGAGGCTTTGCCTCATCTTTCTGTTATCTGAGCAGCTATGCTGCAACTGTGGAGTGTAGGGCTGGGTGGGTTGAGTTATTCCCCACATGGAGTGTAGGGCTGGTACGGGTGGAGTGTAGGTTGAGTAGTCTCCCCACATGTAATGGGCTTGCATTCATAATTAATATATGTTCTGCTACTAAAATAGGCCTATGGGCCATACTATTATCTGAAAAAGGCTAAGGCCCAGTTTACTGTATCAAAATAGGGCTTCGGCCCAGTAATTACTGAGACTGGATAGGGCTTAGGCCCAGTGGGCTTGAGTTGATTTGGGCTCTGGATGGGCTTTCCTTACACACTGAGTTTGTAAACTCACATTTTTCTTCCATCCTCGCAGGTGAGCCCTAGACTGTTGGACTTAGAGCTGGGAGGGATTGAGAGTGGCCACATGGACTGCAGTTATTTAATTAAGTTCTATTTTAACTTATTTTATTTTCGTATTTATTTTTAAATTATGTTTATTATGGTTTTGGGTTTGTAATAAGGCTGCTCTAATTATTTTTATTTTTGTTTTTTAAATTACTTAATCATACACTATTTTAATTTTTTTGAATATAGCTGCGCAAGTTTTTCTTAAAATTTATCAAGTGTTTTCAAAATCTCACCACACGTTTCAAACGAGTATCAAAGTTAAGTTTTATCATAAATCTCTTAACAACAAGTATGGAATAGAACGTTCATCAATAAACCGGGATTTTCCCTTAAGACTTAAATATCAGTTTTGCAAAGCTCACCCTAATCTTAGTAACTAGGTAACATGGTTAGTTGTAGGTGATGTGACACACCGGACTTAGCCGTAACGTCTTGGCCAGGTTTGGGGTGTTACATTTAGTGGTATCAGAGCTCGGTTGCAACAACTCAGCTGTGGATCGGGTCCAAAAATGTTTTCGAAAATTCTTAAAATTTAGGCCCAAAAAGGGTATTTTGGAAATCGGTTTCTGAAAAATTTAGAAAAAAACCCTTTTCAAACCTATTTTCTTTAAAATATACATGTTTTAAAGGTTTGATTTTGAAAAGCTTAAATATTTCTGAGTTTTCTAAAATCTAGTATCTGAAGAAGTGGCACACTGAATCCCCGACACCAAGTCTGTAAGTATTTCTATCTCTTATACTGTATAATACTAAAATATCACTGTAGATAGAACAAAGACCCTGCTATGATACTGTAGATAGGGTAGTACTGAAAAATGTAGAGACTGGGACTGTAGGGAAACTAAACCCTAGGAAAACTGAGACTGTAGTTAGGCAATGATTTCGCGAAAAATAAACTTCAAAACTCTATCTATACATAAGACATTCTGTAATAAACTACTAGAATAATAAACTAATGTCATAAAATTCGTAATCAGATAAGTTGATATGAGTACGAGAGCTGCTCGTGGACAAGGCCGTGGACGTGGCCGAGGCAGTGTTCAAACTGGGTCTTTATCTTCAAAACACATGCCAGTTGGTGGGGCACGACCGTCGCCGGTAGCTTAAAATGGGCCATATGATCGGGCCACAGGGGATGATACTCTGTCCCAGGCCATGTTAAGGGTTCTGGAAAGGGTTGCTGGAGCTAATGTTGGGCCAGTAGATAGGGGATCTATTTCTAAGCGACTTCGGGCTAACGGAGCGGAAGTTTTTAGGGGAATATTTGAGTGGCCCCAAATGTAGCTGAACATTGGCTGGAAGCTACGGAATGGATTATGGATGACCTGGATTGTTCGGTGGAGCAAAAGCTGAAAGGTGCAGTGTCGTTGCTGTGAGACGAGGCTTATCAATGGTGGATCACTGTAAGGGAGAGTACCACAGTTGATCGGGTAACCTGAGAACTGTTTAAGACGTCTTTTAAGGGAAAGCATATCAGAGCAAGCTATGTGGATGCGCGTAGGAAGGAATTCCTGAACCTGACCCAGGGCAATAAGACCATTGCTGAGTATGAGGTAGAGTTTCTGAGGTTGAGTCTTATGCCAGCGATATAGTTGCCACTGAGTATGAGCGTAGTATTCACTTTGATGATGGCCTCAGAGACGAGCTAAGTGTACTGATAGCTTCGCAGAGGGAGCATGATTTTTCTGCACTGGTGGAGAAGGCTAAGATAGCTGAAGAGGTGAAGCGAGCTGAATGGTAGAACCGTGATAGGGATCGGGACCACTTTAGGAGGGATACTGGACCATCTGGAGCTACAAACCGAAATGCCAAGAGAGCTAGAGTGGAGCAACCGGTCCGAGCAGTTCCGGTGAATACAGTTAGACCGCAGCCTTGCGGGGACTATGGGAGAGTGCATCTTAGAGAATGCTGGAAGCATACTGGAGCATGTCTCCGATGTGGATCTAAGGAACATAGGATCAATGACTGTCCTAGGTGACCGGCTCAGACTTAAGTTGCTGAACAAGGGGTTGCTCAACCAGTGTGGGGTGGACCGCTACCGTCGAGAGGTCGTGGACAAGGTAGAGGTTGCAATGGAAATGGTCGTGGTCGTGGAGCACCAGCCAGGGGTGCTGGTACTATAAAGGCTCGTCAGCCAGCTTTGGTTTATGCTGCTCATCGCCGAGAGGAGGGTGATGCACCTAATGTCATAACTGGTATGTTTTTGATCTCTAGCATACCCTATACTACTCTGATAGATGTGGGATCAACCCATTCGTATGCTGCATGTGACATTTCTAGGTCGTTGGGTGTGCACTCTAAGAAAACTGTGAGTAGGGTAACTGTGATAAGTCCTCTAGGTCACTCAGTTAGGGTAGATAAACTCTTTAAGGAGGTGCCTTTAGAGACTCAAGGTAGGATTTTCTGTAGAGACTTGATGGAGTTACCATTCGGAGAGTTCGATCTGATCTTAGGAATGGACTGGTTGACCAAGCATAAGGGAACTTTGGATTGTGCGGCTAAGAGGATGGTGTTAATGACTACAAAGGATGAGAGGTAATGGTTATTGAAGATCGAAGGGACTACTTGTCCAATATTGTTTTGGCCTTAAGGGCTGAGAATCTGATTCACAATGGGTGCTAGGCATGCTTGGCCTTTGTAAGCCAAACTGCGACTGAAGATTTGACGGTAGAGACAGTCAGAACTGTTAGGGAATTTCAAGATGTATTCCTTGAGGAGCTTCCTAGATTACCTCCGAATCGAGAAGTCGAGTTTGGAATCGACTTACTGCCTGGAACAGCTCCAGTGTCCATCGCGCCTTATAGAATGGCACCGAAGGAGTTAATGGAACTGAAGGCACAAATTTAGGAGTTGCTGGATAGAGGCTTCATTAGACCAAGTGTGTCTCCGTGGGGAGCACCAGTGCTCTTTTTGAAGAAGAAGGATGGGACGATGCGTATGTGCATCGATTATCGCCAGTTGAACAAACTGACAATAAAGAACAAGTATCCTCTTCCAAGAATCAACGATCTATTCGACTAGCTTAGAGGAGCTTCGGTATTTTCCAAGATTGACCTTCGATCTGGTTACCATCAATTAAGGGTAAAAGAAGTGGATATTCACAAGACTGCATTCAGAACGCAGTATGGTCATTACGAGTTTTTGGTTATGCCGTTTGGACTGACGAATGCACCTGTAGCTTTCATGGATCTGATGAATCGAGTCTGTTGGAACACCGGTGCCTCCAAGGCATAGTGAAAAAATAGAATAATAAAATATTCCGGCAATCCAAACCACGGTTCCATGTGTAAGGAACGAATCGAGGTGATAAAAGGTTTCGAAATTACCGAAACTTCAATCTGAGTAGACAGCGACGCCTAGGCAACGAGAATCCTATAGCACTATCGAACCAAGCCGTAACCTTTATCGATGTCGGCCTCTACGTAGTCCACCCAATTGACAATGAACGGTAATATCCCAGAAAACTATTTTTCAGAGATTATATTGCTTTGACGGCTGCTAGACCTTTCAACATAGTTTCGGGATTGCCTATATATTAACTCTTTAGGGTTTTTACCCTTGCCATATATAACTCTGTATTAATTGGTATATCTTTATAATGAATATTAATTCATTAAAATTAATCCGAACATAATAGTCATCATTAAAATAAATATAATAATGTTCAACCGAAAATTATAATTACATTAATTATAATAAAGATTTTGGTAAACTATATTTATTTAAATTTATATTGAACCAAATTCATATATTAGAAAAATTATGTTCTGATTATGTGTACAACATCCTTGTACATATAGTATGTTCAATAGTTTGATTGCCTAATTAAATTAATTCTATAATTAATTTAATTCATGTGACAACCAGACACAATACCAACTATGTTTTACTCCGTTCATTTCAATCGTAGGGTGTGACCCTATAGGTTCTTGTAACGTTAGCAGTAATATTAGAACGATTCTAATGTTACAAAAAATGAGCGGCATCTAGCAATGCACCATTGCTACCTAAGTTACAAGAAGTCATGATTCGACATAACCTTTTGTGATTAACCTTTCATGCATTAATCCTTAAGTCCTATATCTTTGGAATGGACACAAGTCATAGAATAGTCACACTTGCATAGTCCATCCCATGTTTCTTGATACCTTGAGTAGACTATGATATACAAATAAGTATGACATCTCATATCAACTTATTTGAGCAAGGCCATGCATTTCTAGTCTCACTCAATCAAGTGGCCTGAGATATTACTCCTATTATGTTGGAGGGACTTATCCTATATTGATCAACCATATCCCTCTACATAGATTGTGGTATATCCAACATCAGTCTTTATAGAATAACCAATTACGATGTTCGTTTGACTATATCAAAATATACAACTCACGATGTTGGGATGATGATGATCTCAAGTATGAGGATCATATACATATTAATCACTATGAGTGATATTGTGACAATTACATAATAATCCAAGAAACATACTCATAGCGGGTCAGTCCAATATGTTGTTCTCTAACACACACATTCATGCATTGATTCTGACACCCCATATCAATGACAACTCTTTATCATCAATCAACTACATGTTAGTCCTAATGCATTATTATTGTCCTAGCCAACAACAATACTTGACTAAGGATCTTTTAAGAATAATCATATTATTCTCAGGACATTATTATAAAACAGTTTATTTATGCACAAAGAAATGAAACTGAAATAGTAATGGTAAAGCCTTATATTAATAAACATGATAAATCAAGTATGTCATTACAACCATATTGTGATTGATCTTTGGGCATACTCTTACAGAGTGTTCCAAACTTACTTGGACCGATTCGTAGTCATCTTTATCGATGATATTCTGGTATATTCAGAAACTAAGGAGAAGCATGATGAGCATCTCCGTATTGTGCTATAAGTGTTGATGGAGAAACAACTCTATGCGAAGTTCAGTAAGTGTGAATTTTGGCTTCGAGAGGTGACTTTTATGGGTCACGTTGTTTTTGCTGAGAGGATTAGAGTAGACCCTCGAAAAATTGTGGCAGTTCTAGAATAGAAGTCACAGAGGTCAGTATTAGAAATTCAGAGTTTTCTGGGTCTAGCAGGCTACTACAGAAGATTTGTAGAAGGATTCTCCCTTATTGCTGCTCCATTGACGAAACTGTTAAGGAAAGGAGTAGTGTTTGTTTGGACTGAGAAGCAGCAAGAGGCTTTCGATAAGTTAAAAAAGGTTTTGACTGAGGCGCCAGTGTTGATTCAACCAGAGTCTGGTAAGGATTTCACTGTGTACAGCGATGCGTCGCATGTGGGATTAGGATGTGTACTGATACAAGAGGGTAAAGTAGTCGCTTATGCTTCGCGACAGCTTAAGCCTCACGGAGTGAATTACCCTACGCATGATCTAGAGTTGGCCGCAGTGATCTTCGCGTTAAAAATTTGGAGACACTATTTGTATGGAGAAAGGTGTATTATATACACAGACCATAAAAGTCTCAAGTATTTGTTGACACAGAAGGAGTTGAACCTTAGGCAACAAAGATGGAAAGAGTTGCTTAAGGACTATGATTTTTTGATTGAGTACCACCCACGTAAAGCAAATGTGGTGGCTGATGCGCTAAGCCGAAGGGCTGTAGCTGAGTTGAGAGTGATGTTTGCTCGGTTAAGTCTTTATGATGATGGAAGTCTGTTGGCTACAAGTGAGACCATCTTGGATTGAGCAGATTAAAGAGAAGCAATTAAAGGATGAATTGTTGGTTCCTCGATTTCGGTAAGTTGAGAATGAGGAGAATTCAGATTTTGGATTAAATACTAATGGAGTTCTCTACTTCCATGGATGAGTTTGCATCCTGAAGGACTCTGATTTGAGGCAAATGATTCTAAAATAGGCTCATGGTGGACCTTGTGCCATGCATCTTGGAGGGAATAAGCTGTACCGAGACTTGCGAGAGGTATACTGGTGGCCTGGACTTAAATGTGAGGTGACTGAATTTGTAGGAAGATGTCTGACGTGCCAGCAAGTTAAGGCTGAGCACCAACTGCCTTTTGGACTGTTACAACTAGTGAAAATTCCACTCTGGAAGTGGGAGAGAGTTACTATGGATTTCATAAGTGGGCTACCTTTGACACCTTCAAAGAAAGACTCTGTGTGGGTAATTGTGGATAGGTTACCGAAATCTGCCCATTTCGTACCTGTCCGAACTGATTACTCACTGCAAAAGCTGGTCAAGTTGTATGTGGCGAAGATAGTGCGATTGCATGGGGTATCAGTGTCGATTATTTTTGATTGAGACCCTAGGTTTACATCTCGATTCTGGCAAAAGTTGCATGAGGCGTTGGGTACGCGATTAGACTTCAGCACTACTTTTCACCCTCAGACGGATGGACAGTCAGAAAGGGTAATCCAGGTTCTAGAGGCTATGCTAAGAGGTTGTGTTATCGATTTTCGTGGCAGTTGGGAGGACTATTTGCGGTTGGTGAAATTTGCATACAACAAAATTATCAAGCGAGCATTCAAATGGCTCCATATGAACCACTCTATGGGCGAAGGAGTCGTACGCCTATGTGTTGGACGGAGTTGGGAGAGCGACAAGTTCTTGGATCGAAATTAGTGGCAGATACTGAGAGTAAGGTTAAGTTGATCAGAGATCGGTTAAAGGAGGCCTCTGACAGGCAGAAGTCGTATGCGAATCTAAAATGTAAGGAAATCGAGTTCGCCGCTGGGGATATGGTATTCTTGAAGGTTTCGCCTTGGAAGAAGATCTTGAGGTTAGGCAAGAAAGGCAAGTTGAGTCCACAGTTTATTGGGCCTTATCGGGTTCTTAAACGGATAGGGCCAGTGGCTTATCAGTTGGAGTTACCATCAGAGTTAGACCATATTCACGATGTCTTCCATGTATCCATGCTAAGACGGTATCAATCAGATCCTTCACATGTAGTACCAATGGAGGAGATTGAAGTAAGGACCGATTTAACTTTTGAGGAGGAGCATGTGGAAATTCTGGACCGAGAAGTCAAAGTATTGAGGAATAAGTCAGTTCCATTAGTGAAAGGACTTTGGTGCAACCATGGAAGAGAAGAGGCTACTTGGGAGCCAGAAAAGACGATGCGTCAACAATACCCACACCTATTTGGATCAGGTAAATTTCGAGGCCAAAATTTCTTTAAGGGGGTAGAGTTGTAACGCCTTGATTTTCGGGATTTTTTGGGTTTTTTGATTCTTGGTGAAATTTTGAAATTTTGGTATTCTGTATACTGAAATTGTGTCTAAATGTGCTAGTGGGCCTTTAGGAGGCCCAAGCCTAAGTTAAAACCCGGCAAAAATATCAATTTTGGTTTTTAAGTGAAATGGGACTTGGTTAAGTGGGCCTTTAAGAAAAAGTTAGTAAGTTGAGACACAATGAGGGCCTTGGTAAAGTGGCAAGGTGGCACCACTAAGTTCCTAAAAAGGTGGCGTGTGGACTGAGTTTAAGGGCCAGAGTTCAAGTCACAAGGTAAGCAGATGGTACTTTTATTTTTGTGCATGTGCCGGGCATGTGATAGAGCTTAAGTGGCATTCGGCTAAGGCCTTAGGGGGATTGGGCCCTTGGTTTGAATGGCCATTAGGGCAAGCTTTATTTTCTTTTTGTCTTGCCGAATTATGGTTAGCCACCTAGAGCCTTCACTTTCATTCTATTCTCCTCTCAGTGTTGCAAAAAGCCGAAAACACAAAGTTAGAACTCCTAAGTGCCGAATTCTTCCTTCTCTTCTCCTCTCTTCCATTCTTTCTTTTTCTTTTCCTCTCTAGCCAAAATCACCTCTCTTCCTCCCTCATCTTTCATTTTATTCTCTTCAGAAACTGAAATTTCCACTCTTTTCTTCTCAAACTCATCAACTACTAAAAGCTGAAATCTCGAAAGGCTTGTTTCCTGTGCCGATTTGCCTATAGCCGAACCTCCATTTGTTTTTCCTCACTTGTAGCCAAATTTCATACTCTCCAAACCCTTAGGCTTTGTCAACAAACACCCCTCCAACCATAGCCTCAAATCATATCTTCTTTGACCACTTAAAAAGCCGAAAACACCATAGTTTTTAGGGATATATAGCTAAATACTTAGATCTCTAAAATTGGAATTATGCTAGTGTTTAGGGCTAGATCTGCATCAGATCTGAGTAGAAGAATCACTTTGATTAAGGAAAACTTGTGGTAAGTACTCGACATCTCAAATCTACTCGTTACCTTTGAATTTAAGAAATGCCAAAATCCCTAAACTCTTTAGGAAGGCTGTCGAATGTGATGATAGGTAAAGACAATTCTTTTAATTGGTTTTATGTGTACATATTATGGAAGGGGTGATCTAGCAAGGAGCGTAAGAGGCTTGGACCTTTGGAATTATTAGATCTAGATCTAGTCACTAGTTTCGGCAAAGGTAAGATCTGAAGGGCCTTAGGTGGTGATGGTCGATTATGGTAAGTAGAATTATGGAGATTGTCATTGTATTTTGGATCTGATGTGTCTAGTAATCGATGTAGGATATCGTGGGAGATCTCGTTGGCAGTCATCACAAATCAGGTGTGTATCGAACACCTTCTTGTAGTTCAACTCGACAAAAGCCAAAATGCCAAAATTCTGACATTTCGTGGGCTTGTGAGCGTGCGAACGCTCATAAGTCATTTGGGAATCATTGGATCCGTAATTGCGAGTGGTAAGTTAGTTGAATGTGTAATTTTGTGCACTTCGGTAAATTGGGCCTGGATGGGCTGAAACTGGGCCCAACGAGCTTACGGGCCCATATGGGTAAAAATAGGTAATAAATGCGTACTGGCAGACCATAGGTCTAAAACTGCTAAAACTGGTAAATTGATAGTAAAATTTGGACTAGATGGGCTAAATTAGCTAATTGGCACTGTAAGGCCCATTAGGGGTTTTAGGGCCCAATGATTGTACTCTGCTAAAATGGGCTAAATAAGCTACCGAGGTAAAAGTTAGTTTATTACTAATTAAAATGTGCATGAAAACCCTAAAAATTGGTATAATTACGGAAATATCCTTGTAGGTGCGAAATGACTATTTTAACCCTAGGTGCTAAATGACTGTTATACCCCTAGGGCTAACTTTAACTGAAATGCATGATTTACTATTTTTGTTTACTGTATGCCATATCATGAATATCTGTTGCATAAGGCTAGGTTATTGATGGAGGAAGTTCTGAAAGTGGCTTGACCACGTACTGGAGGCTTTGCCTCATCTTTCTGTTATTTGAGCAGCTATGCTGCAACTGTGGAGTGTAGGGCTGGGTGGGTTGAGTTATTACCCACATGGAGTGTAGGGCTGGTATGGGTGGAGTGTAGCGGTTGGGTGGGTTGAGTAGTCTCCCCACATGTAATGGGCTTGTATTCATAATTAATATCTGTTCTGCTACTGAAATGGGCCTATGGGCTGTACTGTTATCTGAAAAAGGCTAAGGCCCAGTTTACTGCATCTGGATAGGGCTTCGGCCCAGTAATTACTGAGACTAGATAGGGCTTAGGCCTAGTGGGCTTGAGCTGAATTGGGCTCTGGATGGGCTTTCCTTACACACTGAGTTTCCAAACTCACCTTTTTCTTCCATCCTCATAGGTGAGCCCTAGACTGGTGGGCTTAGAGCTGGGAGGGATTGAGAGTGGCCATATGGACTGCAGTTATTTAATTATATTCTATTTTAACTTATTTTATTTCCATATTTATTTTTAAATTATGTTTATTATGGTTTTGGGTTTGTAATAAGGCCGCTCTAATTATTTTTATTTTGGTTTTTTAAATTACTTAATCATACACTACTTTAATTCTTTGGAATATAGCTGCGCAAGTTTTTCTTAAAATTTATCAAGTGTTTTCAAAATCTCATCACACGTTTCAAACAAGTATCAAAGTTAAGTTTTATCATAAATCTCTTAATAACTAGTATGGAATAGGACGTTCATGAATAAACCGGGATTTTCCCTTAAGACTTAAATATCAATTTTGCAAAGCTCACCCTAATCTCAGTAACTAGGTAACATGGTTAGTTGTAGGTGATGTGACACACCGGACTTGGCCATAACGTTTGGGCCGGGTTTGGGGTGTTTCAAATTTAATGCTAAACAAGTCTTTGGCACTAAGTGTACGGTTATATTCAGGGATTAAAGATGATCGAAAGAGGTTATGCATTGAATTTTGAAGGTGGTAAGTACGTTTTATAATTTTGTGAAATTTCATGTATAAGTTGAATTTATGTGGTTGAGGTAAATGAGTTTAAACTTATGTGGTTGATAGTGATATATGTGATATGCGTGAATGAATAAGAAAATGAAATTTAAATAAGATTAAATAATGAGATGATGTGTTATATGTATATTAATAAGTTGGTACGTGATAATAGGATGTTATTTTGTATTCGATAATAAGCTTAAAAGTAAAGAAACATTTGGTGATTGAGTAATGTATGTTTGATCGGTTGAGTTGGTAATTATTGAATAAATGCTTATGGATTTGGTAAGCTTGAAATTATGTGATTTAGTTGTATGAATTAATTGAATTAAGTTAGGCTATTAAGACTAATTGATAGTTTAATTGTTTTTAACTTACTAAGCTATATTAGCTTACCTGTGTGTTATTTATTTTTGTTTTATAGATTTTGGTGCTTGTTACGTGCTCGAGGATCGTCAGAAAAGTCATCCACATTATCAATCTGTTTTTGGTACTTTTAAAAGTATATTTCCAAACTTATGGCATGTATAGACTGGTATTTTGCTAAGTATGAATTTGAAGGTGTATCTATTGAGCCATACAAAAATGGGTAAAATGGTAATTGTATGTATGTATATTCGATCATGGTCAAGTACACTGTTGAGTTGTGTTTCATGATGAATGCTTGTGTAGAAGTTTTTGATATATGAAATGATTTGAAATAATGTTATGGATTGATTTGGTGTGGTTTAGGATATGTTTGATTATAGTTAATGATTCGGCTAGGTTATACCAAATAAGTAAAATGTTATTTATGATGTTTTTAGTGGACATGTGATAAGGAGTTTTGGTATATTATGTTTTAGTGGTTGTGGTAAAAATATGAGTTCGGGTATATTTGTTTATGTGATCTTATTCTTTACTAATGACCTTTAATTTTAGGTAAAATATTTTATGGCTTAGCTGAATATAGGAGTAGAGGATTAGTATGGGAAATGATTTTTTTTTTTGTTTTGTTGAATGATATTCCATAAGTGCAATCAGTTATGCTTATAAAATGATATTAAACGAATAGTGACTGTGGTGTTAAGTTTTGTTTATGGTCTATATGACATTAAATGGCACTTTGATTGAGTTTTGGTTGTATAGGTTATTAAAGTATGGAAATGACCATATGAATAGTGAATGTGATTGCATTTGTTTGTTTGGTTTAAATGACTAAATGAGTTGCTATTAAAATGATTGAGATTGCCGAATGTAAAATGTTATATTTTATTTATGCATTTGTAGTATATTTGACAAGTGTTCATGCGATGTATGATTTATTTAAAGTTTTTTATTAATCATGTATTAGTAAAGTATTAAATAGTGAGTCGTATTTAATCAATTAAATTGTGTTTTTATTCTGTAGAGTTAATATGAACTATTACTTATGAACACATCAATGGTTATTCGAGTGTTAATTGTTATTTAGTAATACCTTGTAACCCCTCCGGCGACAGATACGAGTTAGGGGTTTTACACGAATGAGGCTTAAGGGTGAGCTAATATGCTTTGTCAGGGTGAAGGAGACTATTAGAAGGTGTGCTAACTCGATAGTTGTCATTTTGTTGCAACACGAAGAGTCAGATGTCACAACGTAGGGAGAAGAATAGAAGAATCTCATTACTACCTTCGGTGTCGTAACACAGCCTAAGGATATCACGATACACCCTTGAAGATACCTTGATGATGAGCATATTTCCTTCAATGTCACGACATAGGACCTAGTATGTCCTGACATCAACTCTGAACGAAAATAATTATGAGCCAGGGGCATCTTGGTCTACACAATCAAACATTAAGCATGAGAGCGTTAGCTGACCTAGGATTCAGGACGACGACCACTTTAATTCTATAAATAGCTTATTTAACACATGTTATAGACAACTTTTCATATTGTTTAATTTTCTTTATAGTTTTAGTCTTTAGTTTTCTCTTTTCTTAGGCTTTAGGATTATTTTCGGTTTTGTATTTTCTTTCATTAGTAGATTCGATCTGTGGAACTCAATCAACTTTATGTGGATTCGACCTTATCTTTAATACGATTCAGGCTTCTCCTAAATTCTATTTTCTTTTTTCATTATTCATGTTTGTCTTCTACATCAAATTTATTATGTTTATGGGATCCACGAGGAATTGATCCTTTTATGGTGGATTAGCGGGTGGAGGTTTCATTAATTAATTGTTCTGCAGGGTTTTCTTAGCGGATCAGCTATTTGGGAAATGAAGAATTTAAACCATAGGCTTGTCGACCCTAGAAAGTTATTTAGGTGGGAACTTAGACAAAATGTGTATGGTCTATCTATGAATACCCTTACCCCAAGCCTATCTTGACTATAAGGTCGAGAGATAAGTAGTTCTTATTGACTCATTATTCTAGTGGAAGTTTAAGAGATCCTACTGGGGTAACAACTACTTGACTGAAACGGAACCCAAAGGAACAATTAGTTATGATTATCAAAGCGATCTAGTCACTTATGCTCAAATCTAGTTTAGTTTTCATAGCAAATTTCCTTAAGTTTGTCTATTTATATTATTTTATTGTTTAGTTATAAAATTACCAAAAATCATTCTTTCTGTTTAGTCGTAATATAATTTATTCAAACTAGCAATTAGATCTAACTATGTTGAGATTAGGATTTATTTCGTGCTCACCACCCTTAAGTAGATCCTTAGAGTACTCACCTACTTCATTGTAACTATCTTACAACTTGACTCGTATACTTGAGGACATTACCTATTTAATATATTTTGTATAGGATTTCTATGCTAGACATTGGTACATCTGGAGGTGGGTAGAAGGGGCGACAATAAGCCTCTTGGGTAGCAATGGAGATCATTATTGTAGATTAAATATTTTAGATTTATGGCTTGAAAAATAAGGGAAATTGTAGAAAGATTGAGAGGAGAATGGTGCAAGAAACAGTTGCGAAAGAAAGGAAAACAAGATGGTGATTCTTGGTGGTTTTAGCAGTGACAACAAAGGGAAAAGAAAAGAAAGAAATGAAGAGAAGAGAGAAGGAAGGGGTAGCTAGCGTGGAGGAAGATAATTAAAGGCCAATCAAATTAATTAGAAGTGGTAGTTATACCTAGGTTTTACTAGGTATGGACAAAACACATAAAGGAAAAAGAGGGATTTTTTCAATTTAAATTATTTTGCAAGGGAAGGGAATCGAACTTGAAACCTTATTCTAATTTCCATGCATTCTTATTTTTCTTCTACCCACTTGGCTATTTCCTCATTCCCTAAAAACTTTTGCATACCTATTAAGCTAAAATTTGGGATGTTACAACTCTCCCCCACTTAAAGAAATTTCAACCTCAAAGTTTACTTGATTCAAACAAGTGAGAATATTAAAGCCGAATCGAGTCTCTAGCTCCCAAGTAGCCTCCTCAATGCCATTATTTTTCCAAAGAACTTTTACTAGAGGAATTTGCTTTTGCCTCAAAACCTTAACCTCATGATCTAATATTCATATAGGTTCCTCCTCAAATTGTAACACCCCTAAATCGTTTGCCGAAATAGGGTTCAGAGCATTACCGAAACTTTTAGAACATTTTCAGATCATTCATGTAAAATTTCTATTCATATTTCAAAATCATTCATAACATCCCTTAGTAGGCCATTGAGGCCCAATTCATAAATTAGAATCGATTCAGGAACAAATCGGAGTTTCGGGGAATTTTTCGTAAAATCCCAAAATTTTCTCACAATTAAGAGTCACACGCCTGTGTGGTATGGGACACGCTTGTGTGGTCAGGCTGTGTGGGTTCACACGCCTGTGTCCCGAACCTGTGTAAATATTTGACTTGCAACTCATGAACAAATTGATGTCACTAGACCAAGTCACATGCCCGTGTGCTAGGCCATGTGGTTAATTCGAATTTTCAAAAAGTAGGTGCAGGGTTCACACGGCCAAGGGACACGCCCATGTTCCGGGCCATGTGCCTCACACGGATGAGACCCAAGCCCGTGTCTCTACCCATGTGCTCAATTTAGAGCATTCTATTTTGCAAAATTTAGGTGCAGGGGATAGACGACTTGACTAGACCCCATTGTACCCAGCTATGTGTCACACACGGTTTAGACACACGCCTGTGTATCTGCCTATGTGGAAAAAATAAAGCCATGTCTAGCTTCATTTCTCACCCAAAATCGCACCCAAAACCTGCACACTTAAACACATATCCAATACCAACTATTCCAAACATCCAAATTAAACAATTCCATCATTCATCATGGCATACCATTACATGCAAGTGTGTAATCATAACTTACCTTGATTTAACTTAGGTATTAATAACATATGATCTTACATAACATGTAACATATGAATAACATAATAACCTACTTAACATATATTTAGCTACCATAGCATGATATTATGAGTGTATCATAACAACCATTTCTAGCCATTCTAATGGCTAGATTACAAACATCATTATCAACCCACTCATGGTCAAGTTTTCCTATACATGCCATTATACTAAAAGGATTAAACTATATCTATACCCAAAATAAGCTAGTTGATAGTGTGATGATGCTTCAATGATCTTCCAACCTTCTCGAGCTTTCGAGCACTATAAAATAGGGAAAGTAAGACGGAGTATGCATTACATGCTTAGTAAGTTTGTATAATAGAAAACTGAACTTACCATTCCCGTTTATTATATTTAAGCATAAGCAAACAATAACATGTTTTCCATCCATTAGCAAAACTTTCTAAGCACATGCATTCAATCAAACATGTTAGTCACCAAAATCTCCATATCAAACAAGCAAACATAGATGAGCTCATAATACAATATCTCTTCAAGTCATTATCATTTCATCTCATAGTTCTCATGCCATGTCAAGAGTTTTATGTCCGTTGAATCATTGAAATTCTGATGGATGCTCAAATAGTGCACTCTAGGCATACTATTCAATAATCCTTCAATTTCTTATTCGAGGTACCTGTTAGGGCATTTAATTAAGGAACACACTCTCAAGTCATATATCATACAACAGAATTACCAATCCAGGCTAAATCCTTTTTATAATGTATGCTCAGAAGAGTTCAATTAGGGTTACTAGTCCAGGCTAAACCCAAATTGTAACGTATACTCTAGAGGTATTATACTAGGATTACCCATCCGAGAAAAATCCTTCTTATAATGAGGTCAATAGGATTACTTGTCTGAGCTCAATCCCACCTACAACAAATATAGAACCTCATTCATTTTGGAGAACACATGTATTCATCGAAATTCAATATTCAATCGGACTTACCCTTTTTCACCATTTTCAAGCAAGTATTAAATCTTTATTTTTTGCTAACTCACATTCCATGCAAACACATCATTCAATTTAACATATTTACATTGTATATTAAGTTACATGAACTTACCTCGACACTTGTTCGTGTGTAAGATCTACTAATCTGAAACCTTTTTTTTCCCTTGATCTAACCTCGAATTTGAGTTGTCTGGATCTATATAAATAGCTTTAATCATCAATTTCACACATCTTATACTCGTTAGGACTCACTGAGTTTTGTCCAATACAATGGAGTTCTACATTTGCGACCATACGAAGCTTCATACGGTGCCATTTTAATACTGGACTAATAACTGTTATTGCAAGCAAATTCAACTAAGGGCAAATATCTTTCCCAATTACCTTCAAACTCAAGTATACAACATCGAAGCATATCTTTCAAGATCGGTATTACCCATTCAAATTAACCATCTGTCTAGGGATGAAATGCAATACTAAAGTGTAACTGAGTACCCAGAGCTTCTTGCAATTTGCTCCAAAATTGAGATTCAGCAACATACAACTCAGCCAATCTATCTAAGGAAAAATCCATACGTACCAGAATAAAGTGTGCAAACTTTATCAATCGATCAACAATTACCAAAATGGCATCTTTCTTCTCAGAGACAGGGGTAACACTGATACAAAGCCCACAATAATTCTTTCCCGTTTACATTCTAGTATCGTAACTGGCTGTAATAGTCTAGAAGGCAACTGATGTTTGACTTTTACTTGCTGACATATCAAACATTTAGATACAAACTAAGAAATATCCCTTTTCATTCCTGGCCACCAGTACATCTTTTTCAAGTCATTGTACATTTTATTACCACCAGAATGTATAGACATGTTACCATTATGAGCTTCACTCAAAATATTCTATACTAGTTCTGAACTTTCTGGTACACATACTCTGCCTCTGAATAACAAGCAACCATCAGTCTCAATCTAAAATTCTAAGTCAGGAGTCGATTCGCTTTATATTCGTTTCGCTTGCAACTTACTATCACTTTTCTGAGCTTTAGAAATCTGCTGCAAAAACGTTGGTCCAGCTTTCAACTCAGCTATAATTGAACCATCATATGATAATGACAATCAGGTATTCGTTGCTTGTAAAGTATGCAGGGACTTTTTGTTCAAAGCATCTGCCACCATATTGGCTTTCCCGGATGGTAATCGATAACAAGATCATAATCTTTTAGTAATTCAAGCCATCTGCGTTGCCTGAAATTCAAATCTTTCTTGACATCAAGTGCTTTAAACTTTTATGATCAGTGAATATGTTCACCAAACAGGCAATGTCACCAAATTTTCAATGCAAACACTATGGCTGCCAATTCAAGATCATGTGTCGGGTAGTTTCTTTCATGTGGTTTTAGCTGTCTCGAAGCATAGGCCACTACTTTACCTTCTTCCATCAAAACACAGCCTAAACCATTTAATAATGCATCACTATAAACTATAAATTCCTTACCTGATTCCGCTGAACTAACACTAGAGCTTCTGTCAATAAAGCTTTAATCTATTAAAACTTTGCTGGCACTTGTCAGTCCATTTAAATTTCACATCATTTTGCAATAGTCGGGTCATCGGAGAAGCTATCATTGAAAAACCTTTTACAAATCTTCTGTAATAACCAGCTAATCCCAGAAAACTTTAGACTTCAGACACATTCCTCGGCAGCTTTCTGCTAACAATGGATAAAATTTTATTTAGGTCTACCCTGACACATTTAGCAGATACTATATGCCCAAGAAAACTAACTTCACGTAGCCAAAATTCACATTTACTAAATTCGACATAAAATTGTTTCTCTCGCAGGGTTTGCAACACTATTCTTAAATGCTCAGGATGTTCATTTTCATCTCAAGAGTAAACCAAAATCTTATCTATAAATACCACCACGAACCTGTCTAGATATGGGCTAAAAATTCTATTCATCAAATCTATAACACTACAGGTGCATTTGTCAAACTGAATGGCATCACAAGAAATTCATAGTGTCCATACTTGGTTCTAAAAGTTGTCTTGGGTACATCTGAATCTTTTACTCGTAGTTGATGGTAACTAGAATGAAGGTTAGTCTTCAAAAATATGGTGGCACACTTTAACTAGTCAAACAGGTCATCAATACGAGGCAAAGGGTACTTGTTCTTTATTGTAACCTTGTTGAGTTGTCTGTAGTCAACACACAGCCTCAATGATCCATCTTTCTTCTTAACAAACAGAACTGGAGCACCCCAAGGTGAGAAACTAGGTCGAGCAAAACCTCTGTTAATGAATTCTTGCAACTGTACTTTTAGCTCTTTCAATTTAGTGGGAGCCATTCTGTAGGGCGTTATGGATATCGGTGTTGTACCCAAAACAAGATCTATAGAGAATTCCACTTCTCTATCTAGTGGTAAACTAGGTAACTCTTCTGGGAATACCTCAGGAAATTCACATACAACAGGCACTGACTGGATCTTCAACTCAGAGACTTTAGTATCCAATACATATGCAAGATAAACATCATACCCCTTTCAGACATATTTTTGTCCTGATTTTGCTGAAATCACATTAGGTAATCCATCTAGTTTATCAGATTCAACACGAAGTAAGTCACAACTCTCACATTTTAATACAATATATTTCTGTTTAGAATTCACCACTGCATCATATTGGGTTAGCCAATCCATTCTCAAAATCACATCAAATTCATCGAATGGCAATAACATAAAGTCAGTCAAAAAGCAATAACCTTTTACCATCAATGGACAGTTCTTACACATTTTATCTACCATAACACATTAGCCCAGGGGGTTTGAAACTTTAACCACAAATTCAGTGAATTCAATAGCTAAATTCTTAACAGTCACTAAGTTTGTGCATATGTATGCATGTGTGGAACCAGGATCAATCAAAGCAGTAATATCAGTATCAAGTAGAGAAAATGTACCAGTAATGAAGTTTGGTGCAGAGGCATCCTCTCTAGCACAAATAGTATATGTCCTTGCAAGTGCTCATGCCTCAGATCCAACTGTTGTATCCCTAGTAGTACCTCGACTACCACTAACATTAACGGGATGACGGGGTGGTTTCCTTCTCGAGATAGGATTACTAGGCTTTGGAGCTGGTGCTATCTCTTTTTCAACTCTTCCTAGACAATCCCTAAGAAAATGGTCAAGTGATCCACATCCGAAACAAGGTTCAGTTCTAGACCGACATTCCCTATGATGAAATTTATTACAACGTTTACATTTCGGTTTGGGATTATCAACACTACCCATACTAGTCATAGAAGGAGATAAAAACCTCAGGTTAGAACATTGAGAGCCCCTCTCTCTTCCAAAATGTCCCATAGAGGTGTCACACGATCATAATACTTCTTTAATTTCTTAGAAGCAAATGATTGTCACTTACTCATAGTTCTTTTTCCAGAAACCCGAGCCTCTCTTTCAGCTTGTTTATTCTCCTTACTCAATTCCTCAGCTTTGTGTGCTCGATCGGCAAGCACCGCAAATTCCCTTATTCGAGAATCTCAATCAATAACTTGATATCTTCATTTAAACCCTCCTCAAAGCCTTTACACATTTCGGCCTCAACCTATTCTCTGGCATATTTGCTCAACCAAACAAATTCTCGTTCATATTCAGATACAGTCTTGTTTCCCTGCTTGAGTTTTAAAAACTCTTTCCTTTTCTGATCCATAAACCTCTGACTCACATATTTCTTTCTAAACTCAGTTTGGAAGAATTCCTATGTAATGCTCACTCTCGGCATAACTAAAGTTATGGTGTTCCACCAATGATAAGCTGTATCTTTCAGCAGAGATACTACACATTTCAGACATTTGATACGTGTACAGGAAAATTCATAAAAAGCTTGGATAGTATTTTCTAGCCAAAACTCAGCTCATTCAGGATCATCATCTACGGTAGCGCAGAATTCTTCTATCCCATGCATATGGATTTTATCTATTACAGGCTTGCTAATTCTAACAGGTTCAGCACCTTGTGGTACCTCGAGGGCCAGTTGAGGAGTAGGTGGGGAGGTCGTGGTACAGCGGGGTTAGCTCTCAAGTACTCGGTAAACCACTTATTCATCGATTGAAAGAAGACCTGTTTTGTCTGACACGGGCCTTTCACAACCAGACTTAGAAGCAACTCTTTGAACTGAAGCTGATGCATTGCTCTTAGCTTCCTCAGATTCAACTGTAGCTCAGTTAGATGACATTACTATAGGAAAAACACATTTAAAATGATCATTAGTCATCACACTATCATAGTTTTTATAATGGCATTTATAGCTAAACTCGTGCTTGCTACGTCAAATCTGGGAATAGGCTAAACCGTAGCTCTATACCACTAACTGTAACACCCCTAACCCGTATCGGTTGCACTAACGGCGTTCGGAGCATTACGGGAACTTTCAGAACATTTTTAGATCATTCATGTAAAATTTCTATTCATATATCAAAATCATTCAAAACGTCCCTTAGTAGGGCCCTCAAGGCCCAAAACATATATTAGAATCGATTCAGGAGCAAACTGGAGTCGCAGAGAATTTTTTACAGAATCCCAAAATTTTTCTCGCTACTAGGAGTCACAAGGCCGTGTGGGTTCACACGCCCATGTCCCAAACCCATGTAACTCTCTAATTTGCAACTCAATGAACAAATTGATGTCACACGGCCACTTACATGCCTGTGTGCTAGGCCGTGTGGTTAATTCAAATTTTCAAAAGATAGGTGCAGGGTTCACACGGCCAAGGGATACACCTGTGTTCCAAGCCGTGTGCCTCACACGGCTGAGAGACACACCGGTGTCTCTGCCTGTGTGCTCAACTGGGAGCATTTTGTTTCGCAAAATTTAGGTGCAGGGGACACATGACCTAACTACACGCCATTGTACCCACCGTATGTCACACATGATCTAGACACACGCCCGAGTGTCCGCACATATGGACAAAAGAAAGCTATTTCTAGCTTCATTTCTCACCCAAAATCACACCCGAAACCTACACATTCAAACACATATCCAATACCAACCATTCCAAGCATCCAAATTAAACAATTCCATCAACAATTCCATCATCCATCATGGCATACCATTACATGCAAGTGTGTAATCATAATTTACCTTGATTTAACTTAGGTATTAAAAACATATGATCTCATATATTTAACATGTCACATATGAATAACATAATAACCTACTGAACATATATTTAGCTACCATAGCATGGCATTATGAGTGTATCGAAACAACCATTTCTAGCCATTCCAATGGCTAGATTACAAACATCATTATCAACCCACTAATGGTCAAGTTGTCCTATACATGCCGTTCTTCGAAAAGGATTAAACTATATGTATACCCAAAATAAGCTAGTTGATAGTGCAACGATGCTCCAATGATCTTCCAACCTTCGCGAGCTTTTGAGCACTATAAATTAGGAGAAACAAAATGGAGTAACCATTACACGCTTAGTAAGTTCGTAAAACAGAAAACTAAACTTGCCATTCCTGTTTATTAGATTTAAGCAAAAGTAAACAATAACATGTTTTCCATCCATTAGCAAAACTTCCTGAGCACATGCATTCAATCAAACATGTTAGTCACCAAAATCTCTATATCAAACAAGTAAACATAGATAAGCTCATAATGCAATATTCCTTCAAGTCATTATCATTTCATCTCATAGTTCTCGTGCCATGTCAAGAGTGTATGTTTGTTGACTCATTCAAATTCTGATGGATGCTCAAATAGTGCACTCGAGGCATACGATTCAATAATGTATGCTCATTAGAGTTCACTTAGGGTTACCAGTCCAAGCTAAACCTAACTAGTCATGTGTACTCGAGAGGTATTATATTAAGATTACCCATCCGGGCTAAATCCTTCCTATAATGAGGTCAATAGGATTACTCCTCCGAGCTAAATCCCATCTGCAGCAAATGCAAAACCTCATTCATTTTAGAAAACACATGTATTCATCGAAATTTAATATTCAATTGGACTCAACCCTTTTTCAACAGTTTCAAGCAAGTATTAAATATTCATTTTTATCATTCAAATAATGTACATCCATATAACTCACATTCCATACAAACAAATCATTCAATTTAACATATTTACATCTTAGATTAAGTTACATGAACTTACCTCGCCACTTATTTGTGTGTAAGATCTACTAATCTGAAACATTTTCTTTCCCTCAGTCTAACCTCAAATTTGAGTTTTTTGGATCTATATAAATAACTTGAATGATCAATTTCACACATTTAATACTCATTAGGACTCAATTTTTCTCCTAGGTAAAATTACCATTTTGCCTCTAACTTTTCCATAAATTTCAATTTCGCCCTTAGGCTTGAAAAATGAAACTTATGCAATTTACTCCCTAATCCAAGCCTAACCAAAACTTCAAAGTAGATTTTACAGCACTTATTTCATATAAATTTCAAATTTTTCATCAATTTTCACGACTCTGCATTTTAGTCCCTAAATCATGTTTTCATCAAAAATCACTTTGTAAAAGTTGTTTATCTATCAATAACCTTTCATTTTCTACCATAAATTTCTAATTTTCAGTATATACACCAATGACCCATTTCCATACTTTGAGAACTTTTCAAATTAATCCCCCAAATAGGTACATTAAGCTATCCTGGTTTAAAAAATACCAAAATTACTAAAAACGGGACAAAGAAACTTACCCAATTAGGCCTTGAAAGTTTCTTCTCTCTCTCCTAGGGTTTCCATCAATTTTGGGGTTGAAGATGACAAAAATAAGATGATATTTCTTTTTATTATCTTTTAATTAATTAATTATTTTAATTTTCAATTTAGTCCTTGACCTTTTCCTAAATTTCCATAGGTGAGTCATCTTAAAATATCTACATACTTTTCTAATGGTCTAATTACCATATAAGGACCTCTAGTTTTGAATTCCATAGCTATTTAATCCTTATAGCTACTAGAACACAACTTTCACATTTTATGTGATTTGGTCCTTCTGGTAATTAAATGCGAAATCGGTAAAATTTTCTTATCAGAATTTTCACATGACATTTCTAATCTAATATGGACCATATAATAAAATAAAATAAATTTTTATTTTCGGATTGGATTTGTGGTCCCGAAACTACTATTTTGATCCTACTGAAATTGGGCTATTACACAAATGTCAAGTTCTGTCTAACATCGATCTCCTCTATACATGTGAGAGATCAAATCGATACCGTCTCAATATTGAGATGTGAAACAAATTGTGGATATGATCCAACTCAAAAGGCAGTTCTAGCTGTAATGCCACAGGACCAACTCTTTTAAGCACTCGATATGGGCCAGTGAACCTAGGGCCAATGAACCTTCTTTTGCGGAGTAACCTTAAGGAAAACCCAATCTCCCACATCAAACTCGATGTCCTTACACTTCAAATCAACGTACGACTTTTGTCTATTAAAAGCTACCTTTCAATCTATCTTGAATTAATCGAATATTATCCTCAGTCTCCGAAACAAATTCTAGACCCATTAACTTTCTTTCACCTGCTTCAAACCAACATACAGGCGAATGACACTTATGACCATAAAGAGCCTCGTAATGTGCCATTTGGACACTTGATTGAAAGCTATTATTATAGGAGAAATCCACCATCAGTAGATGCTTCTCCAAACTACCTTGAAATTCAGTCATTCAACTCTTGAACATATCTTCTAAAATTCGAATGACCTTTTCCAACTGACCATTGGATTATGGATGAAAAACTGTATTCAAATCAAATCAAGTATCCAAAGCCTCGTGTAATTTCTTCCAGAATCAAGATGTAAATCAAGGGTTCTGGTATAAAATAATTGTCATTATCATTCCATGCAGTCTCACTATCTTCGAAATGTAGAGCTTAGCCAGCTCCTGAAGAGAATAATTAGTGTGGACGGGAAAAAAAAGGGTAGACTTCGTCAATCTATCCACTATGACCCAAATTGAACCTTTCTTGGTATGTGTTAAAGGCAACCCACTAACAAAGTCCATTGTCACTCTATCCCACTTCCACTGCAAAATTAGAATTGGTTGGAGTAACCGTAATGGAAACTGACGATCAGCTTTAACTTGCTAGCAAGTCAAACATTTCAACACCAACTTTATTACTTCCCGTTTAAGAACCAACCACCAATACACGTCTTTTAAATCACGATACATTTTAGTACTTCTAGGGTGCATAGCTTAAGGGCTGTTGTATGTTTTCTAAAGTATAGACAAACTTAAACTCCAATCATTGGGTACATAGTATCTACCTATGAAGCACCCTTAAGATTAATCACATAGTCCTTAGTCAACCTATCCTTCACCTATTTAAATCGAAGACCTAAAGATTCATCCAGACCTTGCTTATCTTTGATTTTCTGTATCCAAAAAGGCTTTACTTAAAACTAAACCAAGATGCCCTCATCATCAAACAGAATCAAATGAACAAACATCGCCCTTAATTAAGACATTGCCCTCCTACTCAAAGCATCAGGCACTATATTAGCTTTTTTGGGGTGATACTTGATTGTAAAATCATAGTCTTTTAACAATTCAATCCATTAATGCTATCTAGCTTTTTGGGGGTGATACGTGATTGTAAAATCATTATCTTTTTTGTAACACCATATACCCACATTCGATGCCGGGCCAGGGTACGAGGCGTTACCTTATTAAAATCCACGCAACCAATCAACAATACTTATTGAAACGTATCTCAATTTAAAACTTTTTCATACATTATCCTACTTGCCTTCTTATGGGCCTAGGAGGCCCAAATCATGGTTCAGAACTAACCCGAGACCATTTCGTGTACTTAAGAAAATTTCTTCAAAAACTAGCAAAAACAAGGCACACGCCCATGTGGAAGGGCAACACGCTCGTGTGGCTTCAAGACATGGCCGTGCTAATGGCTCGTCTACCTCACATTGCCTAACCACTCTACAGACATGCCCGTGCCCCTCATCCGTGTAAATTTAATTTCTAACATTTAACCTACAGGGGTTTTCACACGGTCTGGCATAGGCCCGCGTGCCCAGCCCGTGCCCCTCATACGGCCATGACACACCCGCGTCATAGCCCGTGTGTAAAAACCTTAACATTCTGTTTCTGACGTCATCAGTGCCACGACCGTGTGCTCAACCCGTGGCTGTCACATGGCCATGACACACCCGTATCATAGCCCATGTACAAAAACTTGGGTATTCTGCTTCTTTCACACGGTTATAGCACATGCCCGTGTGCTTAGCTGTGCCTTCCACACGGTTGAGACACACGGCCGTGTCTCAGCCCGTGTGTTTACTACTGGGCATTTAATTCTTCTAATGCAAGGTGCAGGGGACATACAGTTGAGCTACACACCCGTGTGTAGCCCGTGTATCTCACACGGGCTACACACATGCCCGTGTGCCTACCCGTGTGGGCAATATAAGGCTATTTACCAAGCTCTTAGCCATTCTGAAACACATAAAAACATAACCCTAATCCTTATCCATCATATCATAGCAGTAATACTCATCTAAAAGCTCCTAAATAGATGCCCAAACACCAACAAATCCTTGTTCAATATGCATGCATAAACTACAAAACAGGCCTGTTCAATTTCTAAGTAAATCATTCTTATCTCATTGAGAAAATTGGATAGTTTTAGGCGAATTCTAAAGGCCATTTACAAAATGAATTTCATAAAACAAATCGCCAACACAATTGGCAAACTAGATTGTAATACACAAAATGACCATATGACCTATACATGCCATTACTCAAAACGTAATTCATAACTATACCGAATGCTTCGGTTGATAGTGTGTATGATATCTCCGGCGTCCTTGGATCCTCGAATTACTTAGGCAGCACTAGAAGAAAATGGAAAGGAGAGGGGTAAGCAATAAGCTTAGTAAGTCTGTATGCAAACATTTAGTACCAAAATCATACATTAAACAATTAACTGTAACATTAACCGTGCCAATACTTCCAAACATGGATTTACTTACTCTTCCCACAACTCATCCAACTTTCCCAACACAATTTCATGCACAAAGCTCATATTATTAGCACATACATTCCCTACACTTATTCATCACCACATCACACATAAATTTTATTAGAGTGATTTCACAATATACACATCCATGCAAGACAAATTCGTATCTAGACATTCATAATGACATTAAAAATAATAGGGTGGTTTTGCACTTAGGCCACCATCATCAATATTTCACAGTGGTTTCACACATAGCCTACCTTTATAAGTAAGTTACGGTGGTATCACACTTAGCCCACCCTTATTAATATGTTCTTAATGGTATCACACTTAGCCCATCAATATTAATTGCCACTCAGGCAAATTGCACTTAGCTCACTAATTTCAACTCTTAACTAGTGGTTTCGGACACAGCTCACCTTAACTCATAATTTATGAAAATTTACCCATACTCTCAATTCTCATGATTTCATTCAATATCCATGCCATTTAACCACATATCATATAAGTCATTTATGAGAAAAACCATTAATAAAGAAGGTATCGTTTACATATAAACTTACCTTGATATGCAAAATACGAGAAATGTGGAATTTACTCCGAAGCTTTTCCCTTGCCTCGGTCAAGGTTGACTCCACATTCTCCTTGATCTAAATGAATACAAATTCACCCATTTAATCACTAATTTAATTAAAACAATCCAAAAATCAAAATTAGGCAAAATGATCGTTTTGCCCCTAGTTCTTGGCAAAATGACCATTTTGCCCCTAGGCTCGAAAATCATTTTTTATCAAATTTCCTCATTAACCAAGCCTAACCAACTCTTTTTTATTCCCATTACTACCCTGATTTCTCATTATTTCTAACACTTACCCCTTTATTTTGCAACTTCTACAACTAAACCCTCCCTAGGCGTTTTCATACAATTTCCTTCACCTAGTTGTTTATTCAACAACAATAGCTCATTTTCTTCCTAAAAATTCTAGCAATCATCACTTAGTCATTCATTTCAAAATCCAAAACCTTTAACCAAAATACAAGATATACCCCTCAAAATGTAGCTAATGTTACAATGGTTTTAAAAATGCAAAAACATTCCTGAAAAACCTTATAAATCACTTACTAGTATGTGCTAAAAGTTGATGCAAATTCAAGCTCCTAAAACCCCCAAGAATGGCTGGAAAAATCAATGAAAGAGAGAAGAAGAAGAAATGGAGAAGTTGGTGGCTAGTCACCTAGGCTATTTTATTTCAATTTCAACCACCTAATACCATCACTTTGACTTTTCCTCGATTTTTGTCTCATACTCCTCTCTTTGGTTGGCCATGCTGATACAAATGTGCTTATTTACCCTTTAAAACCTTCAATTTTTATCCTCTAGCTATCTAACTAAATATACTAGCAAATCACCCCTTTTGTCTTCTAAGCAATTTAGTCCTTCTTCGTGATTAAGTCTTCAATCGCATAAATTAATTCTTGAAAATTTTCATTCATACTTATAAAAATACAACAATACATAGTTTAACACTAAAATAATTTTCTTACCCCTCAAGAAGTGATTTTGAAATCACTATTCTGACTAAGTCTGGTTTAGGGCTGTTACAATTCTCCCCCTTAGGGATTTTCGTCCCCGAAAATCTTACCGTTGAAGAGGTTCAGGTACTGATCTCTCATCATCTCTCCTGGTTCCCACGTAGCTTTTTCGACTCCATGTCCATGCCACAACACCTCCACTAATGCTATACTCTTGTTTCTCAATTACTTGACCTCTGGAGCCAAAATCTTAACTGGCTTTTCACCATAGGTCATATCCGGTTGAATCTCAACTTCAATTGGTGCGATCACGTGTGAAGGGCCTGAACGATAACAGCGTAACAAGTATACATGGATAACGTAATGCATCTTCTCTAGCTCAGGTGGCAAGGCTAACCGATAAGCTACGGATCCAATTCTCTCAGTTATCTCATAAGGTCCAAAAAAATGTGGACTTGACTTGCCTTTCCTACCAAACCAAAGGATTTTCTTCCATGGGGAGACTTTTAAGAACACTTTATCTTTGACTTGAAATTCAATCTCTTTTATTTTCAAGACTACGTAGGACTTCTGTCTATCCAAGGCGGCTCTCAAGCAATCCCGAATTACCTTAACTTTCTCTTCAGTTTCATTGACCAAATCAACCTCGTGTATTTGATTTTCTTTAAGCTCTGACACCAATATAAGGGCGTTCTGCACTTGCGCCCATACAAAGCCTCATAAGGCGCCATCTTAAGACTTGACTGATAACTGTTGTTATAGGCGAATTCAATAAGAGGTAAATGATTTTCCCAACTTCCTTGGAACTCAAGGACGCAACATCTCAACATGTCCTGAAGAATTTGAACAACCCTCTCTAATTGGCCATCCGTCTGCGGGTGAAATGTAGTACTAAAATTTCGTTTTGACTCCAACGCCTCTTACAACTTTTTTCCAAAATCAAGATGTAAATCTTGAATCCTTATCTGAAATTATCGATGAGGACACTCCATGCAATCTCACTATCTCGGGGATATGTAGCTCAATTAGCTTCTCAAGTGAATAATCCGTATGAACTGGTATGAAATGAGCCGACTTTGTGAGTCTATCCACGATGACCCACACTTCATCTCTCTTCTTTGGCGATAAACGTAGCCCGGAAACAAAGTCCATAATAATGCAGTCTCAATTCCACTCAAGAACCAATAGGGGATGAAGTAGTCCCCAGGGTACTTGGTGTTCAGCTTTTACTTATTGGCATACTAGGCACTTTGAGATAAACTCTAAAATGTCCCTCTTCATCCCCGACCACCAATACATTTTCTTCAAGTCATTATACATTCTCGCACTACCCGGGTGAATCGAAAAGTGACTACTATGTGCCTCTTGCAAAATTCTCTGAATGAGCTCATCGTCCTTAAGTACACAGATTCGGTCTTGATACATCAAGCAACCATCGACCCCAACTCTGAAGTTTGATCCATTTTCTGTCTCCCACTAGGCCATTTTAGCTTGTAAATCTTTGTTCTTTTTTTGAGCTTCGATGATCTCTTGTAAGAACACAGTCTAACTTTCATCTCGGCTAAAATCGACCCATTGTAAATAATGGTCAGCTAAGCATTCATAGCCCTCAAGGCAAATAACTATTTTCTGCTTAAAGCATCAGTGACTACATTCGCCTTTCCGGGGTGGTAGTCGATTACCAACTCGTAGTCTTTGAGTAGCTCTAGCCATCTTCGTTGCCATAAATCCAACTCTCATTGCGTCGTCAGATGTTTTAAACATTTGTGGTCCATGAAAACCCGGTATCTCTCGCCATACAAGTAATGTCTCCAAATTTTCAATGCAAACACTACGGTGACTAACTCCAAATCATGGGTTAGTTAATTTTTCTCGTGTGGCTTTAGCTTCCTCGAGGCATAGGCTATCACCTTGCCTTCTTGCATGAGCACACACCCCAATCCATTTAAAGAAGCGTCGCTAAACTCCACAAATTCCTTTCCCGGTTTCGGTTGTACCAACACTAGAGCTTCGGTCAATAAGGCCTTTAACTTATCAAAACTCTGCTGGCATTCTTTGGTCCACTCAAACTTGACATCCTTTTGCAATAGTCACGTCATAAGAGTGGCAATTATTAAAAACCCCTTGACAAAATGCCTGTAGTAGCTCGCTAGTCCCAAGAAAATCTTAATCTCTATCACATTCCTCAGCGGTTTCCACTCTATAATTGCTAATATCTTACCCGGATCAACTCTAATTCCATCTCCCGACACAATGTGTCCCAAAAATCTGACCTCTCGTAGCCAAAATTCACTCTTACTAAATTTGGCGTATAATTGCTTCTCTCTTAAAGTCTGCAAAATAGTTCTTAAATGCTCTACATGCTCACCCTCGTTACGAGAATATACAAGTATGTCATCAATAAAGACAATAAAAAACTTGTCCAGGTAGGGTTGGAAGATGCGGTTCATCAAATCCATGAACACCACGAGCACATTTGTCAAGCCAAAGGGCATGACTAGGAACTCATGGTGGCCATAGCTCGTCCGAAAGGTAGTTTTCGGTACATCTTGTTCCTTAACTGTCAATTGGTAATACCTTGACCTTAGATCAATTTTAGAAAACACGATTGATCCTCTCAACTGATCAAACAAATCATTGGTTCTCGGTAAAGGGTACTTATTCTTCAATGTAGCTTTGTTGAACTGGCGGTAGTCTATGCACAATCTCATCAAACCATTTATTTTTTGAACAAATAAAACTGGCGCTCCCTATGGAGAATAACTCGGCCTCGCAAAACGCTTATCCGTCAACTCTTGCAACTGGGTTTTCAATTCTTTAAGTTTCATCGGAGCCATTCTATAAGGAGCGATTTAGATAGGTGTTGTGCTTGGAACCAACTCGATACCAAACTCTACCTCTCTTTCCGGAGGTAATCCAGGTAACTCCTTCGGAAATAGATCCGGATACTCGTATACCACTAGCACTAGATCAATTTTTGCCTCCGACACTTGAGTACTCAACAAAAAAGAGAGATAAGCTTTATACCTTTTTCTTAAATATTTTTCTACAGTCAAACACGAAACTATTCCTGCCAAGTTGTTAGGTCTACTCGCTTCTACCCGAACGTTATCTCCATTCCCACATCTCAATTCAATAATTTTCTTTCCACAATCCACTACTACACTATGGGTAGACAACCAATCCATTCCAAGGATCACATCAAACTCTTCGAACGACAATATCATAAGATTGGCCAGAAAACAATGACCCCTAATTATCCAGGGACAATTTCTACATACTTGGTTGACTAACACGGGCTTGCCTAGCGGATTAGTCACTTTTACTACAAATTCCTTAGACTCAACTAGCACATTAACACTAGATACCAACTTCATGCAAATGTGAGAATGTGTAACACCCTGAATTTTAGGCCTAGAAGTATTGGCCCTTGAGTTTGGGATTGGTTAGAAGATGGCTTGAATAATTTAAATATGTTAAAAAATTTACAATTTCACATTTAGTTTAATATTTATGTGAATTAGGAAGGGTTGGTAGTGTGGGAAAAGTCCAGGGCTCGATCCAGGGCTCTAGCAAAAATTTTAATTTTTGCTTCCTTAAGGAGACTCTAGCGTTAGACCTTATAAATAAATTTGGTTAAAATTTGATGCAAGGGACGTGCCTGACCTAGTGGCAAAAGACGTTAGAAGTAGTAAGGGACTGCAGGGTTCAAGTCGTAGCATGTGCAAAAATGTTGTTTTTTTTCAAACAACTTCGGTTGCGGCAGATAGGCTTTATAATTAATTGGGGAAGAAAAACTACACAAATAAAGTGGGCGGTACTGTGGCAAGGGGCATTTAACATAGTGAAGAGGTTCAAGGTTCAAAGATGGGTGTCCGTGAATATTTTTAGATTTATTTGGATGAATCAGTCACTAGGAAGTAGGCTTTAAAAGAAGTTGAGGAGGGAGTATGACACAAAGAGCACCTGGGTTGCAGTGGCAGTAGCATGCTAGGGGGTCTGAGAGGGTGCAAGTTTGAACCCCTGGGTAAGTGAAGTTTTGGTTTTTATTCTTAAATAACTGTAGCTTCAGCAAGTAAGTGTTATAATTATTTGTGACTAACATATAGCACAAGATGAGTTGCAGTGCAGTGGCCAGCAGCGTGATAGATAAGTTGGAAGGCAAGAGTTCGGGCTACACCCTACGCATGGGAGGTTGATTTTTGCTGCTCACGTGGGGAGGAAGTTGTGTTTGACCGAAACTCCTCTCAGCAGTAGGATGAAGCGGTCAAGCGGTGAAATTGGGTGGCTGCTATTGGCACAAGCAATTTGAACGAAATTCAAATTGTGATGTAGGCTAAAATCAAGGAGATACGCATGGAATTTGAGATGGCGATAGTGTTTTAGCCGAATTGGGTGTCTTTGCTAGTACAAATTCGGCATTAGACTGGGTGGGAAAACATTCGGCATTTGGTGCTTTAGGAGTCGAATTTGTTTGGTGTTTTTCCTTTGTCTCTTGAGTGGTTATTTTCTTTTGGTCGTAAATTATTTTTTACTATTTGGGGTTACTTTTGGTTTCAACCTCATCATTATTTTTCTTGTTGTTTCTCTTAGCCGTATCATACTTATTCTTTCCACTTTCATACTTTCCTCATTCTCCTCTTTTAGACTTTCTTTTCTTTTCTAATTCTCTTTCTCTCAATCACTTCATTACTATGTCGTCTCACTTTCTTTTCTGGCTTCTCTATTTATTTATCTGTTCAACTTTTTCTATCACTCTTTGGTCGATTACCCCCATCACTTTCTTGTTGATTATTTTGTGTTACCTTGAGTTTTGATCATTGGTCGATTCACTGCCTTCTTGCGATCGATAGGGGGTCTCAATAGGGTAAAAGAGTACAAGTGTTGTGGAATCGATCAAGACCTCTTCATCTCGAATTTTGATTAAGGTAAATGCATCATCTTCTTCTTGATTGGGCATAGCCTAAATGTGCCTATATTTCTTTAAAGTGGTCCTTGGTGTTAAGTCACTTCTTTAATCAATGATTTCTATTAAGGGCTGTCGATGGTGTAGTTAGTAGATCGGGACGTTAGATCAATCTTTAACCAGCGTTCTAAGAGGATTAAGTTATATCTCGTATAATCAAGGTAAGTAGTGAAATCTAATAAGGCTGGTTATGCGCTTGTGGTATACGATTAATCAAGTTTATGATTGATTGGTTAGGTTCGGAACTCGAGGGTCATTCGTGGGTTTCACAAGATGGTGTGTTCTACCCCTTTTGTTTGATAGTCGAAATAAAGCCGAAGGTATGTAATGATACCCCCTAATAGCATAGATCGGTAAAAGTCGAAATGCCAAAATGCTGACATTTTGAGGCCTTACGAGCATACAATCGCTTGTGGGCTGATCTAAATCCAAAAACTGTGAGTGTTTGACTGGGAAGGCCATTGCGCGCAGTTTCATGCACTTGGGCTGTTATGGGCCGAAATGGGCCCAATGGGCCTACGGGCCCATATAGGTAACTTGTACGGTAAGTGATAACTAGTATGTTAGATGTTAGGATCTTCTATAAAGTATGACTGAATTGGACGGAGCGGGCCACATGAGCATGTGGGCCTACCAGGGCCCAATAAGGGTTTTAGGCCCACAAACACTGTTTGACCATATGGACTTTCTGAGTCGCTCGGAGCGACATTAGACCTGCTAGGAGGTTGTATTAGGTGCTAAGACACTGTAAATTAGTAAAATGACCAGAATACCCCAGAAGGGTAAAATTACCATTTTACCCCTAACTACCAAAAGACGGTTATACCTAGAGAAATAGGTTATTTAATATGTGTATAACTTTATCTGTATCTGTCTGTTTATATGCATGATATATGTAGTTCTATTAGTCTGCATGGGGTTGGGTTTAACCGGAAGAAGATTTGTTTAGTGGCTCAGCCACGTAGTCTGTTCTGGTGGCTCTGCCACGATATCTGATTTTAGTAGCATGGCTGCGAACTGGTGTGTGGGCTGGGTGGGTTGATTTATTCCCCACATGGTGTAATGGGCTGGTACGGGTGGTGTGCTTGGCTAGACTGGGTTGGGTTTTGCATACTGTTCTGTTCTATATCTGCCCACTCTTTTTCTGAATAGGGCCAAGGCCCAGAATGTTCTGTTCTGTGTAGGGCTTTGGCCCAGTCTATTTTTGTAACACCCCTAACCCGAGACCATCGCCAGTAGGGTTTCAGGGTATTACAGTATCCACCTTATACAAATTTTAACCATAAGATCATCGATCAAGACTAAAAGATACACCCATATTTCATAGTTAAAATATCATATAAGTAATATACGTATATTGTATAATTAAGTTGTTTTCACATTACTAAAACCAATCGCCATATGAGTATATGATTCGAACGAATTAAGAGAATCGTATCTCTAAGCCCCACTAATGAAGTTTTACAAACATTCAATTTGGAAACAAGTAAAGTTAATTGACATTTCTTTAGTTTAGGCATACAATATCATTACAAGTAAAAATAGCATAGTTCAAAATGTAGTTATTCACCTCAGGTCCAAACCTATAGTTTTGAGCCATATTCACACGGCCATAAGTATATATATATACATTAATATTAAGGTAACAACTATCCCAAAATATAGTCTGTACATGCCATAGGGAGAAATTCTAAACTTTTATTAAGAGTACCAAGAAGTAGATGATAGTAGTGATGGCTTCCAAAAGTGATCCTGAGCTTGTGATGGAGATGAGATCTAATGAAGGAAAATATACAAATAAACCAAAAGAGTTTTCACTCAGTAAGTCTTAAGCAAAAATAGAAAATTTGGATATAAGTTGATTTGAGTAATAACTAATGGAAATCAATTTTATAATCACATTTCATTTCACAAAAACAAAACCAACCAACTTCTTATATCTCATAAAACCGATTCAACTCACTTCATACATCAATTTCATTTGCAATTCAAATGACACTCGATATGAACAAGGCCTTTCGGCTCAGTCATGGATTGTACAATTTCCCAAGTCAAATGAGTTCTTTTACTATAGCTTTCTAATTCAAGGGACTTAAAAACTCATAATCTTAAGTGACCATCAGTATAAATCACATTATTAAACCTTCTTTTGCACATACTGAGCTATCATCTTACATACCCATATATATGTATATCACCCACCCAATAATTAAATCCTTACCTAGCTTCGTGCTCATACAAAGCTATTTTCATCTCCTGAATGTATGCACACATAGTGCCATTCAAGTTTATAGTATACGCACACATAGTGCCTTTAGAGCTTATGAATGTACGCACACATAGTGCTATTTGAGTTCATGAACGTACGCACACTTAGTGCCATTTTGACTCATCCATATTACGTACACATAGTGCCCCAACAATCATATTATTCATATCTTACTTCCTTCATTAATAAGATAATAGATGAGTAATTAAGTCCAAGGCATATCGTATTCAATTTCATTTCCAAATGCACATACACCCAAAGGAGATCAATTGAGACTCATTCTGGCATGATTAGAACCGCTTATAGACTTACGTTGTATTAGGTGAACAACTCCTATCGGCTATTCGATGACTTTTGCCTTCCCCTTGTCCAGACCTTGCTCCCGGTGATCTTGAGCTAGCATTAATTCAAATAAACTCATTCAATCATTTCATGAACTAATCATAGTTTTAAATTCTTATAACTTTTAAATACACTGCATAAAGCCCTATAATTATAGAATAGCATTACACAAGCATCTAATTGCATTAAAGTAACTCAATTTAGTTCCACCACTATTATAATTTAGTTACTATGTTTTTATCACATATCAAATGTTAATTTCACCTTAACACGCATATATATATACAACATAGCCAAAGTATATTTGGCCTAAATGGCCGAACTCACATGGTCACTTCAATCCATATATCATGTTAATATATCCCACACTTGTTTCAATTATTACTTATGTTTAAGTTCGACTAGCTCACTTGTCTATTACTACAATTAAACTTTAGTTTTGCATTTATTTAATTGCCGATTGCCATAAAACATTTAGGCCACAATTATACAACTTTTATTAAGTTTAGCACATTTATTTAAAATCCTCAATCGTTTCTAAGCTATTACTTAAACATCAAACTTATGATCTCTTTACTATATAATCGGAACTTCAAATGATTTATCCACATAACCGAACACCCTCAAGCATATTAGCCGATTCTCCTTTTTAACATCAAACTCACATAAATGTGCACAATTAGCAACTCAAAATCTACCTATCCATCATTTATCCTCAAATTACACAACATATAGTTCACATCTACATTCAACCATTAGAATGTCTAAATTAAACACATAACCCGATTCCAAAGCATCTTATAACTTATAATATATATACATTAACCTAACTTCACATCACCTATACAACATTACCAAATAATTCATGAATTTCGCAACTATTACATACTTCTAGCTAATGACCGAAAGTATGCTTGAACACCAAATGAGCCGAATGCTCTTGTAGGTCCATTGACTCATTTCTAGCTAAATTCACTCGGCCACAATTTGAATTCACATGAATTTAGCATCATAAATTTCATCTAACAATTACTTATAACTTTATAACTTCAAACCTCCATCGTTAAGCACCTATAAGCCATAGCCGAATGCTTCATGCATCTAAAAACTCAAATTTTTCTTATAGGCTATGGAGGGAACCTCACAACTAACCAAATTTCATAAAAATTAAAGAGAATTATCTAACAACTGTACCTTATTTAAAATTTCTTCCAGCCGAATGGTTTTGGCTCATTTCCTCCCTTCCATATTCAGTGAAAGAAAACAAAATATCCAAGCCAAAAATCATCTCATTTCTTTTTACATTTCATGCATGATAAAAATGGCTAATGTACAAAAATAGCCTCCATAACCTTCTTTCTTTCCTACCATTACTTAGACGAATGTGTCGATGCATATTATGCATGGTTTATTTTCATCATAACTCCTTTCTATTTCTAAAACACTCACAATTCGGTATTTACACATTGACCTTCCAAATTTTCTATTCATGCACTTAAGTCCTTAATTACTAAATTAGTAACCAAATGGTAAAATTAGAGTACCAAATTTTCACACATGATCAATCACGAAATAAAATTTTAGAAAATAATATTTTAAAATTTTTTTCTGACTCGGTTTAGTGGTTCCGAAACCACTTTCTGACTAGGGTTAAATTAAGGCTGTCACAACTCTCCCCCTTTAGGATTTTTGTCCCCGAAAATCTTACCGGCGAATAGATTTGGGTAACGTGCTCTCATCGAGTCCTCAAGCTCCCAAGTCGCTTCTTAGACTCCGTGTTTTATCCACAATACTTTAACCAACGAAATTTTCTTGTTCCTCAATTCTTTCACCTCTCGAGTCAAAATACGGACTGGTTCTTCCTCGTAGCTCAAATCAGATTGAATCTCAATTTCTAATGGACTGATCACATGCAAAGGGTCGGATCTATATTGACGGAGCATCAAGACATGAAAAATATCGTGAATCTTTTTTAGTTCGGGAGGCAAAATCAATCTATATGCAACTAGTCCAACCCGTTCTGAGATCTCATATGGCCCGATAAATCTCGAACTCAATTTACCTTTACAGCCAAATCGGAGTAACTTTTTCCAAGGTGAGACCTTCAGAAATACTTTGTCACCAATCTGATATTCAATGTCTTTGCGCTTCATATCTGCATATGATTTTTGACGATCCGATGCTACTTTCAGACTATCACAAATTACTTTCACTTTTTCCTCCGCTTCCCTGATTAAATCAACTTCGATTATCTTACTTTCATTCAGTTCGGTCTAAAATAGTGGTGTACGACATTTACGACCGTATAATGCCTCATATGGTGCCATCTTGATACTTGATTAAAAACTATTGTTGTAAGCAAATTCAATCAAAGGTAAGTATCATTCCCACGAGCCCCTAAACTCAAGGATGCAACATCTCAACATATCCTCAAGTATCTGAATAACTCGCTCGGATTGACCGTCAGTCTAGGGATGGAAAGCAGTGCTAAAATGCAATTTGGTGCCTAACACCTCGTGCAATTTCTTCCAAAATCACGACGTAAATCTTGGATCTCTATCTGAAATAATAGAAATGGGTACCCCATGTAATCTCACGATTTGGGAAATATACAAGTCAGCTAACTTATCGAGTGAGTAATCGGTACGAACGAGAATAAAATGAGAGGATTTCGTCAATCTATCAACAATAACCCAGATTGAATCTTTCTTACTCGGAGTCAATGGTAGACCAGATACGAAGTCCATCGTGATGCGATCCCATTTCCACTCGGGTATCATAATCGGCTGTAAAAATCCCATAGCACTTGATGTTCTGCTTTCACTTGCTGGCATATCAAACACTTAGAAACAAAATCAGAGATGTCCCGTTTCATATCGTGCCACTAGTACTAACTTTTTAGATCATTATACATTTTCGTGCTACCTGGGTGAACAGACATTCGGCTACTATGAGCCTCACTCAAAATCCTTGAAACAATCTTTGAATTCTTCGGAACACACAATTGACCTCTGAACCTCAAATAGTTATTGTCGTCGATTTGAAACTCAGATTTCACATTCAATTCACACTGAGCCCGTTTATCAATCAACTCACCATCGATTTTTTGAGCCTCACTAATTTGATGAATTAACATGGGTTTTGCTTTTAGTTCTGCTATTATCACGTCATTAGCAGACATAGACAAGTGCACGTCCATTGCCCGTAATGCAAACAGTGATTTTTGGCTAAAAGCATCCGCAACTACATTCGCTTTACTTGGATGATAATCAATGACAAGTTTGTAATCTTTTAATAGTTCTAGCCACTGTCGTTGTCTCAAATTCAAGTCATTTAGAGTCATTAAGTATTTGAGACTTTTGTGGTCTGAGTAAACGTGACATTTTTCTCCGAATAAATAGTAAACCTAAATTTTTAAAACGAACACAATTGCAGCTAACTCGAGATCATGTGTCGGGTAATTTCTCTCGTGAGGCTTAAGCTGTCTCGAAGCATACGCGACTACTTTTCCTTCTTGCATCAACATGCAACCCAATCCGTTCAGAGAAGCATCACTATAAACTACGAACTCCTTACCGGACTCTGCCTGAACTAACACAGGGGCTTCCATCAAAAGAGTCTTTAATTGGTCGAAACCCGTCTGACACTTCTTAGACCACTAAAACTTGATATCTTTTTGAATTAGTCTCGTCAAAGGTGTTGCGATCATTGAGAAACCTTTAACGAATCATCGATAATATCCGACGAGACCCAAAAAGCTACGAACCTCAAAAACATTTCTTGGAGGTTTCCAGTCAAGAATGGCTGTAATTTTGTTCGAATCGACTCGAATACCCGAAGCGGACACAACATGTCCCAAAAAGCTGACTTCGCGCAACCAGAACTCACATTTACTAAATTTTACATATAGCTGATGATCTCATAAAGTTTGGAGCACGAGCCTCAAGTGTTCGGCATGCTCAGACTCATCGTGAGAATAAATCAAAATATCATCTATGAACACTACTGCAAATCGATCTAAATACGGTCTGAGCACCCGATTCATCAGATCCATGAAAATCGCAGGGGCATTAGTGAGCCTAAATGGCATCACTAAAAACTCATAGTGTCCGTACCTCGTTCTGAAGACGGTTTTAGGCACGTTAGAATCTTTGACTCGCAGCTGATAATAGCCAGATCGCAAATCAATCTTCGAAAACACTGAAGCCCATTTCAATTGGTCAAATAAGTCATCTATTCATGTCAATGGGTATTTGTTCTTTATCGTAACTTTATTGAGTTGACGATAATCGATGCACATTCGCATAGTTCCATCTTTTTTCTTCACGAATAGGACTGGTGCACCCCAGGGTGAGAAGCTAGGTCGCACAAAACCTCTGTCGGTCAACTCTTGTAATTGGGATTTTAATTCTTTCAACTCAGTCGGTGCCATACGATACGGAGTAATTGAAATCGGAGTCGTACCTGGAACTAACTCTATGCTAAATTCAACCTCTCTAACAGGTGGCAATCCCGGTAATTCCTCAGGAAAGACATCCGGATACTCACAAACCGCAAGCACAGTTTCAAGCTTTCGTTCCGATATCTTGCTATCTAGTAAGTATGCTAGAAAAGCTTCACATCCCTTTTTCACATACTTTCGAGCCAACACCGAAGATATCACCATAGGCAATCTGCTCCTAACATTAGATTCAATTCGAATCATTTCACCATTTGAACATCGCAAATCTATTGCTTTTCACTTGCAATTCACCATTGCGTCATATGCGGTTAACCAGTCCATTCCGAGAATAATGTCAAACTCATCAAAGGGTAGTAACATCAAATTAGTCGAAAAACAGAAATTTCGGATTATTAGGGGACATTTCTTGCACACCTTGTCAACTAACACATATTGACCCAAAGGATTTGACCCCGTATCACAAACTCAGTAGACTCAACAGTTAGAGTCTTACTGAATACTAAAGTTTCACGTATATACAAATGAGTCGAGCCAGGATCAATCAAAGCAAGTACACTAGTATCATAGAGATTGAATGTACCAGTGATTACATCAGGGGAGGATGCCTCTTCACGTGCTCGAATGGCATAGGCTCTGGCGGGTACACGAGCCTCAGATCGAACCGCTGCGTCAGAATTTCCTCTCTGATTACTACTCCTGCCTCCTAAGTTTCTTGGTGGTCTACTCCTAGCTGTTGCACCACTCAATCTTGCACTCTACATCGTATTTCTTTCATCAGGTTTCGTGCAATCTCGAATTAAATGATCTTGTGAACCACATCTATAACAAGCTCTGTTGATAGACTTGCCCCAGCATTCACCCACATGTCGTCTACCACACTATAGACACTCAGGTTTATCTTGTCGATTACTGCCAACACTAGCTACCGAGGTAGCTTGAGAATCCACTGAAGGTCGTTCTCGAATAGAAATCCCCGCAGACGCCTTTGATTTATTACTGTTGTCTCTAAACTTCTTTGCAGCCGAGAAAGAAGCTTTACTCACTATTCTCTTATAGAAGTCTTTAGTTTCAGATTCAGCTTTTCTTTTCTCTTTTTCGAGCTCTTCAGTCTTGCAAGCTCGTTCAACCAGTATTACGAACTTTTTTATTTCAAGAATACCCACAAGCAGCTTCAAGTCTTCATTCAATCCTTCTTCAAACCTTTTACACATAGCAACTTCATCAGCAACACATTCCCGGGCATAACGACTGAGTCTCACAAACTCACGCTCATATTCAGCTACGATCATACGGCCTTGTTTAAGTTTAAGAAATTCTTTACGCTTTCAATCAATGAATCTCTTACTGATATATTTCTTGCGAAACTCCACTTGGAAGAAATCCCACGTAATCCGTTCTTTCGGAACAATTGAACTCAGAGTTCTCCACCAATAATAAGCCGAATCTCTCAATAAGGATATAGCACATTTCAAACACTCGTCGGGTGTGCAAGATAGCTCGTCAAAGACACGGATGGTATTATCAAGCCAAAATTCAGCCTTTTCAGCATCATCAGTAGCTATGGCTCTAAACTCCTCGGCCCCATACTTCCTGATCTTATCAACAAGGGGTTTGCTTGATCTCATTAGATCAGTGGTCGTAGGTATTACAGGTACCAGGAGAGGGTTGTTATGGTTTGGAGGTTGTTGAACAGCCGGATTTGTTCGAGCATATTAAGCAAACCACTCATTCATCATAGAAAAGAAGGCTTGCTTAGTTCCATCATCTGGGTTGCTCGCAGAAGGTTGAGAATCAGCAGACGCTGTCCCTTGCACGGGAGCAGGCGCTATACTCTCAACGTCCTCTGCTATATCTCGCTCGGGATTAGGTTCCATTCACTAAACAAAAACAAAACTTTAACTGTCAGAAGTCATCACATTATCATAATTTCACACTATGGCATGTATATCTAAACTCATATGCGCTACGTTAGTCCTAGAACCTACTAAACCGTAGCTCTAATACCAATAAAATGTAACACCCCTAACCCGAGACCGTCACCGGTAGGGTTACAGGGTATTACAGTATCCACCTGATACAAATTTTAACCATAAGATCATCGATCAAGACTAAAAGATACACCAATATTTCATAGTTAAAATATCATATAAGTAATATACGTATATTGTATAATTAAGTTGTTTTCACATTACTAAAACCAATCTCCATACGAGTATATGATTCGAATGAATTAAGAGATTTGTATCTCTAAGCCCCACTAATGAAGTTTTACAAACATTCAATTTGGAAACAAGTAAAGTTAATTGACATTTCTTTAGTTTAGGCATATAATATCATTATAAGTAAAAATAACATAGTTCAAAATGTAGTTATTCACCTCAGGTCCAAACCTATAGTTTTGAGCCATATTCACATGGCCATAAGTATATATATATACATACATTAATATTAAGGTAACAACTATCCCAAAATATAGTCTATACATGCCATAGGGAGAAATTCTAAACTTTTATTAAGAGTACCAAGAAGTAGATGATAGTAGTGATGGCTTCCAAAAGTGATCCCGAGCTTGTGATGGAGATGAGATCTAATGAAGGAAAATATACAAATAAACCAAAAGAGTTTTCACTCAGTAAGTCTTAAGCAAAAATCGAAAATTTGGATATAAGTTGATTTGAATAATAACTAATGGAAATCAATTTTATAATCACATTTCATTTCACAAAAACAAAACCACCCAACTTCTTATATCTCATAAAACCGATTCAACTCACTTCATACATCAATTTCATTTGCAATTCAAATGACACTCGATATGAACAAGGCCTTTCGGCTCAATCATGGATTGTACAATTTCCCAAGTCAAATGAGTTCTTTTACTATAGCTATTTAATTCAAGGGACTTAAAAACTCGTAATCTTAAGTGACCATCAGTATAAATCACATTATTAAACCTTCTTTTATACATACTAAACTATCATCTTACATACACATATATATGTATATCACCAACCCAATAATTAAATCCTTGTCGAGCTTCGTGCTTATACAAAGCTATTTTCATCTCCTAAATGTACGCACATATAGTGCCATTCAAGTTTATAGTATACGTACACATAGTGCCTCTACAGCTTATGAATGTACACACACATAGTGCTATTTGAGTTCATGAACGTACGCACACTTAGTGCCATTTTGACTCATCCATATTACGCACACATAGTGCCCCAACAATCATATTATTCATATCTTACTTCCTTCATTAATAACATAATAGACGACTAATTAAGTCCAAGGCATATCGTATTCAATTTCATTTCCAAATGCACATACACCCAAAGGTTCCCACTTAATTTATTTTTAGATCAATTGAGACTCATTCTGGCATGATTGGAACTGCTTATAGACTTACCTTGTATTGGTGAACAATTCCTATCAGCTATTCGATGACCTTTGCCTTCCCTTTGTCTGAACCTTGCTCCCGGTGATCTTGATCTAGCATTAATTCAAATAAACTCATTCAATCATTTCATGAACTCACCATAGTTTTAAATTCTTATAACTTTTAAACACACTGCATAAAGCCCTATAATTATAGAATAACATTACACAAGCATCTAATTGCATTGAAGCAACTCAATTTAGTTCCACCACCATTATAATTTAGTTACTATGTTTTTATCACATATCAAATGTTAATTTCACCTTAACACGAATATATATATATACAACATAGCCAAAGTATATTTGGCCTAAATGGACGAACTCACATGGTCACTTCAATCCATATATCATGTTAATATATCCCACACTTGTTTCAATTATTACTTATGTTTAAGTTCGACTAGCTCACTTGTCTATTACTACAATTAAACTTTAGTTTTGCATTTATTTAATTGCCGATTGCCATAAAACATTTAGGCCACAATTATACAACTTTTATTAAGTTTAGCACATTTATTTAAAATCCTCAATCGTTTCTAAGCTATTACTTAAACATCAAACTTATGATCTTTTTACTATATAATCGGAACTTCAAATGATTTATCCACATAACCGAACACCCTCAAGCATATTAGCCGATTCTCCTTTTTAACATCAAACTCACATAAATGTGCACAATTAGCAACTCAAAATCCACCTATCCATCATTTATCCGCAAATTACATAACATATAGTTCACATCTACATTCAACCATTAGAATGTATAAATTAAACTCATAACCCGATTCCAAAGCATCTTATAACTTATAATATATATACATTAACCTAACTTCACATCACCTATACAACATTACCAAATAATTCATGAATTTCGCAACTATTACATACTTTTAGCTAATGACCGAAAGTATGCTTGAACACCAAATGAGCCGAATGCTCTTGTAGGTCCATTGACTCATTTCTAGCTAAATTCACTCGGCCACAATTTGAATTCACATGAATTTAGCATCATAAATTTCATCTAGCAATTACTTATAACTTCATAACTTCAAACCTCCATCGTTAAGCACCTATAAGCCATAGCCAAATGCTTCATGCATCCAAAAACTCAAATTTTTCTTATGGGCTATGGAGGGAACCTCACAACTAACCAAATTTCATAAAAATTAAAGAGAATTATCTAACAACCGTACCTTATTTAAAATTTCTTCCAGCCGAATGGTTTTGGCTCATTTCCTCCCTTCCATATTCGGTGAAAGTAAACAAAATATCCAAGCCAAAAATCATCTCATTTCTTTTTACATTTCATGCATGATAAAAATAGCTAATGTACAAAAATAACCTCCATAACCTTCTTTCTTTCCTACCATTACCTAGCCGAATGTGTCAATGCATATTATGCATGGTTTATTTTCATCATAACTCCTTTCGATTTTTAAAACACTCACAATTCGATATTTACACATTGACCTTCCAAATTTTCTATTCATGCACTTAAGTCCTTAATTACTAAATTAGTAACCAAATGGTAAAATTAGAGTACCAAATTTTCACACATGATCAATCACGAAATAAAAGTTTAGAAAATAATATTTTAAAATTTTTTTCTGACTTGGTTTAGTGGTTCCGAAACCACTTTCCGACTAGGGTCAAATTAAGGCTATCACAGTTTTGCATGCCTGAATTATACTATTGCTTTTTCTATTTTGGGCTCGGGCCCATCTGATTCTGATAATGTTTCTGAATTTGAAATAGGCTAAAACCCATCTTGTACTGTCTCTATAATGGGTTAAGGCCCAATTAATGCTAAGATTTGTAGTAAGGCTGGGGCGCTGACTCTTAATTTGTTTGTATGTCTGACTGCTTGTTCTGTTAACTGTGCAGGTAATTCCCAGTATTAGGAAGATCGGGGCTGCGTAGGACTCGAGGATGGCCACACACAGTTTATGCTTTTGGATTTGATTAAGTTACTTTTTATTATTTCTATCTTGGGTTGTAATAAAGCCTCTTTGGTATTTATTTTTAGGTTTGGTATTTTATTTACTAGGTTTATATTTGTTAAAGTTTGATCACGATTTTCTAAATATGATAATTGTCTTTAAAACAACACTATGCTTTCGCAAAACAACGTTTTTAAATCCTTCCGCAACTCCCCCGATTTTGTTTCCATATATAACAGCAAATTAATAACATTTTACAACAAAATAGTTTTTAATAAATCACGTTTTGAAAACAAGCAAATGAAATTTGAGACTTTATTTGAGGTTTAAATGGCAACAATTTTTAAATAAGAAGGGTTTTTAATTAAAACAAGGTTTTCGAAAAACATTCCAATGTGACACGCCAGATTTGGGTTTAACTTCTAGGTCGGGTTTGAGGTGTTACAGAATGGGTAGAACCCACATCAACTAGAGTAAGAATAGATATATCGTCGATAGAAAAGGTACCCGTAATCACATCTGGGGATGAAGCTTCCTCGCGAGCACAAATGGCTAAGTCCTTGCTGACGCTCGGTCCTTAGATCTCATGGCTGGGTCTCTAGGCATGCTCTTGTTGCCAGTCCCACTCCCCGGATTCTGTTGTGGTCTACCACTTGACGGAGCACTACTCGTTTAGACGTCCTGAAATCCTTCTTCTTCAACTCTCTTAAGAAAATCTTTAATAAAGTGGTCCCGAGAACCACGCTTATGATAGGCTCGACTATTTCCCCAACACTCGCCATAATGATGTCTACCACATTGTAAGCACTTAGGTTTATCTGATCGAGCACTGCCAACACTCGCAACAGAGGTAGTCTGAGCTCTAGGCGCCATGTGTTGCTTATTCTTACTTTTGTCCGAGTATCCCACAGAAGCAGTTGATTGTGTAGGAAACTCGCTCTATCTTTTAGATGAGGATAGATGGGATTTTCCCATCTGTCTCTTCTTGGAGTCGCGAGACTCTATATGCGCCTTTCTCTTCCCTGTCGCCAACTCTTCAGCCTTACACACGCTCTTAACAAGCATCACAAACTCTTGGATCCCTAGTATCCCCACTAGCAACCGGATATCGTCATTTAATCCATCTTTACACATGGTGGCCTCAGAAGACACATACTCCTGAGCATTCTTACTAAGCCTCACAAACTCTCATTCGTACTCTGTGACTGTCTTGCGACCTTGCTTTAGTTCAAGGAACCTTTTTCTCCTCTGGTTGATAAACCTCTAACTAATATACATTTTTTGAAATTCTTCTTGAAAGAACCCCCAATTTACTCTTTCTCTCAGTACCACCGACACGAGAGCATTCCACATTGGTATCCCACATCTCGTAGGAGTGACACCACACACTTTATGCACTCTTCAGGTGTGCATGATAACTCATCGAACACTTTGATAGTGTTCTCCAACCAGAACTTAGCTCTCTCTGGGTCATCATCTTTGTTCGCCCGAAATTCTTTGGCACCATGTTTCCTAATCTGATCCACTGGGTCCTTGTCCCTCCTACCTATTTCTGCCCCTTGAAGAGCTATCGAATCATGGCGATGAAATGGAGGAGGTGGGAGAGGAGTGTTCAGGTTCGCACGAACATTCTCTATATACAAAGCATCCATCATTTGGAGGTGGTCCTCTCTTGCCCATCCGCCCTGACTCATCGTCGCTGGCCCAATTTTTACCAGCGCGGTCGCTTCAGTGGGAGTGGGTACGTTGTTCTCCACATTGTCCGCCATCGACTGGCCGGGATCCATTACTATAGGAGAAAAACGTATTTTATAAACATTAGGAGCCGTCACACTATCATCAAATAACAATGGCATGTATAGCTAGACTCGTACACAAGCTAGGTTAGTACCAGAATCGACTAAGCCATAACTCTGATACTATTAAATGTAACACCCTTTACCCGCATCCGATGCTGGGCTAGGGTATGAGGTGTTACCTTATTAAAATCCACGCAACCAATCAACAATACCCATTGAAACGTATCCCAATTTAAAACTTTTTCATACATTATCCTACAAGCCTTCTTTTGGGCCTACGAGGCCCAAATCATGGTTCAAGACTAACCCGAGACCATTTCATGTACTTAAGAAAATTTCTTCAAAAACTAGCAAAAATAGGGAGCACGCCCGTGTAGAAAGGTGACAGGCCCGTGTGGCTTCAAGACATGGCCGTGCTAATGGCTCGTGTACCTCACACGGCATGAGCACTCTAAGGACACGCCCGTACCTCTCATCTGTACGAATTTAATTTCTAACATTTAATCTAAAGGGGTTTTCACACGGCCTGGTACACACCCGTGTGCCTAGCCCGTGCCCTCACACGGCCATGACACACTCTTGTCATAGCCCGTGTGTAAAAACCTTGACATTCTATTTCTGACGTCATCAGCCATACAGCCATGGCACACGCCCGTGTGCTCAGCGAATGGCTGTCACACAGCCATGACACGCCCGTGTCATAGCTCGTGTATAAAAACCTAGGTATTTTGTTTCTTTCACACAGCCATAGCACATGCCCGTGTGCTTAGCCGTGCCCTCCACACGGTTGAGACAGACGGCCGTGTCCTAGCCCGTGTGTTTACTACTAGGAATTTAATTCTTCTCATGCAAGGTACAGGGGGTACATGGTCGAGCCACACATCGTGTGCAGCCTATGTATCTCACACGGGTTAGACACACGCCCCTGTTCCTACTCGTGTGGGCAATATAGGGCTATTTACCAAGCTCTTAGCCACCCTGAAACACATACAAATATAACCCCACTCCTCATGCATCATATCATAGCACTAATACTCATCTAAAAGACCCTAAATAGATGCCCAAACACCAACCAATCCATGTTCAATATGCATGCATAAACTACAAAACAAGCCTGTTCAATTTCTAAGTAAATCATTCTCAACTCATTGAGCAAATTGGATAGTTTTAGGCCAATTCTAAAGGCCATTTACAAAATGAACTTCATAAGGCAAATGGCCACCACAATTGGCAAACTAGAGTATAATACACAAAATGACCAGATGACCTATACATGCCATTACTCAAAACGTAATTCATAACTATACCGAGTGCTTTGGCTGATAGTGTGTACGATATCTCCGGCGTTCTTGGATCCTCGAATTACTTAGGCAGCACTATAAGAAAATCGAAAGGAGAGAGGTAAGTAATAAGCTCAGTAAGTCTATATGCAAGCATTTAGTACCCAAATCATACATTAAACAATTAACCGTAACATCAACCATGCCAATACTTCCAAACATGGATTTACTTACTCTTCCCACAACTCATCCAACTTTCCCAACGCAATTTCACGTACAAAGCTTATATTATTAGCACATACATTCCCTGCACTTATTCATCACCATATCACACATAAATTTCATTCTAGTGATTTCACAATATACACATCCATGCAAGACAAAGTCGTATCTAGCCATTCATAATGACATTAACAATACTGGGGTGGTTCTGCACTTAGCCCACCATCATCAATAATTCACGGTGGTTTCGCCCATAGCCCACCTTCATAAGTAAGTTACGATGGTATCGCACTTAGCCCACCTTTATTAATATGTCCTCAATGGTATCACACTTAGCCCATCGATATTAATCGCCACTCAGGCAAATTGCACTTAGCTCGCTAATTTCAACTCTTAACTAGTAGTTTCATACATACCTCACCTTAACTCATAATTTATGAAAATTTACCCACACTCTCAATTCTCATGAGTTCATTCAATATCCATACCATTTAACCATATATCATATAAGTCATTTATGAGAAAAAAAACATTAATAAAGAAGGTATCGTTTACATATAAACTTACCTCGGTATGCAAAATACGAGAAATTTGGAATTTACTCCGAAGCTTTTCCCTTGCCTCGGTTAAGGTTGACTCCACATTCTCCTTGATCTAAATGAATACAATTTCATCCATTTATTCACTAATTTAGATAAAACAATCCAAAAATCACAATTAGGCAAAATGATCGTTTTGCCCTTAGTCTCTTGGCAAAATGATAAGTTTGCCCCTAGGCTCGGAAATTGATTTTTATCGAATTTCGTAATTAACCAAGCCTAACCAACTCCTTTCATTCCCATTACTACCCCAATTTCTCATTATTTCTAACACTTGCCCCTTTATTTTGTAACTTCTACAACTAAGCCCTTCCTAGGTATTTTCATACAATTTCCTTCACCTAGTTGTTTATTCAACAAAAATAGCTCATTTCCTTCCTAAAAATTCCAGCAATCATCACTCATTCATTCATTGGAAAGTCAAAAACTTTCAACAAAATGAATGCTATGTAACACCCCAAACTCGGCCTAGAAGTTAGGCTCAAATCTGGCGCGTCACATTGAATGTTTTTCAAAAACCTAGTTTTCATTGAAAACCCTTCTTTATATTTAAAACTTCAACCCCTTAACAACTTTAGATTTCATTTGCTTATTTTTAAAACGTGGTTTATTAAAAGTTATTATCTTGTAAAATGTTATTACTTTTAAAACCTTATGTGTTGCAGAAGCTTAACTTAAAACAATTGCAAGAACGTGATATTTTGAAACACAGTTGTTGTTTAGGAAAAACCATGTTTTACTTCTAGCAATTATGAAACAATAAATAAAAAACCCAAATTAAAATTCCAAAAAATTGTAAAGGCCTTATTACAACCCAAAATACTTGAATGTAAATAATCAATACTGAAAACATAAGCACTGTGTGGCCTTCTCCGAGTCCCTTGCAGCTCCGATCCATCTAAGGCTGGGGATTACCTGAATGATTAATAAACAGGGTGAGTTTATGAAAACTCAGTTTGTAATCCCTTACCATATAAAAACAAACAATCAGTCATACAAAAGAATGAAAAGTTTGGGCCCCAGCCCTACTACAATTCCAATATCAATTAGGCCTTAGCCCACTATAACAAGCAGTACCTCATGGTCCTTAGCCCATTACAGAATCAGAAACATTATTAGATTAGAATTAAAATCAGAATCAAAATCAGGTGGGCCTAAGCGCAAAACAAAATCAGTAACAATATAATACAGATATGCAAAATAGACTGGGCTGAAGCCCTATACAGAACAGATTAGTCTGGGCCTTAGCCCTATACAAAACAGTGTAGGCCAAGCCCATAGCAGAATTAGAACAATATGTGAATGCAATCCCAACCCAGTCCAGCCATCACACCACCCGTACCAACCCAACACACCATGTGGGGAATAACTCGACCCACCCAGCCCTACACACTAATGACGCAGCCATGCTGCTAATTTACATGCGGCTTTAACCCTTTAGTAGCAATATCATAATTGACACAAAGCCATCAGTATTTGTAATAGGATTGGTACATAGCCATCAATTAGGGTAATATAACCGGCACACAGCCATGGGTAAATGTGATCGACACACAGTCATTAGTAAATAAGATAGGCACATAGCTTTAGGCAAATATAATTGGCACAAGCCATGATCCCGATAGCACAGAGCCATACTTAGAATAACTGGCATTAAGCCCTCAGTCAGTCCACAGTCGTCTCGTGTGACCCGTGCGACCTTATCAAATTATTACTGGATCCACAGTCGTCTCGTGCGACCCATGTGATCCTATCAGAACAAAACCTCCTCCATATCAATGTCCCAACCAAATATGTTGTATATGCTATGCTCAATCATCACACATGTATGCAGAATGGCCATGTTCAGTATCAATCATTTAAACACATATTAAAATATATCAATCACACAACCACGGTCACGTAAGTCAAATCACTATCATACAAACACAATCAAATCCGTCAAACACACAGTCCAAGTTAGTCACTTGCCCACAAGGGCAAAACAGTCATTTAACACCCTAAGGGTAAAATGGTAATTTTACCCCACAAGGGTATCTCGGTAATTCTACCCTACAGGGGTATTTCGATAATTCTACCCTATAGGGGTATTTCGGTAATTCTACCCTACAAGGATATTTTGGTAATTCTACCCTAAAGGGGTATTTCGGTAATTCTACCCTACATGGCTATTTTGGTAATTTTGCAACCCAGGGGTATTTCGGTAATTACATAAACCAGGGGTATTTTGGTAATTTTGTAAATCAGGGGTATTTCGGTAATTTTGAAATTTGGCATATTTTCATAATTTGTAAACTGGGTATTTCTGTAATTTTGGACACTGAGGGTAAAACGGTAATTCTAACAAATTAGGGGTAAAACGATAACTTTACAAATCAGGGGTAAAACGGTAACTTTACAAATCAGGGGTAAAACGGTAACTTTACAAATCAAAGGTAAAATGGTAATTTTACAAATTAGGGGTAAAACAGTACTTTTACAAATCGAGGTATTTCTATAATTTTGTAAATCGGGGGTATTTCTGTAATTTTACAAATAAAGGGTAATTCGTTAATTCTACCCTATAAGGTATTTCAGTAATTTTATCAATCCCTCAGAAAGTCTACAGTAGCCTCGAGCGGCTCAAGTATTCTAAACAGAAATACCGTTGCGAATGGGCCTAAGGCCCGTTCTCGGCCCAGGTGGGCCCATACGCTCGTGCGGCCCTTTAGCCTAAAACTAGCCACATATATGAGATTCACCTAGTCTAGTCCAATATTTACTACACAATCATACAATTTGCCCAATTGGGCCTACATGGCTCATTTCGGCATTCCGGTATTTGCCATTCTATAGCTAGAGTAGGGTGAAGTACACACCTGATAGGTATCTGAAGTTAATCCACGCTATGAACGCTGCTATGCCTAGAAGCCAACAATAATCGCACCCTTGACTCCCCAAGGGGTACAGATCAACGAATGATCCAACGCCTAACCCAAACAAACACGCCACAAGGTGAAAGGGATAAGCCAAGAAAGGTATACCTACTCTCCTCATGGTTTTCTCTTTTTAAAGCCAGCTCCTCACCAATTCTCATGTTAGCTTCCCGATGTGGGATTCTCCATCAATCCCCCAAAACTAAAGCATTAGCAAAATAGTCAACCTTTGCGTGTAAAGGGATTCGAACCATAGTCCTCTCAACAACCATGTCACGCCACCACTACTAGGACACAAGCTCCTTTATGTCATAAGTCCAACACATTTAACTTTAAAGCCCGCCTACTCGCTTCTAGATTTATTTAAAAGAAAAACCAAAATAAATTGCAAGAGCCAAGACTTGAACCTTGGACCCCCTTGCTTCCTTTATGACGTCACTTCCTTATCCTCTAACTGGCGCCACTTTATCACTACACCACACTCCTTTTTGTGTCATGCTTTCACCAAAAATATTCTTAAAGCCTACCCACTACCGTCAAGGCTCCTATAAGAGAAAAACATAAACTTTTGCTAAGGCCCAGGTTTGAACCTAGGACTTTGCCAGCACTCCCAAACCTCTTAGCAATCATACCAACACACCATCCAGCGAATATGGGCCCGAGGCCATTATGCAACCCAAGTGGGGCCCACATGCTCGCATGGGCCGCTAAGCCAAATTTGCCCATAGCCACGTGTACGACACAGCTGGTCCACTAATTCCTGTAAGTCCAAAGACAACGACCCGTGTGGGCCCACAAGCCAATAGGCCCACACGGCCCATTCTTTTAGGCCCAATTTCGGGGCGTTACAAGATATACCCCTCAAAATGTAGCTCATGCTACAAGGGTTCAAAAAATGCAAAAACATTCAAGAAAAACCTTAGAAATCACTTACTAGTGTGTGCTAAAAGTTGCTACAAATTTAAGCTCCCAAAACCGTCAAGAATGGCTGGAAAATTTGGTGAAAGAGAGAAGAAGAAGAAATAGAGAAGTTGGTTGCTCGTCACCTAGGCTATTTTATTTCAATTTAAACCACCTAGTACCATCACTTTGACTTTTCTTCAAATTTTGCCTCATACTCCTCTCTTTCACCGGCCATGCTGATACAAATGATCTTATTTGCCCTTTAAAACCTTTCAATTTTTATCCTCTAGCTATCTAACTCAATATACTAGCAAATCACTCCTTTTGTCTTTTATGTGATTTAGTCCTTTGTTCGCGATTAAGTCTTCAATCGCGTAAATTAATTCCCCAAAATTTTCTTGCATACTTATAAAAATACAACAACACATAGTTTAACACTAAAATAATTTTCTCACTCCTCGAGAAGTGATTTCAAAATCACTATTCCAACTAAGCCTCGTTTAGGGCTGTTACACTTTTAACAATTCAATCCATCAATGCTGTCTGAAGTTAAGTTTCTTCTAGGTAAAGAGATATTGGAGTTTTTTGTGATGAGTGTAAATGATACACTTCTCACCTTATAACTAATGTCTCTAGTTTTCTCGAAGCATAAACTACTACCTTAGCATCTTGCATTAGTACACATCCAAGCCCAACATGCGAAGAATCACAATACATACCATATTCTTTACTAGATTCTGGTTGAATTAGGATGGGAGCTTCTATCAATAGGGATTTTAATTTCTCAAAACTAGTTTGTTGCTTTTCTCCCCACTAAAATGGATTGTTCTTCATTAACAACTTAGTCAATAAAGATGCCATTAAGGAAAAACCCTTAACAAATCTCTGATAATACCTAGCGAGACCTAGAAAAACTCTAAATCTCCGAGACATACTTCAGTTGCTTCTAATATAAAATGGCCTCTACCTTTTGGGATCTATGTGGATACCTTTAGTTGATACCACGTGACCTAGAAACATAACTTCCTTCAACCTAAATTCACACTAACTAAGTTGAGCAAAAAGCTACTTTTTATGACATATATATAGGACCATGCTCAAATGTTTATCGTGCTTAGATTGTAACACCCCCTTTACCTGAGTCCGATGCTAGGGCAGGGTATGAGGCATTACCAGACTTAAACATAACCAATCATACAAAACTGGGCCATAAAATTTCATTCAATTCAAAACCATTCATACACGTACGTATCATCCCTTATACGGGCATACGAGTCCCAAATCATACATCGAGAGTGTTTTGAGTTAGAAAATCTTCATGTTTTGGAGAGTCACAAACCTGTGTGAGTAGGCTGTGTAGTTACACACACACCCGTGTGGCTCGGGACACGTCTGTGTCCTTAACCCGTGTAACTCTCTATTTATGATGCCAGCAGCAAAATAAGGTCACACGGCCAAGTCACATGCCTGTCTGCTAGGCAGTGTGGCGAATTTAATTTTTGCATTTAAGGTGTAGACTTCTTATACCCTGGGCACACATCCGTGTTCCAAGCTGTGCCCTCTACATGGCTGAGACACATGCCTGTGTCTCTGCCCGTGTGATCCATATTGGGCATTCTGTTTCACAAAATTTATGCAGGGAACACACGGCCTATTCACACACCCTGAGGCTGACCATATGTCACACACAACCTAGACACACGCCCGTGTATCTACCCGTATGGATAAAAATAAGGCTATCTACCAAGCCATTTGCCACCTTAAAACACAATTACACTTATACCAATTTCAACAACACATAGCATGACATGATTTAGCAACCAAGCATCCTCATCTAAGACATAACTCAACATTCACATATCACAAGCATCATGCATAACATCACATACTTAACCATTTCAACTCATACTATTTATCACAGTCATGCAAGACATATTAGCCAACTTTTAATAGCCTTATACAAAATGAACATTCATCAAAATAAGCCAACATATTTGGCCAAATCAAATATGACGCATAACCAAAAGACCAAGTCCCTATACATGCCATACTTTCAGAAATGTTACAATTATCAAATACCAAAAATAATGTTTTTGATAGTGTGATTTGAGCCTTCGACAAGTCCCGATTCCGAGCTAGCTTGGTGACACTATAAACAATGGAAAGAAAAGAGGGGTAAGCTATATAGCTTAGTAAGTTTATATACAAATAATAAACATCTTTATCACAAGTTCATGATGCAAATGCTTATACTGAAAGATAATACATTACCATTAAGGTTTTTATTATTCTTATTTCCTTACGTATAAAACCCAAAAATCTTTATTTAATGTTTTATTGTAATATAATTTATTTAAGTACTAGTTAGATCTATTTGCCTTTAGGTTAGAATTAATCTAGTAACTTGCCTCCCTTAGGTAGGATCCTCGGAGCACTTACCCACTTCGTTGTAACTATTTTACAACCTAACATGTATACTTACAGACACTGTCTCTATATTTCATATCTTTTAGTTGTAGTATTCATACTCTTGACATTACTATATCCAGAGTTGGTCAAGTTCCAATCAAGGAAATCTCTTTTGGAAACCTCCTATAATAACTGACTAATCCAAGGAAACTTAAAATTTCACTAACATTCTTTGGTTGTTTCTAGTCCAAAATAGCTTCAATTTTCTTTGGGTCGACATGGATATCTTCAGCTGATATCATGTGCCTTAAAAAATCACTTCGAGGAGCTAGAACTCACACTTACTCATTTTAGCGTAGAGCTTTTTCTTTCGAAAAATCTATAGGACAACTCTCAAGTGCTCATCATGTTCTATTTTAGACTTGGAGTAGACCAATATGTCGTCAATGAAGACAACAAGAAATTGATCAAGATAGGGCTTAAAAACCTAAATTATTAGGTCCATAAAAGCTATTGAAGCATTTGTGAGACCAAAGGGCATTACTAAGAACTGGTAGCGACCATATCGAGTCCTAAAGGCAGTCTTAAGAACGTCCACCTCCTTCAATTTTAACTGATAGTATTTAGACCTTAGGTCGATCTTAGAGAATAGTTTAGCAACCCTGAACTGATCAAATAAATCATCAATCCTCAGTAAAGGGCATCAATTCTTTATAGTGAACTTGTTTAGTTGTCAATATTCGATGTAGAGTCTCATGGATCTATCCTTCTTGTTTACGACTAAAATAAGGGTTCACCATGGTTACACAATCTTTCTAATGAATCCATAATCCAAGAGTTCCTATAATTGTGCCATGAGTTCCACAAGCTATGTAGGTGACATGCGATATGTGGCAATGGACACCGGAGATGTTCTAGGCAATAAATCGATACCAAATTCAACCTCATGCTTTGAAGGTAATCCAAGAAACTACTCGAGAAAAATGTTGGAAAAATCCCTCATTAAACGAATATTCTCTACAGTTGACTCACTGACATTCGTGTTCAGAATATATGCCAAATAGGCTTTGCATCTGTTGTGCACCATCTTTTTAGTCACTAAAGTTAAGATAACATTAGATAAGTAATCTCTAGGTTCTCTAACCATCACTATCTATTTTTTAGCAAAAATTTTCAAGGTAACTCTTTTAAAACTAAACTGACTTAGTGTTCCACCAACTAGTCCATTCTCAAAATAAGGTCGAATTCACCAAAGGGTAACTCCATCAAATCTTCTAAAAATACCTCTTGAATTTCAAATGTCCATCAAATCTCAAGATTTTATAGGAATCTCACAGTAGAAATTTATCGATTCACCTGGTAGCAATAAAATGTACGACGATTTGAAACAATGTACTGGTGGCCAAGTATGAAACAAGAAATTTCAGAGCTTGTATCGAAGTGTTTAGTTTGTCAGTAAGTTAAAACTGAGCATCAGGTAACTTCTGGTTTATTACAACTTGTAATGATTCCTGAGTGGAAATGAGAATGTGTTATGATGGATTTCATATTGGGGTTGCCTCTATCTTAAAAAGAAAGGTGCCGTGTGGGTCATTGTAGATCGATTGAAGAAATTCATGTATTTCCTTCCAATGCGTATGGATTTTCACTTGAAAGATCAGTAGAGTTATATGTTGTCGAGATTGTTAGATTGCACGATGTGTCAATTTCTATTATATCTAACAGGGAACTATAGTTTACGTCTCAATTCTGGAGTAAGTTAGATGTAGCTCTAGGAATTCTGCTGCATTTTAGTATAGCATTTCATCCACAATGGTTAGTCTGAGCTAGTAGTTCAGATACTTGAAGATATGCTTTAATGTTGTGTTTTAGAGTTGAAAGGTAACTAGGAGAGATTTCTGTCATTTGTTAAATTTGTATACAATAATATTTATCAAACGAGTATTAAAATGGTACCATACGAAGCTCTATATGGTCGAAAGTGTCGAACTCCGTTATACTAGGTTGAGCTGAGTGAGAATGTAACACCCCTAACCTGAAGCCGTCACCGGAAGGGTTACAAGGCATTACCAAACAAGTCACATCAACCATACAATCATAGTCATACAACAGACGTATGCGAAACCATATAATTCCCAAGCAAAAATTTTTAATCATGTCATAAAATCCCTCAAATGCATGACTAAATACGAAGTCAATAAATAGTAGAAAAGCAAAACGAATCGCACAAAGTATGAACTTAAATCAATTATATATGGCAACCATTTATATCAAAACCCAACTTTAAACAAAATCACTATTCATTTGGTACCATTTTTTTTATAACCGAATGTACAAAATTTCCCATACTTTTCATATAAACCAAGGTTCACTTTTTATTAATTCAATCAATACACCAGCTTAAGCATATTAAAGAGAAAACCAAATATTATATAATATATACATTGCTTGTAACAGCTCGATTTAACCCTAATCGGAATGGTGGTTTCGGGACCACGAATCCGAGTTATAAAAGATTCATAGTGTTTTTCATGTATCAATGTTATGATGGTATCGATCAGATCCTTCACACATGATATTCCTAGTTGATGTTGAGATTCAGTCTAATATTGTAACACCCCTAACCCTCATCCATCACCAGAATAGGGTTACGGGGTATTACCGTAAACACGTAACTCGAATCATTCGTTTCCACTCATTTCATAAATCATAACATAATCCATTCAAACACATGCATATCGTCCCTTATTCGAGCATCAAGGCCTTAGAAACACTTTAGAAATGATTCGGGACTAAATCAAAAACATTTAAAAATTTGAAGGAAAAGTTAGAAAAATTCACACTATAAGGGTCGCACGGCCATGTGACTCACACAGCTGAGACACACGCCCGTGCCTCAGGCCGTGTAACAATCAAAATAAGGACACAATGTCATGTCTCAGCTCGTGTCCGTGCCTGTGTAACTCTCTGACTTGAGTCACACGGCCAAGCCACATGCCCATGTGCAAGGCCGTCTAACACTCAAAATGGCCTCACACGCCCGTGTGCCAAGCCATGTGCTATGCCGTGTAACTTTCAAAAATCAACCTTTAAAACCTACAAGGGACACATGATCGTGTTGTATGGTCGTGTGTCACACACGGTCGTGTCGTATAGCTATGTATCACACACGACTGAGACACACACCTGTGTCTTAGGCCGTGTGGATAGGAAATTCGCCAAAATCAAGCTATTTCCTTCACCCACCTCAAGCATGCACCTAAATATCATTTGCACACTTGACCAATGCTCAAAACATGTTTAAACATGCATAAAATGATCAATTTCAAATGGTCAAATTCCATTCAACCAATATGCCATATAGGCACCTCAAATGCAAACATACAATTTATCTAAACATATACATGTACTTAACACATTTCATTCATCAACCTTTAATTCATTTTCCATCTCAAAACTCATCATAAATTGACCTATATAACTTCAACATAAACTTACCATATTTGACCATATTTAGACCATTACAAATAGTTCATATCTACCTCAAAGCATAACTCTACATGGTCTCATTATAAACACACCAAATATGGCCATTCCAAATATGCATCAACTTAACCGTATTAACAACCACCAACAAGCAACAATATACCATAAGTACCTCAAATCCAAAACAATATAACATGCCATAACATCAACTAATCATTAGACATAAGTCCACCTATACATCCCATTATAACATAACCAAAGCATCCAAATCTAATGATATAATCGCTGGATAGTGTGATAGGTCTCCGAGGAGCTTCCTATAATCTATAAAGTAAAAGAAAGATGACTACATAAGCAATGAATGCTTCGAACCTTAACCTTTCTGAGGCTATTGTTCAACTCTCTGGTTATGAGCTAGGTTTTGCTCTGGGCTTGCATTTGCTCATTCCGAAGTGGACAACCCTTGATCTTATGGTCCAATGATCCACATATAAGGTTTCCACCCAAGCTTTTCCCATATTCACCCTTAAGAATTTGGCGTCATACTCGGCCACAGACCTGTCCCTCTATTTGAGTTCAATGAACTCCAACCTCCGAGCCCCGGCATATTTTATACCCACATATTTGTTCTAGAAAGCATCTAGGAAATATTCTCATGTCAATCTCTCTATCTTAGTACTTCTCATAATGGTCTGCCACTAGCGGTAAGCCTCATGTGACAGCCTTAATTTGACCCTAGTCAGAATGTGGTTTTGGGACCCCAAAACTGAGTCGAAAAATTTTTAAAATGCTTATTTCTATGTCTATTATATGTGTTAAATCATGTGTGAAAGTTCTGATGTTTTGATGTAGTCATTTGATGTGGATTTGTGAAAAAGGACTCAAGTGATAAAATTTAAAGATGTGATAGATGGATTTTAAAGGGCCAAATAATACATGCATTAAAAGTAAGGGACTCGCATGTCAAATTCCCTAATTTTAGAAAGTGGTCGGCCATGACATGATTTCTTCCACTAAATTATGTTTTCTTGTTATATTAAAATGAAGATGGATTTAAAATAATTAAAAATATATATATTTATAAAACAAGGAAAAGATGAATAAAACAAAATAGATGAGAAAAGCGTTCATCTTTTCTCCTTGTTAGCCGAAAGTTCAAGAAAGAAAACTAAGAAGTTGAAGCTAGGTCATTCGGTCAATTGAAGGTCTAAAATCCAAGGTAAAACTTATTAATTTGATTTTATTTTGGTGTAATTGAATTCCTATCTTAGTTCTATCTTAAAGCCATGAATTGAAATTTTGTAATTGGTGCTTTGGATATTCGGTTATGAGTTGGAAGAATATGAATCTTGAATGTGATGTTAGAAATTGATGAATGAGGGTTATATGGACTTTGTAATGGAAAAATTTATGTGTTCATGAGCTTGTAAGTTGAAGTGTGAAATTTTGTGCATTGTGGTTTAATTGTTAAGGATTATTCGGCTAGGGCTGTTAAGCATGGAGGAATTATGTTTGATAATTTTATTACAAGATGACTAGAAGTTGAGTTTAAGCTTAATAAATTGTGTTAAAAAAAAATGTATTGCTTGGTTGGTGTTTTAATGTTTTGAATTGTTAATGGATGAGTTGAGTAAAATACCTGCTCTATATATATACAAATGGAAAATGCTTGAGGTTAATGCCCTAGTGACCGAGTGTATTAAAGACCAATTCATGTATTAGTTGAATTTTTTAGGGCCGAATGTAATTATATTAAGGATAAGATAAATGAAAATGTTAAAAATGTATTATAAGTTTGAGTAAGTTAAGGCCGAATGGGTTGTATATTAGGCATAAATGGATTTTATGCATATGAATATGTAAGTGTTTGTGTGTGCGGCATTAGGGGTTAATGGCAATTGATAATGTGATAAATGCTTAATAATTTGACATTCGAATTTAGATATATGTCATGAAGCTATAGTGAAATTTGAGAAATAGATAGAAGTATATGATATTAAAGTATGCATTATATATGCATGTGTATACGCGGTTGTGTATAAATTTGATTATATGATGTTTTGGTAACTTAAAGAAGCATTCGGACATGGTGCAAGTTCATGATGAAATATTGATTAATACTATGTTTGGTTATTTGGGATGATATTCGGATATAGAGAAAAATTTAATTGGAATTGAAATTTGAGTTAGATTAATTTGAGCATATTGCCGAATGAGTTATACGTCATGATTTATGCAAATGTGTTATTCTTTGAATTGTTAAAAAGGGAAAATAACTGAATATGGGTATTAGGTAGAGATTTCTCTTCGTTTGAACTATATAGTATACATCCTTTGTGACTCAGTCATGAAAGCTTATGTTAAATGTTTGATACTAATATTTGTGAAATGAAAATTTGCTTGTATCATGGCCGAGTGAACTAAAATCAAAGAAAGTACCGTGTGTTCTTTGTGAAACTATTAGTAAATTTGATTTATAAATGAGTTAGTAAGATGACTAAATTAGTTAACTTCTAAAATCCAAGAGCCTAAAGGAGATGAATCAAGTAAGAGAAAAGCAAAGGATATTGAGTAGCCGATCAAAGCCATCTCATCGACAATTCAGGTAAGTCTTTAAGTAATTAAGTTTAATTCTTTTGTAAGTTTTAAATATTAAGTCTATATTATGATCAAGTAAGAGGTACTTAATATCTATTAAAAGAATCATGATCCATGGAATTTACCTGTGTGTAGCCAAATAACTACTATAAATCATAAGTAATTTATACGAGTGAGGTTACTAATGGCTACTATGATAAGATGATGTATTTAAAAATGGTGTATATATTTGTATATATATATGATATGGCCTAAATGGTTCTTATGCATTGAAAATAACTATTTTGATATGTGAATGAGATCGACTGAAAGTAATATTTTGTTAATGTGATTACGTTGGGGAAATTAAAAGTATATGAATAGATGTGTATAAAACTCTGCGAATTAAATATCATGTGTTATTATCGGGTCTTTGACCTTGCAAACTTTTGAGCTGGTGGTTATGTCGGGTTTCAAGCCTAATAGGCGGAATATTGATGAAAGCTATCAGATTGGAAGTATAACAGGCCTCGTACTAGTGATGAAATCAGACTTATAAGATTTTTGAGACTTAAGGATAAATGGCAATCGAGTTGGCTCAATAATTTACATTGGTTAGGTATGTATTCCATACTTATAATTAAGCTTGATTGTGAGTGAAGTAGGTATGAAAGGTGAGAAATTTATGAATGAGGTATTAAGTCATATGTATATGACCTTGATGCATTCGGTAAAAGGGTGAAACAATGTGTCAAGATTTGAATTATCTATGTTGTATGAATATAGTTTCAAGAGAAGTTAGCATGTTTAATGCGTGTTAAGTGCTTATATACTTATTCATATATATGTTCGGTTAAAAAAAGGGGTAATAGACCAAAGAAATGTATTTAAGAAACTGAATGATAGCCTTATATGCATTAATGATGTAGTTGTGTGGCATTAAAAGGAGAAGTAAGTGAGTCAACATTTGAAACCCCACGATAGGGTTGAAAGACTCTTACGGAATGAATATGAGTAATGACGAAAATTAAGTATATATGTGTAATTAGAGTCAAATGATCATTATGAAATGACGGGATATGTAATGGTATGTCTTAAAGTTGTTAATGAGTAGTGTGAAGCAAAAACAAAGCTAATGGTATGAGTTTATATGTGAATAGTATTAATGTTCAAAATAATGAGATCCGTATGTAAAAACAAGAAGTATGTGCTTGATTGGGTATGAAACCTTATAAAATGATTATTCTACCACAGTATTCAGGCTTTTGGCCTAGCAAGCATGATGGCTATAATGTGTTTCGGACTCAAAGTCTAACAGGCTTGTGTCAGTGACAAGTTCAGGTTATACCTAGTGGGCTGAATGTCGGAGAACTATTAAACAGACTAAAACTATGAAGCTTATGCTATACGGTATCCGAATCCGTTCACTAAATTAAGTTTTTCAGGTATGTGAATGTTATTTATGAAATGCATATGGGAAATGGTAGTATATCTATGTGTTCGGTTTCTATGGGAATTAATATACATAGAAGTGTATGTGACACCTATGTGATTCGATTATTGAAATTATAGATTGTTATGGTGCCTTAAATTAACTCTATTAAGTTAAACAAATTAATGACAAGTTGATATTAGATGATGTAACCATGTGATCTCGGTTTTATAAGCAAATAAGAGGTCAATGAAAATGTGTATTATTGTGGTTAGGTCTATTCGGCCAAATAATGTTATAATAAAACTATTTATACTTAATCAATGTGTTTAACTGAGATAAGTTGCTTAATTTATTTAAGACTTACTAAGCTTATGAAAGCTTACTCCGTTTGTTTTTTGTCTTTGCTTGGTAGATTGTGGGCTCTGACTACCAGTTCGGAGATCGTCAGCTCTTCATCACACTATCTATCGTTTTGGTACTGTTATATTTTGGAGTTATTATGGCATGTATAAAGTAGACTGTTGTGAACAATATTTTTTTTTATTTTATTTGTTAATATTTCAGCCATATGAATATGGCACATATCTTGAATGTCATTATAAGTCTCAGCTTTCAATCTTTGATTGTGCTGAATGTACTTATGAATACTAACGAACATAGGTTTATGTGAAAGTATAAGTGAAAGTTTTAGATCGGTAATACCTCTCAGCCCAAAATCTGGCGATCGGATACGGGTTAGGGGTGTTACACCTCATCCCTCAGCAACGATACCGTACCCCTCAACTTTTACTCTGGGGTACATTCCATATCATCTAGAACTCTCTCTGTAACCTCTAACTAGTATTCTATTGCGATGGGGGTTACCCCAACAACATTACCAAATAACTCGACTCCATTATTCTACTTACTAATGTATTGTGCACTTTGATTCTTTCCATCTTTAAAATTTTTATGCTTTTAGTCCTTCAATTTTTTTAATTTACACTTTAACTCTTCAACTTTTGCTTAATTTCACTTTTGGCCCCAATACTTTTTACCTCTTTACAATTTAATCAATTTCTTAAATTAGTATTTCACAATGTTACACTTTTTTCAGCATTCTCTGATACCTATCTTCTTTTACATAACAGTAATAAATCATTTTTTATTTATTATTAGAGGTCTATTTCATATTCTCTCAGAATTTACACTATTTACAATTAAGGAGGTTTGGAAATGTTACAGGACCCATCATTAAAATAATAATGAATAAAATATTTCAATCATAAAATAATTTAAATAATTAATTACACTTTAAATATTTTGCTATTATATTATTAATCCACGATAAATATGTAATGTTAGAAAAAAACTTACGTCACTAATTACACAGAGCTGTTTGAAAAATATTTCAATTAATTGTAGAATATTTTCTTTGTGAAATATTAAGTATACATTTCTTTATCATATTTCGTAAAAATTAAAATTATTTGATATATTTTAATTAATTCATTGAATTAACATGTACATTACACAAGAAAAAACTAGTGTATATATATGGCAAAAACGTGGCAAAAAAGGAATGCTAGAAATAAAGATTTTATTTACTTTTTTAAGGTAGGCATAATGATTTTATATGGATATATTTCCATATCATGAAATGTACATAAGCTTTATAAGGAAAATACAGCAAATCGTATAATATACTGAAAACCAAACCTTCAAATAACCTTATTTACACCCACCTTTCATTTCATCACAAGTTTAATTTCTCTTAAATAAAAAACCCACCAAAATATTATGGAAAAGTATGGTCCTTCGAATATTAAATTTCTCATTCTTTTGCTAATTGTATCATGTAAGTTCTTATCTTACTCTTATTCAATATTAAATAATCAATGGTTAAATTATAGTTACTCAACTCATGCTTTTTGTTCAAGCCAACCTCCTATCTTCAATAAAATTGTAGTATTTTTGCAGCGATGATGTTTTCAATTGTACCAAGGACTCGAGGATGCAACAGTGAGGATGATTGCAAAGCAATTGAGTGTCAAGGGGGAACCGCACATTGCATCAATGGGCGATGCCAATGCACAAGTTTCCAAATCAAAACAATTACTTGTTTCAATAACTTTGATTGCCTCAATAAATGTGGTCCTACATCTAGTATCCATAGATGTGTTAATGGTCACTGCATCTGCTAAGATTAACCAAAAAAGGAGTATGCAACTTTCTGTAATACATGCCATGAAATAAACTAATTTTTGTTACTTTTTTAATGCTCTTTTTCTTTCAATTTTATTTCTACATTTTTATGGCATTACTGAACTTTTAGAAATAAATAAAGGAATATATACTTGAGATAAAAGTTTTAGGATTGCAATATATAATTTTTTATATTTTTTATAAGGCTTAAATAAAAAATTTGACTCTAAATTTTATTATTTTTCTATTTAGATATAATTTTTTTTGACAAAAGTGATACCTAAATTATGATTTTTTTCTTTAATTAATCGGTTTTTCTTTAAAAAAAAAAAAACTCCCATTATATCATGACATATAGCACTTTTTAAAACAAAATAAATTAAATTAAAAAGAAAATATAATTATATTTACAATTAAATTTAAATTTTAAAATTTAAAGATAAGTTTTTAATTTTTAATTATTTTATTGATTTCTTCTTTATATTTGCTTGCCATTTCTCAAATTATCTTACCATTTCTCAGATTTTCTTGAGAACCAAACACACATTTTCCTTTGATAAGAAGATTTATTTCCTTTAAACAGGGGTGAATCCAACGGGGGCTGACATGGTCTTGGCCTCCCTAAAATGTAAAATTGCTACTTTAGCCTTTAAATTTTTTTAAAAATTTCAGATTAATAAAGGTTAAATTACACTTTGGCCCCCCTAAAATTATAAAAATTCAATTTAATCCTTTAAAAATGATAAAATATATACTATAAAAAATTAAAATTTCTTCCATCATTCCTACAAAATTGTTCTGGCTTCGCCTCCACCTTTAAATAGAGAAATCAAGCTGCTAAACAAAAATCCCTATTTTGAAAAGTTCAAAAATCCAACACTTTTAGACTAAATTGAGAAAAACTAGAAAACTTCATTTCTTTGAAAAGCTTCACATGAAAGGTATCAAATTTGATAGAGTTCTAAAAATTGATGAAACCCAGATAAATTTTAAGGAAAAATGAAACGAAGAGATCAAATTGTACAAACCCAACCCAAACAAATATTAAATATAAATTCAATTGGTGCTCTTCGATTTGTGCTCCACACATCCACATAGGCACAATATATATTGAGATCAACTAGTAAATAGTATAGATGAAATTCTTGGTCCTCCAAATTATTCCATCATTATCTTGTTGAGCGTGCACAATACTTCCACTGTAAATTGTTCTCTCTCTCTCTCATGCGAAATGTGATCAAATTATTCTAAAGAAAAAAACACGTGTATGTATTTTGGTGAGTCAAATTTCCTTTCATTCATCTAAGATCTCTAGACTACCTTCCTTTTTGTAACATTGGAGATTCATGGATATCCTCTGCTTTTTGAACAATGAGAGATGGTGAAGAAGAAATGAAGGAGAGAGGATAATAACAACTGATGTTTAATTTAATTTTTATTTAATATTAAACTTTATTTTATTATTTAATTAAGATGTCACATGTCACAACATGATTGGTTAATAGAATTTTTTTTAATGGAAGTTAATGGTTGGAGCATTCTATATAATAGAATCATAGTTTAGGTACACTCTTGATAAAAATAAATTTTCTGGTAAAAAATAAAGGTTTAGGTACCTAAAGGCCTATTCTGCAGTGATTAAAAAAACAATTTCAACTCCAAAAGTACTTTTTGATGAAAAGCTGTGCTAAACAAGTTGTTTTTGGCTAAAACTTTTTACTTTTCCTCTCCAAAAAGTACTTTTAGTGCTTAATTACTTTTCACCCCTCCAATAACATAGTACTTTCCCCTTTTTTGTGCTTAATTACAAATGTGTAAAATTTATTAATTAAAAATAAAAAATATTTTTTAAAATACTAATTACAAATATTTAATGGTTTATATTTAAATATTTAAAATATAGTTTATATATTCTAATAAAATTTTATAAATAATTAATATTTATTGCTTAAAGATATTTAAAATTTATATTTCATATATTAAAATATTAACAACAAGTTATAATATGTAACACCCCAAACCCGACCTGAACATTTTGGCTGAATCTAGTAGTGTCACATTAGAGTGTCTTTTTGAAAAGTCATTCTTGTTGATAAAAACCCGTTTGAAAGTTAGTTCTCAAATTAGCCTGTTTGATGTGTTTTTCGAAAACTTAATTCCGTTTGAAAACCCGCATTATATTAAAAACCTTATTACGACTTAATCGAAAATTCGTTAATCATATTCAATCGTTGTTGCATTTTAAAAACCATGTTTGTTGCAGAAGCTTAAGAATTTGTGTCACGGAAACGTAATGTTTTGAAAATCGTTAATATTTTTGAAAACCACGTCCTACTTCTAGCAGATATAAATTGTGATAAATAAAAAGCCAAATTAAAACTAGAAATTTAGAGAGAGGCCTTATTACATCAAAACCCAAAACGAAATCTAAATGTAAATAAAAGCTCATTAAAATAAAATGGAAGCAGTAGTGTGACCACCCTCGAGTCCCTCGCAGCACCGGTCCACCTAACACCGGGGTTTACCTATACAGTTAAAAGCAGGGTGAGTTTACGAAAACTCAGTGTGTAACCCCCTCATAAAAAAATAGTTAGTCAGATAAACAGAATACAGAGGCATACTGGGCCTGAGCCCATTACAGTAATAGTTCGGTGTAATCATGCAAAAGTTCAGCCCACCCCAATCCAGCCAACACACCTCACTTCGTACCACCAGCACACCATGTAGGGATAAAATCAACCCACCCAGCCAACACACCAATATCGTAACTAAGCTGCTAGATAAATAAGTGGCTTAAAGCCATCAAAAACGGCACAAGGCCTTTAGAAACAGCACAAAGCCTTAAATAATGGCACAAAGCCTTGGGCAAGTCCACAGTCTTCTCATGTGACCCGTGCGACCCTAACAGATAAGTACTTTCTCTATAACAATATCCCAACCCATGCCGTATGTTCTGCATGTATGCAAAGCACATAAATATCACAAGGCATGCTCAATTAATCAACTATCATATAATGCATAATGGTCATTCTACCCTACAGGGGTATTACGGTCATTTTACCATTAAGGGGTAATTCAATCATTTTACCCTACGGGGGTAATTCGGTCATTTTACCTTTTGAGGGTAATTCGGTCATTTTACCCTCTAGGGGTAATTCGATCATTTTCAACAGAATGGTCTAAACTCACCTACCGACCCAACAGAAGGTCTACGATCATCTTGTGCACCCGAAACAGTCATTATAGTGCAATTGGGCCCAAGGCCCAATATGCAGCCTAAGTGGGCCCACACACTCATGTGGCCCAAACTGGACCAGAATTAACCACAGTCATGCAACTACGCAGTCTAGTCCAATATTTACCATAAAACATTAAACTTTTATCCATGTGGGACACACGAGCCCATTGGGCCCACACGGTCCATTTCAGCCCATAACGGCCTAAGCCATGAGCACGCTCATGGTAGCCTCTAGAGTCCTAAGCCTATGATTAGTGGGCTCAATTCACCACACGAGCGATCCCACGCTCGCGTGCCCTCAAACGACGTATTTTTGGCTTTTTGGCTTTTCCCGATCTACAGTCGAAAGGGGTGTGATTACACACCTGGTTGCGGTATGTACGATTAACCCTTAAGCCTCGAACCTTGGTTAAATGAGTATCTTTAATCCCCTAAAAACACAAATCAGGATTACTAACATGCCTACGACAAATATCTGTGTCACAACCGATCTCATTAACCAAAACAATGATTAAATATGTGGCCTTAATCCACGAACATTAACTTACCAACCACAGGGCATTCGGTCTAATCTAAAAGTAAGGTAGTGATTTTACCTTATTCGATTAACGAGAGACAGAGTTTGATGACTTGAATAACTTTAGCCTCCTTTACTCCTCAGGATTGCCTACCTCAACATACCTCATGTAACACCCCTAGACCTATTCCCGTCGCAGGAGAGTCAAGAGGTATCACCTGACCATGGTTTCAAAACTTATATAATAGATCGATGATAGCACCTAACCGTTTCCTTTAAAACTACCTTTGCATAAAATTTATCCGTTACGAATCATATAGTAGAAAGAGATAGTCAAAATTTTAGCAAAGTCCCAAGAATAATGTAACACATGGCTTACAATCATACGGAATCTCAAATAAGGGTGCCCGAAAGTCATTATTATACACATTCAAGCCATTCGCATTTTCATAGAACATAGATATCAATATATGATATACTTCGAGTCCAGTTTGCAATATATAACTTCACTACCATTTACAAACATCATACATGACTTAACGTCAAAGAAGCAAGAGTAAAATACTTAGGTGAGCCATTTTCGCATGGCCAAACTTAATTACAACATCAAAATATATTCATCAAGTATCAACGTGCCAAGCCTATACATGCCATTCAAAAGTTTAGTTACAATACCAAAAGATGTTTTGATAGTGTGGATGACTTTAATCGTGAAAGTTCCCGAGACCGTAGCCGTACCGAAATCTATAAAACAGACAAACCAAAGTAGCGAAATTAGCATTCACATGCTTAGTAAGATTTAAGTATTTAATGTATTTAAAAAGTAAGCATTCATTCATTTAGGCTAAAAACTTTTCTAATTCACCGAACTTTAACATGACAAATTGGACTTTCATTACACCAACAAAACCAATTTATTTCTCAAAATCGAAATTCGCATCTTATGTATATATATATACATTATCATTCTTTCCTTGGCCGAAACATGCACTATTAGTCAAGGCTAAGTATGCATTTACACAAGTATTCTTATAGTTTATAACTTTATTTCAAAATCTAATAGGTGCCAAAATTCGTGGTTCAATTTAGTACTAACCCATTAGCATTGAGGTCCACACTCTTATGTAAGACATTTATTTATGTATGACTTCAAACCATAATTAGAGCATCTCAGCTAAACTTCGTGGCATGATCTAAACGATTTCCCTTTCAATACAAATATGGATACGTACCTGATTTACTTACGGAGATAAAAACCTTCATTTGAGATGATTATACATAGTAAATATTTTAGCTATATTTCCTTTAGGCTTAAACCGATTATACTCTAGCCTTAAGGCTCTTCGGGTTTGACCCGGATGTAACTCTGGCATAAACACCCTTCGGGACACAACCCAGATATCACACCTACTCAGAGGCTCTTCGGGACTTAGCTCGGATACAACATCGGCTCAAAAGCCCTTCGGGATTAACTCGGATTCAACATTGGCTCAAAAGCCCTTCGAGATTAACTCGGATTCAACATTGGCTCAAAAGCCCTTTGGGATTAACTCGGATTCAACATTGGCTCAAAAGCCCTTTGGGATTAACCCGGTCTATGAAACTGAGATATATATACATTCGGATTCATCTTGTATACTTTCCGCACAACTCATCGCAAAATAATAACCATTTGCCTCATTCACAAATTCATATATAGTATGACATTGTTTCTCCATCTATTCGGCAACTAAGCATGAAAGCAATCCATACCTCAAATTTATTTCTAAAGCCTTTCTAGGTCTAGTAACTTCAATTATATGCCCATTTCACCATTACATTGTCGCCCATAAATCATGTGAATAACAGAAGTTTATATCAGGTTAAATCAAGTTGTGTATTGAGCTAAGACACTTAAAACTTACCTCGTCTTTTGGAGTATTGACCAGTTGACTATTCCGTCACCTTAGCCTTTCCTTTATCCGATGCTGTTCCTCTATGCTCTTGAGCTTAATTTGACACAACAAAATTTGAATTCCATCAAACACTCATTCTCTACTTGACCAAGGCAAAGGATACAAACATAATCTCCTTACCATATATTGATATACACGCACAAATGCACACATACACATTCGGTTCAATGAATATTAATCTTACATCGCCACAATTCTTTGACAAGCTAAATATACCATATCATAAATAAAGTCATTCAGCACCCACACACACACATTAGCCATGTATCTATCCCCGTTTCACAAGCAAAATCACTAATCTCACAACTGAATGTGTTCCTTCAAAAGAAATTTCACAAATGCTTTATTTATTCACACGGTAATGCATTTATCTAAAGCACCTCACTTCTTAATTGTCTTAAAATTCCCAATCGGCCATAATAGATAACACATATATTATCAATGTTATAAAATTTAACGACATATTTTAAACATGGTACACACACACAACTACATTTCTAAATTTAAGCACATTACACACTATCCCCTCATTGGCCAAATTTATTCTTGAAAGAAAAAAAATGCCATCCAATCAATACAATTTAACCAATTCAAAAATATGCATGTATATATATATATATACACCAAAGCCGAAAGCTTATTGACTTACTATCCCAAAATTTATTCGGCTATTATAGATGCCTATACAAAACAAAATACTAGCATACAAACCCAACCTCAATTAGCTCTTCTTATTAGTTAAACAACAAATATTACACTATAAACATCAAAACATTCATACGGTTACTCAAACCCCATAGTCGAATGCCTTCCTTTATTTTAAGAGCCATCCCAAGTAACATTTGACCCTCAAGGCATCTCTCAAGGGTTCCCTAATACTATATAAATTATTTAAAATCAAAAACTTCAAGACACCATACCGTTCAACAATGGCCGAAAATGACATCCATAACCAATTCAAAAATCAATTCATGGGTTATGCTATAGGCCTAATTACCAACTTAAACTCATAAAATCAAAGCAACTAACATGAAATCTTACCTCAATCAAGCAAAATAAGGGTGGCCGAATGCTTCTTTTCCTTTCCCCTTCTCACTCACGGCAAAATGAAGAACAAGAAGGAAAAAAAAATGTATTGGCCTTGTTCTTTTCACCTTTCTTATTATTATTTTAAAATTTTCCTTTTTATGACATATAATATACATATAATATACTATTTATTTTATCCTATTATAAGACATCATAATAAGGAAATACACATGGAAAATACACATAAAATACACTTATTAGCAATCATTCACCCACATGGCCGGCCACTTAAAGCAAAAAGGACAATTTGACATGCAAATCCTTGCATCCTTTGACCATTCTATACTAGTCTTTCAAATTTAACCACATATACAATTAAATCTTCTCATACAAGTCCTTTTTACTTCATTACACAATCAATTTGTGAAAATTAAGGCAATAATCAAAAAAAAATTTCACATGCATGTTCACATATAATTAGACATGTAATATTTCATTCAATTATTTTCAGCTCAGTCTAGCGGTCCCGAAACCGCTTCCCGACTAGGGTCAAAAATAGGGCTGTCACAACTCTCCCCCTAAAGGGATTTCCGTCCCCGAAAATCTTACCTGAGAATAAATTTGGATAACCGACTTTCATAGCATTTTCAGACTACCAGGTTGCTTCCTCGATCCCGTGCTTGAGCCATAGCACTTTAACTAATGGAACCTTTTTATTTCGCAATTCTTTAATTTCTCGAGCTAAGATACGAATAGGTTCTTCTTCGTAACTCAAACCGGACTGAATTTCGATTTCTGAGTGACTAACTATGTGCGAGGGATCAGATCTATAACGTCGAAGCATCGATACATGAAAAACGTTGTGGATCTTATCAAGTTCAGGGGGCAGAGTTAGTCAATAAACCACCGGCCCAATACGTTCTGAAACTTCACACGGTCCAATGAATCTTGGACTCAACTTGCCTTTACGCCCAAAACGGAATATCTTTTTCCATGGTGAAACTTTCAGAAACACCTTATCACCTACTTGATATTCGATGTTTCTACGCTTTAGGTCTGCGTACGATTTTTGACGATCGGATGCCATTCTCAAACTGTCACGAATTATCTCCACTTTCTACTCCGCTTCCCTGACTAAATCAACTCCGAGAATCTTATTCTCACTAAGCTCGGTCCAAAACAGAGGAGTACGGCATTTACGACCGTAGAGAGCTTCATAAGGTGCCATCTGAATACTCTTCTGAAAGCTGTTATTATACGCAAATTCAACCAAGGGTAAATATTTTTCCCACGAGCCGCTAAACTCGAGAATGCAACATCTCAACATGTCATCGAGTATTTGAATAACCCGCTCAGATTGACTGTCCGTTTGCGGATGGAAAGCAGTGCTGAAATGAAGTTTGGTTCCCAAAGCCTCGTGCAATTTCTTCCAAAATCGTGAAGTAAAACGAGGATCACGGTCGGATATAATAGAGGTTGGTACTCCGTGCAATCGTACAATTTGGGAAATGTAAAGTTCTGCTAACTTATCAAGTGAGAAATCTGTACGAACCGGGATGAAATGAGCTGATTTTGTTAGTCTATCCGCAATAACCCAAATGGAGTCTTTCTTGCTCGGTGTCAACGGTAAGCCTGACACAAAGTCCATTGTAACGCGATCCCACTTCCACTCGGGTATCAAAATCGGCTGAAGTAACCCTGACGGCACCTGATGTTCCGCTTTCACTTGCTGACATACTAGGCACTTTGATACGAAATTAGAAATATCTCGTTTCATGCCGTGCCACCAATATTGTCGTTTCAAATCATTATACATTTTCGTGCTACCTGGATGAACTGACATTCGGCTATTATGGGCTTCATTCAAAATCATCGAAACTAGCTCAGACTTTTTCGGAACACACAATCAGTCCTTAAATCTCAAACAGTCATTTCTGTAAACCCGAAACTCTAAATTCACATTCGAATCACACTGAACTCGTTTGGCAACTAAGTTGTCGTTGACTTTCTGAGCTTCATAAATCTGTCGAAGTAACACGGGTCTTGCTTCCAATTCGGCAATCAACACCTCATCTGCTGACATCGTTAGTTTCACGTTCAAAGCTCGCAAAGAAAATAGGGATTTTTAGCTAAGAGCATCTGCAACTACATTAGCTTTTCCAAGGTGATAATCAATAACAAGTTCATAGTCTTTAAGCAATTCTAGCCACCATTTTTGTCGCAAATTTAAATCCCTTTGCGTCATCAGATACTTGAGACTTTTATGATTGGAGAATATGTGGTATTTCTCACCAAACAGATAGTGTCGCTAGATTTTTAGAGCGAATACAATAGCGGCCAATTCAAGATCATAGGTCGGATAACTCCGCTCGTGGGGCTTCAGCTGCCTTGAAGCGTAAGCGACAACCCGACCTTCTTGCATTAAGACGCATCCTAGACCGTTCAAAGACGCATCACTAAAAACTATAAATTCTTTGCCGAATTCTGGCTGAACTAATACTGGAGCTTTCGTCAAAAGAGTTTTCAGATGGTTAAAACTTTGCTGACATTTATCAGACCACTCAAACTTGATATCTTTTTGCAGTAGCCTTGTCAATGGAGTCGCAATCATCGAAAAACCTTTGACGAATCGTCGGTAATAACCGGCGAGTCCTAAAAAGCTTCGAATCTCAGAAACATTTTTAGGGGGTTTCTAGTCAAGTATAGCTAAAATTTTATTCGGATCGACTCAAATACCCGAAGCAGACACCATTTGTCCCAAGAAACTGACCTCACGCAACCAGAATTTGCACTTACTAAACTTCGCATACAATTGGTTATCCCTCAAAGTCTGAAGTACAAGTCTCAAATGTTCGGTGTGCTCAATCTCATCACGAGAGTAAATCAAAATATCATCGATGAATACTACTACAAAATGGTCCAAAAACGGCCTAAACACACGATTCATCAAATCCATGAAGACCGCAGGGGCATTAGTGAGCCCAAACGGCATCATTAAAAACTCGTAGTGACCGTATCTCGTTCTGAATGTTGTCTTCAGCACGTCGGAATCTCTAACTCTCAACTGATAATAGCTGGATCGCAAGTCAATCTTCGAAAATACTGAAGCTCCTTTCAACTGATCGAACAAGTCGTCAATTCAGGGCAACGGATACTTATTCTTTATAGTGGCTTTATTCAGCTGTCGATAGTCGATGCACATTCTCATAGTCCCGTCTTTCTTTTTCACAAACAAAATCGGTGCACCCCAAGGTGAAAAGCTCAGTCATGCGAAGCCTTTGTCTAACAACTCTTGCAGCTGAGATTTCAATTCTTTTAACTCGGTAGGTGCCATTCGATATGGGGCAATCGAAATTGGCGTCGTACCTGGAATCAACTCTATACCGAACTCGACCTCTCTTACAGGCGGCAATCCCGGTAATTCTTCGGGAAACACATCTAAAAACTCGCAGACTACAGGCACCGTCTCAAGTTCTCGTTCGGAAACTTTGTTATCTAACACATAAGCCAGATACGCTTCATAGCCCTTTCTCAAGTATCTCTGAGCTGACATGGTCGTAATTACAGTAGGTAGCCCGTTTAGATTAATGGATTCAAGTCGGATTATTTCATTATTCGAACATCGCAAATCAATAGTTTTTCGCTTGCAATTTACTATCGCGTCATGAATAGTCAACCAATCCATTCCGAGAATAATGTCAAACTCATCGAATGGTAGAAGCATCAAGTTGGCCGGAAAATAGAAATCTCGAATCATTAGGGGACATTTCTTGCATACTTTATCGACCAGAACACAACGGCCCAAAGGGTTCGACACTTGAATTACAAACTCAGTAGACTCAACAGGAAGAGTCTTACTGGAGGCTAAAGTTTCACGCACATATGAATAGGTCGAACCAGGATCAATCAGGGCAATAACATTAGTGTTAAAGAGTGTGAAAGTACCAGTAATAACATCCGGAGAAGAAGCTTCCTCACGGGCACGAATAGCATATGCTCTAGCAGGTGCTCGAGCCTCGGATCTGACTGCAGTGTCTCTGGTCCCTCTCTAACTACTGCTAATATTTCCACCCCGCCGCGGTGGTCTACCCCGTGCAACCGTGCCACTATCTCTCAAACTCGGGTCGGGAGTGAACTCATCAACCTTCGGAAAATCTTTAATAAAATGATCGGTAGATTCACATCTGAAGCAAGAGCGATCATGATGCCTACAACTCCCCGGGTGCCATTTACCACAATATTTGCAATCGGATCTATCCCGACGTTCATTCCCAACACTGGCGATAGAAGTGGCTCGCGACCTCATGGGAGGTTGATGATGCTCGCGTCTAGAAAAACCCGATGTAAATTTAGATCGGCCTGAGTCATCTCTAGTCTTTTTAGACGATTGCTGTACAGATTTTCCTGCAGATCTCTTACGGAACTCTCTAGCTCCATCGTCGGCTTTTCTTTTCTCATTACCAAGCACTTCGGCTTTACAAGCTCGCTCGACTAGTATGACAAACTCCTTAATTTCCAGAACCCCCACCAGTAATCTGATATCTTCGTTTAATCCATCCTCAAAACGCTTACACATAACGGCCTCGGAGGATACACATTCTCGAGCATAACGGCTGAGCCGCACGAATTCTCTCTCGTACTCAGTTACTGACATCTGACCTTGTTTAAGCTCAAGAAATTCCTTCCGTTTTTGATCGATGAATCTCTGACTGATATATTTCTTACGAAACTCGGTTTGGAAAAACTCCCAGGTAACCCGCTCTTTTGGAACGACAGAGACTAGAGTGTTCCACCAATAATATGCAGAGTCGCGCAATAGAGATATCGCACATTTTAAACATTCCTCAGGTGTACAGGATAGCTCGTCGAATACTCGGATGGTGTTATTGAGCCAAAACTCGGCCCGCTCGGCATCGTCACTAGGGGTAGCCCGAAACTCTTTAGCCCCATATTTTCTAATTTTATCAACTGGGGCCTGTTCGATCTCACTGGATCGGTCACTGGAGGAGCCATATGAGTCGGGAGCGGAGTATTCAAGGGCGAAGGTTGCGGAACAGCCGGATTTGATCTAATGAACTGAGCGAACCAGTCACTCATCATCGCATAAAAGGCTTGTCTAGTGTCATCATCCCGATGACTGATATTCGGTTGAGAGTCAGGTGGCGCTGTCCTCTGCGCGGGAGCAGGCGCCACGCTTTCGACATCGTCTGCTACAGCTCAATCAGGTTCGAGATCCATTCTATGCAAAGAATCACATGTCAGCGGTTAGAAGTCATCACACTATCTCAGTGACACAAAATGGCATGTATAGGTAGACTCACACTTACTACGGTAGTCCGAGAATTGACTAAACCGTAGCTCTGATACCAATAAAATGTAACACCCCTAAACCCATTCCTGTTGCAGGAGAGTCAAGAGGTATCACCTGACCATGGTTTCAAAACTTATATAATAGATCGATGATAGCACCTAACCATTTCCTTTAAAACTACCTTTGCATAAAATTTATCCGTTACGAATCATATAGTAGAAAGAGATAGTCAAAATTTTAGCAAAGTCCCAAGAATAATGTAACATATGGCTTACAATCATACGGAATCTCAAATAAGGGTGCCCGAAAGTCATTATTATACACATTCAAGCCATTCGCATTTTCATAGAACATAGATATCAATATATGATATACTTCGAGTCCAGTTTACAATATATAACTTCACTACCATTTACAAACATCATACATGACTTAACGTCAAAGAAGCAAGAGTAAAATACTTAGGTGAGCCATTTTCGCATGGCCAAACTTAATTACAACATCAAAAGATATTTATCAAGTATCAACGTGCCAAGCCTATACATGCCATTCAAAAGTTTAGTTACAATACCAAAAGTTGTTTTGATAGTGTGGATGACTTTAATCGTGAAAGTTCCCGAGACTGTAGCCGTACCGAAATCTATAAAATAGACAAACCAAAGTAGCGAAATAAGCATTCACATGCTTAGTAAGATTTAAGTATTTAATGTATTTAAAAAGTAAGCATTCATTCGGGATATAACTCTGGCATAAACACCCTTTGGGACACAACCCGGATATAACACCTACTCAGAGGCTCTTCGGGACTTAGCTCGGATACAACATCGGTTCAAAAGCCCTTCGGGATTAACCCAGATTCAACATTGGCTCAAAAGCCCTTCGGGATTAACCCGGATTCAACATTGGCTCAAAAGCCCTTCGGGCTTAACCCGGATTGAACATTGGCTCAAAAGCCCTTCGGGATTAACCCGGTCTATGAAACTGAGATATATATACATTCGGATTCATCTTGTATACTTTTCGCACAACTCATTGCAAAATAATAACCATCTGCCTCATTCACAAATTCATATATAGTATGACATTGTTTCTCCATATATTCGGCAACTAAGCATGAAAGCAATCCATACCTCAAATTTATTTTTAAAGCCTTTCTAGGTCTAGTAACTTCAATTATATGCCCATTTCGCCATTACATTGTCACCCATAAATCATGTGAATAACAGAAGTTTATATCAGGTTAAATCAAGTTGTGTATTGAGCTAAGACACTTAAAACTTACCTCATCTTTTGGAGTATTGACCAGTTGACTATTCCGTCACCTTAGCCTTTCCTTTATCCGATGCTGTTCCTCTATGCTCTTGAGCTTAATTTGACACAACAAAATTTGAATTCCATCAAACACTCATTCTCTACTTGACCAAGGCAAAGGATACAAACATAATCTCCTTACCATATATTGATACACACGCACAAATGCACACATACACATTCGGTTCAATGAATATTAATCTCACATCACCACAATTCTTTGACTAGCTAAATATACCATATCATAAATAAAGTCATTTGGCACCCACACGCACACATTAGCCATGTATCTATCCCTGTTTCACAAGCAAAATCACTAATCTCACAACCGAATGTGTTCCTTCAAAAGAAATTTCACAGATGCTTTATTTATTCACACGGTAATGCATTTATCTAAAGCACGTCACTTCTTAATTGTCTTAAAATTCCCAATCGGCCATAATAGATAACACATATATTATCAATGTTATAAAATTTAACGACATATTTTAAACATGGTACACACACACAACTACATTTCTAAATTTAAGCACATTACACACTATCCCCTCATTGGCCGAATTTATTCTTGAAAGAAAAAAAATGCCATCCAATCAATACAATTTAACCAATTCAAAAATATGCATGTATATATATATATATACCAAAGCCGAAAGCTTATTGACTTACTATCCCAAAATTTATTCGGCTATTATAGATGCCTATACAAAACAAAATACTAGCATACAAACCCAACCTCAATTAGCTCTTCTTATTAGTTAAACAACAAATATTACACTATAAACATCAAAACATTCATACGGTTACTCAAACCCCATAGTCGAATGCCTTCCTTTGTTTTAAGAGCCATCCCAAGTAAAATTTGAACCTCAAGGCATCTCTCAAGGGTTCCCTAATACTATATATATTATTTAAAATCAAAAACTTCAAGACACCATACCATTCAACAATGGCCGAAAATGACATCCACAACCAATTCAAAAATTAATTCATGGGTTATGCTATAGGCCTAATTACCAACTTAAACACATAAAATCAAAGCAACTAACATGAAATCTTACCTCAATCAAGCAAAATAAGGGTGGCCGAATGCTTCTTTTCCTTTCCCCTTCTCACTCACGGCAAAATGAAGAAAAAGAAGGAATAAAAATGTATTGGCCTTGTTCTTTTCACCTTTCTTATTATTATTTTAAAATTTTCCTTTTTATGACATATAATATACATATAATATAATATTTATTTTATCCTATTATAAGACATCATAATAAGGAAATACACATGGAAAATACACATAAAATACACTTATTAGCAATCATTCACCCACATGGCCGGCCACTTAAAGCAAAAAGGACAATTTGACATGCAAATCCTTGCATCCTTTGACCATTCTATACTAGTCTTTCAAATTTAACCACATATACAATTAAATCTTCTCATACAAGTCCTTTTTACTTCATTACACAATCAATTTGCGAAAATTAAGGCAATAATCAAAAAAATTTTCACATGCATGTTTACATATAATTAGACATGTAATATTTCATTCAATTATTTTCAGCTCAGTCTAGCGGTTCCGAAACCACTTCTCGACTAGGGTCAAAAATAGGGCTGTCACACCTCACCTAGCAAGGAGGGAATAAAAATCACAATCGGTTAACATAAGGAGCATTTGGTTTTAGAAAGTGATAGGAGAAGATAGATTGACCACATAAAGAATTGACAGAGAAACAAAAGAGAAATCTTTGTAAGTACCTACCGATTCGTTAAAATCCTTGCAGAATCGAAAACCACCAAGCTAATCTGTGGCACTCAAAAATGATCGACCAAACACCGAGTGGCAGAAAAGAAACTGAAAGACAAATAAGAAAAGAAGAGGGAACTGTAATAGCCCGATACAGGGCCTAAACGGAATAGTAGTTACAAAACCACAAATCTAAGGTCAAAATATTTAGTCATATTGAGTTTTAAAATTTATTTTGTATTTACAATATTTTTTGAAATTTTCGTTACAAAATTTTATTGTTTGTGTCCAATTTGATAAATTGGACTAAATTGCAAAAGTAGTAAAATATGCATTCTAGAAGGTAATGGTGTTTGATTGAAATGTATTTTATTTATATTTTTTTATGGTTTACATTTTTATAAAATTATTTTGTAAAAATTTCGTACGAAAATTTCAACATTTGGGCACTTAATTTAGTCAAAAGGACTAAATTGTAAAAAGTGCAAAAGTTGAGTTCTACATGTTAGAGGTGTCCAATTGTTATGAAATTTTAAATTGAAGGTCCTTAAATGGTAATTAGACCATTGGTTAATTTATTGGACAAATATGGACATGAAATGGGTGAAAAAGAGTATTTTTTTAGTTAGGGGCATTTTAGTTATTTAATGATTAAATGAATTAAAAAATTAAATTAAAAGCCAATTTTTGCTCATCTTCTTCCTCAAGGCCGAACACAGCATGGAGAAACCATGGATAGGCTTTTTCAAGCTTCCAAGCTCGATTATCAAGAAAGACGTGAAATCGACCTGGATCGGGGAAAGGAAAAGATTGTGGATTAAATTGTAAAATTTATATATTTTTACACCGAGGTAAGTTTATATGTAAATAATGTATTGTTTTTATTATTTTATGATATTTTATTTTGTGAGATGTGAAATAAGTTTTAGTATTGTACAATTAATGGACATAAACGGTGATTGTGGTTGATGAATTGAGATTAAATGAGTAAATCTCGGTTGAACCTTCAGAATGAAAAAACGTGGTGCTAAGTGGATATAGTACGGTTGTACGTGTAACGTGGTGCTATACGTGTAACGTGGTGCTAAGTGGATATGCCACGATTACACATATTAATACAAGTAATGTGGTGCTAAGTGGATATGCCACAGTTACATTAATTGATTCGTTAACGTGGTGCTAAGTGGATATACCACAATTAAACATGTAACGTGGTGCTAAGTGGATATGCCACGGTTATACATGTTAGTCCAATAGTGCGGTGCTATGTGCGTATACCTGTAACATCCCGAAATAGGGCCTAATCGGAATAGTGGTTTCGTAACCACAAATCCGAGATAGAAATAATTATTTTATAAATATTTTGAAGTTTATATTATGATTGCATGATACTGTGAAAATTTCGTGAAGAAATTCTACGCGTAAAGTGCTTAACTTGGAGTTAGGGACTAAATCGAATAAATTGTAAAACTTGCATTCTAGAAGTTTTTATTATGAAATTGCTTTGGAATATTAATTAGGAGGGTTTAAATAGTAATTTGACCAATTTCTTAGCTCATGGACAAAATAGGACATGGGTGGAATTTTTGAAAGTTTAGTAAGGAGGGGCATTTTGGTCATTTGGTTATTAACATGAATAAAAAGGGAAAAGATGACAAAAAAATCATCATCTTCTTCATTACCACGAAATTTCAAGGGTTCTCCATAGCTAGGGTTTGTTTCAAGCTTCCAAGTTCCATAGTAAGTGATTCCAAGCCTCGTTTTTAATGATTTTTACGTTTTTGAGATCTCGGTAGCTCGATAAAGCTTATGTTAGCAATATTTTAAGTTAGGGTTCATATTTGGAAAAATACCCATAGGTGAAATTTGTGTATTTTGATGTTTTATGATAGAATATGAGGTTTTAAATTATGTTAGACAACTTGAGCTACTCGGTTTTAGGTAAAAACGAGTAAAAGGGCTTAATTGGTAAAAATACCTATTGTACATAAGTGTATGTTATAGTAGGAATTTGAAGATGATATTGGTAAATAAATGATCAGCATGTCTTAAAATACAAGAATTTGTGATAAGTTTTGATTTCCGAGCCTTGGGGCAAAAGTAAAGTTTAGGGGCAAAAATGTAATTTTGCCAAAATTTGAAAAAGGGCTGTTTTGATAAATGTGAGTATTAAATAAGCTAAATTTGCTATTATAGATCAAGAAGAACGGAATTCAAGAGTAGATCGGGGAAAAGAAAAAGTAAAGGACTAAATTGTAAAGTTTAGTCACAATTTGTATCGAGGTAAGTTTACGGTAAATAAATGCAATATTTCATTGTTTTACATTGATATTGTCAATTTCCAGCATTCATATATTTATTTTATGGAAATATTCAAAGTCGAATTTAAAGAGAAGTGACAGAGAAGAAGCATTAGAAAGCCCCGTTTTAGCCTTAGGAATGCTAGGATATTTGGGTTAACAGACAGACAGTAATGAGCCATGTAAGTCCATATTAAACATATGGCTTTGGAGACAGGACAGTATTGCGCCATGTAAGCCCATATCGTGTATATGGCCTTGGAGACAGGACAGTATTGAGCCATGTAAGTCCATATCGTATATATGGCTTTGGAGACAGGAATATTTCATGTAAGACCATGTCAAGGACATGGCATTTGCAGTATTTTATCAGACAGGAATAACCTGAGTATCCTTAGTATTCCGAGTGGTTCAACGGGTCATTGTACAAGTTAAATTCAGTGAACTATCAGCAAAGGGAAGTTAGATTATGTTTATGAATAACGAAAGGTCAGGTAAGAAAGAAGGTAGTAAGTGAGAAGTAAAGAAAGTTTATGATGCTAGATGATATTATGTATAATTGCTCAATATGTTAAATGTTGCAATTTATTTGCTTGTAAGCTTACTAAGCCTAGTGCTTACCCCTTTATTTTCTTTCTTATTATAGTTCTTGCCAAGCTTACTCGGGGATCGAAGGAAACGTCGGAGTTCAGATCACACTATCAAAGGAATCATTTTGGTATAACTAGACGTTTCATTTTGTGTATGGCATGTATAGGGACTTAGTCTTTTATGGAATGATATGTTCAATATATGGTGTGTAAATGCTTGGAAGTGAATAGCTAATGAAATGGCTAACCATGCATGTGTTTAATGGTATGTATGCTTGAATGGTAACTATCACATGAAAACTATGAAAAGTATAAAAGTAGCTTGAAAACAGATGCAAACAGCAGCAGTGACGTGAATTTGAAAAATCACTAAAAATAGTAGGAATGGAATTAAAACGTGAACAAGGTATGCAATTAAAGCTTAATGAGTCTATTTTCATGTGGAAGAAACAGAGTAGGAAAAAGAGTTGTATATTATGAGAAATTTTCAGTTGAGTGAGACTGACTTTGTGATCCCCTGTTCTGACTTCAAAAATTCACTATAAATTGCACATAAATAATTAGGTATTATAGAGTATATGCCTAGATTCCTTATTGAGTATAGTTTCTAATGAAATAGATGGCATGCCTTTTTGAATTTTGTATAGGGAGAAAATTAGTTCGTAGTGAACAGAGGTCAGAGCAGTTGAGCGGTGTAACAGGGGAGATTTTAACTAATAAACTGTACTAATTGGCCAAGCAAAAAATTCTAGAAAAAAAATTATAAATATCCATATGAGTCTAGTTTCAGGGAAAATTTAGGGATCTTGATTTCGAGTTTCGTAACTCGAGATATGAATTTTTGAACGACCATGATGCAGAAAACAGTTTATTCCGAAAATGAAAATAGATTTTGCAAAGTTGTTTAAATGATAAATTATGTTCGGTAACACCTCAGGCTCGACTCCGGCGACGGTCTCGGGCGTGGGGGTGTTACAATACCACTAAGTTGGGCATTAATTACAGAAGGTGGAGCTATGTACTAAAACCACCGGATATTGTTACTTTCTAAAGTGTTCACTGGGAGAAACAAGTTCGCTAAATGGAATTTAACATGAAAAATGTAGGGATAAATACCGGAATATGAATATATGAGTATTGAATTATGAGTTAGATATGTGATTGAATTTTGATAAGATGAATATGGATAAGTATTAACTTGAAAGTTGACAATAAGAAATTTTAGTGAAAGAGTTGAAATTTGGAATAAACAGTTTCAAATAGTAGCAGATGAGTGACTTTGAAAAGTCACCAAAAATGGTAGAAATTGAATTAGAAGCTGAATGAGATATTGAATTAAAGATTATTGAGTCTACTTTCATATAAAAGAAACAGAGCAAGTAGAACAATTCTATATTTTGATATATTTATATTTTTTGAGACTAGTTTAGAATGACTTCGTGATCCCCTGTTCTGACTTGGAAAAATCATTAAAAATTATAAAAAAATATTAGTGGAACATAATTTATATGGGTAAATTCCTTATTGAGTCTATTTTTAGTAGAAACAAATGTGAACATCTTTCGAGTTCTGTATAAAGAGAAATTGAAATTTTAATGAAGAGTGGTTAGGACTGTCGAGTAACAAAACAGGGGAGTATTTAATGAATAAACTGTAGCTCAAGATAAAAATAATTTAGTGACTGGGACTCAAATAGACAGCTTGTACTGATTTTAAGTAAATGATAATTTCATTTGAGATTAAGATTGTATAATTGTGGAGACATATTTTGGGATCTATAAATGCCATTAATAATGTATTATTATTATTATTGTTTACATATTCACTTACTAAGCTATAATGCTTACTCTCTTCCCTTCCTTTTTCTTATAGAGTTTTAGATGCTAGCTCGAGTTGGAGGTCGCCAGAGATACTATCACACTATCAGGCTAAGGTTAGTATTAAAAGATTCTGAAATATTTATAAGTTTATGGCATGTATAAAGACTTGAATATATGTATATATGTTACTGAGTTGGCCTAGAATATTAGCCTAAATTAATGGAAATTTTATTGTTGGATAATACCATATGATATGGCTAATAGTAGCTATGTTATGAGTAATAATGATACAATGCATAAACGAGTATGCTTGCATGTTAGTAAATGAATTAATGTATATATGATAAGTGTAACACCCCTATCCCGTAACCGTGGCCGGAATAGGACGAGGCGTTACCGAAACTTAGGAAACATATTAGAACAGTAAAATTTTGAACCCTTTCTTAAATAAAAGAATCAACTATTTATATAAATAATAGGCACAAACAATGATTGATTTTAAAACTTTTATAAGTAAACTTCCATAGGATGCCATATTCGCATGGCTTATATACAATAGTCAAAATGTCATTCTACTTATAGTCTATCCTATACATGCGACAAGTTAAGTCCAAATCACATGATTACCACAAAATTAGATAGTGTGACGAAGTGTTGACGATCCCCGAGCTCGTAGATGGAGTTAAAAATCTATAAAACAGAGAAACCAAACAAACAGAGTAAGCATTCATAAGCTTAGTAAGTCTTAAGTAAAACAAGTAACTCTAATGAATTAAAGACATTTATCTCATATACAATATCACATAGCTACCACATATACTTCCATAATAATGTCCAAAATAGTTGAATATTCACAAGCACACAATGCACACTTTGCATACAATTTCAAATAACTTCGTATTCATATATCATAGAAAAAAAGAAAATTCCATATGTGCACATAATATCTCACATTGGCCGAATGTACCATCATTATATACATATTTTGTTTTTTTTCATTTATTTACTTATGCATCATATCATACATTAAGATTCTATCCCAATCAAATTCACAATTTGGTACATAATACATACCTGGCACAATTAAACTCAAAAAAAAAAAAAAAAAACAATTTAGCATTCAACTTTTTACTTAAGCCATTTTCTAGTTATATTATCTTTTGGCCAAATACACATTATCAAATGTAACTCATTTAACATGATAATTTCACTTGAATCGAAACTCATATAACATGATTAAATCAATTACTTTCACATAGCATTCACACATAGACCGAATGTATCACGATCACATTTATAGTTCTAACACTCTTTCAAAATTGCATCACTTTATACACTTACAATTCAACCCAAATCAAATTTCAAATACGAGTACATGATACATACTTGGCCAACTTATTGCATTGTACGTATTTATTAGTAATTATTACCGCGAAGTCTCATATTTTTAGACTTTAGTCAAATCACTAGCAAGACTTTTAGCCCGGATAAGTTATTAACACAAAGCGTGCGGGTCCTTAAACCCGGATACAGTTCCAGCACGAAGCCTGCGGAGCTCTAACCCGGATACAATCCCAGCACGAAGCCAGCGGGTCCCTAACCCGGATACAATCTCAGCACAATTCTTTTAATATATATATATATTTGCTAACTTTGGCCTCATCAAATATCTAATAATACACACTTTTCACAATTGATTATTCGGCCACATTGTATACACGTAAACATATGTACATTTCACATTTGCCCATTTGGCCACACTATATACACAAGCACATATATAAGATAATGTTTTTATCATCACTTGCTAATACATCACATACTTTGCTTTCATTTAAATAACCACTCAGCCATATTACATTTCTAAGTAACCATTCGGCCTCACTATACAAATAAAGATAGCACACATTTTCATAAAGGCCATTTGGATAACTTGCACACATTTAATATTAGCCATTTCGGCCTCACCACACATACATATCTTGTACATCAATTTCATCATAACAAAATTGACTAGGTATATTCGTCATTTACGGCTTATAACCTCACTTTAATATGGATTCGGTACTTTGATTACTAATATTTAATCAATAGCTTATAAGCAACTCAAACAATTTTATCAATATTTACAACATAATCACAATTTCACTACAAGCTGTCTTCCTGAGCAATAGTAATTAAATTGTTTGTAACTGGAGCTACGAAACTCCAAATCAAGTGCCGTTAATTTTCCCTAAAAATAAACTCATATATATTCTATCCAAAAAAATTTCAGAATTTTTGGTTTGGCCAATCAATACTAGATTTTTCTAAAAATTTCCCCTATTTTACTGTTTGACTATTCTGACCACTCTTCACTACGAATCAAATTTCTCATTGTACAGAATTCAAAATATGTTCTCGTTTATTTCGTTTGAAACTAGACTCATTAAGCTTTAATTACATATTTTATTCAGCCTCTAATTCAACTCCAACAATTTATGGTGATTTTCTAAAATCACGTTACTGCTGCTGTCATAAGCAGATTTATTACAATTTACTCTTAAATTTCCAAAGTTCATACACTTAAAAACTTACCTCGAGTATTTCTGAACAATTACGGGTCGCTTTTCAATCAATTTCTCTTTTCCTTGATCCAAATTTGTTCCTCTTTTCTCTTGAGCTATATTAAAAATTTTAACTTGTCATTACCCAATTATTCATACTCTTAAATCTCAACAATTATCACTTTCTACCTTTAGTTACATTCGGCAATTATCAATTAAATCATATCCACAACATTCATTATACTTTAGGTCACATTCAAATAACTCTCACATGAGTTATAGAAGAAATTTTACACAACATATGTCATTATTGACCATTTCTATATCATCGAACATTTAGCACAAGGTTCTCACCTAAACCACATTAGCCGAACATCATTATACCTCTTGAGACCACATTCATCAACTTTAATAATTCACATATGGTTTATATCCACATTCCTACTTTACAAAGTGTATATTAACATGCATAATGGCTACTTTAGTCAATGATCACTTATTAATTGAAACTCATATATAAATTTTACAAGTTCAACCTCATCATTCAATTCATTCACATCTTAGCTCACGTTCGGCTAGCATATAGATATATACACATGGTATCCCTTTAATTAGCAAAAATAAATACTAAAAATATAAGCATAAATGTCACATTTCCAAATCGCCGAATGTTACTTACTCAATTTAGCTACTATTAGCAAAATTCAACAATTTAAACTCACTTATAATCCTTCCCCCATAAACAACATCAACTTATCCATCAAATTGGTACATAACTACTAAGACCGAATCTTATTTAGCTATTGAATTCATTTTTAATTAAAATTATCAAAATTCAACTCAATATCTAACCATAATTCGACTAAAGTCATCCATTATAAATTCCTCATGAATAAAGACCATAGCCGAATACCCATTATACCATTAAAACCATTGTTCAAATTATTATTCACTATAATACTATGGCCGAATCCTTCAATTAGCTAACATAGCCCCTTGTATTCAATCTAATCACATATACACGACTTAAATCCCTTTTTTTTTTTTTTACACATAATTCACTATCTTTGAAACTCATTTTAACCAATATAATTTACCCCAATTTATCAAATTTTATTAAGCTTAGGACTTAACTAATAACCAATTAAAAATTCAAAGCATTTAAACACTTAAAATCTTGTTTATTATAACATGACCGAATGCTAGCTTTGCCACAACTCATGAATTTACACAATCACAACTTAATTCCTTCATTCATCACTTAGTTTCAACAATTCAAAGCTCAATTTAACAAAAACATGCTCAATTTAACAAAAGAACACATTTCCTTTCTCCATGGCACATACATGACAACTTCAACTACTTACTTCTTAAAAAAAATGGATTCAAATTCACCCTTCATAAACATTACACTCATTTGGCCATCATGAAATCACATTTAACATCTAAAGAACACCTTCTAAAATCTATCAAAATTTCCACAATTTAACGATTTGCCGAACGCACTTATGTTCAAAAATTCATGAATTTAGTCCATGGGTTAACTACAATACTACATGGCAACTCAAAATATGGAAAGATTTTCAAGAAATAACATTAAGCATACCTTAATCCCCAAAACAAGTTCGTCGAATGCCTTAAGTATTCTTTCTTCAATTTCTTGTTTAGTTTCGATAGAAAAAAGGAAGACAAAGATGAGTAACTTTGTTTTTATCACCCTTTTTCTATTATGAATTTCATGGTTTCCTAATATAAAACTATTTAATATTATTTCTCTAATATACAATACACAAAATGCCAAATTTTCCACCATCATTACTGTCCACTATAATCATAGTGGTCCATTTCACATGCAAGTCCTCTGAATTTCTATCCATGTACAATTTGGCCATTTCAACTTTTACCTATCACATTTTTATGGTTTATCAATTGAGTTCCTTTTTATAATTTGATATCCAAATAACAAAATTAAAGCACCAAATTTTCACACATAGAAATTTACATAATAAAACATAGAAATTAATATTTTTAAAATTGAAAGAATGTGATTTTATAGTCGGCTTGTGTATTTGTAAGTGTAAAAATCTAGTGATACCTTGTACCCTATTCCGGCATTGAACATGAGTAAGAGGTGTTACATTTAGTGGTATCAAAGCTATGGTTTAGTCAATTTTTGGACTACCGTAGCGTGTGTGTGAGAGTCTAGCTATACATGCCATATGTGGACATGATAGTGTGATATCTCCCGACCCCGATGAGATTGTTTTGTTAAGTAGAGATGCTTTCCAACCTACCTAAGTAAGTAAGTATAACTTAGTGAATATATTGATTTATTGGGATAGATCTTTATGGTTTGAGTTGATATACATGTGTGTTAATGGTATGTAATTGATTAATTAATGGTGGTGGAATATGGATAAGATGCTACTATTCCAATTGAATATTATAAATCGATTAATAAGATTGAATCTTTGTAGTGGATAAATGTGGTGGGCTTATTATGAGTGGTAGATACTTATACATGATAATGATGAATGTGTTACCAAATAGCTTGAAAGTGTGATCATGATGAGTTGAAAAGTTGAGATGTATAAATCAAATGTCTGATATTATGTTGATATGAAATGCTATACTATATATGTGTATGTATGCAAGTTAAAATTTTTAAAGGCTTTACAATATTCACTCCCCCTTGTCGGTATAGTGTCATATGACAAAGTTTATCCTATTTACATTGAATAAGCTCGTAAGTGAGAAATAAAGAGTTTAGTGGTGGAATAGTTAATAACGTGATTAGAGAGGGGAAATGGCTTAGTAAGTAAAGATGATTATGACTGAGATATTAGATGATTTTTCTGAAGATTATTCAAAATACGTAATGTTATTAAAAAAAATCTATTTATGAGTAATCGATTTATTCAGGTATGATATCTACAAAAATAATTTACTGGATATTTCTTATAAATTAGTTCTTTTAGTGAACTGAATAATGTGGAATTATTGGTGACTTTAGTAGTTAGTTGCACAGTGGTAAAATAGAAAAGATATATGACTACAATTGTTATGATTATATATCTTATAGTAATATTTTTTTGGGGATATTTTACATGATTTGTTATATACAGAAATATATGTAATTATTCATTTTCAAATGTGATTACTATTTTATAGAAAAGTTGGCTAATCATGATGTTAAGTGAAATTGTTGAAAGTTTGATTAAAATATGAGCGGTACTGCTTTATCTCTTTTTTGGTTTTATAATCAATTATGCTTGAGAGAAAATTTGATAAAAAGATTCATATGATGTGGTTTTCTACTTCTATTAGTTGAAGCTCTGAATTATAAATATAATATAATATAATATAATAAATATTCAAGAAAAATATTCATTCATCGGAGACCATTATAGTTACTGTTATAACTCCTGACTCGAATATGGGAGTTTAGTAATATGAGTCACAGATGGTGGATATCATGTTATTAGACTGGTTGTTATTGGGACTATTTTTAGTCTTTTCTCTTCTGTTTGGGAAGTATTATTGATATTGAAGTATTATTTTATTTATAAGGTTGAGACGCTGATCTTATTATGGTACTATGGTCCCAATTAGTATGATGGTTACAATTTCAAAAATTTTAAAGCTTCGGTATTGATAATTGATAGCTATACTGATGATACAATTATTATAGAAAGATGTTTAAACATGACAGTTACAGTTGAGTAATCTATGAAAATTTTTCGGGGCATTTTATTTATCTAGGCATTATCAGAAGTAAATGTGGTTGCTTGTTTTATGATTAAAGTATCATTGATTTGATTGATTTATGATCATTGTTCTTTTATTTTCCATTGGTATTCTATTCTGTTACATCAGAGATAAGAAGCTGACAGTGAATTCATATGAAATTACTCTTCTGTTTCTTCTGGCTGTTGTCCTGTTTACATCTACATGGAAAATGCATTATCTTTGTTACAATTGACTATAGAATGAATGAACAGTGCATACTTTCTTCTGGTTTTTCTGAAGAGTCGTCAGGTTCCTTATTATTTCGTACGAGTGGTGTTTCTAAATATACTGTATGGTTTTGTATCTCGAATTTCCTTATCTCAGTTTTCTTATCAATCTTATAGGTTAGTTTATCATGTATGGCATATCTTTAAGGTAAATATTGACAAAGGTGAGGATTAAGACAGTTCAAGTTCAAATTGTATATTGATTTCCTTTCCCCAGGTAATTTTGGCTATTATCAGTGACTTCAAACAAAATGTTATGTTTCATCTGAGTTAATACAGTTAGTAAGTAATTGTGACTGGATGTTGAAAGAAATATGAGAAATTTTATGTTTGATCTGTTCTAATGATATGAAGAAGTGATCATTGTGGAATGCTAATAAATAGTTAGGATCAACCCAGTAATTTCAATCAGAGTGAGTTGTTCAGTTAGAACATAAATTAAACTATGTGTATTTATGTGCATCCTCTGGTCCGAAAATGATGTTGTGCATACATAGATTTATAGATGAACAGTCTGAAGGAAGAATTTATATTTCTGAAAGTATGACATGGAGACATATCGATTGGGTTTTTCCTTAACTGAAAGAATGTGTGTGAATACCAACAAATATATGAGAAAGGTTAAAATATTACAGGTGCTAGAATGAAAATTTTTGTTTACCTTGTGAGTATTGGTTTCAATGATTTACCTTATTGATGGAGTTTTTATTTTAATTAAACCGATGTTTCTGTTATAAATTGGAGAAACTCTAAATTGGATTGGTAAGTGTTAAGTTAAATGAACTGAGCGTGAGCTAACTTTTGATTCTGAATTTTAAATTAGATTTGATTACTGATACTAATATTCTGAGACAAAATTAGTGTATTAAGAAACACAGGGTATGCAGAGAGTTTTCATTTAGAGCTCACCGTAGTATTTTATCTATTCATTTAAAAAGAAATAAAAAGTAGAGTGATTTGAAGTAAATGTTTGGGTATACATATACGAAATTTGATATTTATGATTTTTGAGTTTAGATGTCTTTTTGTTATCAGAGTTAAGTTAAATGACAAAATGCAATCAGGACTGTTATAGTCAATGATGAGTCGGGTTTGATATTGAAACAAAGATAATATGAGTTTCGTATCGGAATTTCTCTTATTCTTGGAAAATGAAAGCTGTTATTTGGATTGTGATTGATCGATGATGAAAATCCTTATGATTATTTCAGAATTTGAGGATTATATTATTTATTATGGAAACAACTACAGGAAACTTTGTGTACAAGACTGAGTCAAATTGTGATTATGATAAAAGTGAAAGTAATTGTGAAAATTGGAAATAGTTTTCAACATAGAAGTATACAAAATTGACACTTAGTTATACTAGATTTCAGTTTGATGACAAAGTGTTTCTGAAAGTATTATTTTGAAGAAGATTGGTTGTGGATGTTTAAGAAATTTCGAGAAAAGATATTGAGTCGCTTTACCAATAAGATTTTCAGGGACAAAAATCCCTAAAGCGGGGAGAATTGTAATAGCCCAATACAAGGCCTAAACGGAATAGTGGTTACGAAACCACAAATCTGAGGTCAAAATATTTATTCCGATTGAGTTTTAAAATTTATTTTGTATTTTCAATATTTTGTGAAATTTTCTTTACAAAATTTTATTGTTTGTGTGTCCAATTTGATAAATTGGACTAAATTGCAAAAGTAGTAAAATGTGCATTCTAGAAGGTAAAGGTGTTTAATTGAAATGTGTTTTATTTATATTTTTTATGGTTTACATGTTTATAGAATTATTTTGTAAAAATTTCGTACTAAAATTTTGACGTTTGGGCACTCAATTTAGTCAAAAGGACTAAATTGTAAAAAGTGCGAAAGTTGACTTCTACATGTTAGAGGTGTCCAATTGTTATGAAATTTTAAATTGAAGGTCCTTAAATGGTAATTAGATCATTGGTTAATTTATTGGACAAAAATGGACATGAAATGGGTGAACAAGAGTATTTTTTTTAGTTAGGGGCATTTTGGTCATTTAATGATTAAATGAATTAAAAAATCAAATTAAAAGCCCATTTTTGCTCATCTTCTTCCTCAAGGCCGACAATAGCATGGAGAAACCATGGCTAGGGTTTTTCAAACTTCTAAGCTCGATTATCAAGAAAGACGTGAAATCGACCTGAACCGGGGAAAGGAAAAGATTGTGGATTAAATTGTAAAATTGTTATATTTTACATTGAGGTAAATTTATATGTAAATAATGTATTGTTTTTATTATGTTATGATATTTTATTTTTTGACATGTGAAATAAGTTTTAGTATTGTACAATTAATGGACATAAACGGTGATTGTGGTTGATGAATTGAGATTAAATGAGTAAATCTCGGTTGAACCTTCGGAATGGAAAAACGTGGTGCTAAGTGGATATACCACGGTTGAACGTGTAACGTGGTGCTAAGTGGATATGCCACGATTACACATATTGATACATGTAACGTGGTGCTAAGTGGATATGCCACAGTTACATATATTGATTCATTAACGTGGTGCTAAGTGGATATGCCACATTTACATAAATTGATTGATTAACGTGGTGCTAAGTGGATATACCACGGTTAAACATGTAACGTGGTGCTAAGTGGATATGTCACGGTTATACATGTTAATTTGAAAAGTGGCGCTAAGTCTGTATGCCACAATTACATGTTAGTCCAATAGTGTGGTGCTATGTGCGTATACCACTAAGTTGGGCATTAATTACAGAAGGTGGAGCTATGTGCTAAAACCACAGGATATTGTTACTTTCCGAAGTGTTCACCGGGAGAAACAAGTTTGCTAAATGGAATTTAACATGAAAAATGTGGGGATAAATACCGGAATATGAATATATGAGTTTTGAATTATGAGTTAGATATGTGATTGAATTTTGATAAGATGAATATGGATAATATTAACTTGAAAGTTGACAATAAGAAATTTTAGTGAAAGAGTTGAAATTTGGAATAAACAGTTTCAAACGGCAGCTGATGAGTGACTTTGAAAAATCACTAAAAATGATATAAATTGAATTAGAAGCTGAATGAGATATTGAATTAAAGCTTATTGAGTCTATTTTTATATAAAAGTAACGGAGCAAGCAAAAGAATTCCATATTTTGAGATATTTATATTGTTTTGAGACTGGTTTAGAATGACTTCGTGATCCCCTATTCTAATTTAGAAAAATCATTAGAAACTGTACAAAAATATTTATGGAATATAATTTATATGGGTGGATTCCTTATTGAGTCTATTTTTGGTAGAAACAAATGTGAACATCTTTCAAGTTCTGTATAAAGAGAAATTGTAATTTTAGTAAAGAGTGGTCAGGACTATCGGGTAGCAAAATAAGGGAGTATTTAATGAATAAACTGTATTAATTGGCCCAACCAAAAATACTAATATTTTTATGGTAAGAAGAAATATGATTCTAGTTTCTGGGAAAATTTATGGATCTTAATTTGGAGCTCCGTAGCTCTAGATAAAAAGAATTTAGTGACTGGGACTCGAATGGACAGCTTGTACTGATTTTAGGTAAATGATAATTTCATGTGAGATTAAGATTGTATAATTGTGGAGACATATTTTGGGATCTATAAATGCCATTAATAATTTATTATTATTATTGTTTACATATTCACTTACTAAGCTATAATGCTTACTCTCTTCCCTTCCTTTTTCTTATAGAGTTTTAGATGCTAGCTCGAGTTAGAGGTCGCCGGAGATACTATCACACTATCAGGCTGAGGTTGGTATTAAAAGATTTTGAAATATTTATAAGTTTATGGCATGTATAAGGACTTGAATATATGTGTATATGTTACTGAGTTGGCCTAGAATGTTGGCCTAAATTAATGGAAATTTTATTGTTGTATAATGCCATGTGATATGACTAATAGTAGCTATGTTATGAGTCATAATGATACAATACATGAACGAGTATGCTTACATGTTAGTAAATGAATTAATGTATATATGATAAGAATGTGATTAGATTCTAAATTGAAAGAAATGTTATAGCCGGTTTGTGTATTTGTAAGTGTAAAAATCCAGTGATGCCTCGTACCCTGTTCCAACATTGAACTCGAGTAAGAGGTGTTACAGGAATAGTCGACATAGAGAAAAACTGAAAAGAAGAATGGAAGAAATGGGATAAAGGAAACTATGTTCGACCAAAATAAGGAAAGGTGAAAGAGAAGCAAGAGGAGAAGAACAAATTCGATAGAGGGGGAAATGGAAATGAGAAAAGAAGAAGCTTGTTAAAAGACACCTTTGGCATAATGAAAATAATCGAGCAGAAGAAACCCGAAAGGTACAAAGAGACCTGATTTACCTGGAATTGACCGAAGTGATTAAACGTTGCCAAGAGAACTAAAAACCACTCGGCCAAAAAGAAATACACTAAAGAAAATAAAAAAGGAAAACCGTAACAAACTTACAGACCAAAAGAATTCTCAGCCAAATTTCGGAGTAGTTAGAATATCAATTCGACACTACTCTTCCCTCACACTCAACTCCTATTTTTCCTTCTCAAAATCCTCCAAAAAATCCTCTTTGATTTACTCTTCCAACCACTCAATTCAAATTCCTCAAGACCCATTCAACTTAGAGTCCCAAACCAACTCCAACACCAGCCATCCCATGTAGCAAAATAAATATCCTTTTTACCTTGCCATGACTTGAACCTTAGACCTCAAGAGAACTCCACACGCCACTTACCACTGCACCATAAGCTCTTTTGTGTCACATTCTATCCTCAATTAATTATAAGGCCTACTTTCAAGCACCAAGGGTCTTATTCACTTAAAACTAAAAATTTTGCTAAAGCCCAGGTTTGAACCCAGGATTTCTCCAACACTTCTCAGGGCCCTTAACCACTAAAGCATACATTTAATTGTGTCATTTCCTTGCACAAATAAATACTTATATACAGCCTCCTTACGGATCCATACTCAAGGCCCAATACTTCTAGGCCCAAATTCAGGGTATTACAATTCACCCCTCCTTAAAGAAATTTCGTCCTCGAAATTTCCAACTCCAGACTACACCACTACACTTCCGCTGCGCACTCTGATCCTAATAATACTAACACACGTCCAAGATATCTATCCATCAGTGTGGATAGATATCACATGCATACAATTTCTGCTTGTAAATTATTACACCCAAACAAAACATACCTGACTTAAAAGGGACTCAGCAATCCCGAACCCAATGCTCCTTAGACCCGCATTTGAGGAATGCTCATGTCTTCCTTTGGAATTCACCCGAATGATACCTCTTATAGTGCTCGCATGCCTGCAAGTTCAGCCATGTCTTAACACGTTTCACTGAACGAGGCTCCAACCTCAGAGAATCGTGATCTCTCTTCTTCTTATAGTCCAAGCACCTAAACTGAAGTGTTTAACCCATCTCCTTAGCTCTGGCCTCGAACACTCCTTCTAGCACTTCCCTTACTAAACAGGTCAATGCCTTAGTACTAAGCTCTAGGTTATCACTACCTGAATGTGGCGGACTTACCTTAACCACCGTCTTCTGAACAATCTCATGATCCAGTGAAACAAGCAACTTCTTGCGACCTTGCTCACCTTCAGAATCCATATTAGTACTGTCGCTAACTTGAAAATCTACATTTCTAGGATACACACAAAATAAATACAAAATCTATCCACTGCACTTTTGTGCAAACAAACAACAATTTCGGGTTAACCTACTGAATTAGCGCTGGAGACTTAGTGTGCCACACAATTTAAAAGCGTTTCAAAACACTTCAAGTCATTTCAAAATAATCTCAAAATAAATAATTTAAAAATCCATTCCACAGTCGAATTTTGCAACCTGGCTCTGATACTAATAAATGTAACACCCCAAACCCGTCCAGACGTTATGGTCGAATCTAGCGTGCTACATCATAGTGTCTGTCAAAAAATTGGATTTGAGTGTCAAAACTCACTGTCAGGTAAAAACCCCTTTATGATTTGTAGAAAACTTAGTGAATATAGTTCGTACTATTATCCAAATAATTTATCAAAACGTTTGCCATTGGTGCATTAAATTGATTTAAACCGTGGAAGCTTTTAAATTAAAAATTTTGGAGTTGAGTCACGTATCTTTAAAACAGTTTTAGTTTTGAAAACTTGTCTTGTCCTAACTGGCAAATTTAAGTAAATAAAAAAAAGCCCAAATTAAACATTAATTCCCATAAATGGCCTTATTACAAAACAAAGCCACAAAACGTAAATAAAAGAGAAATAGAACAAAAAGTGAAATTATCTGCGGTCGTGTGGCCACCTCCGAGTCCCTCGCAACACGAAATCGCCTAAGGCTGGGGATTACCTGTACAGTTAAAAGGAAGGGTGAGTTTGTGAAAACTCATTATGTAATCCCCTATCAGTCAGTCGGTAAATAGTACATGTACTAATAGTCTGGGCCTGAGCCCTTTCAGTAACAGTTCAGTATGGGCCTAGCCCAAAATAGTAACAATGTGGCCTTAGCCCAAATGCAGTATCAGTGTGGGCCTTAGCCCAAATGCAGTATCAGTATCATGCAAAAATGCTACCCACCCTAATCTAGCTAACACACCTCACTGTGTACCACCAACACACCATGTGGGGATAAAATCAACCTACCCAGCCAACACACTAATATCGCAGCTAAGCTGCCAGCTAAATAAGTGGCTTAAAGCCATCAAAAATAGCACAAGGCCTTCAGAAACGGCACAAAGCCTTAAATAACGGCACAAAGCCTTCTGTGGGTCCACAGTCTTCTCATCCAACCCGTGCAACCCTAACAGATCAGTACTTCCTCCATAACAATATCCTAACCCATGCAGTATGTCGTGCAGGTATGCAAAGCACATAAATATCACAAGGCATGCTCAATCAATCAACCATCATCTAAGGCATAACAGTCATTCTACCCTACAGGGGTATTACAGTCATTTTACCATTTGGGGGTACTTCAATCATTTTACCCTATGAGGGTAATTCGGTCATTTTACCCTCTAGGGGCAATTCAGTCATTTTACCCTTCGAGGGTAATTTTGTCATTTTACCCTCTAGGGGTAATTCAGTTATTTTACCTTTGAGGGGTAATTCGATCATTTTCAACATAATGGATTTAAACTCACCTGCCGACCCAACAGAAGGTCTACGATCATCTTGTGCACTCGAAACAGTCATAATCGTGCAATTGGGCCCAGAATTAACCACGGTCATGCAACTACGCAGTCTAGTCCAATATTTATCACAAAACGTAAGCTTTAATCCGTGTGGGACCCATGAGCCCATTGGGCCCACACGGCCCATTTCGACCCATAACGGCCTAAGCCATGAGCATGCTCATGGTAGCCTCTACAGTCTTAAGCCCATGATTAGTGGGCTCGACTCACCACATGAGCAATCGCACGCTCACGTGCCCTCAAACTTCGTACTTTCAGCTTTTTGGCTTTTACCGATCTACAGTCTAGACGGGTGTGATTACAGAGCTGTTTGAGGTACATGCAATTAACCCTTGAGCCCCAAACCCTAGTTAAACGAATATCTTTAATCCCCTAAAAACACCAATCAAGATTGCTCACATGCCTACGACGAATATCTGTGTCACAACCGATCTCATTAACCAAAACAATGATCAAATATGTGGCCCTAATCCACGAATGTTAACTTGCCAACCATAGGGACATTCGGTCTAATCTAAAAGTAAGGTAGTGATTTTACCTTATTCGATTAACGAGAGACAAAGTTTGATGACTTGAATAACTCTCACCCTCTTTTACTCCTCAGGACTGCTTACCTCAACGTACCTCACCTAGCGAGGAAGGAATAAAAATCACAATCAGTTAACATAAGGAGCATTGGGCTTTAGAAAGTGATAGGAGAAGCTAGATTGACCACATAAAGAATTGACAGTGAAACAAAGGAGAAAACTTTGTAAGTACCAATCGATTCATTAAAATCCTTTTAGAACCAAAACCCACCAAACTAATCCGCCGCGCTTAGAAATGATCGACCAAACACCGAGTGGCAAAAAAGAAACCAAAAGATAAATAAGAAAAGAAGAGGGCACAATCGACATAGAGAAAAATCGAAAAGAAGAATGGAACAACCAGAAAGAAGGAAATTATGTTCGACCAAAAGAAGGGAAGGTGAAAGAAAAGCAAGAGGAGAAGAACAAATTCGATAGAGGGGAAATGGAAATGAGAAAAGAAAAGGCTTGGTAAAAGACACCTTTGGCAAAATGAAAATAATCAAGTAGAAAAAACCCGAAAGGTAGAAAGAGACACCTAATTTACCAGGATTTGACCGTAACATCTCGATTTTGGGCCTAGTTAGAACAATGGTTTCGAAGGCACAAATTCGAGAAGGAAAACATAATTTTTATTATATTTTTATGATCTACAATTCCACGAAAAGATTTCGTGAAAATTTTGTTCGAAAATTTCGACGTTTGGGCACTCAATTTAGTCAAAAGGACTAAATTGTAAATAGTGCAAAAGTTGAGTTCCATATGTTAGAAGTGTCCAATTGTTATGAAGTTTTAAATTGAAGGTCATTAAATAGTAATTAGACCATTAGTTAAATTGTTGGACAAAAATGGGCATGAATAAGACAAATTTGAAAGAAAAGTCTTTAAGAACATTTTTGTCATTTAATAATTTAAAAGAATTAAAAAGGGAAAATGAAGCAAAAATTTGCTCATCTTCTTCCTCAAGGCCAAATATAGCATGGAGAAACTCTAGCTAGGGTTTTTCAAGCTTCCAAGCTCGATCGTAAGTCTGTTTTAGCTCCGTTTTTAATAATTTTTACGTTTTTAAAATCCCGGTAACATGATTTCTCTATTTCTACCATTTATTTGAGCTAGGGTTTGATTTCAAAATTTGACCCATGTTTAATAATTGTGCATTTTGATGAATTATGGTAGATTATACATGTTTATGGTTAGAGAATTTGCCGAGTGATTTTCGACGAAAACATCCGAAAGGATTAAATCGTAAAAGTTATAAAATTGGTCATAAGTGTGAGTTTTAATGAGAAGTGTGGGCTGCCATATTTATGAAATGGTTCAGTTAGGCCTAAAATGAAAAGAAATTGAATAATAATTTATATTCGAGCTTTGGGGCAAAAATGTAAATATGCAAAAGTTTAGGGCCAAAAATGTAAATTTTGTAAATTTATGTTTTAGGTCCGAAATGATTAGTAAATGGATGAAATAAGTGAAATATGATGTTTTAGATCTCGAAAAATGAGATTTGAACCGAGAACGAGAGAAAAATCAAAAATTAGGAAAGTTGGTCAAAATGGATGTATTGGTATCAAGGTAAGTTAATGTGTTTAATAAGTATTTAATTAAGCATGTTTGAATGCTAAATTGATATATTAGTTATAAATGTTTTAGTATTGATTTTTGAATATAATGATAATAATTAAGAAATGTTCGATAATGATTCGACGTTAAAAGTGAGGATTTGAATAAGTTTACATATAAGACCATAGTGGTAATGTGGCTTTGTATAAGATCAAGAAAGTATCAAATAGCATAATTTGAGGAAAGTAAGATAAATTGAGGATATGATGAGATTAAGAATGTAAGCATGTAAGTTTACGGTAAATAAATGCAATATTTCAATATTTTATATTAATGTTGTTAATTTCCAGCATCTATACATTTATTTTATGAGAATATTCCAAGTTGAATCAAAGATGAGGTAACAAAGAAAAAGTATCAGAAAGCCCGTTTGAACCTTAGGAATGTATGGGATATGAAATGTCATGACATTTTGGGTTGAGACAGTTGAGGAACATCCCATGTAACTCCACATCAGATATATGGCTTTGGCAAGACAGGGAAGATCCCATTTAAGACCATGTCAAGGCATGGCACTGGTAAGTTTTATAAGGAAAGGAAATCATGTAAGACCATGTGAAGACATGGCATTGATAAGTTACTATAAGGCAAAGATCCCATGTAAGACCATGCCCAGGCATGACGTTGGTGAGTATATAAGGAAAGGATCCCATGTAAGACCATGCCAAGGCATGGTATTAGTGAGTACATAAAGCAAGGATACCACGTAAGACCATGTCAAGACATGGCAATGGTAAATTTCAAAAGGAAAGGTACTTGAGTAATCCAAAGAGTAATTCAAAGAGATGACAAGGTAAGATCATGAGGAAAGAGCACAGGTATGTACATAAGGCTTACTGACATTGAGGTTTTAAGTTGATGATATTAAAAGTATTTTAACGAGTATATCCAAGTATTAAGTAAGTGATAAGTCTTCAATTATACTTATGACACTTTGTGACGTGATTAGCAATATGCCTATATATTATGAGAGAGTATTAATGTGTTAAGTGAGATGTTACAGGTACATAAGCAAGCTATTAAGTAAGGCATTCTTTTTTATTCTGAGCCTTTGGTAAGGTTACCAATGAGTAATATGGGAATGCAAGAACTTAACATTATTTATGCAAATTATGAAAGCTTAATAATAAGGTTACCAATAGGGGAACATTTAATGAATAAACTATATTAATTGGCCAAACCAAAAATTCTGGAAAAATTATGGTAAGAAGATATATTTGTTTAGTTTCAGGGAAAATTTATGGATTTAAATTTCGCGTTTTGTAACTCAAGTTATAATTAATTTAGTGACTGTTACGCAGGTGGACAGTTTTATTATGAGTAGTGGAATAAATTGTTTTGATTTTTGTAAGTAATTGGAAAAATTTTAATGTTCCCGGTTTGGTCCCGAATCGTTTCAATTGCATGTTTTAGGGCCTTGAGGGCCCTTTTTAGGGATATATTGGATTAATATAAGTGAATTAATTTTAAAAGCAAATTTTTACACCCCGAATTAGTAAGATAAGTCTGGTAACACCTTATGCTTGACTCCGACGACGGTCCCGGGTAAGGAGTGTTACATGACCAAAGTGATTAAACATTGCCAAGAGAACTAAAAACCACTTGGCCAAAAAGAAATACACCAAAGAAAATGAAAAAGGAAAACCGCAACAAACTTACACGCCGAAATGAAGTCTTAGCCGAATTTCTGAGTAGTTAAAATATCAATTCGGCACTACTCTTCCCTCACACTCAACTCCTATTTTTCCTCCTCTAACCACTCCATTCAAATTCCTCAAGACCCATTCAACTTGGAGTCCCAAACCAACTCCAACACCAGCCATCCTATGTAGCAAAATAAATATCATTTTTACCTTGCCATGACTTGAACCTTAGACCTCAAGAGAACTCCACACGCCACCTACCACTGCACCATAAGCTCTTTTGTGTCACATTCTATCCTCAATTAATTATAAGGCCTACTTTCAAGCACCAAGGGTTTTATTCACTTAAAACCAAAAGTTTTGCTAAAGCCCAGGTTTGAACCTAATATTTCTCCAACACTTCTCAGGGCCCTTAACCACCAAAGCATACATTTAATTATGTCATTTTCTTGCACAATTAAATACTTATATACAGCCTTCTTACGGATCCATACTCAAGGCCCAATACTTCTAGGCCCAAATTTAGGGCATTACATAATAATTTTTTTATATTCTTACTAAAATATAATAATATTAAATAATTTAAATATTATTTAAATGCATATTTGTCAATTGATAATAAAATATTTAACATGTACATTTTATTTCTCAAAAGCACATTTTGACAGTAATACTAAACACTCAAATTTTAAACCAAACTTTTCAAAAGCACTTCTTAAAAGCACTTTTCCACAGCGCTTTTCAAAAAACGTTGCCAAACTAGCCCTAAATGGGAAAAACACTATAGGTTAGGGCAAATTTTCATTCAAGCCTCCATATACTTATATAGAAAAGGAAAGTAGGTACCAACAAGTGTTTGGTGTAGTTGTAAGGTGTACTATCAAGGAAGAACGCAAGTTTAAATCTTAAAGACAACATTTTGGGGATTGGCAATCATAGATCCTCAAAAGGATTTATCTTCATGGACTGTAAAGCAATGTCTATTGACACGTGGATATGCTATCTCTCTCTCTAATTGAAAATCTATATTGAATTTAATGTCATAAACTAATCGAACATCAATTTAATATGTTATAAAAGAAAAATAATCCATTGATAAATTTAAATGAAAGACTTAATTTAAAAACAAAAACTAAAAATTAGTCCTACCTTTTCTATGCATTTTATTTTTATCAAAATCATTTATTTTTATTTTTATTAAGGATTAATATATATGATGGTATTTAAACTCGATAACTTGTACCTACTTGATACCTAAATTTTATTTGGATCTAACTGGCTAACTCGGTACCTTTTTTTAGGTGCCTAATTAACACTATTTTTTTTACCAATTCTTTCATGCCATGTGTATTAAAAGAATCAATCCATTTTTTACACATGTATTCAAAAACATTTAATTTAAATTGTTTTTAAATTTATTAAATAAATTTTGTTAAAACTTTTAATTTATTTTCCATTGACCACTCTCAAGCTTTCCCCCTCCACCCGCGAACCTTTTCTCCTTCCCAATCCCTCACCATTCTTAGTTTTTTTTTCATCCTCAACTTATTCTTTTGCTCTAAGAAAATATATAATAAAAAAACCCATTTTATAATTTTTTTGGTAGGTGAGAAAGAATAAGAAATTAAAAGATTTTTTTTTAGTTTTTTTGGGTATTAGAGTTTTTTTTTTTTTACTCCGTGTTTTTTACTCCTTTTACCCATTATTTTTATTTTTATTTGGTTTTCCCGTTCTCTGGTTTTGTTTCCTTCATTTGAATCAGTGTTGGATTGATTTTCATTTTCCCTTTCTCTAGTTTTGTTTTCCTTATCTAAATCAATATTGGAAAATGATGATGATGTATGAATGACGTTGGGTCAGGGGTTAAGCGATGACGACTTAAACAAAATTTGGCGATGGTGATGGTGAAAGGGGATGGTGATAGTGATGGTGTCAGGGAAGAAGAAACAATAGGAGAAATTGAAAAGATGGTAACGAAAATAAATTAATTAAATGTTTTTATTTTTTAATTTATAAAAATTTGAGAAAAATAAATTTTCAATACATCCCAGGCAATATTTTTTAGTTTTTTAATACACGTTACGCAATTTGAATAGTTGATATTAAAAACTTAATGGTGTTAGTGTTGGATCTGGTGCCTTAAGTGTAGTATTTTCGTCTATGTACACTTGTACTTCTTTCTGAACAGATTGGTTAATAAAATTATTCATGAATTACATTAATACTTTGTATATTGTCCTCACATGGTTGTTGCATGTAAAGCAAAATAGAAGCAAATAGTGCTCATAACTATTACTAGGTGATATTACGTTGTCATTTCATAATACAGAAAGACAACTTCTATTACTAGACAAGGCTAAACATGTCCTTAATTTAATTAGAAATGTGCAAACCGATTCAAAGAATAATATGTTACCTATTAAGTCCAGTTGGGGAGATGCTTTTTCTTGAGCATCAGAGTGGATGACTCTCAGAAGATAGAGACATAGATGTGTCTAATTGGACTAACAGTACATCAGACTAGACCTAAGGAGAATAGATCTTGAATTTGTTTATAGATTGTAACACCCCTTACCCGTATTCGATGCTAGAATAGGGTACGAGGAATTACCGAAACACATACACTTGCAAATGTATTAAACCGGGTCATAAAATTTCATCCAAATTAAAAATTTTCAAATTTTTATCTTTGAGTCCCTAAATAGGGCCTACGATGCCCAATACATACTTTAAATGCGGTCCGGAACTAAACCGAGAACTTTTGAAAGCACTTAAAATTTTTTTGAAAAATAGGGGCACACGCCTGTGTTCAAGGCCATGTCCTTCACACAGCCGAGATACATGCCCGTGTGTTAGGCCGTGTGGTATTTCAAATTTCCAAAAATCAAGTGCAGACTTTACACACCCTGGGCACATGGCTGTGTGGCTGCCCGTATGGCCACAAGTAATGCTATTTATTAAGACTTTTGCCACCCTAAAACACTTATACACTTATACAAATTTATCATTACACGACATGGTATTATTAAGCATTCAAACATCCACACTAAGACATCTACATACCATTTACAAACCACATTAATTACACACACACTTAACCATTCACATCATGCAATTTACAGAACCAATCACATTTACCACTCATAATTATCACACATTTACTCATCCAACACATGCAAGCATACACATCCTTGAAATACATCATCATAGACTTATAATATAACAATTATTGGCCACATTAAACGGCATTATACAACAATAACCTTCAAATAGCATAGGCCAACCCTCTAGGCCAACTCAAAATAGCATATACACACATAATCAAGTCCTTATACATGCCATAGACTAAAAAAATACTTGAAAATTGTTGATACAATACCAATCAATAACGTGTTAGTGTGATAGAATCTCCGACAACCTCCAACTCGAGCTAGCATCTGTGACACTATAGGAAAAGGGAAAGGAATGGGGTAAGCATTATAGCTTAGTAAGTAGGTATCTAAATAATAAGTAATTTATTAACGTGTTTTTATAAATCTTCACAATATGTTCTCAAGATAATACCATCATAACTGCACATAGTTCCACTATTTACTCATGTTCATCTCAAGCTGTTTACCTGAGTTATAGTTACTAAATTATTTATATCCTGAGTTACTAAACTCAAAATTAAGATCCTAAAATTTTTCCTAAAACTAGACTCACATATCTTCTTACCATAAAATTTTTAGAATTTTTGGTTTAGCCAATAAATATAGTTTATTCATTAAAATCACCACTATTTTCCTATCTAATAGTTCCGAACCCTCTTCATTAAAAATTAATTTTCTCCTTGTACAGGATCCAGATGATGTTCCTGTTAGTTTCTTTTGAAAATAGACTCATTAAGGATTTTAAGAATATAAATTATAACTCATAATTATTTTTTTACAATATTTAATGATTTTTCAAATTTAGAATAGGGGATTCTAAAATCATTTTGACATTGTCTCACTAAATTTAAAATATCTTATAATATGAAATTCTTTTGCTTACACTATTTCTTTTTTGTGAAAATAGACTCAATAAGATTTAATTTCATATCTTATTCAATCTCTAATTCGATTTTCACCATTTTTGGTGATTTTTCAAATTCACACAACTGCTGCTGTCCAAAACTATTTTATTACTAATTTTACTATTTTATATTTTCTTTGTATTAACTTTCATAGTAACACTTACTCCATAATAACTCTACCAAAATTCGATCACATATCGAGCACATTGCTCATGAATATATATATACACATGTACCTGCACTTGTTCATCACATAATCACATTCAATTATACTTAGTCATTTTTCCCATTGAACACTTCGAAATATTAATGGATATATAAGTTTGCACATAAATGCCACACTTGTAGCCAAAGCTACTTCACATCGCTTTTCACATAAAGGCTCGTTCTTAAGCAATTTACTTTCACGGGCCTGCTCATAGAAGCTGTCAGTCATTCGTTGCTACTCAGTGCTACTCACGCAAGCTGTCAGGTATCCGCAACACATGCAAGTATACCCAGCCACTGGTAGAACATAAGACCAGCACTTGGATTCACTTAGTTACAATTTCACATAGATTTCACATAGGTCCCTAGTGATATGTCACTTGTATCCTATTCTATTCCTAAGGTTTAACCGGGAAATTTCTCACATTTTGATACATTGTCAGTTTAATTCAATATTAAGCCACATCTCATAAAATATATCAAAACATAAAAACATAAGTAAAAACGATGCATTATTTACATACAAACTTACCTCGGTAGCACAATCGGTGAAAAGGACTTATTCGTCATATTCTTTGTTTTCCACCCGTTCAAAGTCCAAATCTCATTTTTCTTAATCTATAACAACACATTTCACATATTTATTCAACATGCTACTCAAATTATCCAAAATTCACATTTTGGCAAAAATTACATTTTTGCCACTAAACTTTGTCATATTTACAGTTTTTCCCCTAAGCTCGTAAAATGATTTTTATTCAATTTCCTTGTATTTTAGGCCTAGCTGAACCATTTTCATAACTATAGCAGCCCACATTTTGCATTTATTCACACACTTATACACATTTTACAACTTTTTACAAACAAGTCCTATTATAAGATTTCATCAAAAATCGCTTAGTAAAAGTCATTTATTACACTCCGAACATTCATATTCTACCATTAAACATCAAAAAACAAGCATTTCACATATGGGTAAATTTTCAAATCTCAACCCTAGCTCAAATAAATGGTAGAAATAGATATATCGTGTTACGAGGATTTCAAAAACGTAAAGAACGTCAAAAACGGGGCAAAGACGGACTTACTATGAAGCTTGGAAGCTTGAAAACCCTAGCCATGGATTCCCCCATGCTACATTAGGCCAAGACTTGAAGATGGACAAGAATTTTGGCTTTTATTTTGTCTTTCAGTCCATTTAATTACCAAATTACCACAATGCCCTTTTTACTCTTCTTTAAAATTTTACCCTTCCATGTCCATTTTTGTCCATTATGACATAAAATGGTCTAATTACTATATAAGGACCTCTAATTTGAAAACCCAATCCAATCAAGTACCTTTATGAACTAGAACACACATTTTTCATCTATTTCAATTTAGTCCTAAATATTAATTTGTACACCCAAACAATAAAATTTCATAATGAAAATTTCACACAGTTGTTCAATCACACAATAAACATTAAAATTTAATCAGAATAATTTTTTCTTACTGCAGATTTGTGGTTTTGAAACCACCATTCCCTTTATGCCCTAAATCGGGCTATTACATAGATTTTAGTACCCCTTAAACCTAGCCTAGACATTATGGCTGAATGTCGAAGATCACATTGACCATGTTGGTGGCACAGAAAATTATTTAGTTATTTTATTTCGACAATCACCATCATTTAAAATCGACATTTTATCAGAAATCTTCTTTCGGAAAGAATTTATTAGAAATCGATTAACTTAGAAAAACTCAAGTTTCAAATATTTATAGAAAACATCATATTTCAAAAATGTTGCAGCAAAAAAATAAAATAACTAAAATTTCACTTACTGATTTAAAATCGTGTTTTGACATATCTTGTAAACTATCAATTAAGTTAGAAAATAACTTTGAGTTTTCAAAAATGAAGTCATGATTTTGAAATAATAGCTTTGAGTTGAGCTTTTTGTTCAAGTTGAAAAATCTACTTTTTCTTACAAAATTATAAACCGTTTTAGGTGATAGTTTTAAAAAAATCCTAATCATGCAATATCATCCAAAAACACAAAATCAAAATAAAAAGTCCCAAGCCATAGTCTGAAATAATAAATAATAGTCCCAAAATACCAAATGATAAAGTATAACAGTTTATTAAAAAACATTCAAGCGTGTAACAGCCCGTTTTTAGTGAAATTAGATTAGTGGTTTCAAGACCAAAAATATGATGTGAAAATATTTATTTTATTATCATTTCGAGGTCTACATCATGTTAGTAATATCGTATAAAAATTTTGTTTAGAAATTTTACCGTTTGCATGTTTAATTCGATAAAAAGGACTAAATTGCAAAAGGTGAAAAACTTGAGTTCTATAAGATAAAGGGATTTAATAACTAGGATATTAAAGTGTTGGAGGGTTTGTGTTGTAATTAAACCATCCATAGTGTAACACCCCTTACCTGAGTCTGACGCTGGGACGAGGTACGAGGCATTACCGTACTTAAACTTGCTCAAACTTACTAAATCGGGCCTAAATTCTCTCTCCAATTTAAAACTTTTGCAATCATATTCTTAATATTCTTAACATGGGCCTACGAGGCCTAAAACATACAGTGGGAGTGGTTTGAAACCAATCCGAGAACTTTCAGGCATCTTAGAAAAATTTTGCTTAAAATAGGGCCACACGCCCATGTGAGATGGGACACGCCCGTGTGGGATGGCCATGTGGTCACACACGCCCATGTCCCTAGCTCATGCTGAATGTATTTCTCATTTCAATCCTACAGGTTGTAACACGGTTTGGGACACGCACGTGTCTATGGCCCGTGTCACTCACACGGCCTAGACACGCCCATGTTAATAAATCGTGGAGTACTTTGATTTGATTACTATAAACAGCCAAGGGTTCGTACGGCCAAGGCACACGCCCATGTGCTTAGCCCATGTGCAATACTGACTTAACTACTTAAGATGTAGGGGACACACGGTCAAACTACACGCCCTTGGTGCAGACCGTGTGTCAGACATGACCTAGACACACGCTCGTGTGCCTAACTCGTGTGGATAATATAGGCTATTTTCCAAGCCTTTTTGCCACCCTGAAACATAATCAAACTCATACTAAATTCAACCTCGTAAAACCATACATAATATACATTATAATCATTCAAACTAAGGCATCCAAATGCCACCATGCCTGTCATTCTTATCCATCATTACTCTACTTAAACATGCAACTTGCACAATCATGAATTTCCCCATCATTTCATAAAATATAACTTTGACAATATTGGCCAATTTCAAAGGCCATTACAACAAGACTTGGGTATTATCAATAGCCAACACCTTTGGCTATTGAAAAGACATTTATCAAAATGACTAAATTCCTGTACATGCCATACATAAAAAAGAACTAACTATACTATACCAAAATGAATGGCTTGATAGTGTGACTTTGAGCTCTGACTTCAATTGATCCCTGAGCTAATTTGACAAATCTACCTGGAAAAAGGGAAAGGAAAGGGGGTAAGCATAAATGCTTAGTAAGTTGCATGGAATAATATAGCAACATAAATCAAGAAACATCATACAAATTTAAATATCATAAAATGCCACAAACTTTCTTACTCATTTCAAAACTTACTAAATCTCATGAATTTTTCATTCTCATAACTTACTCATTTCATGGCTTACTCGTTCTCATAGTGTAACAGCCCCAATCAAGGGCTAAACAGAATAGTGGTTTCGAAACCATGAATATGAAGTATAAAATTTATTTCTACTTGAGTTTTGATGTTTATTGGGTGTTTGAATAATTACATGAAATTTTGGTGCATGAATTTTATTATTTGCATGTCCCATTTGATATGTTGGACTAAATTGCAATAGGTGAAAAATATGGGTTTTAATCCATAAAGGAAGTTGATTGAATTGAGATTTTAATTAGAGGTCCTTATATCGTAATTAAACTATTTTAACCTTGTTTGAACAAAAATGCCCAAGGAAGGGTGGAATACTAAAGGTTTTTAAAGAAGGGCATTTTGGTCATTAGTTAATAAAAGAAATAAAAAGGGAAATAAGGCCAAAAATGTGTCCATACTCTTCTTCCCTTGGCTGAACCTAGCAAGAAACCATAGCTAGGGTTTCCTTCAATTCCAAGCTTGATTGTAAGTATCTTCTGGCCCCATTTTTAACGTTCTTCGTATTTTTGAAATCCCCATAATTTGCTTTAGCTATTTCTACCACTATTTCAAGCTAGGGTTGATGTTTAAAATTTTACCCATGAATCACATGCATGTATTTTGATGGCTAGTGGTAGAATATGAAAGTTTAAAGTGTGGTGAACAACTTTTACTAGGTGATTTTTAGTGAAAATTGTAAAAAGGGCTAGATTGTAAAAGGTGAAATATTATGTGCATAAATTGTGAAATGATGGAAACTGGGAGCTGTTATAAGAGGAAAAGTGGTTTAGCTAGGCTTGAAATGCATGAAAATTAATGAGAATCATAAACCGAGCCTAGGGACTAAAGTATAAAATTGAGAAAATTAGAGGTCAAATTGCAAAATTTGATATAGGAAGATTTTGGGCTATTTTGATTAATGTAGTGATTAAATGAGCTAAATGGGTTGTTATAGATCGAGCAGATCGAGGAATCGACCTTGATCGAGGTAAAGGTAAGGTTTCGGACTAAATTATAAATTATCGCTTTTTTTATTGAGGTAAGTTTATATGTAAGTAATACAACGATTTTAATTCCATAAATATAATTTATTGTATTTTATGGATAATGTTAGATAACTTCTATGATTTGGGGAATTATGGAAATTTGGTGTTCCCAATTGAACCTCCGAAAAAATGAAAGATACAGATAATGTGTAGCTAGGTCACATGTGTGTTTTCAAGGGTAGGACTCCATGTGTACAAGAGAGCTATGAGATGCTATATGGTAGCTAGGTCACATGCGTTATACAGTGTGTATACCATGTGTACAAGAGAGCTACGAGATGATAATTTCACAAGTAGCTAGGTCACATGCGTAATACTGTGTGTATACCATGTGTACACGAGAGCTACGGGTTTCTAATAGCTAGGTCACATTATGTTACCGAGGGTACATCATGTGGACACGAGAGCTATGTTATATGTAGGTAGGTTGCATGTGTGATTCCGAGTGTTGGACACCATGTAGACACGAGAGCTACAAGATTTAATGGCTAGGTCACATGGGTAATATCGAGAGTTCACCATGTGTACACGAGAGTTGAATTATGTATTGATGGAACTATATGCTGAAACCACCGGGTATCGAATGTTATTTCGAAGGGTTCAACGGGAAAGCTTACTAAGAGAGATTTGTGTGGTTATGTGATGTGAAAGTACAGGTGTATTTATGAGCCAGTGGAAATGTAGGCGAGAGTATATGTGTGCATGGGTGCATGTGAACTTAGGTTTATGTAAATGATGTGTTTGGTATGTATATGATATTGGTAAGGTTATGTGGTAAGTTGATATATGATGATATGATTTTTTGTGATTAAGAGAGTTGGTATGATGTTAATTATTTGCATATGGACTTACTAAGCTTCTTAAAGCTTACTTTTTTCTCTTTTTCCTTGTTCTATAGATCAGTCAAGCCAGCTTAGAGATCGAAAAGCTTCGGAGGATCACCCACACAATCCACAACGTTCTTTTGGTATTGTAATATGTACTCTTTTGGACTATGGCATGTATAGGGAGTTGGTGGTGCTGTAAGTGTCATGTTGGTTTGGCTATTTTATGGAAATTGTCTCTTAATAAGTCATTTTGTGATCAAGGCCATGTGATTTGGCCAATGATGATATTAGTTTATTTATAGACTCTTATTAGGTAATTTAAGGAATGCTTGGTGTGTTTGTGTGTGGATAAGTTGAAATGGGTAATTGATGGTTAAATGAGGTCATTTAGATGTATAAAAATGTGTAGGGTATGTGGTTTTAAAAATAGTAAAGTATGTATGTGTTTACAGGGAAAGAATTGCTTGGAAAATAGCCCAACTTAGGGCCACATAGCAAGCCATCACAGCCATATGTGTAAGGCGTGTGAACTTTCCATGAAATTTTTAGAGAATATGGACGTTACACGGCCTAGTCACACAGGCGTGTCCCGTGGCCGTGTGACCAAAATTAAATGCTGACGTCATAAACAAAGCACCCCAGTTTTTCACACGGGAGAGAACACGAGCGTTTTGAGGCTGTGTGAAGGACACGGGCCAAGGACACGGACGTGTGCTCAGTCGTTTGAAAACCCTTATAGGTTCAAAATGAAAAATAATTTTCCAATAATTTAACACGGGTTGGGAACACGGGCGTGTGTAACCACATGGCCTGCCCACACGGGCGTGTCCCTATCTCACACGGGTGTGTGCCCTGTTTTTGACGTAAATTTCCAAAATATTTCTAAGTTCTCAGTTAGGTCTCGGACCACTCCCAAATTATGTTTTGGGCCCCGTAGGCCCATTTTAAGAATTGGATGATATATTATGGAAAATTTTTAAATTGGAATGAAATTTTATGGCCCAACTTTGTATGATTGGTTGTGTTATCGTCTGATAATGCCTCGTACTCGGTTCAAGTGTCGAACCTGGGTAAGGGGTATTTCATTTAGTGGTATCAAAGCTACGGTTTAGCCAGTTTTCAGACTACCGTAGCATTGTGTGTGAGTCTAGGTATACATGCCATATATATTCTGATAGTGTGGTGACTCCTAACCTTTCTAAACTGTGTTTTGATTTTTATATAGTAATGGATCCTGAAAGAGCTGGGACTGATGATGCTACTAGTAACGCGTCGGTTCCCCCACAAGGGACCACACTTGTAGGAAGTAGAGATGAGACTTTGAGTCATGCAGACAGGGCTTGGGATGCCTTTCTCCGAATGATGAATGAGTGGTATACTAATTTTGTTAGAGCAAATCCTAATGCTCAACACCCTCCTCCCCTGCCTATATTACACCTGATCCCCGTAGCCCCATAGGGAGTTGACTTGATAACGGTGACTAAACCTCTGGTGGATAAAATCCATAAACAAGGGGCAAAAAAGTTTAAAGCTAAGGTCGATGATGATACAGAGAGGGTAGAATTTTGGCTCAAGAATTTCATACGGGTGTTTGATGAATTATCTTGTACACTTGAGGAGAGTTTAAAATGTGCCGTATCTTTGCTCAATGACTCAGCCTGTCATTAGTGGAAAACATTGATATCTGTGGTCCCGAGGGAAAGAGTGACATGGGATTTCTTTTTAGAAGAGTTTCGAAAGAAATATATAACTTAGAGATTTGTTTATCAAAAACGGAAGGAGTTCCTTGATTTGAAGCAAGGCAAGATGACGGTAGCTGAGTATGAACGTGAGTTCATTAGGCTCAGCAAATATGCACCAGAGTGTGTTTCTACGGAGGCAATGATGTGTAGAAGGTTTAAAGATGGATTTAATAAGGATATCAAGGTGCTGATGGGAATTCTAAAATTAAAAGAATTCATGGTGTTGGTTGATAGAGCGTGAAAGTAGAGGAGTTAAATAAAGAAAATAGGAAAGCAACTATTGAGGCTCGAGATGCCCGAAAGAGGCTGATGAGTAAGTCCATTCAATGTCAATCAAAGAGGTCTAAAGAAATGAATCCTCAAATGACGGCTTCAGCTGGGTATTCAGATCGAGATTCTGGGAAAACTATTCAGATCCTAAAGTCCAGGCTACTTCGATGGCCAGTGTGTGTAAAATGAGATTTGATATACTTGAGTGTTGGAATTGTGGTAGACGGTGTAATAACCCGATATAAGGCCTAAATGGAATAGTGGTTACGAAACCACAAATTCAAGGTCAAAATATTTTTTCCAATTGAGTTTTAAAATTGATTTTGTGTTTGCAATATTTTGTGAAGTTTTCGTTACAAAATTTTATTGTTTGTGTGTCCAATTTGATAAATTGGACTAAATTGCAAAAGTAGTAAAATGTGTATTCTAGAAGGTAAATGTGTTTAATTGAAATGTGTTTTATTTATATTTTTATGGTTTACATTTTTATGAAATTATTTTTTAAAAATTTCGTACGAAAATTTCAACATTTGGGCACTCAATTTAGTCAAAAGGACTAAATTGTAAAAAGTGCAAAAGTTGAGTTCTACATGTTAGAGGTGTCCAATTGTTATGAAATTTTAAATTGGAGGTCCTTAAATTGTAATTAGAGCATTGGTTAATTTATTGGACAAAAATGGACATGAAATGGGTGAAAAAGAATATTTTTAAGTTAGGGGCATTTTGGTTATTTAGTGATTAAATGAATTAAAAATCAAATTAAAATCCAATTTTTGCTCATATTCTTCCTCAAGGCCGAATATAGCATTGAGAAACCATGGCTAGGGTTTTTCAAGCTTCCAAACTCGATTGTAAGTCCATTCTAGCCCTATTTTTAATGATTTTTACGTTTTTGAAATCCCGGTAACATGATTTCTCTATTTCTACCATTTATTTGAGCTAGGGTTTGATTTCAAAAATTTACCCATGTTGAATAATTGTGTATTTTGATGAATTATGGTAGATTATGCATGTTTATGGTTAGAGAAATAGTTTTTGCTGAGTAATTTTCGATGAAAACGTTCAAAAGGACTAAATCATAAAAGTTATAAAATTGGTCATAAGTGTGAGTTTTAATGAGAATTGTGGGCTGCCATATTTATGAAATGGTTCAGTTAAGCCTAAAATGCAAAGAAATTGGATAAAATTATTTTACGAGCCTAGGGGCAAAATCATAATTTTGACAAAGTTTAAGGGAAAAAATGTAAATTTTCCAAAATGTAAAGTTAAGTTAATTTGAGTTGTATATGGAATAAATGAGTGAAATGTGTTATTATAGATCAAGAAAGACGTGAAATAGACTCGAATCGGGGAAAAGAAAAAGTTGTGGACTAGATTGCAAATTTATCTTCCTTTGCATTAAGGTAAGTTGATATGTGAATAATGCATTGTTATTATTTATGTTTCAATATTTTGTTATATTATGCAAGATGAAGTTGGATATTGGATGGTTATTTGATAAAAATTACAAAATTATAATGAAAATCACTGAATTGGTAAATTGTAATTTTCCGATTGAACTCATGGAATAGAAAAGATACAAATGATTTGTCGTGGGAACACATGTGTAGTACTATGTGTAGGCCACTATGTGTAAGAGATTAAATTGGTCATATGTGTAGTACTAAGTGCAGGCTACTATGTGCACCAATTAACTTTAGCTACAAAGGTGGTACTACGTGCAGGCCACTGAACATTTGTTACTGTTTTATTCCGTTGTGTTCAATGGAAAAACGTGGTACTAAGTGGATATACCACGATTATATGTGTAATATGGTGCTAAGTGGATATGCCATAGTTATACATGTTGATTTATTAACATGGTGGTAAGTGGATATGACACGGTTATACATGTCGATTCGAAAAGTGGCGCTAAGTGCGTATACCACGAATACATGTAACACCCCAAACTAGTCCTAGAAGTTATGGCCGAATCTGGCGTGTCACATTGAAGTGTTTTTCGAAAACCATGTTTTCATTGAAAACCCTTCTTCAAAATTGTTGCCATTTAAACCTTGCATAAAATCTCGAATTTCGTTTTCTTATTTTCACAACGTGGTTTATTAAAAACTATTCTCTTGTAAAACGTTATTACCCTTTTAAACCCTATTTGTTGCGAAAGCTTTATCTAAAAGAAATTGATTTACGAAAACGAGATGTTTTAAGAAAAACAGTTAACATTTTGGAAAATCATGATTTACCTCTAACAGATATAAATCAAAGTAAATAAAAAAACCCAAAGTTAAAATTCAGAAATTATAAAGGCCTTATTACAACTCAAAACCAAATTAAAGTATTCATGAATAATTTAATAGAAATACAAAAGTAGATGTGTAGCCTTCTCCGAGTCCCTCGTAACTCCGATCCGTCTAAGGCTGGGAATTACCTGAAAGGTTAACATACGAGGTGAGTTTGCGAAAACTCAGTGTGTAATCCCCTTATTAGAGTAATAGTTAGTAAACAGAAACAGAAACAGAATCAATCTGAGCTGGAGCCCTTTAACAGAATCAGGTGGGCCGAAGCCCTATTCAATAGCGGTGGCCTTTGGGCCTTAGCCCATAGTGGCCTCAGTTGGGCCTGAGCCCATATCACATCAATATCATATGTATGCAATGCTCCCATACCAATCCAACCCTGCACTCTATTTTCCCTTCCAACCCTGCACTCTTGTGGGGATATGAATATCAACCCACCCATCCTTACACTCCAATGGTAGCACCAGCTATAGCACTAACTCAATTGTTGTAGCAGAGCTGCTAGTCATATAACGGGCTTAAAAGCCTTTAGTAGTAGTATTATATTCGGCACAAAGCCATAGGTAACTATAATAGGATTGACACATAGCCATCAATTAGGGTAATATAACTGGCATAAAGCCTATAATATCGGTACAAAGCCTTTAGTATTGGCACAAAGCCCATAATTACAGCATGAAGCCCATATTATTACGGCACACAATCCTTGGTAACATTATCGGTGCAGCATAGCTGCTTGGTGGCTAAAAAGCCTATGATGGCTATAAAGCTTTCGGTGGCTAAAAAGCCTTCGTTGGATCCACGGTCGTCAAGCGTCCTCATATAACACTTCCTCCAATATAATCCCAACCCATATGCAATATGACATGTATGCAATGGCACATAATCACATGAATGCATCATAATACACATATGACATACAAATCGTATATATATCACATAGGGGCATTTTAGTCATTTTGCCCTTAGGCATATCGATCATCATCTTATCGTGGGCCCAAGTACACATTCGAGCCCATTAACAATTTCATATTTATTTGGAGCATTTAAGTTACCATTATTAAAGTTACAAATTTACTAAGCCTAAAAGCCCGTTACATTGCCCAAGGTGGGCTTATACATTAGTATGTATATCACATAGCATGCTTACGAAAGATAGTCACATTCATAGCTTAAAACGGTTTCACAACAGTTACCTACCCTCGAAGGCATAATCGTAATTCTAACCTACATGGGTATTTCGGTAATTCTACCCTACAGGGGTATTTTGGTAATTCTACCCTACAAGGCTATTTTGGTAATCTTACACTACAAGGGTATTTCAGTAATTTTGCAATCTGGGGGTATTTCGATAATTTTGCAATCCAGTGGAATTTAACTAATTTCGTAATTTAGGGTATTTCTGTTATTTTGCAATTCGAGGGTATTTTGGTAATTTCACAAATCAAGGGTATTTTAGTAATTTCACAAAGTGGGGGTATTTCTGTAATTTTGTAAACTGAGGGTATTTCGGTAATTTTACAAATCGGGGGTATTTTAGTAATTTCAAAAGTCGGGGGTATTTCAACAATTTTAAAAGTTGAGGGTCTTTCGGTAATTTCACAAATCAAGGTGTTTTGGTAATTTTCCAGATCAATGGTTTTTCAGTTTACAAATTAGGGGTATTTTAGAAATTTCTTAACAATAAGGGTCTTAATTACGGTCTTAGGCCTGTCAACAAGTCCTCGTTGGCTAAAGTGAATAGGCACTATGCACCAAGTAGTATTCTAGAGAAGAGGAGGTGAGTCATTATGACCGCTTAAGTACCAAGCTCTTCCTAGATCCAATCCTAGACATGCATATACCTATTGCCACACTTCAACCCCATGACTTGTCCACAATCACAGTTAATTGATTAATTAAGTTTTATGTCGCTTAAGGATTCATTAGAGACTAGGCCTAAAAGTCCATTATAAAACCCTAACAAGTCCACATGCTTTCATAAACTCACGTATAGCCCATCATACCCAATCATATTTATATGGCCCATGAGGCCCATTCACATTTATACAGCCCCTCAGGCCCAAATCTATTCCAAGCCATACAACCCACTTAATCAGCTCGTCATTTATTACCAATCTACCAATTTTTACTTATCTGGGCCCATGGGCCCGTCGGCCCTATTTGGCCCACTCCGGCCTATCAAACAAGGGTTAGAAGTACACACCTGATAGGAATCTGAAGTTTATCTACGCTCCGAACACTGCTATGCCCAGAAGCCTACAGTAATCGCACCCTTGACTTCCAAGGAGTGTGTTGATCAACCTCGGTCACCACTACCGTGACCCAACGGCATACAGATCAACGAATGATCCAACGCCTAACCCAACGATCATGCCACAAAGCGAAAGGGATAAGCCAAGAAAGGTATGCCTACTCTCCTCATGGTTTGCTCTATTTAAAGCCAGCTCCTCACCTATTCCCATGATAGCTTCTTGACGTGGGATTCTCCATCAATCCCCAAAAACTAAAGCATTAGCAAAATAATCAACCTTTGTGTGCCAAGGGATTCGAACCAAAGTCCTTTTGTAACGCCCCTAATTTTGGGCCTAGAAGTATTGGACCTTGAGTTTTGGATCTGTTAAAAAGCTGCTTAAATAATTCAAATGTGTGATTTTGGAGTGTTTGGAGGGTACTATGAAGTCCCGGGTTCAAGTTAGGCCATAGGAAAAATTTTGAATTTTAGCCTTAGTGGAACCCTGATCTCAAGTGGTAGACTCTTAAATAAATCAGGGTAAAATAAGGCACAAAAAGGAGTGTGGTGTTGTGGCAAAGTGGCACCACTTAGGGGACAAGGAAGTGATGCCATAAAGGAAGTAAGGGGGTCCAAGGTTCAAGTCTTGGCTCTTGCAATTAATTTTGGTTTTTCTTTTAAACAAATCTGGAAGTGAGTAGGCGGGCTTTAAAGTTAAATATGTTGGACTTATGACACAAAGGAGCTTGTGTCCTAGTGGTGGTGGCGTGACATGGTTATTGAGAGGACTATGGTTTGAATCCCTTTCCACGCAAAGGTTGATTATTTTGCTAATGCTTTAGTTTTGGGAGATTGATGGAGAATCCTACACAGGAAGCTAACATAAGAATAGGTGAGGAGTTGGTTTTAAATAGAGCAAACCATGAGGAGAGTAGGCATACCTTGTGGCATGTTCATTCGGGTTAGGCGTTGGATCATTCGTTGATCTGTATGCTGTTGGGTCACGGTGGTGGTGACCGTAGTTGATCGACACCCCCCTGGGGAGTCAATGGTGCAATTATTGTTGGCTTCTGGGCATAGCACCTTTTAGAGCGTGGGTTAACTTCAGATACCTATCAGGTGTGTACTTCACCCTACTCTAGTTGTAGAACGGCAAATGCCGGAATGCCGAAATGGGCCCGGGGCCCAGTCCGGCAAATTGTATGATTGTGTAGTAAATATTGGACTAGACTAGGTGAATCTCATATCTATGGCTAGTTTTGGGCTAAAGGGCCACACGAGCATGTGGGCCCACTTTGGCCAAGAACGAGCTTGGGCCCATTCGCAAAATTATCTCTGTTTAGAATACTTAAGTCGCTCGAGGCGAGTGTAGACTTTCTGAGGGATTGATAAAATTATTGAAGTACCCTTATAGGGTAGAATTACTGTAATACCCTTGATTTGCAAAATTATAGAAATATCCCCGATTTGCAAAATTGCAAAAATACCCCTAATTTGTAAAAGTACTATTTTACCCCTAATTTGTAAAATTATCGTTTTACCCCTAATTTGTAAAATTATCATTTTACCACTGATTTGTAAAGTTACTGCTTTACCCCTGATTTGTAAAGTTACCGTTTTACCCCTGATTTGTAAAATTATTATTTTACCCCTGATTTGTAAAGTTATCGTTTTACCCTTGATTTGTAAAGTTACCGTTTTACCCCTGAGTTATAAAATTATCGTTTTACCCCTGATTTGTAAAGTTACCGTTTTACCCCTGATTTGTAAAGTTACTATTTTACCCTTGATTTGTAAAGTTATCGTTTACCCCTAATTTGTAAATTTATCGTTTACCCCTAATTTGTAAAGTTACTGTTTTACCCCTAATTTGTAAAGTGTCTGTTTTACCCCTAATTTGTAAAGTTATCTTTTACCCCTGAGTTGTAAAGTTATCGTTTTACACCTAATTTGTTAAAATTGTCGTTTTACCTTCGATTTACAAAATTATAGAAATACCCCAATTTATAAATTACAAAAATACCTCAGATTTCAAAATTACTGAAATACCATTGATTTACAAAATTACCAAAGTACGCCTGGGTTGTGAAATTATCGAAATACCCTTGGGTTACAAAATTATCTAAATAGCCCTGTAGGGTAGAATTATCGAAATATCCATGTAGGGTAGAATTACCAAAATACCCCTTTAGGTTAGAATTACCAAAATACCCCTATAGGGTAGAATTACCGAGATACCCCTGTGGGGTAAAATTACCAGTTTGCCCCTAGGGTGTTAAATGACTGTTTTGCCCTTGTGGGCAAGTGACTGACTTGGATTGTGTGTTTGACGGATTTGACTGTGCTTGTATGATAGTGATTTGACTGACGTGACCATGGTTGTGTGATTGATATGTTTTAATATTTGTTTAAATGACTGATACTGAGCATGGCCATTTTGCATAAATGTGTGATGATTGAGCATAGCATACACGACATATTGGGTTGGGACTTCGATTTGGAGGAAGTTTTGTGCTAGTGGCTTTGCCATGTATTCTGATTCTGGTGGCTTGGCCACGTTATCTGTTATTCGCAGCATGGCTGCGTCATTGGTGTGTAGGGTTAGGTGGGTCGAGTTATTCCCCACATAATGTGTTGGGTTGGTATGGGTGGTGTGATGGCTGGACTGGGTTGGAGTTGCATTTGCATATTGTTTTGATTCTGCTATGGGCTTGGCCCACACTGTTCTATATAAGGGTAAGGCCCAGACTGATCTGTTCTGTATAGGGCTTCGGCCTAGTCTGTTCTGCATATCTACATTATACTGTTACTGATTCTATTTTAGGCTTAGGCCCACATGATTCTGATTCTGATTTTGATTCTAATTCTGATAATGTTTCTGATTCTGTAATGGGCTAAGGCCTATTAGGTACTGTTTGTTATAGTGGGCTAAGGCCCAATTGATACTGGAATTGTAGCAGGGCTGGGGCCCAGACTTTTAATTCTTTTGTATGACTAACTGTTCATTTTATATGGTAGGGGATTACCCACTGAGTTTTCATAAAACTCACACCGCTTAATAATTGTGCATGTAATCCCTAGCTTTAGGAGGATCAGTGCTGCGAGGGACTCGGAGAAGGCCACACATTGTTTATGCTCTGTCTTGATTTACTTTTAAGTACTTTATTCCGGTTTGGGTTGTAATAAGGGCTTTTAAACTTTTTGGTTTTTACATTTGGGATTTTATTTTTTCATAATTGCTAAAAGTCGAACACGGTTTTTCCAAAACAACAACTATATTTTAACATATCACGTTTCTGCAACTGTTTTAAATTAGGCTTCCATAACAATTAAGGTTTTAAAGGTAATAAAATTTTACAAGGGAACATCTTTTAATAAACCATGTTTTAAAAATATGCATACGAAATTCGAGATTTTACACAAGTTTTAAATAGCAACAAGTTTTAATAAGAAGGGTATCCAATGGAAACAAGTTTTTCGAAAAGCACCTTAATGTGACACGCCAGATTTGGGCCTAACTTCTCGACCAGGTTTGGGGTGTTACACCTCTCGATAGCCATGCCATGCCACCACCACTCGAACACAAGCTCCTTGGTGTCATAAGTCCAACAAATTTAACTTTCAAGCTTGCCTACTAGCTTTCAGATTTAGTTAAAAGGGAAACCAAAATAAATTGCAAGAGCCAAACCTGGACCTTGGACCCCCTTGCTTCCTTTATGGCATCACTTCCTTGTCCCCTAAGTGGTGCCACTTTGCCACTACACCTGTAACACCCTAAACCCGGCCTAGACGCTATGGCCAAATCTGGTGTGCTACATCACCCTAACTTCTCCACGTTACCTAGTTACTAAGTCTGATGGTGAGTTTTGTAGAACATTACTTTAGCTTAATAGAAATTCCCAGTTTATTTAGCAATTGGCCTACTCTCTATCTGTTTGTTAAACGATTCATTTTAGTATTATTATCTTGTTTAGTCAATTGTATTGCAAGATTGGTTAAAAAAAACATTGATTTAATTTGGAAAATGTGTATCATTCCAGTTGTAGTAAACCATGCATAAGTAAGAAACAACAAAAACTGAAATAGAAAAGTTAAAGCGGCCTTATTGCAACCCATAACGAAAATAAAACTAGTAGAGAAAAAAATATAAAATAATAAAACCAGTTTAAAACCGAGTTCAGTCTACGTGGCCACTCTGAATCCTTCCCAGCACCAAGTCCACAAAACTAGGGCCCACCTGCAAGGATGGAAAAGAAAAGGGTGAGTTTGGAAAACTCAGTGTGTGCAGAAGCCCATCTGTAACGCCCTGATTTTCGGAATTTTTCGGGTTTTGTGAATTTTTAGTAAAATTTTAAAATTTTGGTGTTCTGAGGGTTGAAAATGTATGTACATGTGTTAGTGGGCCTTTAGAAGGCCCAAGCTTAGGTTAAAACCCGGTAAAATATTAAGTTGGATTTTCAAGTGAAAGGGGACTTGGTTAAGTGGGCTTTTAAGAAAAACCGTGTAAAAGATGTCACAAAGGGAGCCTTGGTTGAGTGGCAAGGTGGTGCCACTAAGCTCCTAAAAAAGTGGCGCCTAAATGAATGATCAAGGACAAGGGTTCGAGTTGCAAGGTATGCGTGGAGTTCTTTTTAATTTTCAAGCATGAGCCTAACTTAGGTGAATTTCGGCAAGGGGCTTTAAGGACTTGGGCCGATTGCTTTAGAGGGAAAGCTAGGGTTATATTATTTTCTTTTTGTTTTCATGACAATTAGGGTTAGCCACCTTAGGGTTTTTCCTCTCTTCTACTGTCAGAAAAGCCAAGAGTTGCCTCCCTGGAAAGTTCATAGCCGATTTCTCCTTCCCCATCTCCACCATTGTTTTTTTTTCCATTTTTCTTCTTCCCTTTGATCTCTTCCCTAGCCGAATACCTATCTTGCATAGATCCACTCTTTCTTTTGCTTCCATTCTTCTTAAAATCAACCATAACCGATTGCTCAAAGTGCCAGAAATCCCGAAAACTGCTTCCTTCCTTGCCGATTTCTTGTAAGCCGAATCACCTCTGTTTCTTTCACCTTTTGTGGCCGATTACTACACTCCCTTTAATCACACCATTGTCGACACCATCACCCAAAAGATACAGCCAAAACGCCATCTTCTTCTCTTATTAAAAAGCCGAAATCACCATAGTTGTAGGAAGATAGCCGAAATTACAAATCTCAAAGATAAGGTTTCTACTGACGTTTAAGGGTCAGATTTACATCAGATCTGCATAGGAACTGAAGAGAAATCATTGGTAAGTGTTTAATCATTCAGATCTATTCGATATTTCATGTTTGGAAAAGCCGAAAGTCCCTAAAGTTAATGGTTGTGTCGTTTTGGATTTTTGGTAAATAAAAGGCCGTTTTCTTTGTTCTTTTGTGTGTTAGTTGGATGAAAAGGTGATCAAGCAAGGGGTTGAAGACTTTGGAACACCAGATCTAGATCTAAATGGATCTAAATCGTCAAGGTAAGAACATTAAGGCCATTAAAGGGTGTTGGCCGAATGTGTAAGTAAGGTTTTGGGTAAGTTTTCGATTCAGATTAAGTGTTGATATGATCTAATCAGTTAAGTATTGGATTGTAGGGATTAAAGCATAGGAGATCTCGTAGGAGAAACTGCAAAACAGGTGTGTGTTTCAAACACCCTTTAATGCACAAATCGGCAAAAGCCGAAAAGCCGAAATGCCGAAGTTTCGGTATTTCGAGAGCTTGTGAGCGTGCGAACGCTCTCAAGTTAGTAGGAGAAGGTTAGTTTTGGAATCGGCACTGTTAGGCGTATTGACCGCCAAATTTTGGACATTATGGTAAGTTGGGCCTCGGTGGGCCAAATATGGGCCCAATGGGCGATTTGGGCCCATGCGAGTTAAACTGGATTTAAAGGTAATATTATGGACTGTAGATGTGAAAACAGTTTAAACAAGATAACCGAATGTGAAATCGAGGCTAAATGGGCCTAATGGGCCAATCGGCGTAATAGGGCTCATTAGGGGTTTTAGGGCCTTAATGCTAAAACTGAAAAACTGAGGTAACGGAACTTCTGTATAGCTGTGTGATTAATAAATACTGTAATAAGCCTGAAATTTATAACATGAGAGCAAAATTACTGAAATACCCTTAGGGTAAGAAATTACTGTTTTGTCCCTAGGTAGAAAATTACCGTTATACCCCTAGGGCTATAATTGACTGTACTGTTTGACATAACTGTTACTGTTATTGCATGCCATGTTATGTATCTAATGCATGGGTTGGGTTTTGATAATGGAGGAAGTGTGAGTGGCACAGCCACGTTACTGAAAAGGGGCTATGCCTCGTACTGTTTCTGAAAGGGTCTTTGCCTCGTATACTGTTTAACTGAGCAGCCATGCTGCGTCTGTGGTGTGTGGGCTGGGTGGGTCGAGTTATTCCCCACATGGTGTGTTGGCTGGTACGGGTGGTGTGTAGCGGTTGGTGGGTTGAGTAGTCTCCCCAATTGGGTTTGCATTTATACTGTAATACTGTACTGTACTGTTCTGGGCCTATGGGCCAATCTGTTATCTGAATAGGGCTTCAGCCCAGTATCTGTTATAGGGCCTTGGCCCAGATTACTACTTCCTGAATAGGGCTTCGGCCCAGTATCTGACTGAGACTGGTTAGGGTTTAGGCCCAGTGGGCTTGAGCCAATTTGGGCTTTGGATGGGTTCTGCACACACTGAGTTTTCCCAAACTCACCCTTTCTTTCCATCCTTGCAGGTGAGCCCTAGATCGTGACTTGGTTGCTGGGAGGGATTCAGAGTGGCCACGAAGACTGAACTCGTATTTTAATTGGTTTATTATTTTAATTATTCTTACTTTTGGTTTATTTTGCTATTGGTTGTAATAAGGCCACTTTATCTGTTTTTACTTGGGACTTTCAACTATTCTATTTCATCCATAATCACGCACTGTTTTCGAAAATTAAACAAATGTTTTCTTAACCAACCTGCTATTACAAGAGACTAAGTAAGATAATAAGGTCAAAGTGAACCGCTTAACAAATGAATTAGAGATTAAGTTGAGTAGTTATTAAAACAGGGATTTTTTTTCAAAATAGAAAATCAAGTGTTGCTTTCCAAAACACACCATCGGACTTAGTAAATAAGGTGGCGTAGGATAGTGTAGGTGATGTAGCCCACCGGACATGGCCATAACATCTGGGCCGGGTTCGGGGTGTTACATTTAGTGGTATCAGAGCCAGGTTGCAACAACTCGGCTGTGGATCGGGTCCAAAAAGGGGTTTTCAAAATTTTTAAGCTCATAAAAGGTATTTTTGGAAAACCAGTTTTTCTGAAAGAATTTTTGTTTTCGAAGTGATTTCTTTTAACTTGTCTTTTCTAAAATATGTTTAAAAAAAATTAAAAAAAATAAAAACTATTTTTAGGTCTAAGATTTTATTGAAACCTGGTACTTCGAGAGGTGGCACACTGAATCCCCGGCACCAAGTTGTAAGTATTTTCTGCCTTAACTTCTATACTGTACTGAAAATAAAGCTGTAGATAGTACTGAGCCTTAGATAGAATACTATGGATGAGGTAGTATTAAGGCTGTAACACTGAGATGGTAGGGTAAACTAAACCCTAGGAAACTGAGACAGTAATTAGATTACGTTGCGCGAGAACAACTCTGAAATTCTACCTATTCATAAGATATTCCGTAATAAAAACTGAAAAATTGAGCTAATGTCATAAAACTTTGTAAATCAGATAATCGATATGAGTACAAGGGCTACTCGTGGACGAGGCCGTGGACGAGGCCGAGTTAGTGCGCAAGCTGGATCATCGTCTTCTGAGCATAGGCCAGTAGGAGAGGCACGACCACCAGTGGAGGAAAATGGGCTGTACGATCGGGCCGCAGGGGACGACGCTCTGTCCCAGGCCATGCTGAGAGTTCTGGAAAGGGTGGCCGGAGCTAATGTTGGGCCGGTGAATAGGGGGTCCATTTCTGAGCGACTCCGGGCCAATGGAGCGGACATTTTTAGAGGCATATCTGGAGTGGCCCCAAATGTGGCTGAGTACTGGTTGGAAGCCACAGAGCGAATTATGGACGACTTGGACTGCTCAGTGGAGCAGAAGCTGAAAGGAGCGGTATCGTTGCTGAGGGACGAGGCATATCAATGGTGGATCACCGTAAGAGAGGGTACCCCAGCTGAGAGGGTAACTTGGGAATTGTTCAAGCAGTCTTTCAAGGCGAAATATGTTGGGGCTAGTTATGTGGATGCACGAAGGAAGGAATTTCTGAACCTGACCCAGGGTAGTAAGACTGTGGCTGAATATGAGGCAGAATTTCTGCGATTAAGCCGGTATGCTAGTGGCATTGTTTCCACCGAGTATGAGCGTAGTGTTCGGTTCGAGGATGGCCTCAGAGATGAGCTGAGAGTATTGATAGCGCCGCAGAGGGAGCGCGACTTTGCTGCACTGGTGGAGAAGGCGAAGATAGCCGAGGAAGTGAAGCAAGCTGAAAGGCGAAATCGTGATAGGGATCGCAACCGTTTTAAAAGAGACTCTGGAGTATCGGGAGCTGCAAACCGGAATTTTAAGAGGGCTAGAGTAGAAGAACCAGTGCGAGCTATGCCAGTGAATGTTGTTAGACCACAGGCTTGTGGAGACTGTGGCAGAGTTCATCGAGGAGAATGCTGGAAACGCAGTAGAGCTTGTTTTCGTTGTGGGTCTAAGGACCATCAGGTTAAGGACTGCCCACAGAAGCCAGCTCAGGCTCAAGCTGTTGATCAGAGAGTTGCTCAGCCTGCGCGTGGGGGACTGCCACCGCCAAGGGGCCGTAGTCAAGGTAGAGGAGGCAACGGTAATGGACGTGGTCGTGGAGCACCTGGCAGGGGTGCTGGAAATGCTGAGGCTCGTCAGCCAGCCTTAGTGTATGCTGCTCGCCGCCGCGAGGAGGGTGATGCACCTGATGTTATAACTGGTACGTTCTTAATAGATCATACACCATACACTGCTTTAATTGATGTGGGTTCGACTCATTCGTATGTTGCTTGTGAAATTTCTGGGTCGTTGGGTGTGCATTCTGAGGAGACTGTGAGTGGGGTAACCGTGATTAGTCCTTTAGGTCACTCTGTTAGGGTAGATAAACTCTTTAGAGATGTGCCTTTAGAGACTCAAGGTAGGATCTTTCTGGGAGACTTGATGGAGTTACCTTTTGGAGAATTTGACTTGATTCTGGGCATGGACTGGTTAACCAAGCACAAGGCAACGTTGGATTGCGCGGCCAAAAGAATGGTATTAAGAACAACCGAAGGTGAGGAGGTGATGGTTATTGGTGAACGAAGGGACTATTTGTCCAATGTGGTTTCTGCCTTAAGGGCTGAAAGATTGATGCGCAAAGGTTGTGAAGCATACTTAGCATTTGTAAGTCAAATTGAACCCGAAGGGGTGACCGTAGAGACAGTGAGGACTGTTAATGAATTTCAAGATGTATTTCCTGAGGAGCTACCTGGACTACCTCCTAACCGAGAGGTGGAATTTGGGATTGATCTGTTGCCTGGAACAGCTCCAGTGTCCATTGCGCCTTACAGAATGGCACCAAAGGAGCTAGTGGAATTGAAAGCCCAGATTCAAGAGTTGTTAGATAGGGGCTTCATTAGACCGAGTGTGTCTCCGTGGGGAGCACCGGTGCTGTTTGTGAAAAAGAAGGACGGTACGATGCGTATGTGTATCGATTATCGCCAGTTGAACAAACTGACGATAAAGAATAAGTATCCTCTGCCAAGAATCGACGATCTATTTGACCAGCTTAAGGGAGCTTCAGTGTTTTCCAAGATCGACCTTCGATCTGGGTACCATCAGTTAAGGGTAAAAGAGGTGGATGTGCATAAGACAGCATTCAGAACTCGTTATGGTCACTACGAGTTTTTGGTTATGCCCTTTGGATTGACGAATGCACCGGCAGCTTTTATGGATTTAATGAACCGAGTATTTCAGCCGTACTTGGATCGTTTCGTAGTCGTCTTTATTGATGACATATTGGTGTATTCGGAAACGGAGGAGAAGCATGATGAGCATCTTCGAGTCGTTCTGCGGACTCTAAGAGAAAAGCAATTGTATGCGAAATTTAGTAAGTGCGAATTCTGGCTTCGAGAAGTGACTTTTCTGGGTCATGTTGTTTCTGCTGAGGGGATTAGGGTGGATCCTCGTAAAATTGAGGCAGTTCTGGATTGGAAGTCTCCAAAATCCGTTTCGAAAATTTGTAGTTTTCTGGGTCTGGCAGGTTATTATAGGAGGTTTGTTGAGGGGTTCTCTATCATCGCGGCTCCATTAACGAAATTGTTAAAGAAGGGAGTAGCATTCGTATGGACTGAGAAACAGCAAGAAGCATTTGATAAGCTGAAAAAGGTGTTGACCGAGGCGCCAGTGTTGATTCAGCCAGAATCTGGGAAGGACTTTACAGTTTATAGCGATGCCTCGCATGTGGGATTGGGTTGTGTGCTGATGCAAGAGGGTAAAGTGGTTGCTTATGCTTCGCGGCAGCTTAAGCCTCACGAGGCGAATTACCCTACGCATGATTTAGAGTTGGTAGCGGTGATATTTGCGTTGAAAATCTGGAGACACTATCTTTATGGAGAAAAGTGTATTATATACACTGACCATAAAAGTCTCAAATATCTGTTAACTCAGAAGGAGTTGAACCTTAGGCAACGGAGATGGATAGAGTTGCTTAAGGACTATGACTGTTCGATTGAGTATCACCCTGGCAAAGCTAATGTGGTGGCTGATGCGCTGAGCCGAAGGACTGTTACTGAGTTAAAAGCGATGTTTGCTCGATTAAGTTTGTATGATGATGGGAGTTTGCTAGCAGAACTGCAAGTGAGACCGACATGGACTGAGAGAATTAAAGAGTTGCAATTGAGGGACGATTCGTTGATTTCTCGATTTCAGCAAGTCAAGGAGGGTAAGAGTGACGATTTTGGATTGAATTCTGATGAAGTCCTATGTTTTCGAGGAAGAGTTTGTATTCCTAGGGACTCTGACTTAAGGAAGTTGATATTGAGTGAGGCTCATGGTGGAGCCTACGCTATGCACCCTGGAGGCAATAAGTTGTATAGGGATTTGCGAGAAGTGTATTGGTGGCCTGGACTTAAGCGAGAGGTGACTGATTTCGTGAGGAAATGTTTGACGTGTCAGCAGGTTAAAGCTGAACACCAGTTACCTTCTGGATTGTTGCAGCCAGTGAGGATTCCGCAGTGGAAGTGGGAAAGAGTAACGATGGATTTTGTGAGTGGATTGCCTTGACACCTTCAAAGAAAGACTCTGTCTGGGTAGTTGTGGATAGATTGACAAAGTCTGCTCATTTTATACCGGTTAGAACTGATTACTCACTTCAGAAGTTGGCCAAGATGTATGTGGCAGAGATAGTGCGGTTGCATGGGGTGCCAGTTTCGATAATTTCTGACCGAGACCCTAGATTTACTTCTCGATTCTGGAAAAAGCTGCATGAGGCGTTGGGCACGCGTTTGGACTTTAGTACTGCATTTCATCCTCAAACAGACGGTCAGTCTGAAAGGGTCATTTAAGTGTTGGAAGACATGTTAAGAGGATGTGTTATCGACTTTCGTGGTAGTTGGGAAGATTATTTACCGTTGGCAGAGTTTGCCTACAACAACAGCTATCAAGCAAGCATTCAGATGGCTCCATATGAGGATCTCTATGGGCGGAGATGTCGTACTCCTACTTGTTGGACAGAGTTAGGGGAACGTAGGATTCTTGGACCAGAGTTGGTGGCAGATACCGAAAGTAAGGTTAAGCTGATTCGAGACCGGTTAAAGGAGGCATCTGATCGGCAGAAGTCATATGCTGACCTTAAGCGTAAGGAGATCGAGTTTGCTGTTGGGGATATGGTCTTCCTTAAGGTGTCCCCATGGAAGAAGATCTTGAGATTCGGTAAAAAGGGCAAGTTAAGTCCGCGGTTCATTGGGCCTTATCGGATTCTCAAGCGGATTGGGCCAGTAGCCTATCAGTTAGAGTTGCCACCAGAGTTGGATCGTATCCATGACGTTTTTCACGTGTCTATGCTAAGACGGTATCGATCGGACCCTTCGCATATTGTACCAGTGGAGGAGATTACAGTAAATGCCGATTTGACTTTCGAGGAGGAACCTGTGGAGATCTTAGATCGTGATGTCAAAGTCTTAAGGAGGAAGTCTGTTCCTTTGGTAAAGGTGCTATGGCGTAATCATGGTAGAGAAGAAGCTACTTGGGAGCTAGAGGAGACTATGCGTTAACAATACCCTCAGTTATTTGGATCAGGTAAATTTCGTGGACGAAATTTCTTTAAGGGGGGTAGAGTTGTAACGCCCTGATTTTTGGGATTTTTCGGGTTTTGTGAATTTTTAGTAAAATTTTAAAATTTTGGTGTTCTGAGGGTTGAAAATGTATGTACATGTGTTAGTGGGCCTTTAGAAGGCCCAAGCTTAGGTTAAAACCCGGTAAAATATTAAGTTGGATTTTCAAGTGAAAGGGGACTTGGTTAAGTGGGCTTTTAAGAAAAACCGTGTAAAAGATGTCACAAAGGGAGCCTTGGTTGAGTGGCAAGGTGGTGCCACTAAGCTCCTAAAAAAGTGGCGCCTAAATGAATGATCAAGGACAAGGGTTCGAGTTGCAAGGTATGCGTGGAGTTCTTTTTAATTTTCAAGCATGAGCCTAACTTAGGTGAATTTCGGCAAGGGGCTTTAAGGACTTGGGCCGATTGCTTTAGAGGGAAAGCTAGGGTTATATTATTTTCTTTTTGTTGTCATGACAATTAGGGTTAGCCACCTTAGGGTTTTTCCTCTCTTCTACTGTCAGAAAAGCCAAGAGTTGCCTCCCTGGAAAGTTCATAGCCGATTTCTCCTTCCCCATCTCCACCATTGTTTTTTTTTCCATTTTTCTTCTTCCCTTTGATCTCTTCCCTAGCCGAATACCTATCTTGCATAGATCCACTCTTTCTTTTGCTTCCATTCTTCTTAAAATCAACCATAACCGATTGCTCAAAGTGCCAGAAATCCCGAAAACTGCTTCCTTCCTTGCCGATTTCTTGTAAGCCGAATCACCTCTGTTTCTTTCACCTTTTGTGGCCGATTACTACACTCCCTTTAATCACACCATTGTCGATACCATCACCCAAAAGATACAGCCAAAACGCCATCTTCTTCTCTTATTAAAAAGCCGAAATCACCATAGTTGTAGGAAGATAGCCGAAATTACAAATCTCAAAGATAAGGTTTCTACTGACGTTTAAGGGTCAGATTTACATCAGATCTGCATAGGAACTGAAGAGAAATCGTTGGTAAGTGTTTAATCATTCAGATCTATTCGATATTTCATGTTTGGAAAAGCCGAAAGTCCCTAAAGTTAATGGTTGTGTCGTTTTGGATTTTTGGTAAATAAAAGGCCGTTTTCTTTGTTCTTTTGTGTGTTAGTTGGATGAAAAGGTGATCAAGCAAGGGGTTGAAGACTTTGGAACACCAGATCTAGATCTAAAGGGATCTAAATCGTCAAGGTAAGAACATTAAGGCCATTAAAGGGTGTTGGCCAAATGTGTAAGTAAGGTTTTAGGTAAGTTTTCGATTCAGATTAAGTGTTGATATGATCTAATCAGTTAAGTATTGGATTGTAGGGATTAACGCATAGGAGATCTCGTAGGAGAAACTGCAAAACAGGTGTGTGTTTCGAACACCCTTCAATGCACAAATCGGCAAAAGCCGAAAAGCTGAAATGCCGAAGTTTCGGTATTTCGAGAGCTTGTGAGCGTGCGAACGCTCTCAAGTTAGTAGGAGAAGGTTAGTTTTGGAATCGGCACTGTTAGGCGTATTGACCGCCAAATTTTGGACATTATGGTAAGTTGGGCCTCGGTGGGCCAAATATGGGCCCTTTGGGCGATTTGGGCCCATGCGAGTTAAACTGGATTTAAAGGTAATATTATGGACTGTAGATGTGAAAACAGTTTAAACAAGATAACCGAATGTGAAATCGAGGCTAAATGGGCCTAATGGGCCAATCGGCGTAATAGGGCTCATTAGGGGTTTTAGGGCCTTAATGCTAAAACTGAAAAACTGAGGTAACGGAACTTCTGTATAGCTGTGTGATTAATAAATACTGTAATAAGCCTGAAATTTATAACATGAGAGAAAAATTACTGAAATACCCTTAGGGTAAGAAATTACTGTTTTGTCCCTAGGTAGAAAATTACCGTTATACCCCTAGGGCTATAATTGACTGTACTGTTTGACATAACTGTTACTGTTATTGCATGCCATGTTATGTATCTAATGCATGGGTTGGGTTTTGATAATGGAGGAAGTGTGAGTGGCACAGCCACGTTACTGAAAAGGGGCTATGCCTCGTACTGTTTCTGAAAGGGGCTTTGCCTCGTATACTGTTTAACTGAGCAGCCATGCTGCGTCTGTGGTGTGTGGGCTGGGTGGGTCGAGTTATTCCCCACATGGTGTGTTGGCTGGTACGGGTGGTGTGTAGCGGTTGGTGGGTTGAGTAGTCTCCCCAATTGGGTTTGCATTTATACTGTAATACTGTACTGTACTGTTCTGGGCCTATGGGCCAATCTGTTATCTGAATAGGGCTTCAGCCCAGTATCTGTTATAGGGCCTTGGCCCAGATTACTACTTCCTGAATAGGGCTTCGGCCCAGTATCTGACTGAGACTGGTTAGGGTTTAGGCCCAGTGGGCTTGAGCCAATTTGGGCTTTGGATGGGTTCTGCACACACTGAGTTTTCCCAAACTCACCCTTTCTTTCCATCCTTGCAGGTGAGCCCTAGATCGTGACTTGGTTGCTGGGAGGGATTCAGAGTGGCCACGAAGACTGAACTCGTATTTTAATTGGTTTATTATTTTAATTATTCTTACTTTTGGTTTATTTTGCTATTGGTTGTAATAAGGCCACTTTATCTGTTTTTACTTGGGACTTTCAACTATTCTATTTCATCCATAATCACGCACTGTTTTCGAAAATTAAACAAATGTTTTCTTAACCAACCTGTTATTACAAGAGACTAAGTAAGATAATAAGGTCAAAGTGAACCGCTTAACAAATGAATTAGAGATTAAGTTGAGTAGTTATTAAAACAGGGATTTTTTTTCAAAATAGAAAATCAAGTGTTGCTTTCCAAAACACACCATCGGACTTAGTAAATAAGGTGGCGTAGGATAGTGTAGGTGATGTAGCCCACCGGACATGGCCATAACGTCTGGGCCGGGTTCGGGGTGTTACACCATCCATAGCCCAAGTCAACTCAAGCCCATTGGACCTAAGCCCAATCCAGTCTCCGTCAGATACTGGCCGAAGCCCTATTCAGATATCAGTAAATTGGGCCGAAGCCCTATTCAGCTAGTAGTATGGCCCATAGGCCCATAACAGTACAGCACAGAATAACAGTATGAATGCAACCTATATCATGTGGGGAGACTACTCGACCCACCCAACCGCTACACACCACCCGTACCAACCAACACACCATGTGGGGAATAACTCAACCCACCCAGCCCATACACCACAGTTGCAGCATGGCTGCTCAGATAAACAGTATAACGAGGCAAAGCCCCTTTCAGAAACAGTACGAGGCATAGCCCCTTTCAGTAACGTGGTAGTGCCACTCACACTTCCTCCAATATAAACCCAGCCCATGCAACAGATATACATATCCTGGTATGTAGTAACAGTAACAGTCATATCAAGCAATACAGTCGATTCTAACCCTAGGGGTATAATGGTAATTTTATACTTAGGGGTAAAACAGTAATTTCTCACCTTAAAGGGTATTCCAGTAATTTTGCTCTTCTATTACAGTTTTTATGTCTATTACAGTCTCTACTAATCTAGTAGTTATTACAAAAATTCAGTTGGCTTAGTTTGACAGTTTTATCTTTTAAAGCCTAAAACCCCTAATGGGCCCTAAAGTGTCATTTAGCAGTTTAAGCCCATTTAGGCGATGTTCCATAACCAATTACCCATTTTAGCAGTTTTAACTTATAGTCCATCCACAAATTCCACAAATTCCTTTAAGCCTATTTTTACCCCAAATGGGCCCAAAAGCCCATTGGGCCCATATTCGGCCCACCGAGGCCCAACTTACAGTAATGCCCGAAATTTTGCAACCAACCCACCTTCCAGTACCGATTTTAGATCCAACATAGTCCTACCAACTTGAGAGCTTTTTCACGCTCACAAGCCCTCGAAATGCCAGAACTTCGGCATTTCGGCTTTTCGGCTTTTGCCGAATTGAACGATGAAAGGGTGTTCGATACACACACCTGTTTGCGATTCCACCAACGAAATCCTCTATGCATTAATTCCTACAATCCATCACTTAATCAATTAGACTATAGATCTATAGAAATCAAAGTAGAAATCCCCTTACCATATTTGGCCAGTGCCCCTAATGGCCATGAAATCTTACCTCTGACGATTTAGATGCACTTGATCTAGATCTGGTTGTACTGATGCCTTCAATTCCTCGCTTGCCCACCTCCTTCGCTAACTATCACTCATAAGAACCAAAATACAACCCTGAATCACTAATAGACCAAGTCGACAATCTCCCTAGACTTTAGGGACTTTCGACTTTTCCAAAACATGAAATAACTTATGGATCCGAGTTGAAAAACACTTACCACAGCTTCTCCCTTGATTCTAACTCAGATCTGAAGTATATCTAACCCCTACACGCAGGCAAAACCCGAATCTTTGAGATCTAAGAATTTGGCTAAAAGCCCCTAAGAAAATGGCGATTTTGGCTTTTTGACTGGTAAAGAAGGTGATAACTTGGGGCTATATATTTGGGTGATGATGTCTACAAGGGTAGGGATTTAAGGGATGCAATAATCAGCCACCACAGATGAAGAGAATAGGAGGATTTTGACTTATAAGAAATCGGCACAGAAGCACCTTCAGGATTTCGGCTCTTTAATGGTTGTCGACAAAAGCTTGAAAATAATGGAGAAGGATTCGACTTTAAGCAAAGATGATGGAATAGAATCGGTTTAAAGATGTAGGAAGATCTAAGAAGAAGAGAATGGAAGAAAAAGAATAGAAGAAGAATATGAAGGAGTGTAGATTCGGCTTTGATGAAGAAATCAGCTAGCAAACTTTAGGAAGGCAGGTTTCGGCTTTTTGACAGTAAAAGAGAAGAATAACACCTAAGGTGGCTAACCCTAATTGTCATGACAGAAAAATAAAAAAGAAAAAGATGTAACCCTAATAACCCCCTTAAGCAATCGGCCCAAGTTCCTAAAACCCTTGCCGAAATTTCACTTAAGTTAGTCACATGCCCGGCACATGTCTAAGAATTAAAAATAACAATACACTTACATTGCAACTTGAACCCTTGTCCTTGAACCCACTTAGGCGCCACTTTTTTTAGGAACTTAGTGGCGCCACCTTGCCACTTTACCAAGGCCCTCTTTGTGCCATGTTTTACCCAGTTTTTCTTAAAAGCCCACTTAACCAAGTCCCCTTTCACTTAAAAAAATCCAAACTTGATTTTATACCGGGTTTTAACTTAAGCTTGGGCCTTCTAAAGGCCCACTAACACCTTTAAACAAATTTCCAACATTCAGGACACCAAAATTTTAAAACCTTACCAAAAGTCAAAACCTGAAAAATCCCAAAAATTAGGGCGTTACAACTCTACCCCCTTAAAGAAATTTCAGCCTTGAAATTTACTTGATCCAAATAATTGAGGGTATTGTTGACTCATCGCTTCCTCTGGCTCCCAAGTAGCTTCTTCTCTACCATGGTTGCGCCATAGCACCTTTACCAATGGAACTGTCTTCTTCCTCAAGACTTTGACTTCACGATCCAAGATTTGCACAGGTTCCTCCTTGAAGGTCAAATCAGTATTTACTACAATCTCCTCCACCAGTACAATATGTGAAGGATACGACCGATATCGTCTTAACATGGATACGTGAAAAACATCGTGAATACGATCCAACTCTTCTGGCAACTCCAACTGATATGCTACTGGCCCAATCCGCTTGAGAATCCGATAAGGCCCAATAAACCGCAGACTTAATTTGCCCATTTTACCGAACCTCAAGATCTTCTTCCATGGTGAAACCTTAAGAAATACCATATCTCCAATAGCAAATTCAAATTCCTTACGCTTAAGGTCAACGTATGACTTTTGCCTATCAGATGCTTCTTTTAACCGGTCACGAATCAATTTTACCTTACTCTTTGTATCTGCCACTTGCTCTGGTCCGAGAAATTGACGCTCTCCCAACTCTATCCAACAGACAAGAGTACGACATCTTCGCCCATAAAGTGTCTCATATGGAGCCATCTGAATACTTGCTTGATAACTGTTGTTGTATTCGAATTCCGCCAATGGTAAATAATCTTCCCAACTACCATGAAAGTCGATAACACATCCTCTTAACATGTCTTCCAACACTTAGATTACCCTCTCAAACTGACCATCTATCTGAGGGTGAAATGTAGTACTGAAATTCAGTCGCGTACCCAACGCCTCATACAACTTCTGCCAAAATCGAGATGAAAATCTAGGATCTCGATCAGAAATTATCGACACTGGCACTCCATGCAAACGCACTATCTCTGCTACATACAGCTTGGCCAATTTCTGAAGTGAGTAATCGGTTCTAACTGGTATAAAATGAGCAGACTTCATCAACCTATCCACTATTACCCAAACAGAGTCTTTCTTCGAGGGTGTTAAAGGCAACCCACTCACAAAATCCATCGTTACTCTCTCTTATTTCCACAGTGGAATCTTCACTGGCTGTAACAATCTAGAAGGCAATTGGCGCTCAGCTTTAACTTGCTGGCACGTCAGACATTTCTCAACGAATTCAGTCACCTCTCACTTAAGTCCAGGCCACCAGTACGCCTCTCACAAATCCCTATATAACTTATTACCTCTAGGGTGCATGGCACAAGGTTCACCATGAGCCTCACTCAAAATCAACTGCCTCAAATCAGAATCCTTAGGAATGCAAACTCTTCCACGAAAGCAAAGAACCCCATCAGAATTCAGTCCAAAATCCTCACTCTCACCATTCTTGACTTGCTGAAATCGAGAAATCAACAAATCATCTTTCCACTATAACTCTTTAATTTCCTTGGTCCAAGATGGTCTCACTTGTAGTTCTGCTAATAAACTCCCATCGTCATATAAACTTAAAAGAGCAAACATAGCATTTAGTTCAGCAACAGTCCTTCGACTCAGTGCATCCGCTACTACATTAGCCTCGATCAATCAATCATAATCCTTAAGCAACTCTATCCATCTTCGTTGCCTAAGATTCAGTTCCTTTTGAGTCAACAAATATTTGAGACTTTTATGGTCAGTGTATATAATACACTTTTCTCCATAGAGGTAGTGTCTCGAAATTTTCAATGCAAACACCACCTCTGCCAACTCCAAATCACGTGTAGGGTAATTTACTTCGCGAGGCTTGAGCTGTCGTGAAGCATAAGCAACCACCTTACCTTATTGCATTAATACACAACCTAGCCCCATATGCGAAACATCGCTATACACAGTAAAGTCCTTACCAGACTCTGGCTGAATCAACACCGGCGCCTCAGTCAACACCTTTTTCAGTTTGTCAAAAGCTTCTTGCTGCCTCTTAGTCCATATAAATGCTACTCCCTTCCTTAACAATTTTATCAATTGTGCCGCGATTAACAAAAACCCATCCACAAACATTCTGTAATAACCTGCCAAGACCAGAAAGCTACGAATTTCTGATACCAACCTTGGCAGCTTCCAGTCCAGAACTGCCTCAATCTTGCGAAGATCTACCCTAATCCCCTCAGCAGAAACAACATGACCTAGAAAAGTCACTTCTCGCAGCCAGAATTCACACTTACTAAATTTCACATACAGTTGCTTTTCACTCAAAATTTACAGAACCACTTGAAAATGCTCATCATGCTTCTTCTCGGTTTCTAAATACACCAATATATCGTCAATAAAGACGACCACGAATCGATCCAAGTACGGTTAGAACACTCGATTCATTAAATCTATAAAAGTTGCAGGTGCATTCGTCAACCCAAAAGGCATAACCAAAAACTCGTAATGACCATAACGAGTTCTGAATGCCATCTTGTGAACATCCACCTCCTTCACCCTTAACTGATGGTATCCAGACCGGAGATTGATCTTGGAAAACACTGAAGCTCCTCTAAGTTGATCAAACAAGTCGTCAATTCTCGGTAGAGGGTACTTATTCTTTATCGTCACCTTGTTTAACTGGCGATAATCGATGCACATACGCATCGTTCCATCCTTCTTTTTCATAAACAGCACTGGTGCTCCCCACTGAGACACACTCGGTCTAATGAAGCCCCTATCTAATAGTTCTTGAATCTAAGCTTTCAGTTCCACTAGCTCATTGGGTGCCATCCTATAGGGCATGATGGACACTAGAGCCGTTCCAGGTAGCAAATCAATCCCAAACTCGACTTCTCGGTTTGGAGGTAATCTTGGAAGCTCCTCAGGAAACACATCTTGGAATTCATTAATAGTTCCAATGTCTCTATAGTCACATTTTCAGATTCAGTTTGACTAACGAACACCAGATATGCTTCGCAACCCTTGCGAATCCACTTCTTAGCCCTTAAGGCTGAAACCACATTGGACAAGTAGTCCCTTCGCTCTCCAATGACCATTACCTCCTCACCCTCGGTTGTTGTCAACACCATCCTCTTGGCTGCACAGTCCAAAGTCGCTTTGTGCTTAGTTAACCAGTCCATACCCAGTATCAAATCAAACTCTCCAAAAGGTAACTCCATCAAGTCTCCCAAAAAGATCCTACCTTAAGTCTCTAAAGGCACATCCCTAAAAAGCTTATCTACTTTAACAGAGTGACCTAAATGACTAACTACAGTTACCCTACTCACAGTCTCCTCAGAGTGCACACCCAACGACCCAAAAATCTCACAAGCAACATATGAATGCATCGAACCCACATCAATCAGAGTAGTATATGGTATACTAGATATTAAGAACGTACCAGTTATAACATCAGGCGCATCACCCTCCTCCCGATGACGAGCAGTATACACCAAGGCTGGCTGACGAGCCTCAGTATTACCAGCACCCCTACTAGGTGCTCCACGACCACGTTCATTACCGTTGCCTCCTCTACTTTGACCACGGCCCCTTGGCAGTGGCAATCCTTCTCGTACAGGCTGAGCAACCCTCTGATCAACAGCTTGAGCCTGAGCTGGCTTCTGTGGACAGTCCTTAACTTGATGATCCTTAGATCCACATCAAAAACAAGCTCCAATGCGCTTCCAACATTCGCCTTGATACACTCTACCACAGTCCTCACGAGCCTGGGATCTAATCACATTCACCGGCACAGCTCGAACTGGCTCCTCCACTCTAGCTCTCTTAAAGTTTCTGTTTGCAGTATCTAATGGTCCAGAATCTCTCTTAAAACAGTTACGATCTCTCCCGCAGCTCTAACGCTCAGCTCGCTTTACGTCTTCGGCTATCTTAGCCTTCTCCACCAGTGCAGCAAAGTCGCATTCCCTCTGCAGTGCTATCAGCACTTTCAGCTTATCTCTGAGGCCATCCTTAAAACGAACGCTGTGTTCATATTCAGTGGAGACAATACCACTGGCATAACGGCTCAGTCGCAGAAACTCTACCTCATATTCAGCAACGGTCTTACTGCATTGGGTCAGGTTCAGGAATTCCTTCCTACGTGCATCCACATAGCTAGGTCTAACATATTTCGCCTTAAAGGACTTCTTAAACAATTCTCAAGTTACCCTATCAGTTGAGGTACCTTCTCTCACGGTGATCCACCACTGACATGCCTCGTCTCGCAGCAACAACACTGCACCTTTCAATTTCTGCTCCACTGAGCAGTCCAGATCATCCATTATCCGCTCCGTGGCTTCCAACCAGTACTCAGCCACATTTGGGGCTACTCCAGATATGCCCCCAAAAACCTCAGCTCTGTTAGCCTGGAGTCGCTCAGAAATAGACCCTCTATTCACAGTTCCAGTACTTGCTCTAGCGATCCTCTCTAACACCCTCAGCATGGCTTGGAACAGAGCATCATCCCCTGCAGCCCTATCATAAGATCCAGTCTGTGTCGCTGGCGGAGCTCGCACTTCCTCAGCTGGCATGTGTCCAGAAGACGAAGATCCAGCTCGAGCACTAACTCAGCCTCGTCCACGGCCTCGTCCACTAGCAGCTCTCGTACTCATATCGTCTTATCAGATTAAGAATTTTATGACATTAGTTTAATGTTTCAGTTGTTCATTATAGAGTATCTTATGAACGGATAAAGTTTCAGAGTTGTTCTTGCGCAATCGTAGTCTAGCTACTATCTCAGTTTCCTAAGGTTTAGTTTACCCTACAGTCTCAGTTTTGTAGCCTTAATACTACCTTATCTATAGTATTATATCTAAGGCTCAGTACTATATATAGTATCATTTTCAGTACAAAACAGTATTTAGGGCAGAAAATACTTACAGACTTGGTGCCAGGGATTCAGTGTGCCACCTCTCGAATTATCAGATTCGAGAAAAATTCATGAAGATTTTAGACCTTTTAAAATTGATTTTCTCAAAACATATTATCTTTAAAGAAGACAAGTTTGACGATTTTCTTTAAAACAAAAATTCTTCCAGAAAACCTAATTTTTCAGAAAATACCCTTCTTGGGCGTAAAATTTTTTGAAAGTCTTTTTGGACCTGATCCATAGCCGAGTTGTTGCAACCTGGCTCTGATACCACAAAATGTAACACCTCAAACCCGGCCTAGATGCTATGGCCAAATTTGGTGTGCTACATCACCCTAACTTCTCCAGATTACCTAATTACTAAGTTTGATGGTGAGTTTTGTAGAACATTACTTTAGCTTAGTAAAAATTCCCAGTTTATTTAGCAATTGGCCTACTCTTTATCTGTTTGTTAAACGATACATTTTAGTATTGTTATCTTGTTTAGTCAATTGTATTGCAAGATTGGTTAAAAAAATATTAATTTAATTTGGAAAATGTGTATCATTCCAGTTGTAGTAAACCATGCATAAGTAAGAAACAAAAAAAAAACCCAAATAAAAAAGTTAAAGCGTCCTTATTACAACCAATAACGAAAATAAAATGAGTAGAAAAAATATAAAATAATAAAACCAGTTTAAAACTGAGTTCAGTCTACGTGGCCACTCTGAATCCTTCCACGCTCCAAGTCCGCGAAACTAGGGCTCACCTGCAAGGATGGAAAAGAAAAGGGTGAGTTTGGAAAACTCAGTGTGTGCAGAAGCCCATCCATAGCCCAAGTCAACTCAAGCCCATTGGACCTAAGCCCAATCCAGTCTCAGTCAGATACTGGCTGAAGCCCTATTCAGATATCAGTAAACTGGGCCAAAGCCCTATTCAGATAGCAGTATGGCCCATAGGCCCAGAACAGTACAGCACAGAATAACAGTATGAATGCAACCCATATCATGTGGGGAGACTACTCGACCCACCCAACCGCTACACACCACTTGTACCAACCAACACACCATGTGGGGAATAACTCGACCCACCCAGCCCACACACCACAGTTGCAGCATGGCTGCTCAGATAAACAGTATAACGAGGCAAAGCCCCTTTCAGAAATAGTACGAGGCATAGCCTCTTTTAGTAACGTGGCAGTGCCACTCACACTTCCTCCAAGATAAACCCAGCCCATGCAACAGATATACATATCCTGGTATGCAGTAACAGTAATAGTCATATCAAGCAGTACAGTCGATTCTAACCCTAAGGGTATAATGGTAATTTTATACCTAGGGGTAAAATCGTAATTTCTCACCCTAAAGGGTATTCCAGTAATTTTGATCTTCTATTACAGTTTTTATGTCTATTACAGTCTCTACTAATCCAGTAGTTATTACAGAAATTCAGTTGGCTTAGTTTGACAGTTTTATCTTTTAAAGCCTAAAACTCCTAATGGGCCCTAAAGTGTCATTTAGCAGTTTAAGCCCATTTAGGCTACGTTCCATAACCAATTACCCATTTTAGTAGTTTTAACTTATAGTCCATCCACAAATTCCATAAAATCTTTTAAACCTATTTTTACCCCAAATGGGCCCAAAGCCCATTGGACCCATATTCGGCCCATCGAGGCCCAACTTACTGTAATACCTGAAATTTTGCAACCAACCCACCTACCAATACTGATTTTGCATCTAACGTAGTCCTACCAACTTTAGAGCGTTCGCACGCTCACAAGCCCTCGAAATGCCAGAACTTCGGCATTTCGGCATTTCGGCTTTTCCCGAATTGAACGATGAAAGGGTGTTCGATACACACACCTGTTTGCGATTCCACTGACAAAATCCTCTATGCGTTAATTCCTACAATCCATCACTTAATCAATTAGACTATAGATCTATAAAAATCAAAGTAGAAATCCCCTTACCATATTCGGCCAGTGCCCCTAATGGCCATGAAATCTTACCTCTGACGATTTAGATGCACTAGATCTAGATCTGGTTGTACTGATGCCTTCACTTCTTCGCTTGCTCACCTCATTCGCTAACTATCACTCACAAGAACCAAAATACAACCCTGAATCACTAATAGACCAAGTCGACAATCTCCCTAAACTTTAGGGACTTTCGGCTTTTGCAAAACATGAAATAACTTATGGATCCGAGTGGAAAAACACTTACCACAGCTTCTCCCTTGATTCTAACTCAGATCTGAAGTAGATCTAACCCCTACACGTAGGCAGAACCCGAATCTTTAAGATCTAAGAATTCGGCAAAAAGCTCCTAAGAAAATGGCAATTTCGGCTTTTTGACTGGTAAAGAAGCTGATAACTTGGGGCTATAGATTTGGGTGATGATGTCGACAAAGGTAGGGATTTTAGGGATGTAATAATCGGCAACCACAGATGAAGAGAATAGGAGGATTTTGACTTATAAGAAATCAGTACAAAAGCACCTTCAGGATTTCAGCTATTTAATGGCTGTCGATAAAAGCTTGAAAACAATGGAGAAGGATTCAGCTTTAAGCAAAGATGATGGAATTGAATCAGTTTAAAGATGTAGGAAGATCTAAGAAGAAGAGAATGGAAGAAAAAGAATAGAAGAAGAAGATGAAGGAGTGTAGATTCGGCTTTGATGAAGAAATCGGCTAGTAAACTTTAGGGAGGCAGGTTTTGGCTTTTTGATAGTAAAAGAGAAGAATAACACCTAAGGTGGCTAACCCTAATTGTCATGACAGAAAAAAAAGAAAAATATGTAACCCTAATAACCCCCTTAAGCAATCGGCCCAAGTTCCTAAAACCCTTGCCGAAATTTCACTTAAGTTAGTCACATGCCCGTCACATGCCTAAGAATTAAAAATAATAATACGCTTACCTTGTAACTTGAACCCTTGTCCTTGAATACCCACTTAGGCGCCACTTTTTTTAGGAACTTAGTGGCGCCACCTTGCCACTTTACCAAGGCCCTCTTTGTGCCATATTTTACCCAGTTTTTCTTAAAAGCCCACTTAACCAAGTCCCCTTTCACTTAAAAAATCTAAACTTGATTTTATACCGGGTTTTAACTTAAGCTTGGGCCTTTTAAAGGCCCACTAACACCTTTAAACACATTTCCAACATTCAGAACACCAAAATTCTAAAACCTCACTAAAAGTCACAAAACCCAAAAAATCCCGAAAATCAGGGCCTTACAACACCATACTCCTTTTTTCTGTCATGCTTTCACCAAAAATATTCTTAAAGCCTACCTACTAACGTCAAGGCTCCCACAAGAGAAAAACCTAAATTTTTACTAAGGCCCAGGTTTGAACCCAGGATTTCTCCAACACTTCTAAACCCCTTAGCCATCATACCAACACGCTATCCATTGAATATGGGCCCGGGGCCCATTACGTAACCCAAGTCGGGCCCACGTGCTCGTTTGGCCCCCTAAGCTAGATTTGCCCGTAGCCACGTCTACGACATAGCCAGTGCACTAATTCCCGTAAGTCTAAAGACAACGACTCGTGTGGGCCTACAAGCCCATTGGGCCCACATGGCCCATTTTTCTTGGCCCAATTTCGGGGCGTTACAATACATATGTTAGCTTAATAGTGTGGTGGTATGTGCGTATACCATGAAGTTGGGCATCAATTATAGAGGGCGGAGTTATGGACTAAAACCATCAGATATTGTTGCATTCCGAAGTGTTCAACGAGAGAAACAAGTATCTTAAAAGGAAATTTATGCGAAAATGTGGAAATAAATCCCGGGATATGAATATATGGGTTTTGAACCACGAGTTAGATAAGTAATTGAACTTTGATAAAAATAAATATGGAAAAGTGTTATTTTGCAAGTTGATGATAAGGAATTTTAGTGAAAGAGGTAAAATTTGGGATAAAACAATTTGTACAACAACAGTGGGGCGACATTGAAAAATTACCAAAAATGGTAGGAATTGAATTTGAGGTTGAATGATATATAAAATTAAATTTTATTGAGTCTATTTTCATATAAAAGAAACAGGGCAAGCAAAGGAATTCTGTATTTTGAGATATTTATATTTTTGTGAGACTGGTTTAGAATGACTTCGTGATCCCCTGTTCTAAATTGGAAAAATCATAATCAATTGTAACAAAATAATTATGGGGCATAATTTATACGGTTAGACTCCTTGATGAGTCTATTTTAAGAAGAAAGAAACTAGAACCTCATTTTAATTCTGTATAAAAGATAATTAAATTTTAGTGAAAAGTGGTCAGAACTGCTAAACTGCAAAATAGGGGAGACTTCAATGAATAAACTGTACTAATTGAACAAACTAAAAATTCTAAAATTTATATGATAAGAAGATATATGAGTTTAGTTTTTGGGAAAATTTATGGATCTTAATTTGGAGTTCTGTAGATCTGGATAAAAATAATTTAGTGACTGTTACTCGAGTAAATAACTTGAAAAGGGCTTAAGTAAATGGTGGGACTATGTGTATTTGTAATTATACTATTATGAGAACATGTTATGAAGTTTTATAAAAGCTTGTAATAAATTTATTATTATTTACATATTTACCTACTAAGCTATAATGCTTACTCCCTTCCCTTCCTTTTTCTTATAGAGTTTCAGATGTTAGCTCGAGTTGGAGGTAGCTGGAGATACTATCACACTATCAGGCTAAGGTTAGTATTAAAAGATTCTAAAATATTTATAAGTTTATGGCATGTATAAGGACTTGAATATATGTATATATGTTACTGAGTTGGCCTTGAATGTTGGCCTAAATTAATGGAAATTTTATTGTTGTATAAGACCATGTGATATGACTAAAAGTAGCTATGTTATGAGTCATAATGATATAATACATGAACGAGTATGCTTGCATGTTAGTAAATAAATTAATGTATATATGATAAGAATGTTATTAGATTCTAAATTGAAAGAAATTTTATAGCCGATTTTGTGTATTTGTAAGTGTAAAAATCTAGTGATGCCTTGTACCCTATTCCAACATTGAACACGGGTAAGAGGTGTTACAGACGTCATATTGGTGAATTATAGACGAAAAACTCTTGAGCTAAAATGTGAAAGTGGTGAAATTCTTTGGGTTGGAACAGATGAGTCTAGTAAGATGCCAGTGGTGATTTCTTGTAGGACTGCTCGAAAATGTATGAGAAAAGGGTGTGAAGTTTATCTAGCAGATGTGCTGAATACTGAAGTGTCAAGATTGAAACTTGAATCCGTACTAGTAGTTTGTGAATATCCAGATGTGTTTCCGTAGGAGTTACTTGGGTTACTTCCTATCAGAGAAATTGAATTTGCCATTGACTTGTTACCCAGGACTGCACCTATTTCCATTGCTCCATACAGGATAGCTTCGACTGAATTGAGAGAATTAAAGGCTCAGTTGCAAGAGTTGACGGACAAAGGATTTGTGAGACCGAGTTTTTCTCCATGGGGTGCTCTTGTATTGTTCATAAGGAAGAAAGACGGATCAATGATGCTTTGTATCGATTATAGGCAACTCCATAAAGTGACTATTAAGAACAAGTATCCATTGCCGAGAATTGATGATTTATTTGACCAATTAAAGGGAGCAAAGGTGTTCTCTAAAATTGATTTGAGATCCGGTTATTACATACTGAGGGTTAAGGAATCCGATGTGTCGAAGACTGCCTTTAGAACGAGATATGGATATTACGAATTTCTTGTCATGCCTTTTGGTTTGACTAATTCACCGGCTATGTTTATGGTTTTGATGAACCAAATTTTTTGACAGTGTTTGGATAAATTTGTGGTGGTATTCATAGATGATATATTGATTTATTCTCGCGATGAGTTAGAACATGACGAGCATTTGAGAACGGTGCTACAAATTCTAAGGAAAGAGAAGTTGTTTGCTAAGTTTAGCAAGAGTGAGTTTTGGCTCCATGAAGCTAGATTCTTGGGACATATAGTTTCGGGTGATGCTATTTGGGTTGACTCGAGCAAGATTTTAGTGATTATTGATTGAAAGCTGCCAAAGAATGTGACTGAGGTTAGAAGCTTTCTGGGTCTAGCTGGATATTATCGACATTTGGTCGAGGTTTTTCTATAATTGCTTCTCCTATGACTAAGCTACTTCAAAAGAATGTTAAATTTGAGTGGAATGAAAAATGTCAATAAAGTTTTGATTAGTTGAAAGCTAAGTTGACTGAGGCACTAGTGTTAGTGCAACCCGAGTCGGGGAAAGAATTTGTGATCTATGGTGGTGCATCACTGAATGGCCTTGGATGCATATTGATGCAAGAAGGCAAGGTGATGGCTTATTCTTTGAGGCAGCTAAAACCACATGAGAAGAACTACCTGACACATGATTTAGAGTTGGCCGCTATTGCTTTTGCTTTAAAGATTTAGTGCCATTATTTGTATGGTGAGAAATGTCAAATTTTTACCAATCATAAAAGCTTGAAATACTTGATGAGTCAAAAGGAGTTCAATTTGAGACAACGGAGGTGGCTTGGGTTACTAAAGGATTATGAGCTAGTAATTAAGTATCATCTTGGGAAAGCAAATGTGGTTGCGGATGCTTTGAGCAGAAAATCATTGTATGTTTTATGGGCTTTGAACAGGAGTTTGACATTATCTGATAATGGTTCCATACTAGCCAAGTTAAGGGCTAGACCACTGTTTCTTCAACAGTCAAAAGAATGATAGTGAACTGCATGCCAAGAGTGTTCAGTGCGAAATAGATGGTGACTCTAATTTTTGAGTAAGTTCGAATTATTGCTTGATGCTTCGTGATAGAATTTGTGTACCGAGAGATGATGAGTTGATTCAGAAAATTTTACATGAGGCGCACAGTGGGCGTTTCTCCGGGCATCCAGGTAGTACTAAAATGTATAATGATTTGAAGAAATATATTGGTGGCTGGGCATGACAAAGGACATTTCAGAGTTTGTAACAAGGTATATAATTTGTCAGCAAGTGAAGACTGAGCATTAGGTACCTTCGAGTCTACTCTAGCTTGTAATGGTCCCCGAGTGGAAGTGGGACAAGATTAGGATGGACTTTATGATGGGTTTGCCTTTGACATCGAAAAAGAAAGATGCTGTGTGGGTCATTGTTGATAGATTAACGAAGTCGGCTCACTTTATTCTAGTATGTGATAACTACTCACTCGATTAATTGGCTTAATTATACATTGATGAAATTGTGATATTACTGGAGTACCAATGTCTATTATATCGGATAGAGATTCGAGGTTCACCTCCAGATTTTGGAAGAAGTTGCAAGAGGTGTTAGGTACGAAATTGAATTTTAGTATTGCATTTCACCTGCAAACTGATGGCCAATCCAAGAAGGTAATACAAGTTCTTGAAGATATGCTTCGGTGTTGTGTTTTAGAGTTTGAGTGTAGTTGGGAAAAGTATCTACCTTTGGTATAATTTGCCTACAACAACAGTTATCAGTCAAGAATACAAATTGCGCCGTATGAGGCGTTGTATGGCTGAAAGTGCCGAACTCCATTATATTGGATTGAGTTGAGTGAGAAATAGATACATGGTGTTGATTTGGTTGGGAAGACCGAGGAAAAAGTGAAGATAATTCGAGATTATTTAAAAGTTGCTTCTGATAGGCAAAAGTCTTATGCTAATTTGAAGAGAAAAGAGATTAAATTTCAGGTTGGTGATAATGTATTTTTGAAGGTATCACCATGGAATAAATTACTGAGGTTTGGTTGAAAAGTTAAATTAAGCCCACGATTTATTGGTCCATATGAGGTTACTAAAAGAATAGGACCAGTGGCATATCGGTTGGCTTTACCGCCAGAATTGGAGAAGATACATAATGTGTTTCATGTGTCAATGTTACGATGGTATCGTTCAAATCCCTCGCATGTGATTCCTCCTATGGAGATTGAGATTTGGTCGGACATGGCATACGAAGAGAAGCGAATTAAAATTTTGGCTCGAGAGGTTAAACAATTAACAAACAAAAGTATAGCCTTGGAGAGAGTATTGTGGCGAAGGCATGGTGTGGAAGAGGCTATGTGGGAACCGGAGGAGGCTATGAGGAAACAATACCCAAACCTATTTACCGGTAAGATTTTTGGGAGGAAAATTCCTAAAGAGGGGAGAGTTGTAACAGCCCAAATTAGGGGCTAAATAGAATAGTGGTTTCGAAACCATGAATCTAAAGTCTAAAATATTTTTTCGATTGAGTTTGGATGTTTATTGGGTGTTTGAATAATTATGTGAAATTTTGGTGCATGAATTTTATTATTTGCATGTCCAATTTGATAGGTTAGACTAAATTGCAATAGGTGAAAAATATGGGCTTTAATCCATAAAGGAACTTGATTGAATTGAGATTTTAAATTAGACGTCCTTATATGGTAATTAAACCATTTTAACCTTGTTTGGAAAAAAAAGCCCAAGGAAGGGTGGAATATTAAAGTTTTTAATGAAGGACATTTTGGTCATTAGTTAATAAAAGAAATAAAAAAAGGAAAATAAGGCCAAAAATGTGTCCATACTCTTCTTCCCTTGGCTAAACCTAGCAAGAAACCATAGCTAGGGTTTCTTTCAATTCCAAGCTTGATTGTAAGTATCTCCTAGCCCTGTTTTTAATGTTCTTCGTATTTTTGAAATCCTCGTAACTTGCTTTAGCTATTTCTATCACTATTTCAAGCTAGGGTTGATGTTTAAAATTTTACCCATTAATGACATGCATGTATTTTGATGGCTAGTGGTAGAATATGAAAGTTTAAAGTGTGGTGAACAACTTTTACTAGGTGATTTTTTGTAAAAATTGTAAAAAGGGCTAGATTGTAAAGGGTGAAATATTATGTGTATAAATTGTGAAATGATGGAAATTGGGGGCCATTATAAGAGGAAAAGTGGTTTGGCTAGGCTTGAAATGCATCAAAATTGAATGATAATCATAAACCGAGCCTGGGGACTAAAGTGTAAAATTGAGAAAGTTAGGGGTCAAATTGTAAAATTTGCTATAGGAAGATTTTGGGCTGTTGTGATTATTGTACTGACTAAATGAGCTAAATGTGTCATTATAGATCGAGAAGATCGAGGAACCGACCTTGACCGAGGCAAAGGCAAGGTTTCAGACTAAATTACAAATTATCGCGTTTTGTTATCAAGGTAAGTTTATACGTAAGTAATACATCGATTTTAATTTCATAAATATATTTTATTGTATGTTATGCATAATGTTGGATAACTTCTATGATTTGGTGAATTATGGAAATTTGGTGTTCCCGATTGAACCTTCAGAAAAACGAAAGACATGGATAATGTGTAGCTAGGTCACATGTATGTTTCCGAGGGTAGGACACCATGTGTACAAAAGAGCTACGAGATGTTATGTGGTAGCTAGGTCACATGTGTTATACGGTGTGTATAACATGTGTACAAAAGAGCTACGAGATGATAATTTCATGTGTAGCTAGGTCACATGAGTAATATTGTGTGTATACCATGTGTACACGAGAGCTACGGGTTTCAAAGAGCTAGGTCGCATGTATGTTACCAAGGGTACATCATGTAGACACGAAAGCTATGTTATATGTAGCTAGGTTGCACGTGTGATTCCAAGTGTTGGACACATGTAGACACGAGAGGTACGGGATTTAATGGCTAGGTTACATTGGTGATATTAAGAGTTCACCATGTGTACACGAGGGCCAGATTGTGTATTGGTGGAGCTATATGCTGAAACCACTGGGTATCAAATGTTATTCCGAAGGGTTCAACAGGAAAGCTTACTAAAAGAGATTTGTGTGGTTATGTAATGTGAAAGTGCAAGTGTATTTATGAACCAGTGAAAATGTGGGTGAGTGTATATGTGTGCATTGGTGCATGTGAACTTAGGTTTATGTAAATGATGTGTTTGGTATGTATATGATATTGGTAAGGTTATGTGGTAAGTTGATATGTGATGATATGATTTTTGGTGATTAAGAGAGTTGGTATGATGTTGATTATTTGCATATAGACTTACTAAGCTTCTTAAAGCTTACTCCTTTCTCTTTTTCCTTGTTCTATAGATTAGTCAAGCCAGCTCAGAGATTGGGAAGCACTGGAGGATCACCCACACTACCGCAATGTTCTTTTGGTATTATAATATTTACTCTTTTGGACTATGGCATGTATAGGGAGTTGGCGGTGTTGTAAGTGTCAGGTTGGTTTGGCTATATTGTGGAAATTGTCTTTTGATAAGTCATTTTGTAATTAAGGCCCAAGTGATTTGGCCAATGATGATATTGGTTTATTTATAGACTCTTATGAGGTAATTCATGGAATGCTTGGTATGTTTGTGTGTGGATAAGTTGAAATGGGTGATTGATGGTTAAATGAGGTCATTTAGATGTCTAAAAATGTGTATGGTATGTGGTTTTAAAAATGGTAAAGTGTGTATGTGTTTTGAAGGCAAAGATTGGCTTGGAAAATAGCCTAACCTTGGGCCACATGGCCAGCCACCACGGCCATGTGTGTAAGGCATGTGAACTTTGCATGAAATTTTTGGAGAATTAAAACATCACATGGCCTGGTCACACGGGCGTGTCCCTTGGCCGTGTGACTAAAATTGCAGGCTGACGTCATAAATAGAATACCTTAGTTTTTCACATGAGGAGAGAACATGGGCGTGTTGAGGTCGTGTGAAAGACACGGGCCAAGGACACGGGCGTGTGCTCTGCCATGTGAAAACCCCTGTAAGTTTGAAATGAAAAATAATTTCCCAATAATTCAACACAGGTTGGGGACATGGGCTTGTGTAACCACACGGCCTGGCCACACAGGCGTGTGCCCTGTTTTTGACCGAAATTTCCAAAATTTTTCTAAGTTCTCGGTTAGGTCCCGGACCAATCCCAAATTATGTTTTGGGCTTCGTAGGCCCATTTTAAGAATTGTATGATATATTATGGAAAAGTATTAAACTGGAATGAAATTTTATCGCTCGACTTTGTATGAGTGGTTGCGTTATCGTCTGGTAATGCCTCGTACTCAGTTCTAGTGTCGAACCTGGGTAAGGGGTGTTACACATACCTTATAATCTCGTAACTTACTCGTGCCTTTCTTGCTGTATTACTCATAACATTATACTTTCAATTTCTTGTAACTTATTCATGCATACCTGTATCACTCATCAAAAATCTTTAGTCTTTCTCAATAACTAGTTAATTTCCACACTTTTCTCGTAAAGATTCACTTTAATGCCGAAGGATATCCGAATGCCATTCTCATGATAGGATGCCAAAGCCATATCCCTGGTATGGTCTTACATGGGATCTTCAGTCGATGCCGAAGCCATATCCCAGATATGGTCTTACACGGGATCTCATATCGATATTGGTGCCATGTCTCGGACATGGTCTTACACGAGATCGTAAACTGATACCAATGCCATGTCCCAGACATGGTCTTACACGGGATCACTTTTAGATGCCAACAACATGTCCCAGACATGGTCTTATAAGGGATCTAAATCTCGCCTTAGTGCGGATGCCATGTCCTAAAATTGGTCTTATACAAGACCACATATCAATGCCAATCCCATGTCCCAGACATGGTCTTACACAGGATCTTGATTCGGTGCCGATGTCATGTCCCAGACATGGTCTTATACAGGACCTACATAACTCATGTCATGACTTCGGTATCCCTTGTAATTCTTTAACATTTTAACCGGGATCTCTCATCTATATTTCATCCTTCTTTGATGAAAATCATGTTGAACAAATTCATGAAATTTATAAGAATACATAGAATATCGTCATCACAAGTTTATATCATGCATAGAGCCAAATTATTGCACACAACTTACCTTGAATTCAAAATGTGGGTGAATGCTCGATTTAGTCCACTACTTTACTTTTCCCTCAGTTTCGGTCTGGTCTTTGTGTTTCTTGATCTAAAATGAAAAATTTAGCTTATTTAGTACCTACATTGACTAACTAGCCCATAATTCATATTTTGGCAAAATTATAATTTTGTCCCTAACTTTTACATATTTGCAAAATGGTCCTTAGGCTTGTATAATGAAATACACTTATTTTGCAGGTTACCCAAGCCTAGCCAATCCTTTCATGTGCTCATAACAGCCCACATTTCTTATCAATTTGTACATTTACTACACATTTTACTAACTTTGCAATTTAGTCCCTATTAGGGACTTCCATGAAAAATCACCTAGAGAAAGGTGTTTACTACACTTTCAACTTTCATATTCTACCACTAGTCGTCAAAATACTTGCATGTCATGCATGGGTATATTTTTGAATATCAACCCTAGCTCAAATTAGTGGTAGAAATAGCTAGATTAAGCTACAAGGATTTCAAAAATATGCAAAACATGAAAAACAGGGCTTGGAGTCACTTACTTGGAGCTTACAAATGAAAAAAACCCTAGCTATGGAGGCTCTTCAAATTTGACATACTAGGGAAGCAAATGATACTATTTTTGCTATCTTTTTCCCTTTTTATTACTTAACTTTACCAAATGGCCAAAATGCCCTTAAGCCCTTTCTTTAGAAAATTTTCTGTGACAGCCCTAAATTGGCCCTAGTCGAAAAGTGGTTTCGGGACCACAAAACTGAGTCACAAAAATGATTAGATGTCATATCCTGTATTTATCGTATGTGATAATAGTATGTGAAAATTTCGTGCGTTGATTTTTTAACGATTAGATGTAAATCTAATAGAAAGGACTCATGTGATAAAATCTTAAATTGTGATAGGTGAATTTATAAGTGGCTTAATAGTGCTAGATGTGTTAACATGGGGACTTGCATGTCAAGTGGACAAATTCTATTCTTAGTGGCCGACCATAATGATGGTGTTTATAATATATGCATTTTTGTTTTATTTCATTTTTAAGCTATTATTAGTTAAAAAGGATTGGTTTGTGAAATCTTAAAATTTTGTTAGGCAATTTTTGAAATAGCCGAATGTTTTGTTTTTTTGAATAGGAGGGATTTGTTTGGTTAATAAACCAATTTTACCTTGCATGGACGGTAATGGCCAAACACTTAAACGGTTGCATGCTTGTGGTATGAGGTTATTTTGGTAAAAGAAAAAAAAAAGATAATTATATGTAATGATAGTACTTAAAATAAGGAGGAACATGCAAATGTTCTCCTTTTTTTGGCCGATTCAAGTAGAAAATGGAAGAAGGGGAGCTTTGGTGGTTCGGCAAGAATTCTTGACTTCATTTGAGGTAGGAAATTCATGAATTTCTCTATGAAAATTATGAATTTGAGCTTCCTTTTAGGTCTTTTACATAACCCATAATCTGATTTTTGTTGATTTTAGTACTATGGGAGGATTCGGCTATAATAGAAAATTTATAGACTTTGTGTTTTATGTTTTAAATGAGCTTAGAAGTGTTTAAGGAGTTATGTGAAGTCAAAATGCATGAGTAGTGGAGTATAAAAACTTGGCTTGTGAATATTGTATGGCATGGCTTAAATTTCCAAGTATGAGCATTCGGCCTTGGTCTTTGACTTTTGAATTGAAGCTAAAATTTGCCGAATGACTTCTTATAGAAGGAATTAATATTTGTCGACGTTGATGGTTAGTAATTTTAGTAAATAAAAACAAAAGATGAGCTAAAGCTTGTAAATTGATTTATGTGAACTAAGTGAAAAATTTATGACCGATTAAGTAGCTAAATAGCACTTGGATATATTTTATAGCGGTTGAAATTTGTTTTGATTGTTGCTGTGAATTAATAGATTGATATGGAGATTTTAGCCGAATGTGTATATGAATTATAAGAAACGGTTTAGCTAATTGTAATTGAGATTCTTGGAAGGTGATTGTCGTAGCTAGAGGAGAAAAACACCCCAAAGCTTTCGGCTATCTTATGCCTTAAATAAGGTATGCAATTCTTATCATTTTTCTTTGAAATTGTGGACCCGAGTTAGAATGTAGATTTCCTTCGGGGCCCATTATTGAATTTTAAGTTTGAGATGCATAGAGCATTCGGTCATGGTTTGATTGTGCAAAAGAGTGGAAGCTTTGAAGCTTTGATGCCATAAGCGAATTAGGTGAGTTTTATGATGACGAATTCTTATAATTAGAAGATGTTAAGCTTACTTAGACAAGTGGTGGTTATTGTAGCTTGATGGTTAGAAACAAATGTCCTATTCGGCTATGAATATATTTCCTCGATGTTGTGTTAACGCTTTGCGTATTGAGGAATAATAGTTGATAAATAGAGTTTTGAATTAGAAAATAAATAGAAATCGGCTATTATGTTCTTGGTAATAGAGATGCTGAATGTGATTTGATGAAAATTATTGAGAAAATGTATGTATTTGATGAGTGAACCTGCCTTGTTAGTTTATAAATTTATTTAAAAAAATAAACGTAAATGTTATGTTAGTTGTTAAGTATATATGTGAAATTTGAGAAACATACTCGGCAATGTGGGTTAAATTATGTATTCGAGAGCAGGATAATCTATGTGAGTTTGTGTGTGTATGTGAATTAGGCGGAGGTTGAAAATTTGGTCTGATACGGGAAAAGAGGAAATAATTGAGTAGCCAACCACAACCGTTCAAATACATCCGAGGTAAGTTTAAGTAATCAAACATAAATTAATGTCCGATTGTAAGTTGATATATTTCGTAAATTGAGTATTCCCAAAAATCTATGAAATCAGTCGAACTTTATGGATCAAGTGATGATGTGTTGTGTTACTCTTATATGGCCTAATGATAAGTGACAAAGGTGCTATTAAGATCATGTGATGAAATGAAATGAATGTGAGCAGTATATTATGCATAAACCATTGATTACTAATTGTGAAGGTAAAATGAAAGAAAGGTGATTGAATTTATGTATGGATATAGTGCTTGGAATTAATCCTACTTAAGTCTAATCAACGAATTTCATTGAGTCGGATAGATATCGTACTTATGGGACTTTGAGTATTGAAGAAACGTTATGTAAATGAAATAAAGATAATGTGGCCATGCATATACGGCTAATAAGTGTTACTTATCGAATGTGCTAAATGTGTATAATGTGCTCAAGTAAGTTCCTAAGTAATTGAGTTGATTTTTCTAAAAGCTTTAAGTAATTTAGCATGTCTCGAATCTTTATCAAATAATGCTACTAGCAGGAATGATCTTATTTGAGTGTGAGATTTGAAATGAAAGGTATATGAATAGATGTGTTTCTTTTGATTAACAGTATGTATTAGATTAAGTTAAGAGTCCTACAGATAATAATGTGTATCAAGCTGATTGACTAAATTGTTTGATAAGGAAGAGACTATGATATGTATTAAGACTGAATGTGTAATTATGTATTTGTAATAGGGTCGAATGGCCAGTACGAGACATGTGTGAGATGTGCCTAGATATTTGTATACAAAATGAAAATGAATAACTTATGGAATATGGGGCACGGCCAAACGGCCATTTCGAAAATGAAAATAAATCATGTGATTTATGAGTTAGTTTGAATAGAGGTATTATTCTGTTAGTATGTTATGATTTATAAATGCTACAGTGTATCTCATAAATTGTGATAAATTTTCTGAATGGACTATGGTACGAAATTATGCGGGCATTGACTTAGTAAGCTTCAAAGCCGGTGATTAGGGTCGGGTTTTGTACCTAGTCGGCCAAGTACACTGAATTTCAAGATCCCATATTAAGATGACAAATGGAGTTCGTAGCATACATTAAATAACTCAGGTATGTGATACTGGTCTTTTGAGGTAAGAATGAATCGAATTGGATTTGAGTATGTTCAATTGTGAAACTATGTATTTGAAGGTATAAGATTTAGGCATATGTGTCTTCAGTCATCGAAACTTAATGATGATGGAATCCCTTAAGTTGGTCAAGTATGTATCCTTTACTCATATTTAAATTTGCTCTGGATTGAGTCACAAGAATGAGATAGAATGTATAAATCTATGGAAATGAGTACGGATTATTATGCGATTGAGCCATACTCGATTGATGAGAAGAGGTATGTGAAGTTGCTAAATTACTTTGTTGTTCGAGCTTAAGGTTAAGTGACTGATAATTATATATATTGTGCATTTGTGTGCTTATGCATATTTTGGGTCATTTATGAAAATAACACGGAAGTGGATATAACCCCGGGAAATTTGATTTGAGGCTGAGTACCTTTACAATTGGCCACTGTGTCAATTATTTATTTGAAGTAATTATGTGATAAAATTTCTAAGTAAAGTATGCCTAGTTGTGATTAGATTCATTCAACAAACGATTTTTCTTTAATTACCAAATTAAATAGGAAATTATGTCTTTAAATTCAGTAAATTTAATTGTATCATTTAAAGACATACTAAGCTTATGAAAGCTTACTTCGTTGTTTCGTGCCTTTGTTTTATAGATTGTGGATTTTGACTACCAGTTCGGGATTTGTCAACATTCGTCACACTACCTGCTATTAAGATTGCGAATTCTGACTAGCAGTTCGGGATTTGTTAACACTTCGTCACACTACTTGCTATTAAGGTAACAATATGTAATTGGAATTAGCTTATGGCATGTATAGGATAGACAATGAGTAGAACGATACTTCTACCTTCGTATACAAGTCATGTGAATATGGTATCTTGTGGAACTTACTTGTAGAAGTTTTTAATTCAAACTTTGTCTACATCTAGAAATTTAGTAAATGAATGACTTTATTGAGGAAATGTTCAAAATTTTTACCGTCCTGATCCGATTCCTAGTTTCGATAACACCTTGTCCTATTCCGGCGACGGTTACGGGATATGGGTGTTACATTTTCCTTCCATGGGCATTTTTGTCCATCATGCTAATAAATGGCTTAATTACTAAAAAAGGACCTCCACTAATTTTCCTCATGCTATTTCATACCTAAACCTTCTGGACACTGATATTTTGCAACTTTTGCAATTTAGTCCTTAAGGACAAATTAATCACATTTTCTCAAAATTTCATTCATTAAATTTTCTCACTATTATGAAATCATATCATAAACTCAAAAATAATCATGAATTATATTTTTCTACTTTAGATTTGTGGTCTTGAAACCACTATTCTGACTAAGCCCTAGTTCCGGCTATTAACATAGTGTGAGTGGACACATATGGACACTTTATTAAATTAGTTAAAGGTTATATATTAAGGTTAAAAATGTAACTTTATAAAACAAACTGTAACACCCTAAATTTTAGGCCTAGAAGTATTGGGCCTTGAGTCTGGGGTCAGGTAGAAGACGGCTGAATAATTTGGATGTTTTAATTATTGGTAAAAAATTAGTATTATTATTAGTTCATGTTCAGGTTAGTGAATTTGGAAGTACTTATAGAGTGGGAAAAGTCCTGGGCTCGGCCCAGGGCTCTAGTATTTTTGCTTCATTAGGGAAATCCTGGCATTAGGCCTTATAAATAAGTTGGGCTAAGATTAGGCACAAAGAAAGTATCTGGCCCAGTGGTTAGACTCCTAGCGTGCACAAATGTGGGTTTTTTTAAAAAAACCCAGGACCATCGCAAGGAAGCCTTATAGGTTGTTAGGGAAGAAAGATGCCACAAAGGACTCCTGTGGCACAGTGGCAGCAGCGTGCTAGGAATGCGGAGTGGGCGCGAGTTCGAACCCTGGGTAGGTGAAATTTTGGTATTTATTTTTAAGCAACCCGTGACTGAAGCAGATAAGCCTTATAATTAAATGTGACTGTATTATAACAAAAGAGAAGCTGCATCGCAGTGGCAAGCAGTGTGTTGTGAGGCGCGGTGACAGCAGTGAGGTCAGGAGTTCAAGCTATTGGAGGCGCGAATGGGAGTTTTATTTTTGCTAAAGGGACGTCCAGTATTCGAATTAAAGTGGGATGCTGCTGGGTGGATTTCGGATGGAGATAAGGATGGATTTTAAATTGGATTAAGTGGCTGCAGTTGCTAGAAAGAATTTGAATGCAATTCAAATTCGGTGGATGGCTAAAATGCAGGAATAATATTTCTGTTTTGTTTTTGGGGTGCTTTAATTGTTTTTCTCTTGGTCAATTTCTTTCAATCTCTGGTGTTCCTATTTTTTTTCTTTTGTGCTATTTGCATCTCCTCCTCCTCGAAATTAATCGAGCCAATCTCCTACTTTGTTCGCCTTTTTTGCTCGTACTGTTTCTCCTCTTTAATTCCGTAGCCCAACCAACTGCTTTCTATTAAATATTGGCTGAATAGTATCCTTGGGTATTTGGTTTTGTCGTTTGAATCTTCTTTTGTTCTCTAAAGCTGAATTCCATCCCCTATTCTCTATTGATTTTCAGTCCCTCCTATCGAGTCATTCTCTCCTTAGTGTTACGATTGAATCAAGTATAGATCTGGGTGTAAAGTGGTGGAATAACTTCTAGTGATAACGAATCGATTTAGCAAATCTCGGTGGTAAGTACTTGGATCTCTTCTTTCTATTTGTTATTTCGGGATTTAAGAAAAGCCGAAAACCCCTATATGCATAGGGTGGCTGTCAACTAAGACTAAAAAGGTTAGTGGTGTTATTTAATTTGTTTTGCGCTAGTGTGGATTAAAGGCTATCGATCGAGGGCTTGGACAATTGGAATGACTAGATCTAGATCTAGTCCCTATTTTTGACAAAGGTAAGTGTTCTAAGGCCTTAAGGGAGGTTGGCCGAATATGGTAAGCATAGTTACGTTAGTTATCATTGATTCATAAATCTAATATGTTAGCAATCGATTGTGGGATACTCGTGGGAGATCTCGCTAACGTTCGTCGCAAATCAAGTGTGTAAACGAACACCCTCTAGTAGACTAAATCAGTAAAAGACGAAAAGCTGAAATGTTGAAATTTTAGCATTTCGTAGGCTTGCGAGCAGGCGAATGCTTGTGGGTCAGTTGAAAGTGGCAAGATTCTGTAATCGAAATTGGTAAAGTTAGTGAGTGCCGGGTTTCGCGCACTTTGGTAATTTGGGCCTCGAAGAGCTGAAATTGGGCCCAATGGGCTTACGAGCCCATATGGGGTGAAAATAAACAGTAAGCGTATTTTGGTATACTGTATGTTAAAAACATTAAGACATTCATGAAATTTGGGCTAAATGGGCTAAAATAGCTAATTGACACTATAGGGCCCATTAGGGGTCTTAGGGCCCAATAGCTCTAGGGCTAATAGATGGGCTAGATATACTGTTAGGGTGAAAAATGGACTGTTAATAATTGAAATATGCATAAAACCCTAAAAACTAGTAGAAGTACTAAAATACCCCTTAAGGGTGGAAAATTACGGTTTTACCCCTAGGTTAAAATGACCATTATACCCCTAGGGATAAATTTGACTGAAATGCATGCTTTACTGTATCTGTTCACTATATGCCATGACATATTATACTGTTGCATGGGTTTGGGTTTTATTGATGGAGGAAGTGCAAGTGGTATTGCTACGTTTACTAAAAGGGGCTTTGCCTCGTATTACTGATAGTGACTTGGCCACGTTACTGAAAGGGGCTTTTCCTTGTTTACTGTTAGTGGCTTGGCCACGTTATCTAAGTAGCTATGCTGCAACTGTGGTGTGTAGGGCTGGGTGGGTCGAGTTATTCCCCATAGGTGTGTTGGGCTGGTACGGGTGGTGTGTAGCGGATGGATTTAGGCCTGGGCTTTGCATACATACATTATTTTGTTCTATTACTGTAATGGGCCTATGGCCCGCACTGTTTACTAAATAGGGCTTCGGCCCAGTGAAACTGTATCTGAATAGGGCTTCGACCCAGTAACTGAATACTAAATAGGGCTTCGGCCCAGTTATTACTGAGACTGGATAGGGCTTAGGCCCAGAAAGCTTGAGCTGTTTTGGGCTCTAGGTGGGCTTTCTTTGCACACTGAGTTTCCAAACTCATCCCTTTCCTCTCATCTATACAGGTGAGCCTTAGACTGTTGGACTTGGAGCTGGAGAGATTTATAGTGGCCACGTAGACTGCATTGCTGGTTTTTTTTTAATTAAGTTATTTATTTTCTTATTTATTTATAATTATTTTCATTCTGGTTTTTGGGTTTTAATAAGGCCGCTTTAATTATTTTATTTTGGGTTTTCGATTTTTTAATTATACTTTATTTTTAATGATTTGAATAAGGCTCCGCGAGTTTTCTTAAAATTAATCAACGTTTTCAGGATAAATCACACGTATCAAACGAGTAACAAAAGTTGATCCAAGATCTTATAATAAGAAATCCCCTAAAAATTAGTAGCGGATAGGACGTTCTCAATCAAACCTGGATTTTCTCGTTAAACTTTAATAATGGTTTTGCAAAACTTACCCTAATTGTAATATCTAGGAGACATGGTATATTCGTCGTTGATGTGACACACCAGACTTGTCCGTAACATCTGGGTCGGGTTTGGGATGTTATTCAAACTAAGTTAAAGAATTAAATAACAAAGTCCATCTTTGTTATGTCCATCTTCCTCTAAAATTTAGCTAGGGAAACTCCATGAATGAAGCTTGAAGCTTCGACTATGGTTCATCTTTGCATGTAAGTGTGGTTTTGTCACCTTTTTTAATGATTTCTATATTTTTTGAGTCATTGTAGCTTAATCTAGCTAGCCTAGGGATTATTTTGCAAAACTGTTAAAAGATTAGGGTTTTTCTACGAATTTATATATGTTGTTTGTGAAGTCTGGTGGTAGAAAATGAATCCTTGTTAAATAAATAACTTTTGTAAAGTGATTTTTGATGAATTTGTCAATGAGGGATTAAATTGAAAAATGAGAAATATTTATGGTGTAATTTGTGAAATAATGAAATTATGGGCTCTATGAGTTTATATGAAATTTGGCTAGGCTTGGGTATGGATGAAATTGAATGAATTTCATTTTACAAGTTTAAGGACTAAATTGTTAAGAAATCAAAATATTAGGGGCAAAAGCGTAATTTTTCAAAAATATGAATTTGAATGGAATTGAATAGAATGACTATTAAATTGATTGAATTTGTTCATTTAGATCAAGATAGACCTCGTATGGCTTTAGATCAAGGAAAGAGAAAGCTTTTGATTAATTAACTCCCTTTCTACATTTTATCATTGTGGTAAGTTTGTATATTTAAATATCATTTTAAATTATGTTTTAAATGCTATTATTTTATAATATCAAATTCCCATGGCATATCCACAATCATCGAATTATGAAAAGGGATAGCTTTGACTGTCAAAGTATGAAAAGGGATAACTTCGGCTATCAAATTATGAAAAGGGATGGTGACGACCATCAAACTATTAAAAGGGATAGCTTCAGCTATCGAATTATGGAAAACGGATAGCTTAGGCTATCAAATTATGAAAAGGGATGGCGACGACATCAATTATGAAAAAGGGTGGTGGTGACCATCAACTATGAAAAAAGATGGTGACGACCATCAAAATTTTGAAAAGGGATAGCTTCGATTATCGAACTATGAAAAGGGATGGTGACAACCATTATGATTCACTTTATGTAAGCTTCGGTAAGAGTTTTGATGCAAGTTACTTATTACTATGGAAGGTAGGAAACATGTGTATTCATGATTTGTGGAAATTTATTTTATCATATGTTGATATTGAATTTATGTGATCAAGCACTGATTTGGGTTGTTGGTGATCCCTAGGCTTGTGCCAAGCTTGTGTTGGAATGATCCATGTTCATGTTAAGCTTATGCATTGTATTGGTAAGCATCATTTATAAATTATGAACTTACTAAGCATTATATGTTTACCTTGTGTTTATTTTTCTATGTTTTATAGTTAATCGGAAGCTCGTTGGAGACCTATCACACTATCCATCGGCTATATCGAGAGATTTTGATGTCTCTAAGTCATGGTTATAATGGCATGTATAGGTGTTTTATGCTTGATGAAATAGCCATGATGTTTGGCTTGTAAATAGTTATCAAGTTGGCTTGTATATATGTGGTTTTATGATGGTTGATAATTTGGCATTTTGATGCTTTTTGTGTTTAGTGTTGGAATGGTGAAGTTGATGTATGTTTTAGTGACCATTTTGGTATATTTGAATGTGATTTTGGTAAGGTCATTGTGACAGCCTTAAATTGACCCTAGTCGGAATGTGGTATCAGGACCACAAAATTGAGTCACGAGAATAATTTAATATTTATTTTTGGTCCTACTATATGTGCCGATTCATGTGTGACATTTTTGGTGCTTTAATTTAGTCTTATAATTGTGAATTGCACTTAAAAGGGCTTAATTGTGAACTTTGAAAGTATGCTAGATAAATGTGTGATGACTAATAAGTGCATTAAAGTGAAATGGTGGAGTTGCATGTCAATTTGACCATTATTTTGATAGTGGATGGTAATGATGAATCCTTTTGGCATTTTGTGTTTTATATATTAGTTAAATAATAATATAATAATTCAATTTTTAAGGAAATGATTTCATAAAATAGTTATAATAATAATATTTGGTGAAAAGAGCAAGACTTCTTCATCCTTGTTTGTGATTGCCGATTGTGAAGAAAGAAAAAACTCCTTGGGAGGTTCGGCCATGCTTGCTTAGTTCTTGAGGTATGTTTGATGTTTTCTTTTGAATTTCTTGTATGTTTGAGCTATTTGATAAGTTCTCCCCATGGCCCATGTTAAAATTTTTGATAGGGGGAGTACCATGTGCATTCGGCCATGTAAGAAATCGGGAGAATTGATGGGTTATTTTATGTTTTTATGAGTAAAGGGGAAATAAGAGAAGTTGAGATAGTTAAAAGTGTTTTTGGTTGTTTAGATGGCCATAAAGAAAATAGCTATCATGGTTGTACTTGTGTGTAGTGCCAATTGTGTATGGAAGTATTGAAATGCGATTGAATTGTTAAATTGATGTAGGTGGGGTGCCGAATGGGGTTTGGAAATGTTGAAAATGGATTGAAGTTTTATTGATTTTATTTGAGTGTTTGCCAAAAATTTTTTGGGTTAGGGAAATGTTATGTAAATTGGTTATGGACATTCGGTTAAGGGAGAGTATTTGTGTTTGAAATCAAATTAGTTTGTTTATTTATAAATGAGTATTTGATGAATGTTATGAAATTGAATTTTTGTAATTATAGGATTATGAGCTTAAATTGAACAATTGTGGTTTTGAGTGGCATAGTTTGCATATGAGAGTATAATATTTGAGTTTGTGCAAGTAGGGTATTCGACTATGAGGTCCAAAGCCACTTGGATTTTTTGTGTTTTGATGTTCATTATATCAAAGGATTTAAAGCTTCATTAGGGCATGGTTAATGAATATATTAATAAATAATTTTCAAGTTTTCTAAGTGATTGAAATTTTATAAGTTAAAGTACTTGTTTATGTATGTGCATTTGTCGAATATAGATTTTGGGAGATGAAGATAAGCATTTGGTTTTGGGATGTTTCATGTGTTTTTTAATTTTGATAATTCATGATAGAGATAAATTGAGGGGTGTTTGATAGACTTTATAGTGTCAAATATTTATGAACTTAAGCTTATAAGTTTAATTTGTAAACAAATAAAAAAATAACAAAAATAAAAGTGATTATATGTGGTTGATGAAAGTATTTATTAAGTGAGTAAATATTTGTTTGTGTGTTTAATTGAAAGCTCAAGAGCAAAGAGGGCAAAAATTGGGATAAGAGGAAAACAAAACTGGTTGAGTAGCATATCTGTAATTATTCGACGACAGTCAAGGTAAGTTCTTAAGTATTTGAGTTTGACTCTCTATAAGTTTTAAGTAATTTAAGTATGCCTTATATTATAAACAGTTAATGTTATTTGCATGAATGCTTACAACTGAATATAGAGGTTGAAGGGAAGAAATATGAATGGAATTGAATATGTCGTGGAATATTTATATATATATATGCATAGGAATATTTATATATATATATGCATACTTATCATAAGAATCAAGATTCTATTATGTTTGTATACATATATCCGAACGTATTAAAGTGGTATTTATGCATATGGAGAGGCCAAATGGCTAAGGTGAATTATGTGTATGATAGATGAATTGTGACCTATTATTTTTAATGGAATAAATTGTGTATATGGCTTACAGCCGAATGGTCATTAGAAATCAAGCTTGGATAGTGAGTTAGACATGTGATCTTTGTGTTCGATTATTGAATGGAACACTAAAGGGATGAGGTTGCATGTTGAGCTTGTATTCGAATAATACAGACGAATTGCTAATGTGAGATATTATGTGTTAATATGTGAATGAGGTAAGTGGATTTCAATTGTGATAGATTTTGTGAAATGTATACCTTGTGGACATATATGCATAAAAATGTAGTGAATTATATCTGAGCTAAGTCCCGAAGGGCATTCGTGCCGGTGTTATATCCGGGCTAAGTCCCGAAGGGCATTCGTGCCGGTGTTGTATCCGGGCTAAGTCCCGAAGGGCATTCAAGCCGGTGTTATATCCGGGCTAAGTCCCAAAGAGCATTCGTGCTGGTGATATATCCAGTTAAAATCCCGCAGGCTTTATGCGAGAATATTATCCGGACTTAATGTCCGCAAATTTCGTACTCGTACTATATCCGGGTTTAAAGACCCGAAGGCTAAATGCTGGCGTTTCAAGTAAGATTTCGATATTGAGTATCCGTAGTAAATTACCATCAAGTAAGTATTATGCATTTAAGATATTCATGTACATATTACTTACTCATCAGTGGATTGATTTTGTAGTAAAATAGTAGTATCAAATAGGAATGTAAATGTGATTGATAATATAATTCCAAATATTTGAATGATCTATGTGGTCAATGGTTGTTAGTATATGAAAGTATTTGATTTAAAATATAGTGTATGGACTTTAAGTAAAGAAAAGTATGTCTGAAATTATCCATATGTATTAGTGTATATTCGGCCAAAAAGCCTTATGATTTGAGAATGGGTTGTATTCGGCTAGTTGTGCAAATATAAGAGAAGGACTATACTCTGACAACTTACGTATATGTGTTAAGGAATATGCTTGGTTCTTTGTGTACCTATACGGTAATTTAATACATATGTTAAAATACTCAAAGATATTGATGTGATTATGAACTAAGGAATTAAGTTCTATATATGTATGTACATTCATGTATGTGCACGAGATGAGTACATATGAGTACAAAGATTTAGTATTATGTGTGTGATATATACTTACCATGTGAATCCAACTTCTGTTGATGAAGAATATGTTTTAGGAATCAATTATGAAAGGGTTATATGTTATGCTAAATGAGTAGTGACTCTATAAAATTATTCTTGATAGATTATGATATGACTATGTGATCCCAAATATGGAAAGTGAGTGTGGTTAAAGTATTATGTTTTAATTTGATTAAATCAAAAGCATATAAAGTAATGCACATGTGAATATTCAAACATTTTGGTCATTATTATGAAAATATATATGTGTTAGCTAGGTGATGCATTTATTGAAATCATAGTTCGATATGAAGCTCTGAATTAACTTTCTCGAATTGAAGAAATGAATGACCAATGATATTGAATGAAAACATTTTGTGACTTTAAAACTCAAGGCTAGAGAAATGTCAATTAAATTATGTGAAATTTTGGTTAAGTATATTCGGTCAAATGAGACTTTACTTAGATTTATGTATACGAGATAGTCGTATGGATTCAGCAAAATAAATGTTTTGCTTAAGACTTACTAAGCTTATGAAAGCTTACTCTGTTTGTTTCGTGTCTTTGTTTTATAGATTATGGATTCTGAATACCAGCTCGGGGATCGTCAGCACTTCGTCACACTATCTACTATTACGGTAACCATGTGTTTGGTCTTAGCTTATGGCATGTATAGGGTAGACAATAAGTAGAATGATACTTTGATTTTCGTTTATAGGTCATGTGAATATGCATCTTATGGAACTTTCTTGTATAAGTTTCAAATTTGAACTTTATTTGTGTCTAACAATTTATTCAAGAAACTGTTCAAAATTTTACCATCCTGATCAAATTTCTAGTTTTCAGTAACGCCTCATGCTATTCTGGCGACGGTTACAGGATAGGGGTGTTATAGTCATTTTGGTAGAATTTGGTAAGAAAATTGTCTACAATTATTTAGTTGTTTAATGTCTAAGTTATGCTTATGTTTGAGTATATGTAATGTCATAAAAATTGAGGTGTCTTTTGGCATATTGGTTGTATGATTAGGTACCATATTGTGCTAGCTTGATTATGCATATTTTAGGTATACTTTTGAAGCTTGAATTGGGTGCATTTGAGTTGCACAAGTGTGCACATTATGGGTGAAAGAATTGGCTTGGAAACAGCCTAATTATTGTCCACACGACCTAAGACACGGGTGTGTGTTTTAGTCTTGTGTGACACACGGCCAAGCGACACGACCATGTGTCCCTTGTAGCTTACAAAGGGTTGCAAGTCAGGCTATTACACGGCCTAGCACATGGCCTAGAACACAGGCAAGTGAGGCCTTTTCAAAGGGTACACAGCTTGGCACATGAGCATGTGGCTTGGCCGTGTGACCCAAGTTAGAGAGTTACATAGGTACGGGCATGGGCTGGGACATGGCCGTGTGTCCCTACTTCGAATGTCGACACGGCCTTAGACACGGACGTGTGTCTCAGCCGTGTGAGTCACACGGCTTGGCCACACATTATGTAACCCCTACAGTTTGAAAAGTTTTAACTTTTTCCCAAAAATTCTATTTGTTTTTTATTTAGTCCCGATGCTTTTCTAATGTGTTTTTAGGGCCTCAAGGGCTCGTATAAGGGACAGTATGCATGTATTTGAATAGATTACATCATGATTTATGAAATGTTTAGAAATGAATGTTTTAAGTTTTAAATCTTCTAGTAGTACTCCGTAACTCTATTCCGGCGACAGATAAGAGTTAGGGGTGTTATAGAGTGCACTTTCGTAAGCTGAGCCCATGTTCTAACCTTGATTATTATCTGAAAAGTCATAAACTTAAAGGGTTGAGCTTTTAAAGCCTAGTGTGGGTCAATTTGAAAAAAAAAATAGAAATTAATACAGAATCTCAATAGTATAACAATTCACATATACAAAAATATATAATCAAAGAACATTTATCAGTATGCATAACAACGATATTGATGCAATACTTTTTCAGAAACAGTGTAACTTCTTAGAAAACATTTCCTAACCATTTCCTATACACACCATAATGAGTTCGCCAGAATTTGTCCATCTAATAACACACCAATAATTTGGACAAGCCACCAGATAATGCAAATAAGCTACCAAATATAGAATATTGTGGTCAAGCCACCGAAATTTACAGATATACTACCAGATATTGTGGTTAAACCACCAATATGTGAAGATTATTAAACTACTGGATTCTTTCTCCATACAATCATATCCCAACCCCATGCATGTGATATGGCATACGAAACATAATTTTTAAAAGGCGTACTTTACATGCAAATTAGATCTCTTTACAATTTAACATAGTGGCATGCTGAACATAAGAATGTAACAGCCCGGTTTAGATCCTAATCGGAACGAGTGGTTTTGGGACCACTTAACCGAGTTAAAATAATTATTTTATTATTTTACTATGTTTTACAGCGTGATAAAGTTACTGTGTGAAAGTTTTATATAGAAATTTTATCGTTTAAATAGATAATCCAATAAAAAGGACTAAATCGCATAATGGTACAAATATGAGTTTAATTGGTAAAATGGTTTAATTGACTTTGGTTCTTGATCTTAGTGGCCTTCAATGATAAATAGGCCATTTTAAATGCTAGTGGACATTCATGTCTATTTTTTATATGAATTTTTAATTGTTTTATAAATGTTATTTTAGTAAATAGTTTATTATTAAGTGTTTAATAAAATAAAAGCATAAAATAGTTCATTTTATGTTCTCTTTGGCCAAACAAAAGAAAGAAAATGTAACACTCCTATCCCGTAACCGTCGTCGGAATAGGAAGGGGCGTTACCAGATATTCAGAACAGATCATAGTATAATATTCACAGATTTCAAAATTCAAACAATATTATAATACAGAATCTATGGCAACATAATATGCTATAAAAGATTAGATTTAACTTCTCATTCATCAGAGATTAAACTGAAAATAGGTAAAAGATATGAAGAATCTTAAGAAAATTTTCAAAGTAGGGCCACAAGGCCGTGTACCTAGGCCATGTGCCTTACACAGTCGTGCCCTAAACTTAACTCTGGCCGTGGACAGCACTGCCAATCACAGCACGGTCACCAAACACGCCCATGTGTCCAGCCCGTGGGCAACACTGCCAACCACCACACGGTCACCAGACACGCCCTTGTGTCTAGCCCGTGTGCAACACTGACCAAAATGTTTCAAGTGCAGGGGTCACACGGTCGAGTCACACATCCGTGTGCTCTAACCGTGTGGCACTATGTAGGCTTGGTTTAAGCGAAATTTCCAACCACTAAGGGTCAAACCTACAAGCCAAATTCATACCACAAATAATGCCACAATTTCAACTCAATTCAATACTTTAAAACGTACCTAAACATGATCAAATCATTTGTATACACGTTCATTTCAAAACTCATCTCTTAGCATGTAATATCATAGACAAGGTTCACAACTAGCATGTAATACATAACTCATTCATACTATATTCAAAACTTACCATTTCCCCTCATTGGCATAATTCATGATGATCAAAACATACAAAATCTTATAGCCATTGTAAGTTTACTCAACTTTGCATCACAAACCATAAACCAAAATGAGGCACAAGCATAACATTTTCTATTCAATTCACATGGCATTACAAACAAACATATTCAAGGTCAAAACATGGGCACACTAGCCTATACATGCCATACTTGAACTTTGTACAATCAAAAGGTACCAAAAACAAACTCGATAGGGTGGTGACAATCCTTGACTATCCCCGAGCCTTCAGTAGCTATGATATCTGTAAAACAGTTGAAAGAATGAATAGAGTAAGCTACAAAGAGCTTACTAGTACGCCAAATACAGGGATATGCAATTCAAAAATACACATCAATTTCCATTTCATACCTTTGTATGTAATTAGACTTCAGACCTACTCATTACTCATTCATTCCCATAGTTCACAATATCATATTTTCATTCTTAGAAATTTAGTACAGAACAGACATACCTGAATCAACATCAATAAAATGCATTCATTCATATTTCAGAATTTCACTTCAGTTTATTTGGAGATATTACAAAACATGGAAGCCTCGTATAATGCTGACGTCCCTGACGTGGTCTTACATGTCATTCAATATCGATACCTGTCCCATACAAGGTCTTACATGAAATTCATGCGATGCCAGTGTCCCAGACACAGTCTTACATGAAAACAGATGTCGATACCAACGTCCCAGATGTGGTCTTACACAAAAATTCTTTAATCAATGCCTACATCCCGGACAAGGTCTTACATGATATAGTTTCACCATTCAATGATCTGAATTATATATCAGGCTCTCATGGCCATCCAATACAGTTTATATTTCGAGCATCAATACATACATCAATATAACGCATACTTGTATATTGACTTACTTCGTACGAATTTAAACGGTTTCGAGTCGACTATTGAACGACTTTGGACTTCCCTCGATCTAAGTCTATTTTTCTTTGTTCTTGATCTATATCAGTCCAAATTCAACCATCCAATTATTCATTTCATTCAATTCAATCCATGAACACAAATTTAGGGCATTTTACATTTTAGCCCTCATAGTTTCATACTTTAACAAATTAGCCCATTTTTCATGAAAATCATAATATGCCAAACTCACCAAGACTAAGGCTTGACCAAATGTACATGTAGCTCATATTAATTCATATATTTCATTTATTTTACAAATTAATCCTCTCACAGTCTTATTTTCACAAATTAGCCCATATAACTTAAATTCATCAAAATCTCATGGAAAAACATGTTTATTCAACATCTTTTCATCATAATTCATTAAATTTCACTACAAAGCTTCAAATATCAACAATGGCACTATTCCTAAACTTCATCAAAAATAGAAATTGAGGCATGGGTATGAAAGAATACGAAGCAACGATCACAGAAACATAGAAATTATAAAAAACAGACGAAAGCTCATACCTTAATCAAGTATTTAACTTGTCGAAACCTAAGAGGTTTCTTCCCTTCTCTTTTTCTTATATTTCAGTTGAAGAACATGCATGAATTGTTTAATTTCATGCTTTTAATTCATTAAAACATTATTAATAATTCAATTCCCATTTTACCCTTCATTTAAAAACATACAAAGCATATACATTCAGGTCATTTATGACCACTTAAACATTAAATGGCATATTTGCCACATAAGGCCACCATTATTTAAAAGCCATCTCAATTGAACACTTGGACATTTAGCATACTAATTTTATCACATATACAATTCAGTTTTTTTTCACAATTAAGCACAGAAACAGACAAATTAAATCGCAAAAATTTCACAGATGCATATTCATATACCACAGACACAAAAAATAATATCAGAACATTTTTCAAACTCAGATATGTGGTTTCGAAACCACTTTTCCAACTAGGGTCCAAACTGGGTTGTTACAGAAAACATAGGGTTGGAGAAGTTTTTACATTCGGCACTCATAAGCTTTAATTTAGGTATGTTTTGTAATTGGTTTTTGATAATTTTTATGTTTTTGAGATCACTGATTAATAATCTACAAAGCCCTTGCCTTAATTTCTGAAATTGGTTGTGTTTTTGAAATGTACCATTATTGAATGCTTGGTCATTTTGATGAATAATGGTGAATTATTGAATGTTATTTAGTGATATTAAGTTTTATATAATGAATTTTGTCAAAAATGAGGTTTAAGGATTATGTTGTAAAAGATAGAAAATGTGGTAGTTAGAAATGTGAATAACATGAAAATATGGGCTTATAAGGACTATAGGAATATTCGGCCATAGTGAATTTTAGCTAAAAGTGTGTAATTTGTTATTTTGAGACTTTTGGACGAAATTTTCAAAGTATGAAAATATAAGGGCTATTTTGCAAAACGGCTAAAATACATGTCTTTGGACTAAATTGAATATGTTGTTGAATAATTGAGTTAAATTTGATCTAAAAATAAGTTAAATGGGAACCCTTGTGTATATGTGCGTGTGGAAGTGAAATCGAATATGATATGCTTTGGATTTTATTAGTCATATGATATCTTAATATTGAAGGAAGTAAGAATTGAATAATGTGATTGTTGTAGCACTATGTGTGCGTAATATGGATGAGTTAGAATGGCACTATGTGTGCGTACATTCATAAACTCAAGTGGCACTATGTGTGCGTATATGGAGGGGGGCATGAATAGCACTATGTGTGCGTACATTCACAAGCCCAAATGGCACTAGGTGTCCGTGTACTATGAACGTGAATGGCACTATGTGTGCGTACATTCATGAGATGGTCATGAAGTTGTGTGAGCATAAAGTTAAGTAAAGATTTAATTATTGAGTGTGTGGCATACATATGTATGTCGGCGGTTCATTTTATGCAAATAGATGGTATGCTAAACATTTTGGTTTAAGTAGAGTAAGTTAAAAATTTTAATTGTTATGCTAATCAGTATAAGTACCTAATTGAATAAATTGCATGGATATATATATATAAGAATTGGTGCAAGTGGTGACTTAAAATTTTGAGTCCATAAGACTCTTGAGTTAGATGATTATCACAAAAAGGTTAGGCTGGGTTAAGGAAAGGGTACAAATTGTGATTGAGCCGAAAGGCCCTTGTTTTATCAAGTGATATTGAATATCAAATGAATTGGATATATGAAATGAGGTGAACCGTTTTATGAGACATGAGAAATTGGTTGGTTTAGAAATGAAATTTTGAGTATGAATTTATGTTAAATAGTTGTTGCTCATATTAACCTATTCCTAAATTTCGATTTTGTTTATGACTTACTGAGTAAATACTCATTTGGTTTATTTGATTCTTTCCTTCGCTAGATCTTTCTCCATCAAGCTCGGGATCACTTTTGGGGAAGTCGTCACAACTGTCATCAACCTTTTGGGTACTTTTAAATAAAAAGTTTAGGTTTTCTCACGATGGCATGTATAGACTATATATTTTGGGATAGTTGTTACTTTAATGTCTATATAGATATGTATGGCCATACAAATATGGTTTAAACTTATAGGTTTGGGTATGAATTGGATAAATATATTATGAATTTGGTTATTGTGCTTTTCATGCTATGGAATGTTTAAACTAAAGAATAAATATCTAGCCTTTCATGATTAACTTTAAAATTAAACTTTGGTAAAGTCTTATTCGAAGAGTATAGAGATGAGAATCTCTGAATTCTTTCAAATGAGGTACTCGTGGGGTAAACAACTATGGCAATTTGAGAAATGTTTTAACTAAAAGTTGTATGCATTGGTTTATTTAATTAATTAACTGCGAAATGTTGGCAAAACCTTTAGTCTTAAGCTTTGATCTCATGATTAGTAGTTCGTTCCGGGAGATATAGTAATACTTCGTAACCCCACCAGCAATGGTCTCGGGTTAGGGGTGTTACATTAGGTATGTTTTCTTGTCCTAGTTTTAGTAATTTTTATATTTTTGAGACCAGGATAGCTTAATCTATCTATTTTGGGGATTAATTTGAAAATTTATCAAATTATAGAAGTTTTTCCATGGATGAATATGCTGAAACTTTGAAATTTATGGTAGAAAATGAAAGATTGTTGATAGATAAACAACTTTTACAAATTAAATTTTGATGAAATTGTAATTTAGAGACTAAATTGTAAAGTTGCAAAATCTATGGAAAAATTCTAATTTTTGTGAAATTTATGGACTGTTATTGCCATATATGAAACTCGGCTAGGCTTGGAATAAGGGATAAATTGCATGAATTTCATTTTCTGAGTCTAGAGACAACATTGGAATTTATGAAAAGTATAGGGGCAAAATGGTAATTTTACCTAGGGTGTAAATTGAATCTGTAACACCCCAAACCCGGCCCAGACGTTACAACCAAGTTTGGTGTGTCACATTGAAGTGTTTTTCGAAAACCTTGGTTTTATTTGAAAAATCCTTCTTAGTGCTAAGGAATATCTTTGTTATGGATTAAAGTGAATGGAAGCTGTGCACCAGGTAGGATTCTAGAAAAGAGAAGGTGTGTCGAATAGACTGCTTAAGTACCAAGCTCTCCTTGGATCCACTCCTAGACATGCACACGACCTTTGCCACACTTTAACCTAGTGATAGATTATGGTAAACAAATCAACTTAGAATCCATTTGAAGAGTTTGTTAATTTTGAAAATGGTTCCATTGTGGAAGTCTTGCTTTGTTATCACGATATTTTGAAATCAAGTAACATCTTTAAAAATGCGCCCTAAAGCTATTAAATCTCAAAATGTAATCATACCTAAGCTAAATATGAAATAATTTAAGAAAATAATTATAAGCGGCCTTATTACAACCGAAAACCATAATAAACATAATTTATAAAATAGATACGGAAATAAAATAAGTTAAAATAAAACTTAATTAAATAACTGCAGTCCATGTGGCCACTCTGAATCCCTCCTAGCTCTAAGTCCACTGATCTAGGGCTCACCTGCATGGATGGGAAGAAAGCGGTGAGTTTGGTAAACTCAGTGTGCAAAGAAGCCCATCTAGAGCCCAAATCAGCTCAAGCCCACTGGGCCTAAGCCCTATCCAGTCTCAGAAATAACTGGGCCGAAGCCCTATTCAGATACAGTAAACTGGGCCTTAGCCCTTTTTAGATAACAGTACAACCCATAGGCCCACTTCAGTAGTAGAACAGTAATATTGATGCATGAATGCAAAACCCATATCAATATGTGGGGAAGCTACTCAACCCACCCAACTGCTACTCTCCACCCGTACCAGCCAAACTCTCCATGTAGGGAAAACTAACCAACCCACCCAACCGTTACTCTCCACGGTGGCAGCATAGCTACATAATCAGATAGTGTGGTCGAGCCACCAGAACGGTAAACTAGGGCAAAGCCCCTTTTTCAGTAAACTGAGGCAAAGCCTTTTTTCAGTACTTCCTCCATCAAATAATCCTAGTCCCATGCAGCAGATAATCATGTCATGGCATACAGTGAACAGAAACAGTAAAACATGCATTTCAGTCAAATTTAGCCCTAGGGGTATAACGGTCATTTGCACCTAGGGGTAAAATAGTAATTTCCACCCATAAGGGTTGTTTCAGTAATTATGCTAGTTTCTAGGGTTTCATGCACGTTTTAATCTGTAATAGTCTAACTTTTATCTCAGTAGTTTATTGAGTACATTTTAGCAGATTATAGTCATTGGGCCCTAAAACCCTTAATGCGCCCTACAGTGTCATATTACTATTCTTGGCTCGTTTAGCCCAAATTCAAGTCTAGTCTAACAGATTTAACCTACAGTTTATCAGAACACTCTTACCACTTACTTTTACTCATATGGGCCCGTAAGCCCATTGGGCCCAATTTCAGCCCATCGAGGCGCAAACTTACCTAAGTGCACGAAATTGGGCACTCAACCATTTTACCACTTGCGATTACAGATCCAGTGATATCCAACTGAATTATGAGCGTTTGCATGCTCGCAAGCCCATAAAATACCAGAATTCCGGCATTTCGGCTTTTCGGCTTCTGCTAATTTGAACTATAAGAGGGTGTTCGATACACACCTAATTTACGACGACTGCTAATGAGATCTCCCACGATATCCTACAATCGATTATTAGACACATTAGATCTAAAATACAATGACAATCACCTTTGCCGAAACTAGTGACTAGATCTAGATCTAGTCGTTCCAAAGGTCCAAGCCTCTTATGCTCCTTGCTAGATCGCCCCCTCCACAACAAGTACACATAAAACCAATTAAAAGAACTGTCTTTACCTATTATCAGATTCGACAACCTCCCTAAAGAGTTTAGGGATTTCGGCTTTTCATAAATTCAAAGGTAACGAGTAGATCTGAGATGTCGAGTACTTACCACAGGTTTTCCTTAATCAAGGCAATTCTTCTACTCGGATCAGATGCAGATCTAGCCCCTAAACACTAGCAAAATTTGAATCTTAGAGATCTAAGGATTTGACTATATATCCCTAAAAACTATGGTGTTTTTAGCTTTTTTAAGTGGTGAAAGAAGATATGATTTGAGGCTATGGTTGAAGGGGTGTTTGTCGACAGAGCCTAAGGGTTTAGAGAGAATGAAATTTGGCTACAAGTGAGGAAAAACAAAGGGGGTTCGGCTGTAGGCAAATTGGCACAGGAAGCAACCTTTTAGGATTTCAGCTTTTAGTAGTTGATGAGTTTGAGAAGAAAAGAGTGACAATTTTAGTTTCTGAAGGGAAGAAAATGAAAGATGAGGGAGGAAGAGAGGTGATTTCGGCTAGAGAGGAAAATAAAAAGAAAGAATGGAAGAGAGGAGAATAGAAGGAAGAATTCGGCACTTAGAAGATCTAACTTTGCACTTTCAGCTTTTTGCAGCACTGAGAATAGAATAGAATGAAAGTGAAGGCTCTAGGTGGCTAACCCTAATTTGGCAAGACAAAAAAGAAAATAAAGCTTGCCCTAATGGCCATTCAAACCAATGGCCCAATCCCCCTAAAGCCCTATCCAAGTGCTACTTAAGCTCTATCACATACCTGGCACATGCACAAAAATAAAAGTACCATCTGCTTACCTTGCAACTTGAACTCTGGCCCTTAAACTCAGTCCTCACGCCACTTTTTTAGGAACTTAGTGGCGCCACCTTGCCACTTTACCAAGGCCCTCTTTGTGTCTAAACTTACTAACTATTTCTTAAAGGCCCACTTAACTAAATCCCTTTCATTTAAAATCCAAGTTGATTTTTTTGTCGGGTTTTAACTTAGGCTTGGGCCTCCTAAAGGCCCACTAACACATTTAAACACAATTTTAGTATCCAAAACACCAAAATTTCAAGATTTCACCAAAATCACAAAAACCTGAAAAATCCCGAAAATCAGGATGTCATCTAAATTACTCAGGCTGTCTTCCATCCGAACCCAGACTCAAAGCCCAATTCTTCTAGGCCCAAATTTAGGGTGTTACAGAATCTAATTGAATGTGAATTGTATTAAATTGATAATTAAATTCATTTATATAGATTATGAAAGACCTATTACTGAGTTGGATCGAGGGAAATAAAAAGTGTCGAATAAGTAAATTTCATATACGAACACACCGTAGCTCAAAGAGAGCATCCCGTATTAGTCCTCTCTAGCTTCCCGTTATAGTGTTCTTGCGAGCTTCTTATTAATAGCTCTTCGAAGCACCCTGATATATTGTGATCCTACATTTGTTGTGGACACACCTTAGCTCTTATGAGCATCCCGATTATAGGCTCTTCATGAGCTTCCCATTTAATTGGCTCTTTAGGAGCTTCTCGATATTGCTCCCTTGAACTTCCCTATATTTTGCTCTCAGAAGCTTCTTGATATGGCTCTTTGTGAACTACCCGTTATGGTTCTTTGTGAACTTCCCAATTATGGCTCTTATGAGCTTCCCATGTATAGCCCAGATAAGCTTCTCGATTGGCTCTTTATGAGCTTCCCGAAATGGCTCTATGTGAGCTTCCCGTTACAAGGCTTGAAAGTGTGCTCCCCGATTATGTGCCCTAATTGGGTACCTCTAGATATAAATTGATGGATTTTAATTTTGTACACTTTAAGTGTACCATACAAGTGTATCCATCGATATTTCAAATAAATTCAATGAGAAATTGCTGATGCGGTTACATTGAATCTGAATTGAAATGTCATGGAAATTTACATGTAGTATGGAATGGTGGTATGAAAAGCATATGTATATGGAAGACATTAAACGATGAGCTCATCCATGTTCTTGATATTATGTGAATTATTTGACTAACATGATTGTTGAAGCTGTGTTTTAGGCTATAAGCCAAATTTCTTGGATGTATTATTACATGCTTATGTTAAATATAAATATATGGCAAGTTAAATTCCTATTATACGAACTTACTAAGCAATAATTGCCTACTAGGTTTATTTATCTACTATTTTATACTGCTCGGAAGCTCGTAAAGGTTGGAAATCGGTCAGAGTATCATCACACTATCCTCCAGCTTGTTTTGGTGTAAATAGAAATCTTACCTTGGTATAATGACATTTATAGGCTATTAGGCCAATGTTAGTATGAAAATGGATGTTTGTCAACTAGCTATTGGAACGGCTAAAATGGTATGTTTTGGTATATAAATATTATACCATATTATGTTTGCTATGTATGAAATGACTAAGTAATATGAATCAAATGGTAAAAGAAAATGAATTAGTATAAATGATACAAATTTACCTAAGTACATAAATGAAAATTTGATAAGCTTATCCATTGCAATATACATGTTAATATAACTTAGATAGAACTCGTATTAAGCTTGATTTATCAGACTTGAATTGGTTGGTATATGTTTCTAAGTGTTGGTGTAGGTTGTTGGCAAATTTGGGTAAGAAATAAGGCTAGTAAATGGTGTTATTTTGTCCACACGAGTAGACACAAGGGAGTGTGTCTTGACCGTGTGTGACACACGGCTCAGCACATGGGCATGTGGTTTGGCCGTGTGTCCCCTACATCTTAAAATTGAGAAATAGAATGCTTAAAATTTGGCAGACGAGCAGAGACATGGGCGTATGTCTTAGCCGTGTGAAATACATGGCCTAGAACATGGGCATGTGCCTTGGCTGTGTGAAACATGCACCTAATTATCAAAATTTAAATTGTCCACACGACCTAGCACGTGGGCATGTGACTTGGCTGAGTGACCCATGCACTTAATTAATTTGTAAGTCAGAGAGTTACACAGGTTAGGGACACTGGTGTGTGCCCTACCTTATATGGCACATGGCCTGAGACATGGGCATGTGACCCCTACACTTAGGAAAAATTTTGAAATTTTACGAAAAATTTTTTGAGATCCTAATTTAGTCCCAATTTGTTTGTTATGTTTAAATTATGCCTCAAGGGTCTAATCAAGGGACAATATGATTAATTTTGGATATGAATAATAAATGACATAAATTATCTGTATTTGTCCAGTAAACTCTGGTAATGCTCCATAACCCTATTTTGGCGACGGATACAGGTTAGGAGTGTTACATTTATTAGTATCATAGCTACGGTTTAGTCGATTCTCGGACTAACGTGGTGAAATACTAGTCTATCTATACAAGCCATTATATTATTTGTGATAGTGTGATATCTTCTAACAATTTTAAATGTGTTTTTTATATAGTAATGTCATCCAACCAAACTAGAGATGAATCCAAGGAAGTTGCGAGTAATGTTCAAGCTTCAGTACAAAGAGTCGCATCTAGTAGTAGAAGGCCCGAATCTGAGGGCCAAGGTGAGGAGGCGAAAGAAGCCTTCTTTCAAATGATGAATGAATGGTTTATAGAATTTATAAGAATAAATCCTACTATACAACAACCTCCCCCTCCTACTCCTCAATAGGTTCCCGAAATGCCACAAGGTGATGAACTTGTTAGAACTGGTAAGCCTCTGATTGGTAAAATCTATAAACATGGGGCCGAAGAATTTAAAGCAACAACTAATGATGATCCAGAAAGGGCTAAATTCTGGTTGGAAAATACTATCCAAATTTTGGATGAATTGTCTTGTACACCAGCTGAGTGTCTAGAATGTGTTGTATCATTGTTAAAAGGTTCGGCTTATCAGTGGTGGAATACTCTGATTTTTGTTGTACCTAGAGAAAATGTTACATGGGAATTCTTCTAGACAAAATTTAGAAATATAACACCCCTAACCTGTAATCCATTGCCTAATTAGGGTTACAACGTATTACCAAACAACCTAAACAATTCAAAAACCTTACACATTTATCAAGCATACATCATCATTTCATCATCAATCTCATACATAAAGTCCCCTTAGAAGGTCTTCAAGACCTTAAACATGCTTAATGAATGAGTCAGAACTAAATCAATAACATTTGAAACTTTGAAGAGGCTTTGAAAATTTCTCCTTTTTCAACAAGGCACATGCCCATGTGGCTAGGCCGTGTGTCCAACACGACCGTACCCCAAAACTCACTTTATCCCATGTGTAGCCCGTGTATCATCCTAAGTTAGCCACATAGTCACCAAACACGGCTGTGTGTCCAGTCCATGAGCCATACTATCCAACTAGCTACAAAATAGGGGTTACACGGTCGAGTCACACGCTTATGTGCTCTAGCCGTGTGGCACGAAATAGGCTTGGTTTAAGCCATTTTTCACACCCCAGTTTGCCTTGTTCCTACAATCATCAAATATGCAACTTTCACAACTCAAAATCAACAAATTTCATACCTAAATCATACATCATTTAGACCAATTCATTATCAACCAATTCATTCGTAAGATTTATGCTAAAACATTGCAACACCACAAACTTGGCCCAGACGTTACGGCCAAGTCTGGTGTGTCACATCAACGACGGATTAATTATGTTCCTTATCTATTGCGTTTAGGGTGAGTTTTGCAAAACCGTTACTAATGTTTGATAAGAAAATTCCAGGTTTAGTTTGTGATCATCCTATTCACTGCCAGTTTAAAATTTATTTTGTTACAAGATCTGGTTCGTCTATTTGTTATCCATTCAATACGTGTGTTTCATTTTGAAAACGTTGTTTGATTTTAATGAAAAACCCGCGCAGCCTTAATCTACCCATTTAAATCAAATTATAAATAAAGAATTAAAAACCCAAATTAAAATACTTAAAGCGGCCTTATTACAAACCCAAACCGAATGAAAATTAATTTAAGTAAAAATACTGAAAAATGAATTAATTAAAGCAAATTGTCCAACTGCAGTCCACGTGGCCACTCTGAATCCCTCTAGCTTCAAGTCCACTAGCTTAGGGCTCACCTGCATAGATGAAAGGAAGAGGTGAGTTTGGGAAACTCAGTGTGCAAAGAAAGCCCCACCAGAGCCCAAATCAGCTCAAGCTTACTGGGCCTAAGCCTTATCCAGTTTCAATAATAACTGGGCCGAAGCTCTATTCAAAAATCAATTAACTGGGCCTTAGCCCTATTTAGATATAGTTTAACTGGGCCTTAGCCCTATTCAGTAATCAATGCGACCCATAGGCCCATTACAATAACAAAACAGAAATAATGCATGTATGCAAAGCCCAGCCCATGTCCAGCCCTACACACCACCCGTACCAGCCTTACACACCATGTGGGGAATAACTTAACCCACCCAGCCCTACACACCACAGTCGTAGCATAGCTGCTTAATTAGATAACGTGACCAAGCCACTAATAGTAAAACCGAGGCAAAGTCCCTTTCAGTAAATGTGGCAATGCCACTTAGAACTTCCTCCATCAATAAACCCAAACCCATGCAACAATTAAACATTTCATGGCATATAGTGAACAGATAAAGTATAGCATGCATTTCGGTCAAATTTAGCCCTAGGGGTATAACAGTTATTTTGCACCTAGGGGTAAAACAGTAATTTTCCACCCATAAGGGTATTTCAGTAAATCTACCAGTTTTTAGGGTTTTATGTACATTTCAGTTATTAACAGTCCAGTTATCATCTAAGAAGCGTTTCTAGCCCATTTTAGCAACTTAGAGTTATTGGGCCCTAAGCCCCTAATGGGCCCTACAGTGCCTACCAACCATTTCGGCCCTCTAAGCCCAAATTCAATAGTTGTTTTAACAGTCCTAACATACAGAATACCACAAATCCACTTACCGCTTGTTTTCATCCATATGGGCCCGTAAGCCCATTGGGCCCAAATTCAACCCCTCGAGGCCCGAATTCACTAATGTGCACAAAATTGCATACACATCAACTTTACCGATTTCGATTATAGATCTTACCGCTTTCAACTGACCCACGAGCGCTCGCATGCTCATAAGCCCACAAAATGCCAAAATTTTGGCATTTCGACTTTTCGGCTTTTGTCAATTTAGTCTACTAGAGGGTGTTCATTTACACACCTGATTTGCGACAGACGTTGACGAGATCTCCCACACGTGTATCCTATAATCGGTCACTACAATATTAGGCTATGATTCACTGATAACCAATGTAACCATGCTTACCACATTCGGCCAACATCCCTTAAGGCCCTAAACTACTTACCTTTGTCTATTTTGAACTACTAGATCTAGATCTAAATCTAGATCGCTTCCACGACTCTAGCCTTTACTGCTCTTTGCCAAATCTCCCCTTCTTGCAATCTAAAATACACAAAAATCGAATCAAAGACTAAAGAAACCCTTAGCCACAATCGACAGCCACCCTAAGGACTTAGGGGTTTTCGGCCTTTCTTAAATCCCAATATAACAAATGAGAAGGAGTTCTGATTACTTACCATGAGAATGGATCCACCAGATCTAAAGGTTCAATTCCTGATTTACTACGAATATGAAGGTTTCAGCTCCTTACACAAAACGACAATAGGAAATAATATGTGCTTCGGGATTTCAGCTTTTGGAGTAGTCAACCAAGAAGAAACCGGCTACTAGATTGAATGTTTCGGGTTTGAGAGGAGATAACTAGAGACAAGGGTAAGATTCGATTTTGGAAAAGATAACAGAAGATGAAGTTTTGATCAAACAGATAATCAACAATGGTGGATTCGGTTAAAGAAGAAAGTAGAAGAGAAGAAGAACAAAAGAATGAAAGTCAATTAGAAAAACAGCAATAGATGTGGATGGCCCCCAACCACGTCGGCTAACAGAATTAAAAAAAAATACCCTAAACCAACAAGGAAGAAAACAACTCATAAAGGCCAAAATTCTAAGAGCAATTCGGCACTTAATTGCCTATAGCCGAATGAGTCCTATTTCAGCACAAAAATCCTTCCCAAAATCAAATTCCATGTTTTTCTCCTTGATTTTAGCCATCACCTAATTTGAATCCTATCCCAAATCCTTCCCACTGATTAGCAACAGCCTTTTATCTATTCCTCCACTGATCAGCCAACTCAATTTGCTGCTAGGAAGAGTTTCGGTCCAATTGAATCACTCTTCCCACGCGTGCAGCAAAAAGGCAGCCCATTACGTGCACAGCAGCTCGAAACTGAGACCTCCAGGCACCCACACACGCTGTTTGCCACTGCGACGCGACTTCTCTTTTGTTATAATACTGTCGCAATTAATTATAAGGCTTATTTGCTTCAGTCACAGGTTACCTAAAAATAAATACCAAAATTTCACCTGCCTAGGGTTCGAACCCTCGCCCATTCCGCATTACTAGCACGTTGCTGCCACTGCGCCACAGGTGTCCTTTGCGGCATTTTTCTTCCCTAACTAACTATAAGGCCTTCCTGCGACGACTCTATTTGCTTTAAAAAAATTCAGTTTATGCGCATGCTGTGACTTGAACCTGAGTCCCCCTTCCTGCTTCCTAGCACTTCTTGCCATTAGGCCAGGCTTTCCCTTGTGTCCAATTTTAACCTAACTTAATTATAAGGCCTAATGCTAGTATCTCCCTAAAGAAGCAAAAATTTAAATTTTTTTGCTAGAGCCCTAGGCCGAGCCTAAGACTTTTCCCACACTATAAGTCCTTCCTAATTCACCGAAATACTAAACTAAACATGAAATTAATAATAATAATAATAATTTAATTTTTTTATTAAAACATTTAAATTATTCAAGCCGTCTTCTACCCGAACCCAAACTGAAGGCCCAATACTTCTAGCCCCAAAATTCAGGGTGTTACAAACATATCATATTACCAACCATATCCATAGCAAAACACTTACACCGTAACTCATTTAAAAACCATCTCAAATCATGACTAAAAGTTACCAAATCACCATTTGTTTATACTCAAAATGACCATTTCAAAATAGGCCAAAATGCATCATATAACATACCAAATTTGCATAATTTATCACATACCAACACAAGCATATACACATACTTATTAAGCCAAATCACTTGGCATAACATATTCACAACTTAAAATATATTCAAATATCCTTAACCTATACATGCCATACTTAATATTTACAATTATAAAAGGTACCAAAATAAGTTTGGATAGTGCGATGAAGATCCTCGACAATTCCCGAGCCTTCAGTAGCTTCGATAATCTATAAAATATGAATGAACACACCAAGTAAGCTTTAAAGCTTAGTAAGTCATAAGCAAGTAATTTATCACTTAACAACAATAGTAAATCAACCATTTACCAAAACCATTCATGAACATAATGTTACAAACCTTTATCCATACATCACCACATGATTTACTCAAACACAAGTACTTTCCTCTATTAATTCAAATGAATTTATCACATATTTCCTCATGAATAATTATATACTTCAAATGTACCTACTCATTTCATATAGTCTTTTCTAAATTCATAACCGTCACTCATTCCTTGAACCATCCAGATTAAGAGTCGAGTATATGAAAATTTCTTTCGATAAGTACCTATACCATTGCCCATAGCCAAATCAAGGTAACTTATCCCGGAGCACCTATACCATGGCCCGTTGCCAAATCAAGGTTACTCCCTCATAATACCTATACCATGGCTCATAGCCAAATCAAGGTATTATTCGCACCCGTAGTGCTGATATCATGGCCCGAAGCCAAAATTAAATCATAGTGACATGTCACTACATTTCGAAACTAATCCTATGGTTCAACCGAGCTTTCTTACAATACATCTCCATACAATTCCCTTCCATAACAACACATCCACTAATCCCATCTCATCTAGGATTCCATTCATCACATTTCATTCGATATTAATGCAACTCATAGCATTTATAACTAAATTACTACTTATGAACTTACCTCGAATATGATTTGTCGAAAAGAGTCGATTACTCATCGACTTTTGATTTCCTTCAATCCAAGTTAGAATTTCGCTTTTCTTGATCCATACATATTAAAATTAACTCATTGAATCATACATTCAATCAATTCAATCCAAGAACACACAATTAGGGTATTTTGCAAAATAGCCCCATATTTTTACACTTTAACAATTTAGTCCTTAATTCATAAATTCATCAAATACACGAAATTTCATTTTAATCAAGCTAGGCCAAATTCTCCCTTAGTCTAATCAAGCCCATTTATTTCATATATTTCATATTTTAGTCCCCCAAAACATCATTCACACAATTTAGCCCCATATAGCTAAATTCAACAAAAATCCAAGAACAAATTATATTAATCTCATATCAAACTTCCATAACTCATCAACTAACAACATTTGTCTCACAAAATCATCACTGTCACATTTTCAAATCCTCAACAATTCCTCAAATTGAAACATGGGCTTGATAATAGACTAGACAACAGTCACAAAAACTTAAAAATCATCAAAAACGGATTAAAAATGAACCTTAATCAAGCTTAATTGCTAGCCGAAAGCATGAATGCTTGAAAACCCTTCTTTTCTGTTATGAATTGGCAAAAACAAGTGAGTATGGATGATTTTCATGCCTTTTGTTTTATTATTAATATCATAATTAACTAAATACCCTTTTTAACCTTTATTAGTTCATTAAAATTTCATTACCCCTTGTCCAACTTTGTCATTTTATGAATCCAATGGTTTAATAACCACATAAGGACCTCTCTTTTACAAAGACACATCTAATAGGTACTTTAATAAATAGAAGGACCCTTTTGCATTTTCTGCGATTTAGTCCTTTTTCATAATTAAACGCATAAACGACCAAATTTTCATACGAGACTTTCTCACATGCTAACTCACATATTATAAACACAAAAAATAATATTAAAATATTTCTATGACTCAGATATGTGGTGTCGAGCCACTATTATGACTAGAGTGTAAATCAAGCTGTTACAAGAAAGAAGTACATTAGTTAGAGATTTCTAGATTAGAAAAGGAAAGAATTTTTAGAGCTCAAATTGGGGAATATGATAGTATTTGAGTACAAACGCGAATTTTTCAGACTGAGCAAGTATGCCAGAGAATGGGTTTTGATTGAAGCTGATATGTGTAAAATTTTGAAGAGGGATTAAATAAAGATATCAAGCTGTTCGTTGGAATTCTTGAGTTAAGGGAATTTATAGTATTGGCCAATCGAGCACACAAAGCTGAAGAATTAAGTAAGGAAAAGAAACAAGTAAAAAGAGAAGCCCAGATTTCTACTAAGAGATCTATGGGAAATCACAAGCATTTGTTTCAAAGAAATCAAAGAAACACTATGATCATTCTACCACATTTACGGGGTATTTTGGAAGAAAGCGAGGCTTCCAATGCTCTAATTTGAGATCTCCATCTCCATCCGTTACAAGTGTGGGAAGTGTTGGAAGTCCTAAACCAAGATGTAAACCTTGTAATAAATTGCATTTCAGTGAATGTCGCATAAAAAGCAGAGCTTGTTTTAGATGTGGATCTTTTGATCACTATTTTAGAGATTGCTTAGAAAGACTTGAAAAAGATGTTGTCAGACTTCAAAGCCAAGTAACCCTGCTTCTAAGGGTAGTCTACCTCACCATCTCGGTAATGTCAACGGTAGTCGAGGTGCGACAAAAGTTTCAACAGTCAAATCTAAGGCTAGAGCACCATCAATGACATAAGTTATATGTGCAAGAGAGGATGCCTCTGCACCAAACGTTATTACTGGTGTAAGAGTATGCCCAAAGATCAATCACGAGATAGTTGTGATAACATACTTGATTTATCATGTTTATTAATATAAGGCTTTGCCATTATTATTTCAGTTTCATTTTTGTGTGCATAAATAAACTGTTTTATAATAATGTCCTAAGAATAATATGATTATTCTTAAAAGATCCTTAGTCAAGTATTATTGTTGGCTAGGACAATAATAATGCATTAAGACTAACATGTAGTTGATTGATGATAAAGAGTTGTCATTGATATGGAGTATCAGAATTAATGCATGAATATGTGTGTTAGAGAACAACATATTGGATTGACCTGCTATAAGTATGTTTCTTGGATTATTATGTAATTGTCACAATATTACTCATAGTGATTAATATGTATATGATCCTCATACTTGAGATTATCATCATCCCAACATCGTGAGTTGTATATTTTGATATAGTCAAACGAACACTGTAATTGGTTGTTCTATTAAGACTAATGTTGGATATACCACAATCTATGTAGAGGGATATGGTTGATCAATATAGGATAAGTCCCTCTTGTATAATAAGAGTAATATCTCAGGCCACTTGATTGAGTGAGACTAGAAATGCATGGCCATGCTCAAATAAGTTGATATGAGATGTCATACTTATTTGTATATCATAGTCTACTCAAGGTATCAAGAAACATGGGATGGACTATGCAAGTGTGACTATTTCATGACTTGTGTCCATACCAAAGATATAGGACTTAAGGATTAATGCATGAAAAGTTAATCACAAAAGGTTATGTCGAATCATGACTTCTTGTAACTTAGGTAGCAATGATGCATTGCTAGATGCCACTCATTGTTTGTTCTAATATTACTGCTAACGTTACAAGAACCTATAGGGTCACACCCTACGATTGAAATGAACGGAGTAAAACATAGTTGGTATTGTGTCTGGTTGTCACATGAATTAAATTAATTATAGAGTTAATTTAATTGGGCAATCAAACTATTGAACATACTATATGTACAAGGATGTTGTACACATAATCAGAACATAATTTTTCTAATATATGAATTTGGTTCATATATATATAAATTTAAATAAATATAGTTTACCGAAATCTTTATTATGATTAAAGTAATTAAAATTTTCGGTTAAACGTTATTATATTTATTTTAATGATGACTATTATGATTCGGATTATATATGGCAATAAATATTCGTTATGAATATATACCAATTAATACAGAGTTATATATAGCAAGGGTAAAAACCCTAAAGAGCTAATATATAGGCAATCCCGAAACTATGTTAAAGGGTCTAGTAGCCGTCAAAACAATATAATCTCTGAAAATAGTTTTTTAGGATATTACCGTTCATTGTCAATTGGGTGGACTACGTAGAGGCCGACATAGGTAAAGGTTGCGGCTTGGTTCGATAGTGCTTCAGGATTCTCATTGCCTTAGCGTCGCTGTCTACTCAGATTGAAGTTTCGGTAATTTCGAAACCTTTATCACCCCGGTTCATTCCTTACAGATGGATCCATGGTATGGATCGCCGAAAAAATTTTATTATTCTAATTTTTTGCTACGCCTTTGAGGCACCGATGTTCCTTCAACTGGTACATTTTCTCTTCTTGGCACTGATATAACTGTTTTAATTGATCATGGTTCAACACATTCATACATATGTACAAATTTAGTATATGTTAAAAATTTACCTGTTGAATTCACTGAATTTCTGGTTAAAGTTTCTAACCTCTTGGGCCAGTATGTGTGGGTGGAGAAAATTTGTAAGGATTGTCCATTAATGATATGAGGCTATTGTTTCCTGACTGATCTGATGTTGTTGCCCTTTGATGAATTCGATGTAATTTTGGGAATGGACTAGTTAACTTAGCATGATGTAGTGGTGAATTGTAAACAAAAAACATTATGTTAAAATGTCAAAATGGTGAATTATTTCATGGTGAATTTGATAAACTAGATGGGTTGTCTAATGTAATACCAGGCGTGACAGCACAGAGATGTATTAGAAAAGGGTATGATGCCTACCTTACCTATGTGTTAGATACTAAAGTGTCTGAATCTAAGATCAAGTCAGTGACAGTTGTTTGTGAGTTTCCTGATGTGTTTCTGGAAGAATTGCCTGGTTTACCACTGGTTAGAGGAGTAGAATTTTCTATAGACCTTGCTCTGGGAACAACTCTTATATCTATAGCACCTTACCGAATGGCTTCGATAGAATTAAAAGAGTTGAAAGCATAGTTGCAAGAACTAACTGACAGAGGTTTTGCTCGACCCAGTTCTTCACCTTGGAGTGCACTAGTTTTGTTTGTAAAGAAGAAAGATGGATCACTAAGAATATGTATTGATTACAGGTAGCTTAACAAAGTCACAATTAAGAACAAGTATCCACTACCTCGAATTAACGATCTATTTGATCAGTTCAAAGGTACGACTGTATTTTTCAAGATTGATCTTCGCTATGGTTACTATCAGCTACAAGTAAAACAATCAAATGTACCGAAGACAACTTTTAGAACTAGGTATAGACACTATGAGTTCCTTATAATGTCGTTTGGTTTGATAAACGCACCAGCAATATTTATGGATCTGATGAACAGAATTTTTAGACCGTATCTAGACAGGTTTGTGGTGGTGTTTATTGATGATATTTTGGTATACTCCCGGGATGAAAATGAACATGTTGATCATTTGAGAATTGTGCTCCAAAATTTGCATGAGAAACAACTATATGCCAAATTCAGTAAATGTGAATTTTGACTACGGAAAGTCAGTTTCCTTGGGCATATAGTGTTTGCAGAAGGTATCAGGTAGATTCCAATAAAATCTCAGCTATGATTAATTGGAAGCCACTGAAAAATGTATTTGAAGTCAGAATTTTTTTAGGATTAGCTGGATACTATCGGAGATTTGTACAAGGGTTCTCGATGATAGCTTCTCTGATAACTCATCTGTTGCAAAAAGATGTAAATCCAAGTGGTCTAATGAATGTTAGCAGAGTTTTAACAGATTGAAAGCTTTGTTGACTGAAGCACCTGTGTTAGCATAGCCTGAATTGGGTAAGGAATTTGTGATTTATAGTGATGCATCATTAAATGGTTTAGGCTGTGCCTTGATACAAGAAAGTAAAGTAGTAGCTTGTGCTTCTAGATATCTTAATCCACATGAAAAGAATTGCCTGATACATGATTTAGATCTGGCAGCCATTGTTTTTGCATTGAAAATATGGCGACACTATCTGTTTGGTGAAAAATGTCACATCTTTACTGATCACAAAAGCTTGAAGTATTTAATGTCACAGAAAGACTTGAACTTGAGACAACGCAGGTGGCTTGAACTATTGAAAGATTATGATCTGGTTATAGATTATCATTCGAGGAAGCAAATGTGGTAGTAGATACTTTAAGCATAAAATCATTGTTTTCTTTATGAGCATTGAATACTCGATTGACTTTATCTGATGATGGTTCAATTATAGCTGAGTTAAAAACTAAATCAGTGTTTCGACAGCAAATTTATGAAGCTCAGAAAGATGATAGTGAGTTACAATCAAAACAGATATTGAGTGAATCAACTTCTGATTCAAAATTTTAGATTGGATCTAATGATTATCCATTATTCAGAGGTAGAGTATGTGTACCAAGAAATTCAAAGCTTATACAGAAAATTTTGCATGAAGCTTACAATATAACTATGTCTGTGTAACAGCCCTATTCCGACCCTAGTCGGGAAGTGGTTTCGAAACCACTAAACCGAGTCGCGAAAATAATTAAATGTTGAATCTTATGATTTTTATGTGTGTGATTTTGCATGTGTAAAAATTTGTATGCTCAATTATGTCATTAGTAGGTGGAATTTCGATTTAGGACTTATGTGCTAAAATCTAATAATAGGATAGGAAGAAAAAGAATGACTAATTAATGCATGAGTTATAAAGGAAGGATTTGCATGTCAATTTTTCCAATTTAACACTCATGGCCGGCCAACTAATTAATGATGTCAGTTTTGTTCAATTGAAATGATAGTGTGGAGAATTTATATGAATATTATATGCTTAAACTATTAAACAAAAAGAATTTAGTAAGTGGGAGGAAAAACCAAGAAAATAAAAGATCATTTTCATGTTCTAATTGCCGTGAGAAGAAGAGGAGGATAGCAAGGTTTCGGTCATCCATAACTTGATTTGGTAAGTGAAATCTTGAAATCTCCCTTTAAAATTTTGAGAACTTGTTGATGATGAGGCTCTTTGTTAAACCCATGAATGAATTTTTAAGTTCTTGTGAGATAGGGCATTCGGTCTTGTAGTAGCTTAATGGAGAAAGATGGCCGTTCGAACATTGAGGGTGTTTTCTTAGTGTTGTTTGATGTTTTGTGCTTGGAATCAAATGATTAAGAAATTAGACTTGGAAAAATTTAGATGATTTTCGACCAAGTATGAAAATGTAGGAAAATTAGAGCCTTGCCGAAATGGATATTATGGAGTACTTTTATGAGGCTTGAATAAGAAAATAATCCTTGGAGATTCGGTTATAATTTCAAGTGTTTGAGCTTGTAAATTTCCGAATGTGTTCATGGGGAGCCTAAAGTGCTTATAAAATGGTTATGGAAATTATAAATTGAGTTATACTAAACTCGTATTGATATGTACTTATGTGATGGAATGTAGTTGTTTATAACCTTGAACGATTCGATCAAGTTGATATCTAAATGATGTGAATGATGTGTTTTGTGAATCTTTGGGATTTCATATATATATATTCGTAACTTGGTGGAGGTTAATTAGGGATGTTATTAGAGGTCATAAATGATTATAGTATAATGAGTAGGTGTATATTATATATGAATGATAATAATTCGGTTCGGCTTATTGAATATTAAACATGTGGTTATATTGGATGTTTGGAAAATTTGTAAGAACTTGGGTTCAATTGTTGAGTTATTGATGTTGTGGCCTTGTGAAAAGGAGGTGAACTGTTGAGATAATATGCATAGATGTTCCATATTGAAATAAATAAAATCATACTACAATAGTTGAAAGTATATTGAATTAGCTTAATTGTTGAACTTGTGCAAGATCACAAGGAGCAAACCTCGGCTAAAGGAAAGGAAAAAGTGGTTGACTAGCTGATCGGAAAATCTTGTCCCTCTTGAAACAAGGTAAGTCATGAGACTGTTTAATATTGAATTGTCTTGCTAACGACTCAATAAATAAGCCATGATTAGTATATGTACATGTATGATCATGAGTCGAAATAGCACTATGTGTGCGTGTATATTAACGAATTCGAATGGCACTATGTGTGCGTGCATTCGTGAGACTCCTATTGGCACTATGTGTGCGTACTTCCTAGAGTTCGAATGGCACTATGTGTGCGCACATTCGTGAGCTTCATATGGTATTAATCGTGAGTAGGTTTCGACCTCGAATGGCACTATGTGTGCATACATTCGATGGACGGATGTAAGATGGCATACTTAAGAATGGTGGAAGAATGTCATTGAATCGGTGAGTAAAGTAATTGCAATGGGTTCGTTTTCATTTTTTTTCTTCTCTCTAGTTATACGGGTAAGGTGACTAGTGAATTTGTGTTAAAGATGGTAATATAGAGTGGTATTTAAATCCGATGGAAAGGGGCATATTGATGTTTGCCGAATGGATGTTAAAGGATTGTTGATGTTTTTTTTTTTTTGTGTGCTAGTTGAAATGTGGAATTCGTTTCAATTTAAATGAGCCAATTTGGGCTATATGATTGATAGAGTTAGTCGAACCAATTATGGTTAAACCGTTTATGTGTTATTCGAATTGTTCGATAAATATTAAATGTTTTATGACTTACTAAGTGATAACTCATTATGTGTATTTGTTTTTCTTTGTGGATAGATCTAAGAACCGTTGGAAGCTCGGGGCTCTTCCCTTTTGAAGTCATCACATCTATCAACGCTGGATTGGTACTTTTAAAAGTCTACCGTTAACTATTATGGCATGTAATAGCTATAGGTGGAACATCAAATAGATTAGTTAAACTCTTTTGATTTTACTATGCCATGCGAATGTGGCAAGGTTGGAATTTCTAATAATTGCGTATTAATTTGACATTATCTATGGTTGGTATGAATGATGATGGAATGGTTTGAATATCGTTAAAATAGTTATCCTAGTTTAATTCATGAAAACTTGCCATGAAGGATGGAAGTAGATGTTTATTTATATACATGTCTATTTTCTTATAACAGAAATTTAGTTGAACGACTGGTCTAGTTCTCGCATGAGATAGGTTACTCGGGTTAACTTTTATATTCGGCCCTGGACTGTAATATTACTTTCCGTACAAGTTATGTATAATTTAAAACTACATCGCATCTAGTTGTTGATTTATACTTACCAAATGAATAGTAGCTTGCTCTCTTGTATGGGATTTACTTATTTATGAAAGTGAATATTTGATATTGTGTTTGGGCCGAAGGTTTAAATTGTATCAGTCTTTTCGGGTTGGATCAATCGGTAGTTGTTGAATGTATCATTGGCTGTTCACATAGGAATTAGTCAAGTAATATCGCGTAACCCTTCCGGCGACGGGAATGGGTTAGGGGTGTTACATTTTATTGGTATCAGAGCCACGGTTTAGTCGATTCTAGGACTAACGTAGCGCGTGTAAGTTTAGCTATACATGCCATAAGTGAGTAATTGATAGTGTGATGACTTCTAACGGTTAAACCTTGTTATTGTGTTGTTTAGTAAATGGAACCTGATCCCGAGCGAGCAATAGCGGACGATGTTGAGAGTATAGCGCCTGCTCCCGCGCAAGGGACGGTACCGGCCGACTCTCGACCCTCCGCGAATAATCAAGAGGATAGGGTTAGGCAAACCCTCTTTTCCTTAATGAATGAATGGTTTGCCCAGTATACTCATACAAATCCGGCTGCTCAACCACCCCCTAATTCAAATCATCCTCCTCCGGCCCCTGTAATGCCTACACCCGCTGATCCGATGAGATTAAACAAACCCCCTGTGGATAAGATTCGAAAATATGGGGCTGAAGAGTTTAGAGCTACAGCAACTAATGATACCGAAAAAGCTGAATTCTGGCTAGATAATACCATTCGCGTCTTCGATGAGTTATCATGCACGCCTGATGAGTGCTTGAAATGTGCTATATCGTTATTACGAGACGCAGCTTATTACTGGTGGAGAACTCTAAGTTCGATTGTTCCAAAGGAACGAATTACGTGGGATTTCTTTCAGATAGAGTTTCGCAAGAAATATATCAGTCAGAGGTTCATCGATCGAAAGCGTAAAGAATTCCTTGAACTGAAACAGGGCGGTATGACTGTAGCTGAATACGAGCGGGAGTTCGTGAGACTCAGTCGTTATGCCCGGGAATGTGTTGCTGATGAAATAGCTATGTGTAAAAGGTTTGAAGAAGGTTTGAATGAAGACTTGAAGCTGCTTGTGGGCATCCTTGAAATAAAAGAATTCGTGATACTGGTCGAACGAGCTTGCAAGGCTGAAGAGCTTGGGAAAGAGAAAAGAAAGGCTGAAGCTGAAAGTAGAGATTTCCGTAAAAGAACAGCCAGTAAAGCTTCTTTTTCAGCTGCAAAGAAGTTTAAAAATGAGAGTAACAAGTCTAAATCGTCCGCGGGGATTTCTATTCGAGAGCGACCCTCAATGGATTCTCGAACTGTTTCCTTAACCAGTGTTGGTAGTAATCGTCAAGATAGACCCGAGTGTCTCCAATGTGGCAGACGGCATGTGGGTGAATGCTGGGGCAAATCGATTAACCAAACTTGTTACAGATGTGGATCGCGGGATCATTTTGTTCGAGATTACATGGAACCGGATGAAAGAAACAAGATGCAAAATGCAAGATCAAGTGGTACAACGGCTAGAGGTAGACCGCCGAGAACTGTGGGAGGTAGAAATAGCAATCAGAGAGGGAATTCTGAAGTAGTGGTTCGATCCGAGGCCCGTGCACCTGCCAGAGCTTATGCCATTCGTGCACGAGAAGAGGCATCCTCCCCTGACGTAATCACCGGTACATTTACTCTCTATGAAACTAGTGTACTTGCTTTGATTGATCCTGGTTCGACTCATTCGTATGTGCGTGAAACCTTAGTATTCAGTAAGACTCTGACAGTTGAGTCTACTGAGTTCGTGATATGAGTGTCAAACCCTTTGGGTCGGTATGTGCTAGTTGATAAAGTGTGTAAGAGATGCCCACTAATGATCCGGAACTTTTGTTTCCCCGCTGATTTGATGTTACTACCCTTTGATGAGTTCGATATAATTCTCAGAATGGATTGGTTGACCGTGCATGACGCGGTGGTGAATTGTAAATGAAAAGTAATAGATCTGCGATGTTCGAATGGTGATATGATCCGAATTGAATCAAGTGATGGAAATGGATTGCCGATGATGATATCTTCTATGTTGGCTCGAAAATATGTGAGGAAAGGCTGCGAAGCTTATCTCGCTTATGTATTGGGTAGTAAGATGACGGAACAAAAACCTGAAACCGTGCCTGTGGTTTGTGATTATTTAGATGTGTTTCCTGAGGAATTACCGGGATTACCACCTATTAGGGAAGTTGAGTTCGGTATAGAGTTAGTTTCGGGTACAGCTCTAATTTCTATAACTCCGTATCGTATGGCACCGACCGAGTTGAGGGAGCTGAAATATCAATTACAAGAGTTGACCGACAAGGGCTTTGCGCGACCTAGTTTTTCACCCTGGGGTGCACCGGTTCTGTTTGTGAAAAAGAAAGATGGAACTATGCGAATGTGCATCAACTATCGTCAACTCAATAAAGTTACGATAAAGAATAAGTATCCATTGCCACGTATAGATGATTTATTTGACCAGTTGAAAGGAGCATCGGTGTTTTCGAAAATTGATTTGCGATCTGGTTACTATCAGTTGCGAGTTAAAGATTCCGACGTACCAAAAACCGCCTTCAGAACGAGGTACAGACATTATGAGTTTTTAGTGATGCCGTTTGGGCTCACTAATGCTCCTGCGGCTTTCATGGATTTGATGAATCGGGTATTCCGACGGTATCTAGATCGATTCGTGGTTGTGTTCATAGATGATATTTTGATTTATTCAAAAGACGACTCGGAGCACGCCGAACACTTGAGGCTTGTGCTTCAGACCTTGCGAGATCATCATCTGTATGCAAAGTTCAGTAAGTGTGAGTTTTGGTTGCGCGAGGTTAGCTTCTTGGGACATGTTGTGTCCTCCTCGGGAATACGAGTTGATCCGAATAAAGTTTCAGCCATTCTTGACTGGAAGCCTCCAAGGAATATCTCAGAAATCCGTAGCTTTTTGGGACTCGCTGGGTACTATCGACGATTCGTACAGGGGTTCTCGATGATTGCGACACCATTAACTAAGCTGCTACAAAAAGACGTCAAATTTGAGTGGTCCGAAAAGTGCCAGAAAAGTTTTGATCGGCTAAAAACTCTTCTGACGGAAGCTCCAGTGTTAGTTCAGCCGGAATCCGGTAAAGAATTCGTAATCTATAGTGATGCATCTTTAAACGGTTTGGGCTGTGTTTTGATGCAAGAGGGTCGAGTTGTTGCGTATGCCTCAAGACAGCTGAAGCCTCACGAGAGAAACTACCCGACGCATGACCTCGAGCTAGCTGCCATTGTTTTCGCTTTAAAAATTTGGCGACATTATTTGTTCAGGGAGAAATGTCATGTGTATTCCGACCACAAAAGCCTCAAGTACTTGATGACACAAAAAGATCTGAATTTGAGACAGCGACGGTGGTTAGAATTATTAAAAGATTACGAGCTCGTTATCGATTATCACCCGGGAAAAGCTAACGTGGTTGCAGATGCTCTAAGTCGAAAATTACTATTTGCCCTTCGAGCGATGAATGTACAATTGTCGTTATCCGCTGATGATATGTTGATAGCAGAATTAAAGGCCAAACCCGTGTTGATACAACAAATTTGTGACGCCCAGAAAATTGACGATGAATTGGTTGCTAAGCGGGCTCAGTGGAATTCTAAGGTGGATTCAGAATTTCAAGTCGACGATAATGATTGTTTGAGGTTCAAAGGTCGATTGTGTGTCCCAAGAAATTTTGAAATTATTTCAACGATTTTAAATGAAGCTCATAATAGTCAAATGTCTATCCATCCGGGCAGTACGAAGATGTACAATGATTTGAAACTCCGTTATTGGTGGCACGGTATGAAGCGAGATATCTCCGATTTTGTTGCGAAGTGCTTAATATGTCAACAAGTGAAGGCTGAACATCAAGTGCCTTCGGGACTGCTCCAACCGATCATGATACCCGAGTGGAAGTGGGATCGAGTCACGATGGACTTCGTATCAGGCTTACCGCTAACACCGAGTAAGAAAGATGCCATTTGGGTTATTGTGGATAGACTAACGAAATCAGCCCATTTCATCCCTATTCGTACGGACTTCTCACTCGATAAACTAGCTGAATTGTATGTCTCCCAGATTATACGATTACATGGTGTGCCGACTTCTATTGTTTCGGATAGAGACCCCCGGTTTACCTCGCGATTTTGGAAGAAATTACACGAGGCATTGGGCACTAAGCTTCAGTTTAGCACTGCCTTTCATCCTCAGACCGATGGTCAATCTGAAAGAGTCATTCAAATACTCGAAGATATGTTGAGATGTTGTATTCTTGAGTTTAGCGGCTCGTGGGAGGAATACATACCGTTGATTGAATTTGCCTACAATAATAGTTTTCAAACGAGTATCAAGATGGCGCCGTATGAGGCTTTATATGGTCGTAAATGCCGTACGCCTTTGTTTTGGACCGAACTCAATGAAAATAAGTTATACGGAGTGGATTTAATTAAAGAGGCAGAACAACAAGTGAAGATAATCCGGAAAAGCCTAAAAGTAGCAACTGATCGTTAGAAGTCTTATGCAGACCTGAAACGTAGGGACATCGAATATCGGGTTGGCGACAAAGTATTTTTAAAGGTCTCACCTTGGAAAAATTTGCTCCGGTTCGGCCGTAAAGGTAAACTGAGTCCAAGATTTATCGGGCCGTATGAGATCTCAGAACGGGTAGGACCTGTGGCTTATAAATTGATTTTACCTTCTGATCTCGAAAGGATTCACAACGTCTTTCATGTCTCTATGCTCCGTCGATATAGATCCGACCCATCGCATGTGATCAATCCGTCGGAAATTGAGATTCGGTCGAACTTGAGTTACAAGGAGGAACCAGTCAGTATTTTGGCTCGAGAGGTGAAAGAATTAAGGAATAAGAAAATTCCGTTGGTTAAAATATTATGGCAGAAACACGGAATTGAAGAAGCGACATGGGAATTGGAAGACTCAATAAGAAAGCGTTACCCAAATCTATTCACCGGTAAGAATTTTCGAGGACGAAAATTCTTTTAGGGGGGAGAGAGTTGTAACAGCCCTATTCCGACCCTAGTCGGGAAGTGGTTTCGAAACCACTAAACCGAGTCGCGAAAATAATTAAATGTTGAATCTTATGATTTTTATGAGTGTGATTTTGCATGTGTAAAAATTTGTATGCTCAATTATGTCATTAGTAGGTGGAATTTCGATTTAGGACTTATGTGCTAAAATCTAATAATAGGATAGGAAGAAAAAGAATGACTAATTAATGCATGAGTTATAAAGGAAGGATTTGCATGTCAATTTTTCCAATTTAACACTCACGGCCGGCCAACTAATTAATGATGTCATTTTTGTTCAATTGAAATGATAGTGTGGAGAATTTATATGAATATTATATGCTTAAACTATTAAACAAAAAGAATTTAGTAAGTGGGAGGAAAAACCAAGAAAATAAAAGATCATTTTCATGTTCTAATTGCCGTGAGAAGAAGAGGAGGATAGCAAGGTTTCGGTCATCCATAACTTGATTTGGTAAGTGAAATCTTGAAATCTCCCTTTAAAATTTTGAGAACTTGTTGATGATGAGGCTCTTTGTTAAACCCATGAATGAATTTTTAAGTTCTTGTGAGATAGGGCATTCGGTCTTGTAGTAGCTTAATGGAGAAAGATGGCCGTTCGAACATTGAGGGTGTTTTCTTAGTGTTGTTTGATGTTTTGTGCTTGGAATCAAATGATTAAGAAATTAGACTTGGAAAAATTTAGATGATTTTCGACCAAGTATGAAAATGTAGGAAAATTAGAGCCTTGCCGAAATGGAAATTATGGAGTACTTTTATGAGGCTTGAATAAGAAAATAATCCTTGGAGATTCGGTTATAATTTCAAGTGTTTGAGCTTGTAAATTTCCAAATGTGTTCATGGGGAGCCTAAAGTGCTTATAAAATGGTTATGGAAATTATAAATTGAGTTATACTAAACTCGTATTGATATGTACTTATGTGATGGAATGTAGTTGTTTATAACCTTGAACGATTCGATCAAGTTGATATCTAAATGATGTGAATGATGTGTTTTGTGAATCTTTGGGATTTCATATATATATATTCGTAACTTGGTGGAGGTTAATTAGGGATGTTATTAGAGGTCATAAACGATTATAGTATAATGAGTAGGTGTATATTATATATGAATGATAATAATTCGGTTCGGCTTATTGAATATTAAACATGTGGTTATATTGGATGTTTGGAAAATTTGTAAGAACTTGGGTTCAATTGTTGAGTTATTGATGTTGTGGCCTTGTGAAAAGGAGGCAAACTGTTGAGATAATATGCATAGATGTTCCATATTGAAATAAATAAAATCATACTACAATAGTTGAAAGTATATTGAATTAGCTTAATTGTTGAACTTGTGCAAGATCACAAGGAGCAAACCTCGGCTAAAGGAAAGGAAAAAGTGGTTGACTAGCTGATCGGAAAATCTTGTCCCTCTTGAAACAAGGTAAGTCATGAGACTGTTTAATATTGAATTGTCTTGCTAACGACTCAATAAATAAGCCATGATTAGTATATGTACATGTATGATCATGAGTCGAAATAGCACTATGTGTGCGTGTATATTAACGAATTCGAATGGCACTATGTGTGCGTGCATTCGTGAGACTCCTATTGGCACTATGTGTGCGTACTTCCTAGAGTTCGAATGGCACTATGTGTGCGCACATTCGTGAGCTTCATATGGTATTAATCGTGAGTAGGTTTCGACCTCGAATGGCACTATGTGTGCGTACATTCGATGGACGGATGTAAGATGGCATACTTGAGAATGGTGGAAGAATGTCATTGAATCGGTGAGTAAAGTAATTGCAATGGGTTCGTTTTCATTTTTTTTTCTTCTCTCTAGTTATACGGGTAAGGTGACTAGTGAATTTGTGTTAAAGATGGTAATATAGAGTGGTATTTAAATCCGATGGAAAGGGGCATATTGATGTTTGCCGAATGGATGTTAAAGGATTGTTGATGTTTTTTTTTTTTTTGTGTGCTAGTTGAAATGTGGAATTCGTTTCAATTTAAATGAGCCAATTTGGGCTATATGATTGATAGAGTTAGTCGAACCAATTATGGTTAAACCGTTTATGTGTTATTCGAATTGTTCGATAAATATTAAATGTTTTATGACTTACTGAGTGATAACTCATTATGTGTATTTGTTTTTCTTTGTGGATAGATCTAAGAACCGTTGGAAGCTCTGGGCTCTACCCTTTTGAAGTCATCACATCTATCAATGCTGGATTGGTACTTTTAAAAGTCTACCGTTAACTATTATGGCATGTAATAGCTATAGGTGGAACATCAAATAGATTAGTTAAACTCTTTTGATTTTACTATGCCATGCGAATGTGGCAAGGTTGGAATTTCTAATAATTGCGTATTAATTTGACATTATCTATGGTTGGTATGAATGATGATGGAATGGTTTGAATATCGTTAAAATAGTTATCCTAGTTTAATTCATGAAAACTTGCCATTAAGGATGGAAGTAGATGTTTATTTATATACATGTCTATTTTCTTATAACAGAAATTTAGTTGAACGACTGGTCTAGTTCTCGCATGAGATAGGTTACTCGGGTTAACTTTTATATTCGGCCCTGGACTGTAATATTACTTTCCGTACAAGTTATGTATAATTTAAAACTACATCGCATCTAGTTGTTGATTTATACTTACCAAATGAATAGTAGCTTGCTCTCTTGTATGGGATTTACTTATTTATGGAAGTGAATATTTGATATTGTGTTTGGGCCGAAGGTTTAAATTGTATCAGTCTTTTCGGGTTGGATCAATCGGTAGTTGTTGAATGTATCATTGGCTGTTCACATAGGAATTAGTCAAGTAATATCGCGTAACCCTTCCGGCGACGGGAATGGGTTAGGGGTGTTACAGTCTGTGCATCCAGTGACTAACAAAATGTGTAATGATTTGAAAAAAAATGTATTGGTTGCCGAGAATGAAACAGGATATTTCTAAATTTGTATCTAAATGCTTGATATGCCAGCAAGTTAAAGCTGAACATCAGGTGCCTTCAGGAGTATTGCAACCAGTTACGATACCAGAATAGAAGTGGGAAAGAATTACTATGGACATTGTGTTGGGATTGCCCCTATCTCTAAAAAAGAAAGATGCCATTTGGGTAATCGTTGATCAATTAACAAAGTCTGCACACTTTATTTCGATACGTATGGATCTCTCTTTGGACAAATTGGCTGAATTATATGTGTCTGAGATTGTTAGATTACATGGAGTACCAATCTTCATTATTTCAAATAGAGATCCTCGATTTACATCTCGATTTTGGAATAAGTTGCAAGAAGCTTTAGGTACTCAATTGTATTTTAGCATTGCATCCCATCCTCAACTGATGGACAGTTTGAACGTGTTATACATATTTTAGAGGATATGCTTCAATGTTGTGTGCTAGAATTTAAAGGTAACTGGGAAAAATATCTGCCCTTAGTTGAATTTGCTTATAATAAAAGTTATCAGTTCAGCATTAGAATGGCACCGTATGAGGCTCTGTATGACTGTAAATGTAGAACTCCATTGTACTGGATAGAACTCAGTGAGAAAAAAGATACACAAAGTTGATTTAGTCCGTGAAACTGAAGAAAAGGTAAAAGTAATTTGAGATAGTTTGAAAGTAGCTCCTGACCGCAAAAAGACTTATGCCGATCATAAACAAAAAGAGATAGAACTTCAGGTCGGTGACAAGGTATTCTTGAAAGTTTCACCTTGGAAGAAAGTTCTTCGGTTTGGCCGTAAAGGTAAATTGAGTCCACGGTTTATTGGACGGTATGAAGTTATTGAAAGAATCAGGCCTGTTGCGTACCAGTTGGCATTACCACCAGAGTTTGATAGAATTCATAATGTTTTTCATGTGTCAATGTTATGATGGTATCTATCAGACCCTTCAAATGTTATCTCCCTAACAAAGGTTGTAATTCAGCTTGATATAACCGATAATGAGGAACTGATCAAAATCCTGACACGGGAGATGAATGAGTTAAGAAATAAAAAGTTAGCTCTAATGAAAGTTCTTTGGCAACGGCATGGAATAGAGGAAGCTGCCTGAGAACTGGAGGAAACAATGAGAAAGCAATATCCAAACCTTTTCACTAGTAAGATTTTCGAGGATGGAAATCCTTAAGGGGCAGAGTTGTAACAACCCATTTTCAGTGAAATCGGAACAGTCATTTCGGGACCACAAATTTGAGTAAAAAATAAAATTTATTTTAATATTATTGCATGATTTATATTATGATAGGAATGTTACATGAAAATACTAACAAAAAAATTTTATCGATTATGTGTTTAATGATGGAAAGAACCAAATTGCATAAAATGAAAAAGTTGATTTCTAGTAGCTATAAGTACCAAATAACTATAGAATTCAAAACTTGAGGTCTTTATATGGTAATTAGAGTATTAGAGAAAAAGTTAATAGATATTTTTAATGAATCATCGATGGAAAAATTAGAAAAGGCTAAGGACTAATTTGGAAATGAGAAAAACTAATGGATGACAAATAATTAATAAGAAGTAATATCATTTTATATCATTTTCATCCCCAAAAATTTCATGGAAACCCTAGGAGAGAGAAATAAAACTTTCTTGGCTTAATTAGGCATGTTTTCTTGTCCTATTTTTAGTAATTTTTATATTTTTTAGATTGGGATAGCTTAATCTATCAATTTTCGGGATGAATTTGAAAAGTTATCAAAGTATAGAAGTTTTGCCATGGATGAATATGCTGAAAATTTGAAATTTATGGTAGAAAATAAAAGGCTGTTGATAGATAAACAACTTTTACAAAGTGAATTTGATGAAATTGTAATTTAGTGAATAAATTCTAAAGTTGCAAAATCTATGGAAAAATTCTGATTTTTTGTGAAATATGGACTGTTATTGTAACGCCTTGATTTTTGGGATTTTTTAGGATTTTGTGGTTTTGGCGAAATCTTGAAATTTTGGTGATTTGGTTATTAAATTTGTGTTTAAGTGTGTTAGTGGGCCTTTAGAAGGCCCAAGCCCAAGATAAAACCTAGCAAAAATATCAACTTTGGATTTTAAGTGAAGGGGACTTTGTTAAGTGGGCTTTTAAGAAAAAGTGGGGAAAATAAGACTCAAGTAAGCCCCTGGTAAAGTGGCAATGAGGTGCAACTTAAGTGTCTAAAAAAGTGGCGTGTGGACTGAGTGCTAGGGCCAAGGTTCTAGTTGCATGGCAAGCAGTGGTGTTTTATTTTTATGTATGTGCTGGACATGTGATGGAACTCAAGTGGAACTTTGCTGAAGATAGTTTGAGTGGTCCATGGAATTAGATTAGATAGATAAGGGAGAGAAATAATAGGAATTTTGAAGGGGAGCTTGTGGTGGCTGAACAAGGGATTTTTTATGGGAACATATCGGTTTTAGCTCAGGGTTTTGGGACACAATCTACTAGGGAGTGTTTAGGGTGCTAGCGGAATAGCTTTAGGGTCTCTTAGGGTTTGTTTTAGCTCTTCTTTTCTTGGCTGCCGATTAGGTATAGTGATAAGCTCTCTTCTCTTCTCCTCCCTCTTTTTTATAAAAGCCGAAAGTGTGGCAAGAACCCCCTTGTGCCATTTTTACCAAAAGAAAACCCTCTCCTCCCTTCTTTCATTCTTTTCTTTTTTTCTTTTCTTGTTTAGCCGAAACAACCTCTTCTCTTTACTCATCTCTTCTCTTTTTTTTCTTCAAAACTGAAATCTTCCATTCCTTTCTTCTCAAGCCAATCGACTACTACTAAAAGCTAAAATCCCAAAAGTTTGCTTTTATACCGATTTGTCCATAGCCAAATCCTCCTTTCTTCTTCATCCCTTCTAGCTGAATCTCACACTCTCAAAACCCCTAACCGCTGTTGACAACACCTCTTCAATCCATAACTTCAAATCACTTTCTTCATCATCGCATCAAAAGCCAAAATCACCATACTCATAGGGACTTAGGAGCCGAACTTTTAAATCTATAGATTCATTCTTTGCTCATGTTTAGAGGCTAGATCTACGTCAGATCTGAGTTAGAAATGGGATTGGAATCATTTTGGAGTATTAAACCTTCGATAAGTTATCAGAATCTCCTGTTCATACTTTATTTCAGGATTTAAGAAACATCGAAACCCATATGTGCATAGGAGGCTGCCGATTGGGGCTAGAGGCTCTGTTGGTCTTATTATTTGAATTGTTTTGTGCTAGTGCGAACTAAGGGTTACCGATCAAAGGCTTGGATCGTTGGAGTGACTAGTAGATTTAGATCTAGTAAACAGATCGACAAGGGTAAGTGGTTAAGAACAACCTATTGTGGCTGAATGTGGTAAGGCGTTTTAAGATTGGTTATTGTTGATCTGTAATCTAAACACTGTAGTGGCCGATTCGAGGTTATCATGGGAGATCTCGGTAGTGATTATCGCAAAATAGGTGTGTAAACGAACACCCTTTTGTAGTCTAAATTGGCAAAAGCTGAAATGCCAAAATTCTGGCATTTCGTGGGCTTGCGAGCATGCGAGCACTCCTAGTTGGTTGGAAGTGGTAAGATTTGATAACCGAAATCAGTTTAGTTGGTAAGTGCGCAATTTCGTACACCTCGGTAATTTGGGCTTCGATGGGCTAAATTTGGGCCCAATGGGGTTACGGGCCCATATGGGTTAAAATAGGTGGTAAGTGTGTTCTGGTATACTGTAGGTCTAAAACTATTAAGATTGGTAATCCGGTCATAAAATTTGGGCTAAATGGGATTAAGTAGCTAAGTGACACTATAGGGCCCATTAGAGGTTTTAGGGCCCAATGATTGTAATCTGCTAAAATGGGCTAAATAAGCTACTGAGATAAAATTTAGACTATTACTGATTAAAATGTGCATGAAACCCTAAAAACTGGCATAATTACTGAAATACCCCTTATGGGTGGAAAATTACTAGTTTACCCCTAGGTGGAAAATGACCATTATACCCCTAGGGCTAAATCTGACTGAAATGCATGCTTTTCTGTTTCTGTTCACTACATGATTATCCGTTGCATGGGACTAGGTCATTGATGGAGGAAGTACTGATAGTGGCTTGACCACGTGCTGAAGGGACTTTGTCTCGTTACACTGTTATCTGAGCAGCTATGCTGTAACTGTGGAGTGTAAGGCTGGGTGGGTTGAGTTATTCCCCACATTGAGTGCAGGGCTGGTACGGGTGGAGTGTAGCGGTTGGATTTAGGTTGGGTTTGGGTTTGCATTCATAATGATATCTGTTCTGTTTTGGTAATGGGCCTATGGGCCGTACTGTTATCTAAAAAGGGCTAAGGTCCAGTTGTGTTGTTTACTGAATAGGGCTAAGGCCCAGTTAACTGAATACTGAATAGGGCTTTGGCCCAATAGTTACTGAGACTGGTAGGGCTTAGGCCCAATGGGCCTGAGCTGGTTTGGGCTCTGGATGGGCTTTCTTTACACACTGAATTTTCAAACTCACCCCCTTTTCCTTCCATCCATGTAGGTGAGCCCTAGACTGGCGAACTTGGAGCTGGGAGGGATTCAGAGTGGCCACATGGACTACAGTTAATCAATTAAGTTTTTATTTTCTTTTATTTTACTTTATTTCCGTATTTATTTTAAATTATTTTCATTATGGTTTTGGGTTGTAATAAGGCCGCTCTAATTATTTTGGTTTTTTTCAACTTTTTATTTATATTATACTTATAATGCTATGTACAAAGCTACGCGAGTTTTCTTAAAATTTATTCAAACGTTTTAAAAATTAAACACACGTATCAAATGAGTAACAAAGTTAAATTTTATAATAAATCTCTTAATAACTGGAAATGGATAGGGTGTTCACCAATAAACCGGGAATTTCTCTTAAGACTTTAAATAGAAGTTTTGCAAGGCTCACCCTAATCTTAGTAACTAGGTCACAAGGTTAGTTGTAGGTGATGTGACACACCAGTCTTAGCTGTAATGACTAGGCTGGGGTTGGGGTGTTATAGCTATTACCATATATGAAAATCAACTAGGCTTGGAATAAGGGATAAATTGCATGAATTTCATTTTTCAAGCTTAGGGATGAAATTGGATAATTAAAGTATAAGGGCAAAATGGTAATTTTGCGTAGGGTGTAAATTGAATCTAATTGAATGTAAATTGTATTAAATTGATAATTAAATTCATTTATATAGTTCCTAAAAGACCTAATATCGAGTTGAATCGTGGGAAACAAAAAGTGTTAGATAAGTAAATTTCGTATACGAACAAGTATCGAGGTAAGTTCGTGTAACTTAATTGTGTAATTATTTGCTTGAATTGAATAATTTATATGTTTGAATAGTTTGAATTGGGTATTGTATATGTGAATTGTGAAAATGTTATATATAAGATATTGATCAAATGTCCGATAATACCCAATAAATGTTAAGTACCATTTAAATAAATGAAAATTGATGGATATAAGTTTCTCGTATTGGTTGTAGTCTTGCATATGTTGTAGACACACAATAGCTCAAAGAGAGCATCCCGTATTATTCCTCTTGAGCTTCCCGTTATAATATTCTTGTGAGCATCCTATTAATAGCTCTTCGGAGCGTCCCGATAGGTTGTGATCATACATTTGTTGTGGACACACCTTATCTCTTATGAGATTCCCATTTAATTGGCTTTGTGTGAGCTTCCCAATATTGCTCGCTTGAACTTCCCGATATTTGGCTATCTAGAGCTTTCCGATATGGTTCTTTGTGAACTACCCATTATGGTTTTTTGTGAAATTCCTGATAATGGCTCTTATAGGCTTCCTGTGTATAGCCCAGATAAGCTTCTTGACAGGCTCTTTATGAGCTTCTCGAAATGGCTCTGTGTGAGCTTCCCGTTACAAGGCTTGAGGGTCTACACCTTGATTATGTACCCTAATTGGGTACCTCCGGATATGAATTGATGAATTGTAATTTTGTACACTTTAAGTGTACCATACAAGTGTATCCATCAATATTTCAAATAAATTCAATGAGAAATTACTGCTGTGGTTAAATTGAATCTGAATTGAAATGTCATGGAGATGTACATGTAGTATGGAATAATGGTATGAAAAGCATATTTATATGGAAGACATTAAATGATGAGTTTATCCATGTTCTTGGTATGATGCGAATTTTTTGACTAACATGATTGTTGAAGTTGTGTTTTAGGCTATAAGCAAAATTTCTTGGATGTATTATTACTTACTTATCTTAAATGTAAATATATGGCAAGTTAAATTCCTGTTATATGTACTTACTAAGCAATAATTACTTACTAGGTTTATTTATTTACTGTTTTATAGTGTTCGGAAGCTCGTAAAGGTTGGAGATTGGTTGGAGTATCATCACACTATCCTCTAGCTTGTTTTGCTATAAATAGAAATCTTACTTTGGTATAATGACATGTATAGGCTATTACACCAATGATAGTATGAAAATGGATGTTTGTAAACTAGCCATTAAAATGGCTAAAATGGTATGTTTTGGTATATAACTATAATACCATATTATGTTTGATATGTTTGAAATGACTAAGAAATATGAATCAAATGGTAAAAGAAAATGATTAGTATAAATGATACAAATTTAACTAAGTACTTAAATGAAAATTTGCGAAGCTTATCCATTGTAATATACATGTTAATATAACTTAGATAAAACTCATATTAAGCTTGACTTATATGACTTGAATTGGTTAGTACATGTTTGTAAGTGTTGGCGTAGGTTGTTGGCGAATTTGGAAGAGCAAGAAGGCTAGAAAATGGCCCTATTTTGTCCACACGGGTAGGCACATAGGCGTGTGTCTTGATCGTGTGTGACACACAGCCTGGCACATGGGCATGTGGTTTGGCCGTGTGTCCCCTGCATCTTAAAATTGAGAAACAGAATGCTCAAAATTTGGCATACGGGTAGAGACATGGGCATGCGTATCAGCCGTGTGAAATACATGGCCTAGAACACGGGTGTGTGACTTGGCTGTGTGAAACTTGCACCTAATTTTCAAAATTTAAATTGTCCAGACAACCTAGCACACGGGCGTGTGACTTTACTATGTGAAACCTGTACCTAATTTTCAAAATTTAATCTGTTCACACTGCCTAGTGCACGGGCGTGTGACTTGGCCGTGAGACCCATGCACTTAATTAAATTGCAAGTTAGAGACGTGCACAGGTTAGGGACACAGGTGTGTGCCCTACCTCATACGCCAGATGACCTAAGACATGGGCATGTCATCTGCTCGTGTGAGCCACACCGCCTATCCACACGAGCGTGTAACCTCTACACCTAGGAAAAATTTTGAAATTTTGTGAAAATTTTTTTGAGATTCTGATTCCGTCCCAATTTGTTTCTTATGTTTAAGTTGGGCCTCAAGAGTCCAATAAAGGGACAATATGATTATTTTTGGATATAAATAATAAATGACATAAATTATTTGTATTTGTCTGGTAAATCTGGTAATACTCTACAACCCTGTTCTGGCATCGGATATGGGTTAGGGGTGTTACATACTCCCAGTACTTTTACATTTTAGAATTTTTTATACAAATATTTATCATTAAACATAAGTTTTTAATTCACAACAAGTCAAAATTTAAGGAGATTAAACCTTACACATGTATTTGTACATCCCAATAGTACGATTTTACTTTCCAAATCTAAGAGATTAGATTAGTCCTTTAATCATTAGATTTGAAAATTTTTTCTATCATATTAGTATAATGATATTTTGATATATATTTCTCATTTTGGTGATTAAGAAGAATACTCACTTAATCGGTCATCCTAAACGCACGCTTCCAAGGTATGTATTACAAATTCAAGTTTTACGATTAAGACTACACATTTGCACAACAACCTCAATGTTGGAATCAACCTAATCGAAATAGAATAATTTATTGAGATAGAAGGATTTACTGAAACTTACTTAATATTGAAAGTAAGGAGGGCTTAATGATTCCTATGATAATTTGTTTAGAGGGAAGGATTCTTAACTAATAAGAACAAATAAATAAAAGATGATGTATTAGAAAGGTTATCAGTAAATACTTTCAAAAAAATAAAAATATAAAGTTTGAACAAATGGAAATATGATTACAGAATAGAGGAGGAAAAGAGAAAGAAAATGAGGAACAATGGCGGAGGACGATAACGTCGCAATGGCGATTGACATTGGTGGCAGTGGAGATGGAGGTCAAGCGGTGGTGTTGTGGTAGTGAGGTTGGCTAATAGTGTTGGTGATTTGAAGGAAAAGTAGAGAAAATGGATTATTTTAAAGCTAAAATAGAAGAAAGAAAATATAAAAAGGGAGGAGTATGGATGTAACGCCCCAAAATATAAGGGTTGTGATTTTTGCATAATTTGCCATAATGTTTGTTTGGCTTGTTGGGTTGACGGTTTATGTGTATTTTGGGGTTTTTAGGAAGCCTGGGTTCAAGCCTGACCTAGGGTAAAAATTTTTGATTTGGCTATTTAGTGGTTATGGATTTGAGCGGGTAGGCTTTATGTTTTAATATGGTTAGTTTTTGACACAAAGGTGCCTCTGGTGGAGTGGCTAATGACGCCACAAGCATGGGAAGGAAGGTGTGTTCGAATCCCCTTGCAAGCAATGTGTAATTATTTTGCTTCATGGGGATGGTAAGAGGTGGATTTGGATTCAAATATTGGAGAGTGGTTGTAGACTTGGTAAAAGAGGTGATTTGAATTTGAAATTGGTGGTTGGAAGAGTGGATTATGGAGTAAAAATGGGAGTGATAAGGGGAGGATTTCTTGAAGCAAATCAGGGGACTTGGAGAGGAAAGGGGGGTTGGCCGAAATTGAAAGACTTTGGGACGTCATGGGTCTGTAGGCATTTCAGTTTTGGTCAAGTGAGATCGGTATTTACCTTTCATAGCTGATTTAGTAAAACATTTTGGAAGTCAATTCCTCCATCTAGTATTTCGTTCATAGTTTTATTTCATTTTGGTTTGACCTTTCTTCTTTCTTTTCGAGCTTCACTTCTATTCTTTTTTGCAAGTGTCCTGAAATTGCTAGTGGGTTGTTGTTTCCCTCTCTTTGCCGAACCATTTCTATACTCCTATTTCTAATTATTGTCGAAGCATACCATACTTTTCTTTTTACTCTTTCTAAGCTAGTGCCGAATCTTGCTTCTCCCTAACATTCCCTTTTCTCTTATTTTTTTCTTATATTCTTTGGCCGAATCTGACACCTCTATTCTTCCTCTTTTTCCCAATTCTTCTTTTCAATTAATTGACCGAATCTGACCCCTTTTCCACCTGTCATTTTTTCGTTTTCCTTCCAGAATCTCCTTAGGCCAAATTACTTCTCTTTTTTGTTCACCTTTTTCGATTTTCTCTCAGAGTCGAACTATTCATTCTATCAAGGGGTAGGTGTTCTCACTTCTTCTTCTACTTGTAATCTAGACTAATCTTTTATAAGCTCTCTTTTGGCCGACTGTTGTTCTCTCGAGCCTCTAATTGCTATTAAATGGCCCTTTCTTAAGGGATGTTACATGGTTAGTTTCCTAGGCTTTCTCAAAAGGTGTTATAGTTCAAGGATCTCAGCCAGTCAAGCCTTTCTTCAATTCTTTGATTAAGGAAATGTACTACCCCCACATTTTGAGTAAGCTGATTATGGTGTGGGTGTTTATGGGGTTATGTGGTGGTTTAAAACCACCCTTTTCATCCTTATTTATTTAATAGGAGTGGTTGGGTTACAGTTAGTCACGTTGGCTTGTGATAAATCTAGAGTGGTGGTTCTTGGGAGATAAAGGCGTTCTGGGAAACAAGGTGAGGGAGATGTATGATTTTTGGGCATAACATTAAGGAGATGATTGATTCTGTATCAGGGTTAATTGGTTTCATTAATGTTATGTAGGTTCAGGCTCGAAGTACTCGCGGACTGGCGCTTAAAGGTGTATAATTACACTCTCCTCGTTTTACTGTAAGTTGGCAAAAGCTGAAAAGCTGAAATGTCAAAACGTCGGTATTCGAGGCCTTACGGGCATGCGAATGCTTGTGGGACGAATCGCGCCACAAATCGTGGGTAAAAGTATGTAGAGGCTACTATGTGCATTTTCGTGCACTTGGGCCGTTACGGGCCTCGATGGGCCCAATGGGTTTACAGGCTCATATGGGTAAAATACCCTAGAGGTGATTAGCGTTGGATATGATCATAGGGGTTACGATGCTGTATGTGAAATTGGACTAAATGGGCCACATAAGCATGTGGGCCCACTTGGGCCCAAAATGGGTTTTTGGCCTATAAACCTTTTGTTAGCCAAATAGGTTATCCGAGTTGCTCAAAGCAACGTTAGACCTTTTAAGAGGTCGTATAAGGTATCGAGACTCTGAAACTTAGTTAATGACCAAAATACCCCTTAGGGGTAAAATTTCCATTTTACCCCTAATTGCCTAAATGACTGTTATACCCCTAAATGTGGGTTGGTTGATAAGTATAAGACATATGCATGACTTTCTGATTGCCTGTCCAATTTGATATCATTTTTATAGCATAACGGTTTTAGACGCATTATAGTGGTAGAGCAAAGGAGGTCGATTCACCCAAGCAGGCAGAGAACTAGGTAAGGGCAAAAGGATGAGGAGAATGGTTGTTGTGAAGCTATATGAGACTAAGTGTAGGGTTTGAGTGCTTAAGGCTGCTGATGAGAAGAAGATCTTTATACCCTCATCATGGAAGGTATTGGAAATCTTCTTATCTGGTAGTAGTGATGTGCCAGTTCGATACCAATAGGATGCCGTCATGTACTGCATGGGATACGTGCATGTGAGGCCTATTCTATTATTCCTTTCGAGGTAGTACTTGGTTGTTATCCTCAAGTGGACCCTAATGGCCCCTAAAAGGAGTGTTCACACTGAAAGGTAGGTAGTCTAACCATAACAACGAGTGGCTTAATGTTGGATACATTTCTGTTATCAACAAATGGTCTCCATGGGAGGTAACTCATCAGTTACACTAAGAAATTGGTGACAATCCAAAGGATGAGAGGTGAAAAACCATCCATAAGCATCTTTCCAATGCTCTTTCGGAGTGTTGTGTGTCCAGTCTAAGTGAGGGTATAATAGTTACTATTTAAAACAACTTAGAAGGTGTAGCCCCCTCAACCCGACCCAATTCATTGGGTTCAGAGCTCGGGTGTTTCTTCACAAAACTTAGCAAAATTTCAAAATAGTTGATGGATACTCCTTATTTAAAACATATTTCTTATTATTTTATTTAACAACTTAATATCAAAGAAATAAAAAATATATTCAAAAATAATAACTCAAACTTATTACAACTTATTACAACCTGAAAGATTGTTAAACACAAACTCATTAAGGTGTAATCCTACAATACACCAGTTTTTCAAATAGCCCACTGTATACATAATAACACAGATTGTCACTTTCTTAGTGCATTCTTGGTGTAGTCCCTCTTGCCAAATTCATTCTTCCAATAATACATGAAAAATAAACATAACACTTATAAGTTACATGAACTCAGTGAGCTTGAAATGTAAATTACCTTTAAACCTTTTATGTTGAATTCTTCATCCTGATTATCTAGACTATCCACTGCTATCTTTCACGGATACCTTTACATCATTGGATAAATTCATGCTTATACTCCACATACTATCTTAACACGTCATCTTTTATCTAACTAAATGGCTGACTCTAGACCTTGCCATATGATACTGCCTTTTCTCTTCTCTTCAAACAACTATCATTGGTTATTCTAGAATAGTTAATCACAGCTACTATTCTCTTAGCGGATACTACATACTGATCTTGTAACAACCTATTTTTAGTCAAATCAAAATAGTAGTTTCAAAATCAAAAATTTGATGTCAAAATAATATTTTATTATTTTAATGTCTACAGCATGATAGTATGATTGTATGAAAATTTCATTAAGAAATTTTACTATTTGAATGCTTAATTTGATAAAAAGGACTAAATTGGTAAAGTGTGAAAGTTGAGTTCTATAAGCTAAAGGGGTTTAATAGCTATAGAATCTTAAAGTGGAAGTCCTTATTTGGTAATTAGACCATTAGTGTGTTAGTGGACATTTATGAGATTGGTATTGTTGAAATTAAGTTGAAATTAAAAGGTTAACTTAGTAAATTAGTTAATAATGGTATAATAAATAAAATAAAATGAAAGCCATCTTCTTTAGTGCATTCATCCACTAAAAATTGAAGAATAGAAAACCATAGTTAGGGCTAGACATTCGGCCAAGACATTTTTGTCCAATTAGGTACGATTTTTGTTTCGTTTTTATTGGTTTCTATTTTTTTGAGCTCATTGCCAGTTATTCTAACTAGCCTAGGGACTAATTTGAGAAATTGTTAAAAGTCTAGAGATTTTCCATTGATGAATATACATGTATTTTGATGTTTTATGATTGATTATGAATGGTTGTTGTTAGATAAACAACATTTGTAAAGTGATTTTTGGTAAAATTACAAATTATGGATTAAATTAAGAAATATGAAAATTGTGTGGTCAGAATGTGAAATAAACGAAAAATATGGGCTGATAAGTTAATAAGAGAAATTTGGCTATGATGGGTTATGGTCAAAGTGAATGAATTTGCATTTTTATGTGTTAAGGACTAAATTGTAAATAAGTTAAAATATTAGGGGAAAATGTGTAATTTTGCCAAAATATGTATTGTGTCTATATTGAATAGAATGAAAATTGAATATCTTAAATTTGACTTTATATGTATTAAGAAAAGCAAAGTTCAGATTTAGACTGGGGGAAAAACAAAATAGTGGAATAAATGATCGTTTTCATCCGAGCAATATCAAGGTAAGTTCGTATAATTAGAATTTAGTATTTATATATGTATTTAATTGAAATGTATGTATGTGAACTGAGAAAATAAATTACATGTTTATTAAATACTTAATAAATGAGTTTGAAGAATATCGGGTCCCGTTTGAACCTTAGGAATTTATAGGATACGAGTGACATGTCACTAGGGTTACCGTTTGGTTGAGATTCTAGCATGTGGTGTGAACTCACCACAACTCGTATGAGCTTACTGTTTCTCATCTCATTTGAGCTTACTGTTATATCAGCTCATTTGAGCTTACTAATATTTCAGCTCAGGAGGAGCTTACTATTTATAGCTCGAAAGAGCATATATGTACAAGAATTGACGGATTACCATTTAGTACACTTCATGTGTACCACCCGTGTATCTAACAACATTCTAAGTAGTTCAACGGGCATAGTTCTGTTACAGGTTAAAGGAATTGATGAGAACTTGCATAATGAGTTGAATGAATTACATGGAAAAGGTATTTCATGCCATATTGAGATATGAAATGGATGATATATGTATATGAATTATGAATTATTATGTATTCATCCAGATGATTACATGATTATATTCACTTTACATGACTAACCTATTGGTGATTATATGTGTTTAGGCATTTGAAAAAAATGATTGAATTATATTATGTTTATTGGCCTAATTTATGAATAAATGGTAAGTTTAATTCTATATTATACGAGCTTACAAAGTTTAATAGCTTACTCCGTTTTATTTTAGCTCGCTCGATTTGGAATTCATTAGAGATGGCATCACACTATCTAGCTATCATTTTGGTACTTTTGAACTTGGGTATTTTTGTTATTTGGCATGGATAGGAGTTACGGTCATTTTCGTCTATAGTTTAGTAATGGATTTAGCCATTTGAATTAGCTTGTAACTGATGAATGTTTGGTTATGTGTACAACCATGTGACTTGGCTTATTTTATCATACTTGGTGATGTATGTGTACGTGCAAATGGCCTTTTGATATGTGGTGCATAATTGCTATACAAATGCTTGTTGTGATTTGGTATATGGAGTACAAAATGTGTAACAACCCTAACCCATATCCGTCGCCAGATTAGGGTTACAAGGCATTATCAAAGAAATCACAGCATAAAAAATACATTCCTCATTCATCATTCAATTTCACACGTTTATCAATCAAACACAATCATATTGTCCCTTACGAGGCTCTATGAGGCCATAAAACATGCTTAGAAAAGGTTCAGGACTAAATCGATTACATTTGAAAACTTTAGGAAACTTTAAAATTTTTCATGTATACAAAGGCCACACGCCCTTGTGAACAGGCCGTGTGCCTCACACAGCCACCAAACACGACATATCTAGGCCGTGTGGAAACAAAGCATACATACTGACTTGGGTCACACTGCCGACCACACACCTGTGTGCCATACACGACCAATAGACAAGCCCGTGTGTCTATGCCGTGTAACTCGCTATCTTATTTAATTAAGGTGCAGGGGTCACACAGTCGAGTCACACGCCCGTATGCTCAACCGTATGGCATGAAAATAGGCTTGGTTCAAGTCACATTTCCCACCTAACTTTCCAACACCTACACAAGAGCAAATGGTACAATTTCTAAACCCAATTGGCAACCAAAACAATCTCAATTTATGCATAATTCAAGATATACTAATACAATCATTTCATTTACCCAAACATGTATCAAAACAACATGATCATAACTTTAACTCATACTCAATTCATGCCATCACAAATACTTCCGATTCAACATTCAAATCTATGCCATTTACTTAGTCAATTATCGCAACAAGACGTGACCATATTTCAACCAACTCATCACCATAAAACCAAGTTACAATCATACCATTTTTCAAGTTATGATCCACCACATATCAATTAGCCAAAAACACAACCCTATGACATCACCAACTTTATATCAAGCATGCCTAAGTACAAGGCAATATATAAACATCAAATAACACATACCAAACTCATATCTTAATTCAATTTATATGGCCAACTTCACAATAAGCTTTACATTAATAATTAGCCAAATCTCATGGCTAAAAATACATCAAACACATAGGTATCAATTTCCAATATTACCAAATTCCACTACCACATTCATAATCAACCATCTTAAATGATCAATTACATTTCCAACCATAATATTAAATACCATAGCCTATACATGCCATATAACCAAGTCACAAAGGGTATAAATACCAAAATCATTAGCCAGATAGTGTGATGCAATCTCCGCCGACTTCTAACCTGAGCGATCATTCGAATAACTATAAAATATAGAAAAACAAAACAAACTAAGCTATAAAGCTTAGTAAGCTCGTATCTTAATAACTTAACAAGTAATTTCAATTCAATGTCATAAGCATAATATGCCATCTCACATGCCAATACACAAACCTTTCTCAAGTGTATAACATGTTCTCATATCATATTACCACCATTTAATAATATAGTCACTTAGCTAACTTTAGCTTTCATAAGCTTAATCAATTAAATTCTCATATAACATTCAATTCATAACTTCATATAACCAAATGAGCACATTCTGGAAAATAACATATTTAATCACATATCTTTCTCATATGAATCACATATCATCACTTATATTCATACTCACCTTTCATTCTCAAGAAATCATTTAGCATCTATTACACCTTAATGTATAACTAATTCGTATAGTCATTTGCTCCTCGACTTTGCCCGTTGAACCGTTCAGAATTGATAAGGATACTCGATAGCTCGTAAAGCTCGTACAATGCCATATCCCAGATACGGTCTTACATGTTATCAAATATCGATGCCACTATCCCAGACAGGGTCTTACATGAAATCATATACGATGCCAATGTCCCAGACATGGTCTTACACATAATATCTAATCGATGCCAATGTCCCAAACATGGTCTTACACGATATCACATCTCGGAATCCTATGTCATGACATATGTATCCTATATTGTTCCTATGGTTCGTACGGGACTTTTAAACGTCATAACACTGTCGATACTTTCTCGTATTCACACATTTTGTTTCTTAAACAATTCAATATTATAATAACATATATAACTTAATCAAAATACTTATATTTGCATAATCATTTAGCTTTAAATTCAATTTCATAAATAATAATCATTTATAACATAGTTTCATAACATTTACTAACATACGAACTTACCTCGTTCGCAGTAATGACGAATTAAGTCGACTAGTAGGTAACTTTGGTTTTTCCCCCGATCTAGATCTGAATTTTGCTTTACACAATCCAAATAATATCAAAATTAACTTATTTTTTCAATAATTCATTTGATTTCATCCAAAAACACATAAATCGGCATTTTGCAGTTTAGCCCCTAAAATTTCACATTTTTGCAATTTAGTCCTTATCACATAAAATCACAATTTCATGCAATTAAATAAAAACCCAAGCTAGCCAAGTTTTCCATATAATACTATCAGCCCATATTTTCAATTTATTTTACATTTTAACCACTAAATTTCCACATTTCACAATTTTGTCCAAAATTGACATTTTTACTGAAAATCAATTTACAAAACATGAAAATCTAATATCAAATATTCATATCTCACCAATAAACATCAAATAACACATAAGCTCATCAATGGAAACTATCAAAATCTTTAACAGTTTTAAAATCGAAGATGCAGGCTAGCTAGATTACAACACAACAATCTTAGAAACATAGAAATTATTAAAAACGAAATAAAAATGGACTTACAAATTAGCTCACAAGATTGGACGAATATATCCATGGTGTTTCTAGGTTGAAATTGGTGGAAGAAGATGATAGTTGTTGTAACGCCCTGATTTTCGGGATTTTTCGGGTTTTGTGAATTTTAGTGAAATTTTTAAAATTTTGGTATTCTAAAGGTTGATAATGTATGTACATGTGTTAGTGGGCCTATAGAAGGCCCAAGTTTAAGTTAAAACCCGGTAGAATATTAAGTTGGATTTTCAAGTGAAAGGGGACTTGGTTAAGTGGGCTTTTAAGAAAAACCGTGTAAAATATGTCACAAGTGAGCTCTTGGTAAAGTGGCAAGGTGGAGCCACTAAGCTCCTAGAAAAGTGGCGCCTAAGTGGATATTCAAGGACAAGGGTTCGAGTTACAAGGTAAGCGTAGAGTTCTTTTTAATTTTTAAGCATGTGCCGGGCATGTGCCTAACTTAAGTGAATTTCGGCAAGAGGGGCTTTAGGGACTTGGGCCGCTTGCTTTAGAGCGACTACTAGGGTTATATCATCTTCTTTTTTCTGTCATGACAATTAGGGTTAGCCACCTTAGGAATTTTTCTCTGTTCTACTGTCAGAAAAGCCAAAAGTTGCCTCCATGGAAAGCTCATAGCCGAATTCTTCCTCTCCACCTCTACCATTGTTTTTTTTCATTTTTCTTCTTCCCCTTTGATCTCTTCCCTAGCCGAATACCCACCTTGCACAGATCCACTCTTTCTTTTGCTTTCATTCCTCTTAAAATGAACCATAACCGATTGCTCAAAGTGCCAGAAATCCCGAAAACTGCTTCCTTTCTTGCCGATTTCTTGTAAGCCGAATCACCCCTATTCCTTTCACCTGTTGTGGCCGATTACTACACTCCCTTGAATCACACCATTGTCGACACCATCACCCAAAATCTACACCCAAAACGCCATCCTCTTCTCTTGTTGAAAAGCCAAAATCACCATAGTTGTAGGGAGATAGCCGAAATTGCAAATCTCAGAGATAAGGTTTCTACTGACGTTTAAGGGTCAGATTTACATCAGATCTGCATAGGAACTGAAGGGAAATCGTTGGTAAGTGTTTAATACTTCAGATCTGTTCAATATTTCATATTTGGAAAAGCCGAAAGTCCCTAAAGTTAAGGATTTTGTCGTTTTGGACTTTTGGTAAATCAAGTGGTGTTTTCTTTATTCTTTTTGTGTGTTAGTTAGAGAAGAAGGTGATCAAACAAGGAGTTGAAGACATTGGAACATCAGATCTAGATCTAAAGGGATCTAAATCGGCAAGGTAAGAACATTAAGGCCATTGGAGGTGTTGGCCGAATGTGTAAGTAAGGCTTTGGGTAAGTTTTCAATTCAGATTAAGTGTTAATATGGTCTAATCAATTAAGTATTGGATTGTAGGGATTAACGCATAGGAGATCTCGTAGGAGAAACTGCAAAACAGGTGTGTGTTTCGAATGCCCTTCAATGCGCAAATCGGCAAAAGCCGAAAAGCCGAAATGCCGAAGTTTCGGTATTTCGAGAGCTTGTGAGCGTGCGAACGTTCTCAAGTTAGTAGGAGAAGGTTAGTTTTGGAATCGGCACTGTTAGGCGTGTTGACCGCTAAATTTTGGACATTATGGCAAGTTAGGCCTCGGTGGGCCAAATATGGGCCCAATGGGCGATTTGGGTCCATGTGAGTAAAAATGGGTTTAAAGGTAATATTATGAACTGTAGGCGTGAAAACAGTTAAAAGAAGATAACTGATTATGAAATTGGGACTAAATGGGCCTAATGGGCCAATCGACGTAATAGGGCTCATTAGGGGTTTTAGGGCTTGAATGCTAAGACTGAAAAACTGAGTTAACCGGACTTCTGTGACAACTATGTGATTAATAAATACTGTAATAAGCATGAAATCTGTAACATGAGAGCAAAATTACTGAAATACCCTTAGGGTAAGAAATTACTGTTTTGCCCCTAGGTAGAAAATTACCGTTATACCCCTAGGGCTAAAATTGACTGTACTGTTTGACATGACTGTTACTGTTATTGCATGCCATGATATGTATCTATTGCATGGGTTGGGTTTTGATAATGGAGGAAGTGTGAGTGGCACAGCCACGTTACTGAAAAGGGGCTATGCCTCGTACTGTTTCTGAAAGGGGCTTTGCCTCGTATACTGTTTAACTGAGCAGCCATGCTGTGACTGTGGTGTGTGGGCTGGGTGGGTCGAGTTATTCCCCACATGGTGTGTTGGCTGGTACGGGTGGTGTGTAGCGGTTGGTGGGTTGAGTAGTCTCCCCAATTGGGTTTGCATTTATACTGTATTACTGTACTGTACTGTTCTGGGCCTATGGGCCAATCTGTTATCTGAATAGGGCTTCAGCCCAGTATCTGTTATAGGGCCTTGGCCCAGATTACTGTTTCCTGAATAGGGCTTCAGCCCAGTATCTGACTGAGACTGGTTAGGGTTTAGGCCTAGTGGGCTTGAGCCAATTTGGGCTTTGGATGGGTTCTGCACACACTGAGTTTTCCCAAACTCACCCCTTTCTTTCCATCCTTGCAGGTGAGCCCTAGATCGTGACTTGGACGCTGGGAGGGATTCAGAGTGGCCACGAGGACTGAACTTTCATCATAGTTGGTTTTTTTTTTATTTTATTATTTAATTACCTTTTATTGGTTTTATTTTGACATGGGTTGTAATAAGGCCGCTATAACTGTTATTCGGGATTTCTCTACCGTTTTATTTCAAACACAAACCTACACCGTTTTCAAAATTAAACAAACATTTTATTAACCAACCTGACTTTACTGAAGACTAAGGAGGACAATAAGACTAAAATGAAACGATTAACAAATGAGATAGAAATTAGGTTGAATAATAATTAAATCGGGAATTTCAAGAAAAACAAGTATTACTTTTCAAAAATCTCAAACATCAGACTTAGTATATAGGACGGCGTAGCATAGTCTAGGTGATGTAGCACACCGGACATGGCCATAACGTCTGGGCTGGGTCTGGGGTGTTACAGTTGCAAAAATAATGGCTTTGGTTTTATTTATTTAATCATTATTAGCTAATTTACAAAACTAACCTTTAATAACATAATAAATTTCAACAATACCAAGCCATAAAATTCCACTATCAACATTTATGGAATAATTCCCACTTAAGGACTCCCACAATATAATTTCATAGCTATTTAATACCTTTAAATTATAGAATTCAACTTTTATGCCTCACGCGATTTAGTCCTTTTTACTAAATTAAGCCTTTAAATGGTAAAATTTCTTTACGAAAATTTCACACAATAATTCTATCATATTGCAGACACATAAAATAATATTAAAATAATTTTTTGACTCTGGATTTTGGTCCCAAAACCACTGTTTTGATTAACCCTAAAAATGGGCTGTTACAACTCTCCCCCTTAAGGATTTTCATCATCGAAAATCTTATCAAAAGATAGAATAAAGATTTACTTTCACAAAGTACTTTCGAATTCTCACATAGTTTCAATGCCGTAACTCCTTAATCTTTCGAATCAAGACTTTGATCTGTACTTTACTCTATAGCATATCGAATGTTTTCTCAATCTTGTTCGGAGAAATTTTATGTGAAAAGTCTAATCTTTATCGTCACAACATTGATACATGTAGCATCTTATGAACTTTCTCAAGTTTTGACAATAATTAAAGTTGAAATAAGCCACTGACCTTACCTTCTCAATAATCCCATACAACCCGATAATCAAAGCGAAGAGTTTTCTTTCATAAAGGTACTTTTAGGAACACTTTATTATCAATCTGAATTTCAATATCTTTACATTTCAAGTTTGTATACGATTTCTGATGATCTGAATCTACTTTCTAAATGTCACAAAATTTCTTTTACTTTCTCTTTAATTTCTCCAATAAAATCAATCCTATGAATCTTTCTCTCACAGTGCTTTATTCAGTAACAACGGAGTTCAGTAACTGCAACCATACGATACCTCATACAACGCCATCTTTATACTCACGTGATAACTCAACCAACAGTAATAGTCTTCCTCAGTTACTTTCAAACTTTAGAACATAGTGACAGAACATATTTTTGAAATCTAAATCATTTTCTTTGATTAGCTTTCAGTTTAAGAATAAAATACAGTATTACAATAAAATCTCGTATCCAAAGTTTACTGTAGTTTCTATCGAAATCACAATATAAATTTTGGATCCCTATCCGACACAATGAAGACTGTCACCTTGTATCAAATATCATTTTCAAGAATGTATGACTCAACAAGTCTATCAAGAGAGAGATCCGAGTGTACGGAGATGTAACATGCAAAGTTCTTCAAATAGTCAATAATAGTTCTGTAACGCCCCAAATTTTAGGGTTTTTGGCATTTTTGCATAAATTCATATTTACATGGTTGGGTGTGTTAAATTGATGTTTTGGGTGTGTTTGGGGGGCCTTTGGAAGGCCTGGGATAAAGCCTAACTCCTAGAAAAATTTTAATTTTTAGGCTTAAGGGAGTAGGGATGTTAGCTCGCAAGGTTTAAGTAAAGTTGTTGGGGTTTCATGACCCAAGAAAGCTCCTAGTGGAGTGGTAAGGTGGCGCCACATAAGGGGGTGATGGAATCGTTAACAAAGGGGAAGAAGGGGTTCAAATCTCCGTACAAGCAAAAGGGTAATCATTTTTGCTACATGTGGATGGCAGGTGGTTCAAGTGATCTCAAACTCTGGAAGGTGGTTGAAGACTTGATAAGAGGAATTTGAATTGAAATTCAAATTCAAAGGTTGAGTAAATCATGGAGGAAATCAAGGAACTTTCTAAGGGATTGGTGTAATGAAGAGTTGGCCAAAAATGGGGTATCATAGAGAGCAAATTTGGCTAAAGGACATTTGAAGTGGCATTTTGGCAAATTATGAGTATAGGGGCCGAATCTCTTCTTTTGGTATTTGGGATTTTTTATTTTGGGACATTTTTTTTTGTATTGTTTCCTTTAGTGTCGTATAGATATGATTCATTTGACTTCCATTTCATTTCTTTTCTTGTGATAAAAGTCGAGTAGGGTATTTGGGTAGTGCACCATTCAGCTAAGTTACTTCACCTTATGATTCTATTAGCCGGATTTCATTAAGTCCTCTCTCATTTTGTTCCCTTTCTTCATTCACAATCGAAACTATTCTCCTCTTTGCTCTTGGTTTTCATTCTGAGCCGACACCACTACCTTCTTTTCTCCCTCCATCGTTATTTTGTTTTCATCATCTTTTAATATTTTTTCTCATCGATTGATCGAATTCTTCAATTGTCAAACCTCACCATTCTTTTGTTTGTCGTCCGCATACTTTCTTTTCTTCTCCAATGTTCTCCTCTACTCATCATCATTGTCGCTTCTGCCAGTGGGCTTATTTCTTTTCATTCAATCGAACCCTTCTCTCTCTCATTTTCTCACCCTAGTATCCTCTTGTACTTTGACTGAATACAGGGTGGTGGTTCCCTCTTATATTGGCTTTTATTTGTTAAAAACGGAGTTTTGTTTGAGTATTTGGATGACATTGAGATGGAGTTTAGGCCGACTACTCTTATTCATTAATAGATCTATCACTCGTGGTAAGTATATTCTTCCTTCTCCTATGGTGTTAAGTGGTAGAGAAACCGATTGACTCATCTTTTTTTAAGCATTTAGCCTTTCATGCTTTTGCTAATGATCGTCATTTAATCTTTTCTTTTAATCAACAATCAGGGTTATACGGTGTATCTGTGATTCATTCTCTAATGTTTTAAGGGAATTAGGAATATTGGTTCAGGTGAAGCGTGGTAAGTAGCTATGAATTACATAAGGCGATTTCAATACTTAGATCTAGTTTTATCACGACATGACTAAGGATGAATCACAGGATATTATAGGTGTTGGGATTAGGACGTGTTGTGACGATAATATCAATCTCGGTGTGTAACCACACCCATCATTAGCGTAGATTGGCAAAAGTCGAAATGCCAAAATGCCAGCATTTCAAGGCCTTGGAGGTGTGTGAATGCTTGTGGGCCGATCTGAACCAACAAATCGTGGGCGATTGAGTGTGAAGGCTATTGTGCGCGTTTTCATGCACTTTGACTATTATGGGCCTCGATGGGCCGAAATGGGCCCAATGGGCCTACGCGCCAATATGCGTAAATTATTCGGTAAGTAATAATTGGTAGGATAGATGTTAAGAATTGTGATACTGTACGTAAAATTGGACAGATCGGGCCACACAAGCGTGTGGGCCCACTTGGGCCCAATAGGGGTTTTGGGCCCGTAAACCCTATTTGACCACATTGACTTTTTGAGTTGCTTACAGTGACGTTAGACCTATTATAAAGTCATTTTAGGTGTCGAGAAACTGAAACTTAGGAAAATAACGAAAATACCCCTGAAGGGTAAAATTACCATTTTACCCCTAACTGCCTAAAAAACTATTATATCCTTAAGAATAGGTTGTTTGATATATGTATGATGGTATCTGTATCTGTTAATCTGTATGCATACGATACTAGTTCTGTTAGTCTGGATGGAGTTGGGTTTGATATCGAAGGAAGTTCTGTTATAGTGGCTCTGCCATGTGATTCTGCTTAGTAGCTTTGCCACGTATTCTGTACCTAGTGGCACTGCCACGATATCTATCATCAGTAGCTGGGCTGCGTATTGGTGTGTGGGTTGGGTGGGTCGAGTTATTCCCCACATGGTGTGATGGGTTGGTATGGGTGGTGTGATGGCTGGATTGGGTTGGATTTCATGCATACACTATTTTGTATCTGTAATGGGCTTAGGCCCACTCTATTTCTGAATAGGGCTAAGCCCAGATTGATCTCCCTCTGAATAGGGCTTCGGCCCATCTATTCTGCATGTCTGTTTTCTATTATTGGTTGGGGTGAGTTACACACTGAGTTTCTGTAAACTTACTTTTTATTGTAAATCTGCAAGTAACCCCCAGCCATAGATGATTTGGAGCTGCAAAGGGCTCGGAGTGGCCACATGCTTTCTATTTTTGGTTTTGCTTTAATTTAATTAATTATTATTTTGGGTTTCTGTTATGTAATAAGGCCACTACAGATTTTTATTTTGTTTAATTTTCTACATTTAGGCTGATTTAGCATAACAACCAGTAAAGTATATATTGGGTTTTCAAAACTAATAACAAAATGTTTTTAAGTAAAACTGCGCATAATGTTTTCAAAAAGGTTAAAGAGCTTTTATAACCCTAAGTAATTGAACTGAACAAATATAACAATCATTTCTTCCAAAACGTTTTCAAACTTATAAAAACGGTTTTAATCTGAAATCGTTCAACGTTCCAAATCTAAACGGTGCTTGAAAACAAAGGAAAAACTTTTATCGTATGTCCTGAATTCGTATGTAACTTCCATGTGACACACCAGATCTGGCCATAACGTCTAGGCCGAGTTTGGGGTGTTACAAGTTCAGATAACATCTATCTTTTTCGGTGATAAAATTAACTTTGATATCAACATATGCTGTAATAGTCTCGAAAGCGCTAAATGATTGGCTTTAACTTGCTGACTGATCAAACATTTGGACATAAAATCAAATATATTGCATTTCATACTCATTTACCAGTATGTCCGTCTCATATTATCTTACATCTTAACACTCCCCACATGAACAAATAAACTACCATTGAGAGTTACATGTAACAATTGTTATACAGTCTCTAAACTTTTTAGTATACAAACTCTATTTCGTAACAGTAAAAAATCATCAATTGCACATCTAAGATTCTGAATCAGAAGTCAATTTACGTTGAATCCCTTTTTATCTTACAGTTCACTAATACATTTTTAAACTTTACAAATTTACTGAATGCTTATAATTTAGCTAAAATTTATCTATCATCCGGTAATATCAATCGTCTATTCATCACTCGTAAAGCACACAACGGTTTCTGCTTAGAACATCCATGACTGTAATCATTCTTCTCTAGATGATAATCAATTACTAACTTAAAATCTTTCGACGGTTCATGCCACCTTTACTGTCTCAAGTTCAGATCTCTCTATAACATCAAATATTTTAAACTCTTGCGATCAACCAACAGGTTACATTATTCACCAAACAATCAATGTCATTAACTCTTTAACATGAATACCTTGTCAATCATTTCTAATCCACATGTCATATAACCCTTTTCATGCAGCTTTAACCGTATGTAAGCATAAGCTATCATTATATATTGTTGTATTATAAAACGCTTCAAACCATTCAATGACATATAACTGAAAATCATAATCTCTTTACCCGACCTAGGCTGAACCAGAATTGATGCTTCCGTTGACAATGTCTTCAACTGTTTACCACTGTATTAAAAACTGTCATATCATGTCGACTTCGCAAGCGCAATAATTTTCTCAGTCAAAACAAATTTAATTTACAAAAAAATTTCTTAATAGAACCGTTCTGATATATATACTTCTATATCATGTCTTCTAGAATATGAATTCTATATTCAAACTTTTCATCTATCTACCCATGAATGTTCAAAGTTTATTTCCACCCTGTAGATAAATTCAAATATAAATAACTTCGTTAATTCTACTAGCAAATAATCCCATCAATCTAAACCACTGAATCAATCTTGGCTATCAAATAATAACTTATCAAAGAAATCTTTTCTTCTTGATATAATAGTAACTTAAACACATGATTATATAGATTTGAACTTGATCTTGTAACAACCCGAATTAGGGCCTAGTCGAAATAGTGGTTTCGAGACCACAAATCCAAAGTAGAAAAGTATATTTCATGATCATTATTAAGTTTATAGTATACTTGCAAGATAGTGAGATAATTTCGTGAAGGAAATTTTATGAATTAGTGACTAATTTGTCTTTTAGGATTAAATTGCAAAGGTTGCAAAATTGAGTTTCTAGAAGATTTAAGTATGAAATAGCATTAGAAAAATTAGTAGGAGTCCTTATTTAGTAATTTGACCAAATTTTGGCACTATGGACAAAAATGCCCACAGAGGGTAAAATTTCAAAGAAAGGCCATAAGAGCATTTTGGTCATTTAGTAAATTAAAGAAATAAAAAGGGAAAAAGAAAGCAAAAAGTGTCCATCTTCTTCTTCCTATGTGCCAAATTTTACAAGCCCTCCATAGCTAGGGTTTCCTTCATTTTCAAGATCCAAGTAAGTGACTCCAAGCCTCGTTTTTCATGTTCTTCATATTTTTGAAATCCTCGTAGCTTAATCTAGCTATTTCTACCATTAATTTAAGCTAGGTTTTATGCTTAAAAATATACCCATGCATGACATGCAGGTATTTTGATGTCTAGTGCTAGAATATGAAAGTTTAAAGTGTAGTAAACACCTTTCTCTAGGTGATTTTTCATAAAAGTCCTTAATAGTGACTAAATTGCAAAGTTAGTAAAATGAGTAGTAAATGTACAAATTGATGAGAAATGTGGGCTGCTATGAGTACATGAAAGGTTCGACTAGGCTTGGGTAACCTAGAAAATAAGTGCATTTCATTATACGAGCCTAATGACCATTTTGTAATTATGCAAAAGTTTAGGGGCAAAATTATAATTTTTGCCAAAGTGTGAATTATGGGCCATTTAGTCAATGTGGGTACTAAAGAAGCTAAATTTGTTATTTTAGATCAAGAAACACGAAGCTTGGACCAAAACCGGGGGTAAAGTAAATTAGTGGACTAAACCGAGCACTCACCCACATTTTGGACTCGAGGTAAGTTGTATGTAATAATCTAGCCTTATGTTTTATGAATGTTTAAATGTAATGATTTTTCTATGAATCCATGAAGTTTCATCAGACTTATTGCTAAGTTAATTTATGAGCTATGTACAAATTCCATGAAATTTAATTATATGAATTCTCACCAAAAGTTGATGGAATCATGAAAGGAAAATTTCATGCAAGTATTAAAGGATACGAATGATACCATAATCATGTCATGAGCATTGTAGGTCCCGTGTAAGACCATGGCTAGGACATGACATCGACACCAAACATGGATCCCATGTAAGACCATGTTTAGGACATGGCTTTGGCACCTTACCATGAGAATGACACTACAAGTATCCTTCGATATTCTAAGCATGTTAATAGGGAATGTATCTAAGTTGTTTAGCTAACAAGAGAGACTAAAGTTTCATGATGAGTGTTACAGTTACATTTGAATAAGTCATGAGAAATTATGAAAACGTAAGGCATAAGAATGAGCAAAGCATGTAAATGAGTAAGCCATGGAAAAGAGTAAGTCACGAGAGTAAGTAAGTCTTGAATGAATATGTTATAAGAATGAGTATGATATGAGAAAGAGTAGGAAGTTATATAAACCCCATGATACCATGTTTGAATGATTTTCCATGACATTTATTGCTAATTTATTTCATGCAACTTACTAAGCATTTTTATGCTTACTCATTTATTTTCCCTTCCATGCAGATTTCTCGAATTAGCTTGGGGATCACTCGAAGTCGGAGCTCAAAGTCACACTATCAAGGAATTCATTTTTGTATAGTAAAGTTAGTCTTTTTGTTGTATGGCATGTATAGGAAGTTTAGTTACTTTGGCATGTGTTATTTTGAGTAGCCAAAGGTGTTGGCTATTGTTATCACTTGAGTTAAGTTGTAATAGCCCTTGAAATTAGCTAATATTGTTTAAGTTAAATTTTTATGCAATGAGAATGAAATTCATGATATGCATGATGGCATGTGAGTGCCTCAATGATGAATGTTTTTAATGTATGTTATACCTTGATTTGTAAGTTCGAAGCTGGTATGAGTTGGATGAGTTTCAGGGTGGCAAAAAGGCTTGGAAAAATAGCCTATAATTGTCCACACAGATGGGCACACGGGCGTGTGCCTAGGCTGTGTGTGACACACAGTCTATAACACCTCTTACCCGTGTTCAATGCCGGAACAGGGTACAAGGCATCACTAGATTTGTACAATTACAAATACACGAAATCGGCTATAAAATTTCTCTCAATTTAGAATCTAATCGCATTCTTATCATATATATACATATATTCAAGTCCTTATACATGCCATAAACTTATAAATATTTCGAAATTTTTTTATACTAACCTTAGCCTGATAGTGTGATAGTATCTCCGGCGACCTCCAACTCGAGTTAGCATTTGAAACTCTATAAGAAAAAGAAAGGGAAAGGAGTAAGCATTATAGCTTAGTAAGTGAAAATGTAAATAATAATAATAATAATACATTATTAATGGCTTTTATAAGTCCCGAAATATGTCTCCACAATTATACAATCTTAATCTAACATAAAATTATCATTTACTTAAAATCAGTACAAGTTATCCATTCAAGTCCTATTCACTAAATTATTTTTATCCAGAGTTACAGAGCTCCAAATTAAGATTCATAAATTTTCAAAGAATCTAGACTCATATTTCTTCTCACCGTAAAAATTTCAGAATTTTTTGTTTGACGAATTGATACAGTTTATTCATTGAAGTCTCCCCTATTTAGCGGTTCAGCAGCTCTAACCACTCTTCACTAAAATTTAATTATATTTTGATACCGAATTCAAATGAGGTTCTAGTTTCCTTCTTCTCAAAATATACTCAACAAGAAATCCAACCAAACAAATTATGTTCCTTAAATATTTTTTTGCAATTTTTAATGATTTTTACAATTCAAAACAGGGGATCACGAAATCAATCTGGATAAGCCTTACAAAAATAAAAATAACTCAAAATACAGATTTGCTCTGTTTCTTTATATGAAAATAGAGTCAATAAGCTTTAATTTTATATCTCATTCCACTTCTAACTCAATTTCTACCATTTTTGGTGATTTTTCAAAGCCACTCCCCTGCTGCTGTCCAAAACTGCTATATTTCCAATTTCACCTTTTTCATATATTCCCTTGTATCAATTTTTTTATAGTAACACTTAATTATATCAAATGTACCAAAGTTCGATCATTTATCAGGCACATTGCTTACAACACATATATTCATGTTCTTATACTTATCACCACATTTTCATATAAATTCACAGTTAATAGGTTTTCCCGTGGAACACATCGGAATAGTAACAGATATTCGGTGGCCTGCACATAGTACCACCCTTGTAGCCGAAACTAATTGGTGCACATAGTAGCTTGCACTTAGTACTACACATGTGACCAATATCATCTAATACACATACTAGCCTGCACATAGTACTACACACGTGATCAAAATAATCGAGTACGCATAGTAGCCTGCACATAGTACTACACATGCGACCCATCCATCTGGTACACGTAGTAGCCTGCACTTAGTACTACACACGTGACCTAAACCATCTTGAACACATAGTAGCCCACACATAGTACTACACATGTGTTCTCAGAGCAGATCATTCATATATTTCTATTCCGAAGGTTCAACCGGGAAATTCTTAACTTTTCAACATTTTACCAATTTGTTCATACTCAATTTTAATTCATAATTTACATCAATTGAGCATTTAATATGTAGCCATAACTCATATAATATCAAAATATTATAATATAGATAAAAACGATACATTATTTACATATAAACTTACCTAGGTGCAAAATATAGAAATTTTGCAATTTAATCCACAATGTTTTCCTTTTCCCAATCAAGGTCGATTCCACATCTTTCTTGATCTAAAATAAAACATTTAGCTTATTTAATATTCACATTTATCAAAACATTCCTTAACTCTAACTTTGGCAAAATTACAATTTTGCCCCTAAACTTTTGCATATTTACACTTTTGCCCCAAAGCTTGGAAATTAAACTTTTTCCCTAATTCTTATGTTTTAGAACATGCTGAAAATTTATTTACTAATGACAACATGAAATTCTCACTCTAACATATACTTATGAACATTAGGTATTTTTACCGATTATGTCGTTTTACTCGTTTTCACTTAAAACCGAGTAGCACAAGTTATTCAACATAATTTAAAACCTCATAATCTATCATAAAACATCAGAAAACAAAATTATTCAACATGGGTCAATTTTTGAAATCAAACCCTTGCTGAAATAAATGGTAGAAATAGAGAAATCATGTTACCAGGATTGTAAAAACGTAAAAATCATTAAAAACAGGGCTAGAACAAACTTACAATCGAGCTTCGAAGAATGAAAAACCCTAGCCATGGTTTCTCCATGCTATTTTTGGCCTTGACGAAAGAGATGAGCAAAAATTGGCTTTTAATTTGATTTTTTTAATTCATGTAATCATTAAATGACCAAAATGCCCCTAACCCAAAAAAATTCTTTTTCACCCATTTCATGTCCATTTTTGTCAAATAAATTAACCAATGGTCTAATTACCTTTTAAGTACCTTCAATTTAAAATTTCATAACAATTGGACACCTCTAACATGTAGAACTCAACTTTTGCACTTTTTACAATTTAGTCCTTTTAACTAAATTGAGTGCCCAAATGTCAAAATTTTCGTACGAAATTTAAAAAAATAATTTCATAAAAATGTAAACCATAAAAATATAAAAAGAACCCATTTTAATTAAACGCCTTTACAATCTAGAATGCACATTTCACTACTTTTGCAATTTAGTCCAATTTATCAAATTGGACAAACAAACAATAAAATTTTGTAACGAAAATTTCACAAAATATTGTAAACAAAAAATAAATCATAAAACTCAATCGGAATAAATATTTTGACCTCAGATTTATGGTTTCGTAACTACTATTCTGTTTAGGCCCTGTATCGGGCTATTACAATTCTCCCTTCTGTTAGGGATTTTTGTTCCCGAAAATCTTATTGGTAAAGAGATTCAATATCTTTTCCCAAAATTTCTTAAACATTCACAACCAATCCTCTTCAAAATAATACTTTCAGAAACACTCTATCATCAAACTAAAATCAAGTATAACTAAGTGTCCATTCTATATACTCCTATGTCAGTCGAAAACTATTTCCAATTTTCACAATTGCTTTCACTTTTTATCATAATCACAATTCAATTTAGTCTCATACACAATGTTTCCATAATTAATAATATAATCCTCAAATTCTGAAATTATCATAAGGATTTTCATCATCGATCAATCACAATCAAATAACAACTTTCATTTTCCAAGAATAAGAGAAATTCCGATACGGAACTCATATTATCTTTGTTTCAATATCAGACCCGACTCATCATTGACTATAATAATCCCGATTGCATTTTGTCATTCAACTTAACTCTGATAACAAAATGACATTTGAACTAAAAATTTAGAAATATCGAATTTCATATCTGTATACCCAAACATTTACTTCAAATCACTCTAGTTTCTATTTCTTTTTGAATGAATAGATAAAATACTACGGTGAATTCAAAATGAAAACTCTTTGCATACCCTGTGTTTCTCAATACACCAATTCTGTCTCGGAATAATAGTATCAGTAATCAGATCTAATTTAAAATTTAGAATCAAAAGTCAGCTCACGAGCGTTCATTTAACATAACACTTATCAATCCAATTTTGAGCTTCTCTAATTTATAACAAAAATGTTGGTTTAATTAGAATAGAAACTCTATCAATAAGGTAAATCATTGAAACCAATACTCACAAGGTAAATAAAAACTTTGATTCAAGCATCTGCAATATTTTAACCTTTCCATAGATTTCTTAGTATTCACACACTTTCTTTCAGTTAAGGAAAAACCCAATCAATATGTCTTCGTGTCATACTTTCAGGAATATAAATTCTTCCTTCAGCCTGTTCGTCTATAAATTTAAGTATATACAACATCATTTCCGGACCAGAGGATGCACATAAATACACATAGTTTAATTTACCTTATAACTGAACAGCTCACTCTGATTGAAATTACTGAGTTGATCCTAACTATTTATTAGCATTCCACAGTGATCACTTCTTCATATCGTTACAACAGATCAAACATACAATTTCTCATATTTCTTTCAACATACCAGTCATAAATACTTACTAGCTGTATTAACTCAGATGAAACATAACATCTTGTTCGAAGTCACTAATAATAGCTAAGATTACCTGGGGAAAGGAAATCTTACAATCTGAACTTGAACTGTCATAATCCTCATCTTTGTCAATATTTACCTTAAAGATATGCCATACATGATAAATTAACCCATATGAATGATAAGACAGCCGAGATAAGGAAATTCAAGATGCAAAACCATACAGTATATTCAGAAACACCACTCGTACGAAATAATAAGGAACCTGATGACTCTTCAAAAAAAACAAGAAGAAAATATGCACTGTTCATTCATTCTATAGTCAATTGTAATAAGGATAATGCATTTTCCATGTAGATGTAAACAGGACAACAGCCAGAAGAAACAGAAGAATAATTTCATATGAATTCACTGTCAGATTCTTATCTTTGACGTAACAGAATAAAATACTAATGGAAAATAAAAGAACAATGATCATAAATTAATCAGATCAACGATACTTTCATCAGAAAACAAGCAACCACATTTACTTCTAATAATGTCTAGATGAATAAAATGCCCCGAAAAATTTTCATACATTACTCAACTGTAATTGTCATGTTTAAACATGTTTCTATAATAACTGTATCATCAGTATAACTATCAATTATCAATACCGAAGCTTTAAAATTTTTGAAATTGTAACCATCATACTAATTGAAACCATAGTACCATACTAAGATCAACGTCTCAACCTTATAAATAAAATAATACTTCAATATCAATAATACTTCCCAAACAGAAGAGAAAAAACTGAAAATAGTCCCAATAACAACTAGTCTAATAACATGATATCCACCATCTGTGATTCATATTACTAAACTCCCATATTCGAATCAGGAGTTATAATAGTAAATATAATGGTCTTTGACTAATGAATATCTTTCTCGAATATATATTATATTATATTTATAATTTAGAGCTTCAACCAATAGAAGTAGAAAACCACATCATATGAATCTTTTTATCAAATTTTCTCTCAAGCTTAATTGATTAGAAAACCAGAAAAGAGATAAGTAGTACCGCTCATATTTTAATTAGACATTCAACAATTCCATTTAACATCATGATTAGCCAACTTTTCTATAAAATAGTAACCACATTTGAAACTGAATAATTACATATATTTCTGTATATAACAAATCATGTAAAATACCAAAAAAAATATTACTGTAAGATATATAATCATAACAGTTGCAGTCATATATCTTTTCTATTTTACCACTGTGCAACTAACTACTAAAGTCACAAATAATTCCACATTATTCAGTTCACTAAAAGAACTAATTTAGAAGAAATATCCAGTAAGTTATTTTTGTAGATATCATACATGAATAAATCGATTACTCATAAATAGCTTTTTTATTCTTCTTTTTTTTTAATAGTAACATTGCGTATTCTAAATAATCTTCAGAAAAATCATCTGATATTTTAGTCATAATCATCTTTACTTACTAAGACATTTCCCCTCTCTAATCACATTATTAACTACTCCACCACTAAATTTTTTATTTCTCACTTACAAGCTTATTCAATGTAAATCTGATGAACTTCGTCATATGACACTATACCGACAAGGGGGAGTGAATATTGTAAAGCCTTTAAAAATTTTGACTTTCGTACATACACATATATAATATAGCATTTCGTATCAACATAATATCAATATCAGACATTTGATTTATACATCTCAAATTTTCAACTCATCATGAACACACTTTCAAGCTTTTATTTTTTTTGGTAACACATTCATAATTATCATGTATAAGTATCTATCATTCATAATAAGCCCATCACATTTATCCACTACAAAGATTCAATCTTATTGATCGATTTATAATATTCAATTGGAATAGTAGCATCTTATCCATATTCCATCACCATTAATTAATCCATTACACACTATTAACACACATGTATATTAACTCAAACCATAGAGGTCCATCTCAATAAATCAATATATTCACTAAGTTATACACACTTACTTATTCCCTTTCTGCATTATCGATGGTAGCTCGGTTGGAAAGCATCTTTACTTAACAAAACAATTTCATCGAGGTCGGGAGATATCACACTATCACGTCCACATATGATATGTATAGCTAGACTCTCTCATACACGCTACGGTAGTCCAAGAATCGACTAAACCATAGCTCTGATACCACTAAATGTAACACCTCTTACCCATGTTCAATGTCGGAACAGGGTACAAGGCATCACTGGATTTGTACAATTACAAATACACAACACCGGCTATAAAATTTCTTTCAATTTAGAATCTAACCACATTCTTATCATACATATACATATATTCAAGTCCTTATACATGCCATAAACTTATAAATATTTCAAAATTTTTTTATACTAACCTTAGCCTGATAGTGTGATAGTATCTCCGGTGACCTTCAACTCGAGCTAGCATCTGAAACTCTATAAGAAAAAGAAAGGGAAATGAGTAAGCATTATAGCTTAGTAAGTGAATATGTAAATAATAATAATAATAATAATAATACTTTATTAATGGCATTTATAAGTCCCAAAATATGTCTCCACAATTATACCATCTTAATCTCACATAAAATTATCATTTACTTAAAATTAGTACAGGCTGTCCATTCGAGTCCCAATCACTAAATTATTTTAATCCGGAGCTACAGAGCTCTAAATTAAGATTTGTAAATTTTCCCAGAATCTAGACTCATATGTATTCTTACCATAAAAATTTCAAAATTTTGTGTTTGACCAATTAATACATTTTATTCATTGAAGTCTCCCCTGTTTCGCTGTTGAGCAGCTCTAACCACTCTTCACTAAAATTTAATTATCTTTTCCTACTGATTTCAAATCAGGTTCTTGTTTCTTTGTTCTGAAAATGGACTCAATAAGGAATCCAAAAATATAAATTATGTTCCTTAAATATTTTTTTTTGAAATTTTTAATGATTTTTACAATTCAAAATAGGGGATCACGAAATCAATCTGAACCAATCATACAAAAATATAAATATCTCAAAATACAGAATTCTTTTGTTTTCTCTGTTTCTTTTATATGAAAAGAGATTCAATAATCTTTAATTTCATATCTTATTCCACTTCTAACTCAATTTCTACCAGTTTTGGTGACTTTTCAAATTCACTCCCCTACTGTTGTCCAAAACTGCTATATTTCCAATTTCACCTTTTTCATATATTCCATTGTATCAATTTTTTTAGGGTAACACTTAACCATATCAAATGTACCAAAGTTCGACCATTTATCGAGCACATTGCTTACAACACATATATTCATCTCCTTATACTTATCACCGTATTTTCATATATATTCACAATTAATAGGTTTTCCTATTAAACACATCGGAATAGTAACAGATATTCGGTGGCTTGCACATAGTACCACCCTTGTAGCCGAAGCTAATTGGTGCACATAGTAGCCTGCACTTAGTACTACACATGTGACCAATATCATCTAATACACGTAGTAGCCTGCACATAGTACTACACACGTGATCAAAATAATCGAGTACGTATAGTAGCCTGCACATAGTACTACACATGCGACCCATCCATTTGGTACACGTAGTAGCCTGCACTTAATACTACACATGTGACCTAAACCACCTTGAACACATAGTAGCCTGCACATAGTACTACACATGTGTTCTCAGAGCAGATCATTCATATATTTCTATTCCGAATGTTCAACCGGGAAATTCTTAACTTTTCAACATTTTACCAATTTGTTCATACTCAATTTTAATTCATAAATTACCTGAATTGAGAATTTAATATGCAACCACAACTCATATAATATTAAAATATTAAAATATAGATAAAAACGATACATTATTTACATATAAACTTACCTAGGTGCAAAATATAGAAATTTTGCAATTTAGTCCACAATCTTTTCCTTTTCCCAATCAAGGTCGATTCCACATCTTTCTTGATATAAAATATACTCATATTTATCAAAACAATCCTTAACTCTAATGTTGGAAAAATTACAATTTTGCCCCTAAACTTTTGCATATTTACACTTTTGCCCCAAAGCTTGGAAATTAAACTTTTTCCCTAATTCTTATGTTTTAGTACATGCTGATTATTTATTTACTAATGAAAACATCAAATTATCACTTTAACATATACTTATGAACATTAGGTATTTTTACCGATTATGTCGTTTTACTCGTTTTCACTTAAAACCGAGTAGCACAAGTTATTCAACATAATTTAAAACCTCATAATATATCATAAAACATTATATAACACAATTATTCAACATGGGTCAATTTTTGAAATCAAACCCTAGCTCAAATAAGTGGTAGAAATAGAGAAATCATGTTACCGGGATTGTAAAAACGTAAAAATATTAAAAAAGGGGCTAGAACGGACTTACAATTGAGCTGGGAAGCTTGCAAAACCCTAGCCATGGTGTCTCCATGCTATTTTTCGCCTTGAGGAAGAAGATGACCAAAAATTGGCTTTTAGTTTAATTTTTTAGTTCATTTAATCATTAAATGACCAAAATGCTCCTAACTTAAAAGAAAATTCTTTTTCGCCCATTTCATGTCCATTTTTGTCCAATAAATTAACCAATGGTCTAATTACCATTTAAGGACCTTCAATTTAAAATTTCATAACAATTGGACACCTGTAACATGCAGAACTCAACTTTTGCACTTTTTACAATTTAGTCCTTTTGACTAAATTGAGTGCCCAAACGTCGAAATTTACGTACGAAATTTAAAATTTTTTTTCATAAAAACGTAAACCATAAAAATATAAATAGAATCCATTTCAATTAAACACCTTTACCTTTTAGAATGAACATTTTACTACTTTTGCAATTTAGTCCAATTTATCAAATTGGACAAACAAACAATAAAATTTTATAACGAAAATTTCACAAAATATTGCAAACACAAAATAAATTATAAAACCCAATCGGAATAAATATTTTGACCTCAGATTTGTGGTTTCGTAACCACTATTCCGTTTAGGCCCTGTATAGGGCTATTACATAGTCGGCCCCCATGGGCATGTTAGTAGACCGTGTGTCCCCTGCATCCTATGTTGGTAAGTCAGAATTGCACACGGGTTAAGCACACGGGCGTGTGCCTTAGCCGTGTGAGCCCCTGATGTTTATAGTATTTAAGTCAAAGTGCTCCACGGGTTATAAACATGGGCGTGTCTAGGCCGTGTGAGGGACACGGGCTGTAACAGCCCGGTTTAGACCATAATCGGAATGAGTGGTTTTGGGACCACTTCTCCGAGTTAAAATATTATTTTTATTATTTTAATAATTTTTACAGTGTGTAGTATTACTGTGTGAAAGTTTCGTAAAGAAATTTTATCGATTAAATAGTTAATTCGGTAAAAAGGATTAAATCGCGTAAAGCAAAAACTATGTGTGGCATTAGTAATATGACTTATTTGATCATGGCTTTATAAATGGATGTCCTTGAATGGTAATTATACCATTTCAAATTTGAGTGGACGGTAGTGGACATATTTTCTTAATGATTTTGGTTGTTTAAATTAAGGTTAAATTTGACATTTTATAATTATATGTATAATAATTAAAGGACAAACAAATAATGGCATTATTTTCATTCATCTTCCACCTATTGTCCAAAGAAAACCAAAGGTTTTTAAGCATTTTTCATTTGACAATTCTCAAGCTAATTTGGGTAAGCAATTTGGTTTTGTTTTTGATGATTTTTGTGTTTTGGAGATCATTGCTTTGTATACTATCATGCCCGTACCTTAATTTCTGAAATTGTTGATGTTTTGAAACATGCTATGGTTGAATACATAGGTATTTTGATGTTTTATGGTAAATTATTGATGGTAGTTTATGGATATACAAATTTTATAAAGTAATTTTTGACAAAATTGAGTATTTTGGATTAAATTGAAAAAGGTAGAATTTTTGTGGTTTGAAATGTGAATAAATGAAAGAATTGGGCTTGTTATGAATGCTTGAATATTTGGCCATGTATATGTTTATTGGGATTTGATGTATTTTGTATAATTTGAATTAGGGAATAAAATGTTAAAGTATGAAAGTACACGGGTTATTTTGTAAAATAGGCCAAAATACTTGTATATGTATTTAATTGATTATGTTAGTGAATAATTGAGTTAAATTTGGTTAAATTAGATCAAGACAAATGAATTCATGTTTTTGATCGAGGAAAATCGGAAAGTAGAAGAATAGTCGACGGATACACGAGGTAAGTTCGTATGGTTAAAAATCAAATTATTAGCTACTGAAATTGTTTTAATTGATGGTAATTGTATACATAATGAATAATTTACTAAAATTATCGGCTCTATGAATATGTTGCCGTCACTGAATTATATGATTAAATTGATATAAAAAAATTATATGTTATAAGAAATGATGGATAATCGACCAAATTGTGATTATGTAATGGTAGATATGTTAAATGGCTTTGTACTTGATTATATTAATATTACATGATGATGGAATGTCATAATATATATATTCGGTCTTGTGTTTGGAAGTAATAAAGTACTTTGGGGTTGAGTAAACGTATATTGGAGTTAATTGAGTTTTAGTATATGATAAATTAAATGCCTTGTATGTGGTAAGTTACTAAGAAAATATTTGTCTTGATTAAGTTAAATACTATATATACATATGTATGCCAAATTGAAATGTAGAAAAAGTTGAGGTTACCGAATGCAAATAGAGTTGATAAATTTGAATTGATGAATATTGAGTAATTGAATTTTGGCACTGAGTGTGCGAGTCTGATTATTGAGCGCTAAGTGTGCAAGCTTAAGTATCAAGCACTAAGTGTGCGAATTCGATATATAATGTTGAATAACTATTGGCACTAATTGTGCAACTTTTCAAGTAATCGGGAATAGCTGAATGTATTTTTGCCTTGAATTTCTTGAGAAGTATTTATGATTTATAAATTTGAAAATTGAGCAGGTGAGTATCAAACCTATAGGGTTAATATTATTGATCGTAAAGCTGTGTGATTGATAATGGTAAAGGAGGTTGCATGATAGATGTAAGAATTGGATGAGTAAAATGATATGATTATATATATATATATCTATATACGATACAATGTAGTAAGTTTATAAGTAATTAGATGTATTGAATTTTAATTAAATGCAAGTATTCATGTTGAAATGAAATATATGAAGTTATATGTGATGTTGTTGAATGGGCAATACCTTGTTAATCATGTTTAAGAAAATTACTTCGATTGAGTTTCGACATTCGAAAGTTCGTATGAATTATGATGAATACTTATATTTTGGATATGTGAGTTATGTGCTAGAATAAATTTCGTATTAGTGATTTATCGGGCTAAAAGCCTAGCAGGCCTTGAGCCGGTGTGATTTATCAGACTATAAGTCTAGCAGGCCTTGAGCCGGTGTGATTTATCAGGCTAAAAGCCTAGCAGGCCTTGAGCCGGTGAGTTTTATCAGGCTTACAACTAGCATGTTTATATCGGTGTATTATTTTAGGCTCGATGCTTACAAAGTTATGTGCCAATGTGGTACAGAATGTGTAAGATGAGTTGGATGGTCAGGTATGACCTAATTTATTGGCTATTCGAAATTAGGTAAGTAAGTAACACAATTATTTGTTACAAATTATGAATTATTGAAATGAAAGATGATATATGATATAGTATACATAAATGATAGATGAAATGATATGAGTATTGAAAAGTTACATGAGATCAATGATTTACATATAGATGAATTTATACATGGTTTAAATGAAATATAGTTATGAAAAGTGATATGATTTATATAGAAGCTATATTTGAATATGAATTACTGATGTTACTGATGAGTTAATATTTATACGGGTATAATTCTGCTATCGGTTATATGAATGCGTTACAGGTTATACATAATGAAATAAATCGACACCAATGCTATGTGAATTCTATGATATTGATGTTGTATAGGTGATATGTGATATAAATGGTTTAGTTACATATATGGCACTTAGTATGCAAGATACAGTGTTTTCGATGTTGGTCTCAAGGGTTCAACTGTAAAGACGATGCTACGAGAATAGAAATCATAATACAAATCAGTATAGGTATACATGGTACACTTGACAAGCAAGTGACATTGATAAATTTATATGACACGTGAGTAGATGTGATAAATTACACATGAATTACATGACTGTTAAGGAAATAAATATTGAATTAGATGAGGCTAGTTTAAAAGTAATCTTATTGCTTAAAATGACAAGCTTAATGTTAAATCCTTTATGTAATGCTGATAATTATATGAGCTTACTGAGCTTATTAGCTTACTCTGTGTATTCTCTGTATTTTACAGTGATTCGAATGCTCGCTCGTGTTGGAAGTCATTGAAGATTTCATCACACTATCCAGGAGACAATCAGTATTTCTGAACTCTTTGAAATTGGGTAATATGGCATGTATACGCTAGTTAATAAGTTGATTATATGGTCACTTGTTTATATGAATATGAGATGAATTTTGGGTATTATGATCAAGCTCTGTGATATAACTTGATGTGAGAGAAGTTGGTTTGATATGAAAGCATTGTATGATGTGTGCATTTAATGGTAAAATTTATAATTGGCATTTTGGTTTGAATGATATGTGATTATGGATGAGTTGATAAGAATGTTGAAATGTGATTAATTTGTAAATGGTATTTAGATGCTTATATATATGACTACATAGAATGGTCACTTTAGTATAAGCTTATATAATTGTTTTAAGCATGATATGTTGGATTAATGTTGAATGATGTCGACGATTGATAAGTTTAAAGTCTTACTGTTCTGGTTTGAGTTACAAGTCCGGTAATGCCCCTTACCTATTCTGGCAATGGTTACGGGATAGGGGTGTTACACGGGCCACAGACACGAGCGTGTGCCCAAATCGTGTCCAAACCTGTAGGTTTGGAATAAGAAATAAATTTAGCATGGGCGAGGGACATGGGAATGTGTGACCATATGGCCAGCCCACACGGGCATGTCTCACCTCACATGGGTGTGTGGTCCTATTTCAAGCAAAATTTTTCAAAGAGTTCTAAAGTTCCAAGATTAGTTCCATACCACTTGCGGTGTACGTTTTAGGCCTCGTAGGCTTGTAATAAAGTTATTAAGATTTGAATTGAAAACGTTTTAAATTAGAGTGAAAAGTAAGGCTCGATTTGGTATATTTAAGTATGTTCAAGTAATGTAATGCCTCGAACCCTATCTCGGAGTCAGATACAGGTAAGGGGTGTTACATTTAGTGGTATCAGAGCTAGTGTTTAGTCAACTCTAGGACTAACCAAGCACATTTATGAGTCTAGCCATACATGTCATGCCTATGTATATTTGTGATATGATGGTGTGATGACTCCTGACAATCTAAATGTGTTTTATTATATCGAATGGATCCCGAACGAGGTACGGCAGATGATGTAGAAAGTAACGCACTGTCTCTCGTTGAAGGGATTAAATTTGTCCGTTTGAATGCTTAATTTACAAAAAGGATTAAATTGCATTAAAAGTAAAATTAGCATGTTATATGATTATTGTGTTTATTTGAGTTGGCTTTTAAGTATTATGGCCTTATGAGGTAATTTTACCATTGAATGTTTGAGTGGTTATAAATGACCTTAATATATGAGTTTTATGAATTTATAAATGATGAATAATACAGTAAATTGGCTATTAATATATCTTATAATTAAAGAAACATAAAATAGGCTATTATTTGATGATGTTTTGCTGAAATTGAAAAGAAAGAAAAGCGTTTGAGTCTTTAAAGCATTCGGCCATTGATGATATTGATTAAGGTGTATATTTTGATTAGTTTTTGATGATTTTTATGTTTTTGAGATCATTGCTTTGTATACTACAAAGCTCATGTCTCAATTTCTGTTTTTATTGAACATTATGAAATATGCCATTGATGATTTTATGAGTTTTGTGATGAAATTTGAAGTATAATGAAAGATATGTGGTTGATAAACATGTTCTGTCTTTGGATTTTTGGTAAATTTAGTCAATTTGGGCTAAATTGTGAAAGTGAGATTTTGGGAGGATTAATTTGTGAAATAAATGTGATATATGGGCTTAATTGAATATCATTGAAATTCAGCTAGGCTTAAATGTTGTGAATTTTGGTGAAATTGATGATTTTGTGAATTAGGGACTAAATTATCTAAAATGTAGAATTTTAAGGGCTAAAGTGTAAAATGCCCTAATTATATGTTTTTGGATTTAATTGAATGAATTGTTGAATAAAATAACTAAATTTGAATTTATATAAATCAAGAAATAAAAAAAAACGGAATTAGATCAGGGAAAGTCAAAAATCGTTGAATAGTCGTTTCGTCCATTCACATCAGTACAAGGTAAGTCTATATACAATAAATGTGCTTAAGTTGATTTATTCATGCTTATATATAATTGAGTTGTGATGAACGAATGTGGGAGGTGTATATGTGAAATCCGAGAATGTTTCGAATATGTGACGATGTCCGAAAAGCCCGTCTGAACCTTAGGGATAGTTAGGATACATATGTCACGACATAGGACCTAATACCTGATTACATGCAAGACCACTTCTAGGACATTAGCATCGATCTGAGATTTATGTGTAAGACCATGTCCGGGACATCGGCATCGTATCTAACTTCGTGTAAGGCCCTGTCTGAAACAGTAGCATCGATATCTGATTACATGTAAGACCACATTAGGGACGTTAGCATTGTATGATCTTCCTAAGTGTTCTGTGTATCCTAATTTATTCCAAATGGTTCAACAGACATTCTAAGGAAATGAATGAACGTACGAATATGCTTCTGATTCTGGTACGTATGAAACATGTTCTATGTTGAGATTGAAAGATAGTATATGTTCAATGGTGAACTTTTGATATTTATATAAAGGTTTGAGAATAAAATGTGGTATATGTTCAAGTGATATTTGTGATCATATGGATTATACGAGAAATATGGATCTTTAAGTGAGTTTTTCCATGAATCACTTGATTAAATTAAGTTATGAAAGTGTTTTTGAAAAATTTATTAGTATATGGCTTACTAAGCTTTTTGAAGATTACTTTGTGTGTGTTTGCTTTGTTTTATAGATATCAAAGCTACCAGAAGCTCGGGGATTGTCGAGAATCATCACACACTATCTAAACTTGTTTCGGTACACTTTTGAATATATAAATGTTGTATTATGGCATGTACAAGCTAGATGAGGTTGAATTGTTTTGTGATGTATATAAGTTATGCCATGTGATATGGCTAACAAATGGTTGTGTTAATGCTTGTTTTTGGTATGTCACAAGTTGTGCATTTTAGTATGCTTGATGTTGCTTATATGGTCTAACGAGAAATGGTCATTTTGGTATGAAAGTGTTGTGAAAATGGTAAGTTTAGACATTGGATAGATGTGGTATTTGATGATTTATGTTATATATGTTTGTAGTATGAAATTGGTTGAGATTTAGTATGATTTTTGTTTGGAAATTGAATGTGATTTGAGATGAGAAATATATTATATGAATGATGAACGTTTTGAGTATGTTTTGGCTGGAAATTGTAGGTATAATTGTATCAGTTTTTTGTTAGTAGGGATGACCCAAAATGGGTGGCAAAATTGGCCTTTCGAATGGCCTATTTTTTTCTACACGGTCAGTGACACGGGCGTGTGTCTCAGCCATGTGCGACACATGGTCATAGTACACAGTCGTGTGTCTCCTAGGATACCCTATTGAATTAAGTCAATATACCCTACAGGAATGACACGGCCTCGGCATACTGGCGTGTCTAGTGGTTGTGGGTGACACACGGGTTAGTCACATGGGCGTGTGACTAGCCGTGTGCACAAGTCAATAGCTCCCTTAATTTTCACACGGTCGAGCACACGGGTGTGTCTTGTGGCTGTGTGAACAAGTCAGTATGTATGCCCTGTTCTGCCACGGCCTGACCACACGGGCATGTGACCTCTACAGCTTTGAAAAATATTTAAATTATAATTTTTTTCTATGTGTTCGGTTTAGTCCCTACCATATTCTAATACGTGTTTAAGGTCTCGAAGACCTTCATAAGGGACTGAATGATAATGTTTGATAATGATATGATGTTGATGATAGAGACTTGTTAGTAAAAGTTTTAATTTGTTTGGTAATGCCTTTAACCCTATTCCAGCGACGGATACGGGTTAGGGGTGTTATGTTTGGTTGGTATCAGAGCTATGGTTTAGTCGACTCTAGGACTACCATAGCGTAAGTGAATCTAGCTATACATACCATATATCTGAAAATGTGATAGTGTGATGAATCCTGACATCTGAAATGTGTTTTTCATATAGTAATGCATCTCGAACGAGCGGTAGCTGATGATGTAGAAAGAAATGCACCAGCTCTTGCACAAGGGGCACTGCCTTCTGATTCACGAAATGTATCTAGTAGCCATGAAGGAGAGGAAAAACAAGCCTTTTTCAAGATGATGAGTGAGTGGTTTACTAAATATATTCATACTAATCCGGCTGTTCAACAACCTTTTCCCCCGCTTAATTCCCATCAATCATCTGTTATGCCACCGGTAATGAATCTAATTCTGTTGAATAAGTTTCATGTAGATAAAATTCGAAAGTATGGAGGCGAAGGGTTTAGGGCTACGAGTAATGACGATGCTGAAAGAGCTGAGTTCTGGCTCGAGAATACCATACAAGTATTCGATGAAATGTCATGTACCCCTGAGGAAAGTGTGAAATGTGCGGTTTCTTTGCTCAGAGACTCAACTTACCAATGGTGTAAAACTCTGACTTCTATTGTCCCAAAAGAATGAATAACCTGGGATTTCTTTCAATCTGAGTTCCATAAGAAATACATCAATCAGAGATTCATAGATCAAAAAAGGAAAGAGTTTTTAGAACTTAAATAGGGTTGTATGTCTGTCACAGAATATGAGCGAGAGTTTGTTTGATTGAGCCGATATGCTAAAGAATGTGTCTCGACTGAAGGCACTTTGTGCAAAAGATTTGAAGATGGTTTGAATGAAGATATCCGTCTGTTAGTTGGTATTATTGAGATTAAAGAGTTTGTTGTGCTCGTTGATCGGGCATGTAAAGCCGAAGAACTCTGAAAGGAGAAAAGGAAAACTGATTTTAATGCTAGAGAAATAAGGAAGGGGTCTACAAGTAAATCATTTCAATTTGCGTCAAAGAAATTTCGAGATGATTCCTGTCGATCAAAGGCTAATGCGAGACATTCGAGCAGAGATAGAGCTAGATCGAATTCGAGTTTCAGAGCTCCTGCTACTTTTGTTGCTAGTGTTGGAAATGTCTGATCCGAACGACATGAATGTAAACATTATGGTAAAAGACATTGGGGAGTTGTAGATTGAATGATTGAACTTGCTTTAGATGTGGATCTATGGATCATTTTGTCTGAGATTTTCCTGGGCTTGTGGAACTAGAGATTGTGCAGAATCCGAGATCGAGAATACTTCAGCTAGAGGTAGACCTTCTAGAAATACAGGAAATGTGATTCGTAGCTAGAGAGCTATGAAAGATACTAGCCAGAGCCTATGCTATCTGAGCTCGGGATGAAGCTTCGTCTCTAGATGTAATAACTGGTACTTTTACTTTATACAATACCTCTCTGATTACATTAATAGATCTAGGGTCTATTCATTTGTATATATGCATGAATTTAGTGCATAGTAAGACTTTGCCTGTAGAGTCTACTGAATTTGTAATTAGAGTATCGAACCCCTTAGGCAAAAGTGTCCTAGTTAACAAAGTTTGCAAGAACTGCACATTGATGTTTCGAGTTGTATGTTTTCCGGCAGATCTGATGCTTTTACCTTTTGGTGAATTTGATATAATTCTAGGTCTAGATTGGTTAACTTTGCACGATGCTATTGTGAATTGCAAACGGAAAGCTATCGATTTGAAATGTAAGAATGATGAGATAATTCGAATTGAATCTAGTGATTTGAAATGGTTACCAGTTGTGATAACTGCAATGAAGGCTATAAAATTTGTAAAGGTTGTGAAGCTTACTTTGCATATGTGATTGATTCTAAAGTTATTGAGAAGGAAATTGAATCAGTGCCTGTTGTTTGCGAGTTTCCTGATGTGTTTCCTAAAGAACTTTCAGGATTACCTCCGATCAGAGAAATTGAATTTGGTATTGAATTAGTACCAAGAACTACTCCAATTTTGATAGCTCCATATAGAATGGCTCCAACCGAATTGAAAGAATTAAAGTCTTAGTTGCAAGAGTTGACAGATAGTGTAATGCCTGATTTGGACCCGGGTCAGAATAGTGGTTTTGGGACCACATATCTGAGTTTAAAAAATATTTTAATATTATTTTCTATGTTTGTGTTATTTGAATTAACTTCCGTGAAATTTCTCTGATTTAATTTGTCTGTCTTTGTGCTTAATTATGAAAAAGGATCAAATCACGTAAAATTTAAAATCTGCATGTCATTTGTTAAAAGTGTTTAAGTGCTATGTTCTATTTATGTCAGGTCCTTATGTTGAAATTGAACCATTAACATGGTTAATGGACTTTTGTGGACAACCATTATAAGTTTTTATTATTATTTCATTAACGATAAAATTGGTATTTGGTAATTAAACTATTATTAATAAAACAAAGGCATGAAAATGGCGTTTATTTCATCCACCATCACCGAAAATCAAAGAAAAAGAAAGGTTTTGAAGCTTCCATGCATTCGGCTAGCTTCTAGCTTGATTAAAGGTTCGTTTTTAATCCGTTTTGAGATGAAGATTATGAATAGTGACAGTGATGTTATTTGAATTTTTGAGATGAATTTGGTTGAATTATGATGGATAGATATTGAATAAATATGCTTTGCCTTGAATTTTTGATGAAATTTAGCAAATTGGGCTAAGCAATGAAAATAATACTTTGGGAGGACTAAATTGTGAGATAAATGTATTATCTGGGCTTATATGAAAGCCATGTATATTCAGTCAAGCTTGTATTTAGTTGAATTTTGTAAATTTGATGTTTTTGTGAATTAGGACCAAAGTGTCAAAATGTGAAAGTGTGAGAGCAAAAATGTAAAATGCCCTAAATAAGTGTTTGTGGATTGAATTGAATGAAATGGAAAATTAAATGACTAAATTTGGATTTATTTAGATCAAGAACTAAGGAAAATCAAACTTAGATCGAGGGAAGTCCAAAATCGTTGAATAGTCGGATCGAAATCGTTTAAAATCCACACGAGGTAAGTCAATATACAAATATGCGTTACATTAATGTTTGTTATAAATTCTTGAATTATAAACTGTATTTGGATGGCCATGAGAGCCTGATGTATTAATTTCAAGTCAATTATGATTGAGTAATGGTAAAATGATATCATGTAAGACCTTGTCTGAGACCTAGGCATTGATTATAGAATTATGTCTAAGACCGTGTCTGGGACACTGGCATCATATATGTTTGTGTAAGACCTTGTCCAGGACAGTGGCATCGATATCGAATGACATGTAAGACCACGTCGGGGACATCGACATTGTATGAGATTTATAAGTTCTGTCACATTTCTAAATGATCTGAGAAGAAATTCCAAGAAAAGAATGAATGCATACCTTATGTGTCTGACTCATGTACATTTGTGAATGCATACCTTATGTGTCTGACTCATGTACATTTGTTTTGTACTGAACTTCCGAGTATGGAAGGTATGCTAATTTTGTGAACTAGAAGTATGTACTAAAAGAGTACATCTGATTTGTTAATTATCTATGCGAAATGGTCATCATATTGCATTTATGAATTGCATATTTTTGTATTTGGCTTACCAAGCTCCTTGTAACTTACTCTGTTTATTCTTTCAATTGTTTTACAGATATCGTAGCTACTATGGGCTTGGGAATAGTTAAGGATCATCTCCGCACTATCGAGCTCAATTTTGGTACCTTTGTGAATGTACAAAGTTTAAGCATGTCATGTATAGGCTAGAATGACTAAGATATGTTTTCGAGTCTATGTATATAAGTCATGTGATGTGGTCAAGGCTTGGGAATATGCTTTGTTTTGGTATCCTGAATGATGCAAATGTTGGCATGAAATTGATGAATGAATGCCCTCAATGAAATGGATATCTTGTTATGAAATTTAGGTGATGAAAGGTAAGTTTAGTTGGTGTTTGAATGTGTATAAATGATGAGTTTTAGTTATGATACTACCTATAAAATGTTTGTTCTTTAGCATGAGATTGGTGTATGAATGTGTTGACCATATAGATGAATGTTTTAGGCTTTGAATTGGTTGGTTATTGTTTAGGCAAAAATGGTGTTTTTAGCATGTTTGTGAAATTGACCCAAATAGGTAGAAAGTATGACTTATATCAAGTCTGCTTAGTGCCACACGGCTAGGGCACACAGGCATGCCTTATGGCCGTGCTAATTTTCTAGTAATGGTACAAAAACTCTCACGGCCAAGACACACGGGCGTGTCTTGTGGCCGTGGCAAAAAGTCAGTATACTTGCTCTGTTTGGCACGGCCTGGGTGCATGGGCGTGCCTGAGTCTCGTGTGAGGCACACGGCCTGGTCACACGGGTGTGTGACCTCCTCAATTTGGAAAATTTTATGTGTGTTCTGAAATTTATGAATGTGCTTCGTTTAGTTCTGACCCTATCTTTATGCATGTTTGAGATCTAGTAGATCTTCAAGGAAAGGAACTTTATATACAAATCTTGTTATAATCTGTGAATATTTTGTTCTGATCTATTCTGAATATTCGGTAATGCCCCTACCTATTCCGGCGACAGTTACGGGATAGGGGTGTTACATTTAGTTGGTATAAGACCTATGGTTTAATCGATTCAAGGACTAACGTAGCGTGTTTAAGTCTGGCTATACATGCCATATATCTGAACTGTGATAGTATGATGAATCCTGACAAATGAAATATGCTTTTCATATAGTAATGGATCCCGAAAGAGCCGTAGCTAACAATATTGAAAGTAATGCGCTTGCTCACGCTCAAGGGACAGTGCCATTTGATTCTAGACCGGTTACAAGTGGTAAAGAGGTAGAAGCTAAACAAGCTTTCTTCCAAATGATGAATGAGTGGTTCACTCAGTATGTCTGGACAAATCTGACTATTCAACAACCCCCACCCTCGACTATTCCTCAACAAACTCCAGTTGTATCACCTGTGATTAATTCGATTCATCTGAGCAAGCCTCCGGTAGACAAGATTAGAAAGTATGGGGCTGAAGAATTTCGAGCTACAACTGATGATGATGCAAAGAGGGCTAAATTTTGGCTTGAAAACATGATCGGAGTTCTTGATGAATTGTCGTGTACCCCAGAGAAATGTGTTAAATGTGCGGTTTCATTGTTGCGAGATTTGGAATACCATTGGTGGAAAACATTGACATTTATGGTTTTGAGTGAACGTATCACCTGGGATTACTTAAGACCAAATTTAGAAAGAAGTATATTAGTCAAAATTTCATTGATTAGAGATGTAAAGAGTTCCTTGAAATGAAACAAGGTGGCAAATCTATTATGGAATACGAGCGAGAATTCATAAGATTGAGCTAGTATGCATGGGGATGTGTAGCTTCAGAGGCCACTATGTGTAAAAGATTTATTGGGGGTTTGAATGAAGACATTAAACTTCTGGTCGGAATTCTCAATCTGAATGAGTTTGTTGTGTTAGTTGAAAGGGCCTGTAAACCCAAAGAACTTAGTAAAGAAAATAAGAAAGCTGATTCTAAAGCTAGAGAAGTTCGAAAGAGATCTTTTGGTAGGTCATTTCAGTCAGTGTCAAAGAAGTTCCGAGACAATTCTAACTGTTCGAAGATTAATATAGGACATTCGGGTAGAGACTGTGATAAATTGTGTTCAAGTTTTAGAACTCCTGCTACATCTATTGCTAGTGTCGGAAACATTAGATTTGAGAAACCCAAGTGTGCATATTGTGGCAAAAGACATCCGAGAAGTTGTAGATTGAAAGACCGAGCCTGTTTTTGATGTGGGTCCCTGGATCATTTTGTTTGAGACTATCCTAAATCTGTTGAATAAGAGATAGTGCAAAATTCGAGATCGAGTAATGCTTCCGTTAGAGGTAGAACTCCCGGAAACATAGGAAATGCTAGTGTTGGTCAAAGAACTATTAAAGACACGGTTGTATGATTTGAGGCTTGAGCGCCTACTAGAGCTTATGCTATCCAAGCGCATGAAGAAGCTTCGTCCCCTGATGTGATTACTGGTACTTTTACTCTTTATGATACCTCTGTGATTGCTTTGATAGATCCTGGATCAACACATTCTTATATCTGTGTGAATTTAGCATATAGCAAGACTTTGTCTATAGAGTCTACTGAATTTGTAATTAGAGTATCAAACCCCTTAGGTAAAAGTGTCCTGGTTGATAAGGTTTGCAAGGATTGTCCGTTAATGATTTGAGATATCTGCTTTTCTACTGATTTGGTGCTATTGTCGTTTGATGAATTTGATATAATTCTGGGTATGGATTGGTTAACTCTACGTGATGGTATTGTTAATTGCAAACAAAAAGTTATTGACTTGAGAGGCAAGAATGGTGAAATCGTTCGAATTGAGTCCAATGAATTGAATGGTTTACCAGCTGTGGTATCTGCATTAAAAGCTCAGAAATATGTGGGAAAAGATTGTGAAGCCTACCTTGCTTATGTGATTGACTCTAAGGTATTTAATAAAAAGACTGAATCTGTGCCGGCCGTCTGTAAATTTTCTGATATATGTCCTAAAGAACTTCTGGGTTTGCCTTCGATTTGAGAAGTTAAGTTTGGGATTGAATTGGTTCCGGGAACTGCTCCGATTTTAATAGCTCTGTGTAGAGTGTTGCACCGACCGAATTGAAACAATTAAAGACTCAATTACAAGAATTGACTGATTGAGGCTTTGCTAGACTGAGTTTTTGTAACACCCCTAACCCGTAACCGTCACCGGGATAGGAATGGGCGTTACTGGATATTCAAAACAAAACAGAACAGAGTATTCGGATATTATATCAAAATTCAAACATCAAGTCCCTTTTTGGAAGTCTACTAGACCTCAAACATACATTGAAATAGGATCGGAACTAAATCAAATACATTTACGAACTTCAGAACACATATGAAATTTTCCAACTTAAGAAGGTCACATGCTCGTGTGACCAGGCCGTGTGCCTAACACGGAACTCAGGCACATCCATGTGCCCAAGTCATGCCAAAACAGGGTAAGCATACTGACTTTTTTCCACGGGCACAAGACATGCCTGTGTGTCTTGGCTGTGTGGGTCTTATGCCCAATACTGGAAAATCAACACGGCCATAATGCACGCCCGTGTGCCTAACCTTGTGGCACAAATCAGACTTGGTATAAGTCATACTTTCCACCAATTAAAGGGTCATCCTATAAGCCAAAATTCATGCCACAATGATACCATAATTTCATCTCAATTCACTGCTTAAAACATACCTTAACATGATCAAACCATTCATATGCACATTCATACTCAATCTCATACAAAGCATGTCTATATCACAAACAAAGTTCATGACTAAACAAAGCATGTCTATACTTAGTACATATCTCATTCATACCACATCCAAAACTTACCATTTCTTCACATTAGCATGTTTTAAGATGACCAAAACAATTAGATCATATAACCATTATAAATTCACACAATTTGGCATAACATACCATATTCCAAACTGAGCACAAACATACCATTTGCTAGCCCACTCTCATGGCATTACACATACAACTCAAAATTTAACTTAATCCTTCTAGCCTATACATGCCATATTTAAACTTTGTACATTCCAAAAGTACCAAAATCTATGTTGATAATGTGGTGACGATCCTTGACTATCCCGAGCCCACAGTAGCTACGTATCTGTAAAACAGTTGAAAGAATAAATAGAATAAGCTACAAAGAGCTTAGTAAGTGAAATACAAATTATACAATCCATAATCATAATACGATGACCATTTTACACAGATATATCACCATTCTGATTCATCCATTTTACTCAGACTACTAATTCACACAATTTGCATACCTTTCATACTCGAAAATTTAGTGTAAAATAGAGGTACCTGAGGCAGACATATGAGGTATGCATTCATTCATTTATCATAATTTCTCCTTAAATCATTTAGAAACATTACAGAATTCAGATAGGCCTTATACAATGCCGACGTCCTTGACGTGGTCTTACATGTTATTCAATATCGATGCCACTGTCCCAGACAAGGTCTTACACGAAACATATATGGTGCCAGTGTCCCAGACACGGTCTTACACACAGTTCTCTAATCAACACCTATGTCCCAAACGAGGCCTTACATAATATCATTTTACTATTGCTCAATCAAAGGTGATTCAAAATTTCTATATAAGGCTCTCATGGCCGTCCAATACAGTTTATAATTCAAGCATTTATTTCAAACATTAATATAACACATATTTGTATATTGACTTACCTCGTACTAGTTTAGACGGATTTGAGCCGACTATTCAATGATTTTTGACTTTCCTCGATCTAAGTCTGATTTCCTTGGTTTTGGATCTAAATAAATCAAAATTCAGCCATTCAATATTCCATTTCATTCAATTCAATCCATAAACACTCATTTAAGGCATTTTACATTTTAGCCCTCACATTTTGACACTTTGGTCCCTAATTCACAAAAGCATCAAGTATGCACAATTTCATTACAAAATGACCTAGCCAGAACTTCATGGCTCTCATATATGCACATATACACATTTATTTCACAATTTAATCCTCCCAAAATGTCATTTTCACAAAGTAGCCCATGTGGCTCAAATTCATCAAAATCTCATGGAAAAACATGTTTATTCAACACCTATTCATCGTAATTTATTTAATTTCACTACAAAGCTTCAAATATCAATAATGTCACTATTTAGAAACTTTATCAAAAACAGAAATTGAGACATGGGCATGGAAGAACACGTAGCAACGATCATAGAAACGTTAAAATTATCAGAAATCGAAACCAAAACATTTCTCAATTAAGCTTAAAGTGTGCCGAATGAATAAATGCAGAAACCCTTTCTTTTTCTTTTATGAATCGAGAAGAACAAGGTGAAAATAACCTTTATTTTATCTTTTCATTTTATTTAACGCATAGTAATTCATAAATGACAAAAATAACCTTAGTCATTTCATTAAAATCCCACTCACCTATGTCCATGCATGCCATTAAAAACAATTAATGGTCTAATAACATAATAAGGACCTCATATTAAAAAGACAAGGCACCTAAATACTTTAACAAATAGCATTCAAATTTTGAATTTTACGTGATTTGATCCATTCTCACAATTAAACATGGAGACAGGCAAATTAAATCACAGAAATTTCTCAGATGATAATTCATATATCACAGACACAAAAAATAATATCAGAGTATTTTTCGGACTCGAATATGTGGTCCCGAAACCACTATTCGAACTAGGGTCTAAACCGAGCTGTTACAATTCTCTCCCTTAGGGATTTTTGTCCCCGAAAATCTTATCGTTAAATAGATTCAGATATTACTGTCTCAATGCACTTTCAAGCGCCCATGTAGCCTTTTCTAATCCGTGGCCATGCCACATCACTTTTAATAGAAGCAATTCTTTCATTTCTCGAGCTAAAATACGAATTGGCTCTTCATCATAAGACATATCAGACTTTAATTCAATCTCAGAAGTGTATATGACATGAGACGGATCAGATCTATAACGTCAGAGCATCGATACATGAAACACATTATGTATCTTTTCTAGCTCAGGTGGCAACATTAGTCTATAAGTAACCGAGCCGACTGGTTCAACAATTTCGTATGGCCTTAAAAACCTCGGACTCAGTTTGCCCTTTTTGCCAAAACGAAACAATTTCTTCCACAGAGATACTTTCAGAAATACTTTGTCGCCAACCTCAAATTCAATATCTTTCCATTTCAAATCTGCATATGATTTCTGACGATCAGAAGCTGCTTTCAGACTATCTTTGATCACTTTCACCTTTATTCTGCTTGTTTTATCAGATTAATCCTGTATATCTTATTTTCACTAAGTTCAGACCAATACAGCGGAGTTCTACATTTTCTACCATATGGGGCCATTTTAATGCTTGATTGAAAACTATTATTATACACAAATTCAATCAGAGGTAGATATTGTTCCCACGTACCTTCAAACTCCAGAATACAACATCTAAGCATGTCCTCGAGTATCTGAATGATCCGCTCAGGTTGACCATCTGTCTGCGAATGAAATGTTGTACTAAATGTAATTTCGTACCTAAAGCCTTTTGCAACTTCTTCCAGAATTGCAAAGTAAACCTTGGATCTCTATCAGATACAATAGGCAGTGATACTCCATGTAATCTCACAATATCAAAAATGTAAAGTTTAGCTAATTTATCAAGTGAATAGTTAGATCGTACCGGAATAAAATGAGTAGACTTCGTTAACTGATCAACAACCACCCAGATTGATTCTTTCTTTGTCGGAGATAGGGGTAAACCAGAAACAAAATCCATAGTCACTCGGTCCCATTTCCATTCAGGAATCATAATCGGTTGTAATAAACCAGAAGGCACCTGATGTTTAGATTTTACTTGCTGACAGACTAAACATTTCAAAACAAAGCCAAAATTACCTCTTTTTGTTCTCGACCACCAGTATAACCATTTTAAATCATTATATATCTTTGTGCTACCAGGATGTATAGAAAATTTGCTATTATGAGCTTCACTCAAAAGCATTTGAATCAATTCAGAATTTCTCGGAACACAAATTCTATTCCTGAATATCAGACAATCATCATCATCAATATGGAATTCAGAATCAGAATCACTCTGAACTCATTTCATTAACAGTTCGTTATCTACCTTCTGAGCATCAACGATTTGTTGCAAAAACAAAGGTTTCACTTTTAATTCAGCTAACACTGAATCATCATCATACAGGTCAATACTAACATTTAAGGCACACAATGTAGATAATGACTTTCAACTTAAAGCATCAGCTACTACATTTGCTTTACCCGGATGATAATCAATAATAAGCTCATAATCTTTTAGCAGTTCCAACCATCTTCGCTGTCGCAGATTCAAATCTTTCTGAGTCATTAGATATTTCAGACTTTTGTGATCTGAGAACACATGGCATCTTTCACCAAACATATAATGACGCCAATTTTTTAGTGCAAAAATAATCGCAACCAATTCCAGATCATGCATCGGATAGTTTTTCTCGTGTGGCTTTCGTTGTCTAGAGGTATATGCTATAACCTTGCCTTCTTGCATTAAAACATAGCCCAGCCCAGTTAACAAAGCATCACTCTATATAACAAATTCTTTACCCATTTTATGTTGCGTAAGTACAAGAGCTTCGGTTAACATAGCTTTCAACTGATCAAAACTATTCTGACATTTATCAGACCATTCAAACTTTACATCTTTTTGTAGCAGGCTTGTCATCAGGGTTGCAATTTCTGAGAAACCCTTTACAAAACGATGGTAATAACCAACAAGTCCCAAAAAACTATGGACTTCTGAAACATTTCTCGGAGGTTTCCAATCCAAAATAGCTGAGATTTTGCTCGGATCAACCCAAATACCTGATGCAGATACAATGTGACCCAGAAAACTAACTTCATGTAACCAGAATTCACATTTGCTGAATTTTGCGAACAATTGCTTATCATATAGTGTCTGAAGTACAATTCTTAAATGTTTAGCATGATCACTTTCATTCCTTGAGTAGATCAATTCATCAATGAAAACAACAACAAATTTATCTAAATACAGTCTACAAATTCTGTTCATCAGATCCATAAACACAGCAGGAGCATTCGTTAATCTAAAAGGCATAACTAAGAATTCATAGTGTTCGTACTTCTTTCAGAAAGTTATTTTCGAAATGTCAGAATCTTTTACTCGCAACTAATAGTAGCTTGATCTCAGATCTATCTTCAAAAATACAAAGGCACCTTTTAATTGATTAAACAAATCATCAATTTGAGGCAGAGGGTATTTATTCTTTATAGTTAGTTTATTGAGCTGACGGTAATCAATACACATTCTTATTGTGCCATCTTTCTGTAACACCCCAAGACCCGTATGCGTCAACGAAGGGTCAAGAGGCATTACCTGACATTCCCACAACCAAGCAAACTGCCACTCGTACAACATGTTCAAACTTTTATGGAAAAGGCTATTCATACAATTCCAAAAACTCAAAATTTAATCTATACTTGTCTCTAGATTCAAGATACAAATTCACATCTAGCTACTGAAAATCTTTTACTTTTCAACTTATAGAGACATCTACGGAATTCTCATCCTTTTTATTAGTACGTGCAACTAATATCAAATAGTAACCTAATTACTATTACTAATGGCCGATTATACTAACTTAGTAATATGACTCATTTCAACTAAAGCATATTTAATCATTCAACCATTAGACTCATTTAACAACTTCGGATGTGATGGTTTACCAAAGAACATAGCTGGAATCTTTTAATGACAAGGTCACTACTGTCAAGTCATATTAAGCATTATCACCATTGAAATTTATAATACTTCATTCAACAACACATTCATAATTAGTAAGTGAGCAAGCCATTTTCGCATGGCTAAAATATATACATATTCAAAATAAAAGTTTCTTAATTTAACGACCACAAAAATGCTTCCTATACATGCCATTTACAAAAGTTTAGCTAATTAAGTACTGAACTGGGCTTTGATAGTAGAGATGACTTCGAAAGCAAAATTCCTGAGACCCGTAGCTAACGATCAAGATCTATAAAATAGAAAATTAATAGCAACAGAGTAAGCAATTACATGCTTAGTAAGTTTTACATAAAAAGAAAATCATTTGAAAGAGTAGCATAGCAATAATTAACCTCGATCATTTTATCCTTTGGCCAAACGAGATGATACTATGTTCACACTTTTGTCATTCATATTACAAAAGGGGAAATTCCAATATATCCGACGAAATTCGACTTTTAACCGAGCACGAACGCTCCATCTTTCAAACTAAACTCCTGTCTATAACATACCACTCATATCCAAGTAATTATACTCTTCTAATTCAGAACAGATACATTATAATCATGTCATAGGCGTTTGAAAGACTTTTAGCAATAATCAAAACATTTCCACAAACCCTAAACTTGCAATTCATAAGCAACAAAAATTCTGAACAACAGTAAGATGCATACCTGGCTATCTTATGGTAGGTACATATTTAATAAGACAGTATTAGAGTTTAATTATAACGCCAGCACGGATGTCCATCGAAACCAAGTCCAGTTTCAACATTGGCTCAAAGCCCTTCAAAACTAAGTCCGGATATGTCACTAGCTTGAAAGCCCTTCGAGACTAAGCTCGGATCGTATCACTGGCCCGAAAGCCCTTCGAATCTAAGCTTGGATCGTATCACTAGCCCGAAAGCCCTTCGAGTCTAAGCTCGGATCGTATCACTGGCCCAAAAGCCCTTCGAGTCTAAGCTCGGATGTAAATCCCCAAATCATTTATCATACATGTACATTTATATCAAATCACTTTGGAACTCATCACCAACCTTCAAATTTAATCACAGCATGTTTAGGACTCATACCAAAAATCTGATTCACCAATCATAAACGAAGGGGTACGGATTTACTTCAAAATACAACAAAACGAAGGTCAACATTCGGTTTTCTCACATTTGCTCTAATTATCTTTTCTACAACTACATTCGAACATAGCCTTTTTAAGTCTAAATTTACACATTCACATATGTACTAAGATTTCATTTCAATTATGAGCTAACTTCCATTACTCAAGAACTTACCTCGTAACTTTGGAGTATTTACAAGTAGACTATTCCGCCACCTTAGCCTTTCCTTTATCTGATGTGGCCACTCGATGCTCTTGAGCTTAATTTGACACACCAAAATTTGAATTTCATTAAACACTCATCCTCTTACTTGACCAAGGTAAAGGATACAACTAAAATTTCGTTATCACACATTTATACACGCACAGAGGCATACATACACTTTCGGTCCAATGGACATTAATCTTACATCACAACTAAATTTTTTACTAACTAAATATATCATATCACCAATGAAACCATTTAGCATTCACACATATACTAAGCATGTATTTACGTATAGTTCATAAGAAAAATTGCTAATCCACAATACTGAATATGCCCTTCCAAAAATTCGCACAAATACCTTATTTAGTCACAACGTATATGCGCTTATCAAAAGCACCTCTCCCCTTAATAGATTTCTAACTTTCATTAGGCCATAACCAAAATATCTATAATAACATTGTTACAAAAATCCAATGCCATACTTTACATGATACACACATATATAATTACTAAATTTAAGCACAATTTGCACCATTTCCCCCAATGGCCGAATATACATCACTTCCAAATTCGCTTTTATTCGTTTAACCATTCTTCCTTTTTATGCTACTATTTTCTAAACAAAATACCATCCAACTAATACCTTTTAACAAGCTTTAACTTAACTTCTAACCACCTTAAAATTAAAATCATCTAATATAAATTCTCTAAGCACAAAAGCCTTAGCCGAATGGTCTTTACACAACTAAACTATAATGCACAATCTCCCAATTTATACCTACACTCTTAAGCTCAACCTATCCATGGCCGGATACCCCTTTTTACCTTAATAATCAACCAAAGCAAAAATTGATACCATTCAAGCATGCTTTCATGAATTCTTAAAGTTTTAACCTCAAATCACCTCCCAAGACACCATATTACACTACAAAATCATAAAACTCAAATGCAACCAAATTCCATCAAGTTTATCAAAGACCGAATGAAACATTCACAACCAAAACAAAAATCAATACTTGGGTTATGCCATAAGCTTAATTATCAACATGAATTCATGATATCTAAGCAAACTAATATGATTCCTTACCTTAAAATTGAGTAACCAAGATCGAATGGTAGCTTAGTTTCTCCCCTTTTCTCCTCTTTTATTTTCGGCCAAGAAGAACAATGAAAACTTTTTTTTTCACCATTTCTTTTATTAATAATAGTTATCTAATATTAACCAACAATCACATTTATTTAATAACACAAAATACAAAAATAATCATTGAAAAGCTTGCATGGCTAGCCACTAATGTGCAATTATGCATATTTGACATGCAAATCCAAGTATTTCCAAGCTTTCATTATTTAGTCTTTATAATTTGTCCATCTAAAGTACTAAGTTTCTCAACTAAGTCCTTGTTAATAAATTCACACCTAAAAGTTGTTAAATTCAAACATTAAAATTCACACATACCTTCCGCACATATATTAGACAGAGAAAATTAATATCAACTATTTCATTAACTCGGTTTAGTGGTCCCGAAACCACTTCCTGACTAAGGTTGAAATAGGGCTGTCACAACTCTCCCCCTAAAAGGATTTTCGTCCCCGAAAATCTTACTCGAAAATAGATTTGGATGTCTTTCTTTCATAGCACTCTCAGGCTCCCAAGTTGCCTCCTTGATCCCGTGCTTGAGCCATAATACTTTTACTAACGGAACCCTCTTGTTTCGCAATTCTTTAACCTTTCGTGCTAAAATACATATAGGTTCTTCTTCATAACTCAAATCAGGTTGAATTTCAACTTCTGACGGATTTAACACATGCGAAGGATCGAATCTATACCGACGGAGCATCGATACATGGAAAACATTGTGGATCTTTTCAAGTTCAGGAGGCAAAATCAATCTATAAGCAACCGGCCCAATCCATTCTGATATCTCATACGGTCCAATGAATCTCGGGCTCAGCTTGCCTTTACGGCCAAAACGGAGTATCTTATTCCACGGTGAAACTTTCAGAAACACCTTATCACCCACTTGATACTCGATATCTTTACGCTTTAGGTCCGCATATGATTTCTGACGATCGGATGCCATTCTCAAATGTCACGAATTATCTCCACTTTCTGCTCCGCTTCTCTGACTAAATCAACTCCAAGAATCTTATTCTTACTAAGCTCGGTCCAAAACAGAGGTGTACGGCATCTTCGACCGTAAAGAGCTTCGTAGGGTGCCATTTGAATACTCGATTGGAAACTGTTATTATATGAAAATTCAATCAGGGGCAAAAATTTTTCCCACAAACTGCTGAACTCGAGAATACAACATCTCAACATGTCCTCGAGTACCTGAATAACCCGTTCTGATTGACCGTCAGTCTGTGGATGAAAAGCAGTGCTGAAATGAAGTTTAGTTCCCATTGCCTCGTGTAATTTCTTCCAAAATCGCGAAGTAAAGAGAGGATCACGGTCTGATATAATAGAGGTTGGTACCCCGTGCAATCGTACAATTTGGGAGATGTAAAGTTCTACCAACTTATCAAGTGAAAAATCTGTACGAACCGGGATAAAATGAGCTGATTTTGTTAGTTTGTCCACAATAATCCAAATGGAGTCTTTCTTGCATGGCGTCAACGGTAAGCCCGACACAAAATCTATTGTAACACGATCCCACTTCCACTTGGGTATCAAAATCGGCTGAAGTAATCCCGACGGCACCTGATGCTCTGCTTTTACTTGCTGACATACTAGGCATTTAGATACAAAAGTGGAGATGTCTCGTTTTATACCGTGCCACCAGTATTGTCGTTTCAAATCATTATACATTTTCGTACTACCCGGGTGAACCGACATTCGATTATTATGGGCTTCATTCAAAATCATCGAAACTAGCTCGGACTTTTTCGAAACACACAATCGATCCCAAAATCTCAAACAATCGTTACCGTCGACCCGAAATTCTGAATTCACATTCGAATCACACTGAACTCGTTGGCAACTAAATCGTCGTCGACTTTTTGAGCTTCACAAATCTGTCGAAGTAACACGGGTCTTGCTTCCAATTCAGCAATCAACACATCATTTGCCGACAACTTTAATCTCACGTCCAAAGCTCGCAGAGAAAATAGGGATTTTCGGCTAAGAGCGTCTGCAACTACATTAGCTTTTCCCGGGTGATAATCAATAATAAGTTCGTAGTCCTTTAGCAATTCTAGCCACGGTCTTTGCCTCAAATTTAAATCCCTTTGCGACATCAGATACTTGAGACTTTTGTGATCAGAGAATATGTGACATTTCTCACCAAACAGATAGTGTCACCAAATTTTTAAAGCGAAAACAATAACGGCTAACTCAAGATCATGGGTCGGATAATTTTTCTCGTGGGGTTTCAATTGCCTCGAAGCATAAGCGACAACCTGACCTTCTTGCATTAAAACGCAGCCTAAACCGTTCAAAGATGCATCGCTATACACTACAAATTCTTTGCCGGATTCTAGCTGAACTAATACGGGAGCTTCCGTCAAAAGGGTTTTCAGCTGGTCGAAACTTTGTTGACATTTATCAGACCACTCGAACTTGACATCTTTTTGTAACAATCTTGTCAAAGGCACCGCAATTGACGAGAAATTCTTGACAAACCTTCGACAGTAATCGGCAAGTCCTAGGAATCTTCTAACTTCGAAAACATTTCTAGGAGGTTTCCAGTCGAGAATAGCTGAAATTTTGTTTGGATCGACTCTAATACCCGAAACAGACACTATATGCCCTAAGAAACCGACCTCACGCAACCAAAATTTGCACTTACTGAACTTTGCATACAATTGATTATCTCGCAAGGTCTGAAGTACAAGTCTCAAATGCTCGGCTTGCTCAATCTCATTACGAGAGTAAATCAAAATATCATCGATGAACACTACTACAAAACGGTCCAAAAACGGCCTGAACACACGATTCATCAAATCCATGAAAGCTGCAGGGGCATTAGTGAGCCCAAACGGCATCACTAAGAATTCGTAGTGTCCGTATCTCGTTCTGAATGCTGTCTTAGGCACATCAGAATCTCTAACTCTCAACTGAAAATAGCCGGATCGCAGGTCAATCTTTGAAAACACTGAAGCTCCTTTCAACTGATAGAATAAGTCGTCAATTCGGGGCAATGGATACTTATTCTTTACAGTGGCTTTATTCAACTGTCGATAGTCGATGCACATTCTCATAGTCCTGTCTTTCTTTTTCACAAACAAAACCGGCGCACCCCAAGGTGAGAAACTCGGTCGTGCGAATCCTCTGTCTGTCAACTCTTGCAGCTGAGATTTCAATTCTTTTAACTCGGTAGGTGCCATACGATACGGGGTAATCGAAATCGGTGACGTACCCGGAATCAACTCTATACCGAACTCAACCTCTCTAGCAGGCGGCAATCCCGGTAATTCCTTAGGAAAACACATCTGAGAACTCACAAACTACAGGCACCGTCTCAAGTTCCTGTTCAGAAACTTTTTTATCTAACACATAGGCTAGATAAGCTTCATAACCCTTTTTCACATACTTCTGAGCTAACATGGAAGTGATTACGGTAGGTAGCCCGTTTAGATTAATGGACTCCATTCAAATTATTTCATTATTCGAAATCGCAAATCAATAGTTTTTCGTTTGCAATTCACTATTGCATCATGAACAGTCAACCAATCCATTCCGAGAATAATGTCAAAATCATCAAATGGTAGAAGCATCAAGTCGGCCGGAAAACAGTAATCTCGAAACATTAGGGGACATCTCTTGCATACTCTATCAACCAGAACACAACGACCCAAAGGGTTCGACACTCGAATTACGAACTCAGTAGACTCAACAGGAAGAGTCATACTGGAGGCTAAAGTTTCACACACATATGAATGGGTCGAACCAGGATCAATCAGGGTAATAATATCGGTGTTAAAAAGTGTGAAAGTACCAGTAATAACATTCGAAGAAGAAGCTTCCTCACGGGCGCGAATAGCATATGCTCTGGCAGGTGCTCGAGCCTCGGATCTGACGGTAGTGTCTCGAATCCCTCTCTGGTTACCACTAATATTACCCCCTCACCGAGGTGGTCTACCCCGTGCTACCGTGCCACTAGGTCTCTGACTCGGATCGGAAGTGCGTTCATCATTTCTCGGAAAATCTTTAATGAAATGATCGGCAGATCCACATCTGAAGCAAGAGTGATCACGATGCCTACAACTCCCCGGGTGCCATTTACCACAATATTTGCAATCAGATCTATCTCAACGTTCATTCCCAACACTGGCGATGGAAGTAGCTCACGAACTCACAGGAGGTCGATGATGTTCATGTTTAGAAAAACCCGATATATTTTTAGACTGGCCCGAGTCATCTCTAGTCTTTTTGGATGATTGCTAAATAGATTTTCCCGCAGATCTTTTTCAGAATTCTCTAGCTCCCTCCTCGGCTTTTCTTTTCTCATTTCCAAGCTCTTCGGCTTTACACGCTCGCTCGACTAACACGACAAATTCTTTAATTTCCAGAATTCCCACTAGTAGTCTAATCTCTTCGTTTAACCTATCTTCAAAACGTTTACACATGATAGCCTCGGAGGATGCACATTCACGAGCATATCGGCTGAGGCGCATGAATTCTCTTTCGTATTTGGTTACAGACATCTAACCCTGCTTGAGTTCAAGAAATTCCTTCCGTTTTTTATCAATGAACCTCTGACTAATATTTCTTACGGAACTCGATTTGGAAAAATTCCCAGGTGACCCGTTCCTTCGGAACAACAGAAACTAGAGTGTTCCACCAGTAGTAGGCAGCGTCACATAACAGAGATACCGCGCATTTCAGACACTCCTCGGGTGTACAAGACAGTTCATCAAACACTCGCATGGTATTGTCGAGCCAAAACTCGGCCCGCTTGGTATCATCGTTGGGGGTAACTCGAACCTCTTCAGCCCCATATTTTCTAATTTTGTCGACTGGGGGCCTACTCGATCTCATTGGATCGATCAGAGGAGGGGTCGTATAAGTCGGAAGCGGAGTATTCGGGGGCGGAGGTTGTGGAATAACCGGATTTGATCTAATGAATTGAGCGAACCAGTCACTCATCATCGTATAAAAGGCTTGTCTAGTATGGAGCAAAACTCGAGGGTGAGTCCTAAATATGTCGACTCTATGATCTGCAAGAACTGCTCCCATGGCTCTGTCATCAGTAAGGCCCGGACGTCATCTACTAACTGTATCTGCGTGAGGGCGTCCCAGTCTACGCAGTAGCCCATGGAGATAGTGCGGGTCCAGAGTAGTTGATAGGGTTCCTCCTGGGAGGCTTATGAGAAGGTGATGAGCGGGTGACGCTCCTCGGATATGGGCCTAGATGAGGAACTTCCTGGTCCTTTTCGTTTTTTAGGGACGAGGACGGCAGTTTTCCTACTGCGTGATGATGACATCGTATCTGAAATAAAATAAAATAAGCATTAGTCCTAAATATTGAAATTAAACTAGATAGTAAAATATACATTAAAATGACAATGTGCTAAAAAATAAAAATGAGGATTAACCTAAATAGTAGAATTTAATCATATTAACTTGTAACAAAATGAAGAACTATAGGTATGTATATATACTAAAATTATAACAAAATGGCATGCAAATATGAGTTTAAATGGCAAAGAAAATGAAATCTAAATGGCAAACAAAAATGAAATTAAGTGGCATGCAATCCTAATATATTTTATACTATTCTAGATTATTCATCCTATTTTTCCTAATTCCATGCTTGAATTATCATAAAGAAGAAAGCAAAATTAAAAATATAGATAATGAAAATGAGTTATAAACAAATAATAATGAGAAATTTTGAGAGAATAGAACAAAAATTGAGGGTGCACGGTCATGGGTTGAGTTTACACGGGCGTGGGTTGGCTGAATTCGGGTATGGTGGTGTTTTGAGGGCTGTGGCGGCACTAGTGGTGGTTTGGGAAGGAGTTTGGATGAGAGAATTTAGGGTTTGAGTGAAAGGGAAGGTGAATAGTGGCCCCTTATTTATAGTTTTTGGGTCACACGGGCATGTCACACGCCCATGGAAGTCGTGTTTTACCCGTGTCTTTCGAAAACGGTGGTTATGGCGCGCCTGGTTTCGACGAGCACGCCCGTGTACTTGATTCGCATGGCCGTGGGAGGTCGGGTCTTCGTCACTCACATGGTCATGTGATGGTATACACTGTCGTGTGCGATCGTGTTCATGTTTTACACAGTCGTGTGATAAGTTCCAGGGCCGTGTGAAATTTGACAGTGTCTTCCACGGTATGGGAACACGGGCGTGTGGAATTGTGTGAGCCCATATTGATATTAGAGGGTTGCCACGGCCATGTCGTACGGCCGTGGGGTGTTGTTGGTAGTCCGTGTTGAAGTCAAAAGGTTGCCACGGCCATCTCGCACGGCCGTGGGGTGATATCGGTGGCCCGTGTTTTGGGAAAATTTTGCTTTATTTATACACGGTCTGGGTGCACGACCGTGTCTCTGTTTTAAGCATTTGCACAGCCTGGGGCACTCCCGTGTGCGTGGTCGTGTGGTCCTAAACTTCTGCATGAAGAAGTGTTAGTTTATATAAAAAAAAATTTTTAAAGAAAGAAAGTTACTAAGTTAGTGCTCGGGTTGCCTCCCGAGAAGCGCTTATTTAGAGTCTAAGCTTGACTCTGCCTGGATGTGTCATGGCGGATTTTCGTGGAGCCAAAGCCCCTCCCTATTTTGTGTAAAATTCTCACTTCTATAATGTTTAAGCCTATGGTCGTTTACCTTGAATGTACCATGGTTAGGGTGAGTTACCTTAATGGTGCCGTATGGGAAAACATTTAGAACAGTGAATGGACCTAACCACCTTGATTTGAGTTTTCCAGGGAATAGTTTCAGCCTTGAGTTGTAGAGTAAGACGAGATCTCCTGTTTTGAATTGCTTAGGTTGTTTCAGCCTTTTATCATGACGTCGCTTCATGGCTTCTTTATACAATCGTGAGTTCTCGTAAGCATTGTAGCGCCATTCATCTAGTTCATTTAACTGCATTAATCTTTTCTCACCTGTAAGCTTGAAATCAAGGTTTAAAAATTTTATAGCCAAGAATGCTTTGTGTTCGAGTTCAAATGGTAGATGACAGCTTTTTCCATAGACGAGTTTATAGGGAGATGTACCTATGGGTGTTTTAAAAGCAGTTCTATAAGCCCATAATGCATCGTCTATTTTTCTTGACCAATCTTTTCTATTTGTTTCTATTATTTTCTCTAGAATGCGTTTTAATTCCCTATTTGTTACTTCGACTTGACCACTGGTTTGTGGGTGATAAGGGGTAGCTGTCCTATGGTGCACTCCATACCTTTTTAAAACTTTTTCAAACTGGGCATTGCAAAAATGAGTACCCTTATCACTAATAATTATCCTAGGTGTTCCAAATCGAGAGAAAAGTTTCTTTAAAAATCGTACTACCATTCTTGCATCATTAATAGGCAAGGCTTGGGCTTTCACCCATTTTGACATGTAATCTACTGCTACTAAAATGTACTTATTCCCAAATGAAGTAGGGAATGGACCCATGAAATCAATACCCCATACATCAAATATTTCACGTGAAAGTATATAGTTCTGAGGCATTTCATTACGTTAAGTGATGTTACCTATTCGTTGACAGTTATCACATGAGGTCACATACCTGTTGGCATCTTTGAAAAGTGTAGGCCAGTAAAAGCCGGATTCGAGTACCTTATGAGCAGTTCTAGCTCCACTATGATTTCCTCCTGTGGGTCCTGAATGGCAGTGATTTAGAATCTGGTATGCTTCTATTTCAGTAACGCATCTCCGAATAACCTGGTCTTCACAAATTCGAAAAAGAAAAGGATCCTCCCAAAATTAGTTTTTCACATTAGCGAAGAATCGCTTCTTCTGCTGATGTGTCAACCCTTTTGGGGTTATGTTAGCTGCTAAACAATTTGTAAAATCAGCAAACCAAGGCACTGTTGTATCTGCTAAAGATAGGAGTTGTTCTTCAGGGAACAAGTCGTTTTTCTTATCGAGATATGTGGGTTGCATGTTTTCCAATCTTGAAAGGTGATCTGCTACTAAATTTTTAGCTCCTTTCTTATCCTTTATCTCTAAATCAAACTCCTGTAGCAATAGAATCCATCTTATTAGTCGAGGTTTTGCATCGGTTTTGGCTAAATAATAGCGAAGAGCAAAATGGTTAGTATAAACAATGACTCTTGACAAAATCAGATAAGATCTAAATTTATCAAATGCAAAAATAACAGCTAGCAACTCTTTTTCTGTGGTAGTGTAATTTGCTTGGGTAGTTGTTAGAGTTCTGCTAGCATAGTAGATCGGTTGAAAGTGCTTGTCTCTTCGCTGTCCCAAAATTACACCTACTGCAAAATCACTTGCATCGCACATTAGCTCAAAAGGTAAGTTCCAATCGGGTGAAATCATGATTGGTGCATTGATTAATTTTTCCTTAAGAGTATTGAAGGATTCTAAGCATTCTTGGTCAAAATTGAAAGACACGTCTTTTTCTAGCAACTTTGTTAATGGCTTAGCTATTTTAGAAAAATCTTTAATGAATCGGCGATAAAAATTGGCATGTCCTAAAAAGTTTCGTATAGCCTTAACTGAGTTAGGGGGAGGTAATTTTTCAATAGTTTCAATTTTTGCTTTATCTACCTCTATCCCTTTGCTAGAAATTTTATGTCTTAAAATAATACCCTCTTAAACCATAAAGTGGCATTTTTCCTAGTTTAGCACTAAATTTGTCTCTTCACATCTTATCAAAACATGTTCTAGATTATTAAGAAAAAGTTGGAAAGAATTACCAAAAACTGAGAAATCATCCATAAATACCTCCATGATGTCTTCCATGAATTCATTGAAGATAGCTAGCATGCATCGCTGAAAAGTAGCAAGAGCATTACATAAACCTAAAGGCATTCTGCAATAAGCAAACGTACATTAAGGACATTTGAATGTCGTTTTCTCCTAATCTTCTGGAGCTATCGGGATCTGGAAGTAACCAGAGAGGCCGTCTAGGAAACAATAATACATGTGACCTGACAATCTTTCCAACATCTGATCAATAAATGGTAAAGGAAAATGATCTTTCCAAGTGGCGTCATTCAGCTTCCTGTAATCAATGCAGACTCTCCATCTTGTGACTATTCTTGTAGGTATTAACTCTTCCTTGTCATTAGACATCACGGTCAATCCACCTTTCTTGGGAACAACCTGCACAGGGCTTGCCCAAGAACTGTCAGAAATAGGATAAATAATACATGCATCTAGAAGTTTAATTACCTCGGCTTTTACAACTTCCTTCATGTTGGGATTCAATTGTCTCTAGGCTTGCGCTTATGGTTTGAATTCATCCTCCATTAAAATTTTGTGGGTCTAGAAAGAAGGATTTATTCCTTTGATAACTGAGATTTTCCAAGCTATAGCACGTCTGTGTTCTCGTAACACATGGAGCAATTCTTCTTTTTCTGTAATGCTTAAATCTGATGCGATAATGACTGGTAAAGTTGATTCTTCCCCTAAAAAGGCATACTCTATATGATCTGGTAGTTGTTTTAGTTCTAATTTAGGGGGTTCAGTAATGGAAGGTTTCTGTCTCAATTCATCACTCATCTTTATATTTTCATAACTTATGTGCCTAGTGATGATTTCATTAGAATCCAACTCCTTCCTTACTTCATCAATTTCAGTGGTGGTTTCATCTTCCCCCCCACCTTGAACAAGACACAGTTCCAATGTGTCTGCGAGAGAAAGTTCCTGAAATTTATCTTGAACAAGATGATCAATAATGTCAACGAAATAACAAGAATCATCTTGTTCTTTAGAAAATCTTATAGCATCATAGATTTTGAAAACAACTTCTTCATCACCAACTCCAAGCACTAATTTACCATCTCCTACATCAATAACAGCTCTAGCAGTGGCTAAGAATGGACGTCCCAAAATTAAAGGTACTTCAATATCCTCATCCATGTCGAGCACAACAAAATCAACAGGGAATATAAATTTATCTACCTTTACTAGCACATCTTCAATGATTCCCCTAAGATATGTAACAAATCTATCGGCTAATTGAATACTCATCCTAGTGGGCTTGGGTTCCCCTAGACCTAGTTGCTTAAACATTTTGTAAGGCATGAGATTAATGCTAGCACCTAAATCAGCTAATGCTTTATTAATAAGTAAACTACCAATTAGACAAGGAATAGTAAAACTCCTTAGATCTTTTAGTTTTGCTGGAAGTTTATTTTGGAGAATAGCTGAGCATTCCTCGTTGAGTTCTACTGTGGCCAATTCTTCCAACTTCCTTTTATTTGTTAAAAGTTCTTTAAGGAACTTCACATCCTTCGGCATCTGTGAAATTACTTCAACAAAAGGTAAGTTAATGTGTAATTGTTTAAAAAGTTCAAGGAACTTACCAAATTAAGCGGCTATATGGTCTTTCTTCAATTTTGCCAGATATGGGCTTCACTTGTTATTGGTTCTTGAGCTAGACGATTTATTCACTTGACTTGATCCGTAGAGATCCCTAATCTATGCTAAACCCTCCATCGAGGCATAGGGCAATTAGGCCTAAGTTGTTAATTAAAGTTCCTTTATTAATTAACTCCTTAGGTTGCATTAATTCGATCTATGGTTCCCCATATTAGGTTTGACCCTAATCCGGTAGATTTATGTCGCCCTATGTCTAGGGTTGCATGCAACTCCGTTTAATTATGGTAGATCTACTCTTATCACAGGGACTTTTGCTCCTCTGCTCTAAGCACATCTATTTCTTGAATTAATACCTAGGTTTATTAACACAAGAATTAAGCACACATAATTAAGAACAACTCAAGTATTTATCATATAACTCAAGAATAAATAATAGCAAGATTCATCTTAGGTTTCATCCCCCTCAAGTATTTGAGGGGTTTAGTTCATAATAAAGAAAGAAAACATCTCAGAAGATATAAAATAACAAAACATAAAAGAACTCGAAAGCCCCTGAAGGAATTTAGGGGGATTCTCTATATTGCTGCAGAATTCCGGCTTCTAGGATGAATCAATCAGCTTCCCTGCGAGTAATCCCTACTTCCACTCTCTGTGTTGGCAGCAAAGAATACTTCTCTTTGTGGGGAAATAAGCACACCCTTAGAGTTGCCTCCTATGGTCTTTATATAGAGCTTTGGGGAGCCTTTCTTAGCCTCCAAGTATCTCAATTCGAGTGAAATTCCTCTTTCTCACGACTAGAACACGCTCGTGTGTCACGCCTGTGTGACTTCGACAAAGGCAGTGTGATTTGGCACGGCCGTGTGGCCTGCCCATGCTTGTCGAGAGCTGGACCGTGTGATCTTCACGTGGCACGGCTGTGTGGCACGGCCGTGTGGTGATTCCTTAGGCCGTGTGTTATGTCATTTTTGGCCCATTTTCCTCATTTTCAGTCCATTTCCTATTCTTTTCTCTTCCCTATGCTCTCCTGAGTATAAGATATGAAAAAAAGGATTAAGAGCACCAATTCTCACTAAATTGATAATAATTCATCCAAAATATAGGTTGAGCATGAGGTAAAAATATGTATAAATTAGCGTTTATCAGTCCACAAGGTGGCATCACTGTAAATCACAAACTCTTTACCCAATTCTAGTTGTATTAAGACAGGAGCTTCAATCAACAATGCCTTTAACTTGTCAAAACTCTGCTAATAGTTTTCAGTCCATTCAAACTTGACATCTTTCTATAGCAATCTTGTCAATGGGGTAGCTATCATGGAAAATCCCTCCACAAATCGTCTATAATAACTGGTGAGACCAAGAAAACTTCTATCTTCTAATACATTCCTAGGAGGCTTCCAATCAACAATGGCTGAAATCTTGCTCGGATCAACTCTAATACCTTCACCTGAGACTATATGTCCAAGAAAACCAACTTCCCATAACCAGAACTCACTTTTGCTAAACTTGGCATAAAGCTGATTATCTCTCAAAGTCTATAAAAATGTTCTCAAATGCTCTGAATGCTCAGTCTCGTCATGAGAATAAATAAAGATATCATCAATGAACACCACTACAAATTTATCCAAGTAAGGTCTGAAAATTCAGTTCATTAAGTCCATGAAAATGACAGGAGCATTAGTTAAGCCAAATGGCATCACAAGGAACTCATAATGGCCATACCTAGTCCGGAAAGCATTCTCCAGAACATCTGACTCTTTAACTCGCGACTGATAATATCTAGATCTCAAATCTATCTTGGAAAACATAGTAGCTCCCTTCAATTGATCAAACAAATCATTAATTCTAGGTAGTGGATACTTGTTCTTAATAGTTACCTTGTTAAGCTGCTGAGAATCTATGCACAATTTCATCGAACCATCATTCTTTTTCACAAAGAGCACTGGTGCACCCCATGGTGAACAACTAGGTCTTGCAAAAGCCTTTATCTATTAATTCCTGCAACTAAACTTTCAATTCTCTCAATACCATTGGATCCATTCTATAAGGAGCAATAGAAATGGGTGTTGTACCCAGAACCAACTCAATACCAAACTCAACTTCTCTGATTGGAGGCAATCCTGGTAGTTCTTCCAGAAACACATCAGGAAACTCACATACCATAGGCACTGATTCAACTTTCAACTCTGGATCTTTAGTATTCAACACAAAAGGAAGATAAGCTTCATATCCTTTCCTCAAACATTTTTGAGAAGACATAACAGATATCATGGCAAATGAACTATTTGACTCATCTGAATTAACCCGAAGAATTTCACCATTTCCACATTTCAATTCAATGAATTTCTTTCCACAATTCACTATCACATCATGCGTAGTCAACCAATCCATACCAAGAATCACATCAAACTAATCAAATGGCAATAGCATGAGATCGGCCTAAAAATAGTAACCTCTAATCATCAAAGGGCAATTTTTACATACTTTGTCTACGAATACATACTAACCTAATGGATTCGATACTTTAATCACAAATCCTGTAGACTCTATGGGCATGTTCATACAAGGCATCAATTTCATGCTAACATAGGAATGGGTCGAACTTGGACCAATCAAAGCAATAACATTAGCATCATGAAGAGAAAATTTACTCGTAATTACATCGGGAGAGGATGCCTCTTCACGAGCACGGATAGCATAGGTCCTTGTAGGAGCTCTAACATCTGGTCTCGCTACTGAATCTCTAGATGCCCCTCTACCTTCCCCTGTTCTCAGGTTTCTCTGTGGTCTACCTCAAACTGGAACATTCCCGGACCTAGCACTCTGTAATTCTTCCTTTTTAACCATTTCTAGATACTCTCGCATAAAATGATCTAGAGCACCACACTTGTAACAACCACTCTCATCTGCTCGACACTGACCAAAATGACGTCTACTACACCATGAAAACTTTGGTCTGCCCGGTCGGACATTACCTACACTCGTGATCAAGGTAGTCTGAGCTTTCGAACCCATATTTATGTTATCTCTGCTTTCACTCGAATACCCAACTTAAAAGTTTGATCTAGTAGAGAACTCTCTAGGCCTCTTGGATGTAGACTAAAACGATCTGCTCATCTATCTTTTTCTCTGATCTTCTGTCTCAATTCTAGCTTTGCCTTTTTCTTTTTCTTTCAGCAACTCCTCTACCTTACAGGCTTTGTCAACTAAAACCACAAACTCTTTTATCTCTAGAACACCAACGGACAGTCGAATATCATCATTGTGCCCATCTTCAAATCTCTTGCACATAATAGCTTCGGTTGACACACACTCTCTAGCATAATTGCTGAGTCTGCCAAATTCACATTCATATTCAGTCACTGTCATCTTACCCTGCTTTAGTTCAAGGAATTCTTTTCTTTTCTGGTCAATGAACCTCTGACTAATGTATTTCTTATGAAACTCCTCCTGAAAGAAATCCCAGGTGACATTTTCTTTTGGTACTACAAACACAAGTGTCTTCCACCAATAGTAGGCTGAATCTCTAAGAAGTGGCACCATACACTTTATGAACTCTTCTGGTGTACAAGATAACTCATAAAAAACTTTGATAGTATTCTCGAGCCAAAATTTAGCTTTCTCTGCATCGTCGTCTTTAGTAGCCTGAAACTCTTCAGCCCCTTGTTTTCTAATCTTGTCTACTGGTGGCTTTTCTCTTCTGACTGTATCTATAATTGGGGAAGCTACATGGGTAGTCTGAGGATCATGAGGGGGTGGAGGTCTAATAGCCGGATTCGTACGAATGAACTCGGTAAACCATTCATTCATAGCTTAGAAGAAGGCTTCTCAAGCCCCTCCTCCATGACTAACTATAATGGGCCTTTCACTACTATCTGGTGGCACCGTCCCTTCTGCAGAAGTGGGCACGTTACTTTTTACATCATCTACACCAACTCGTTTGGGATCCATAACTATAGAAGAAAAACATTTAAAATCGTTAGTAGTCATCACACTATCAAAATATAAGTATGGCATATATAGCTAGACTCTTACTCATACTGAATATTTCGAGAACTGACTAAAATCTTACTCTGATACCAATAAATGTAACACCCCTTTACCTGAGACTGTCGCTGGAGTCAAGCACGAGGTGTTACTAGACTTATCTTACTAATTCGGGGCATAAATTTTTTTAAATTAATTCACTCACATTCACCCAATATCCCTACAAAGGGTCTTCAATGCCCTAAATCATGCAATTGAAATGGTTCGGGACCAAACCAAAAACATTAAAAATTTTCCAATTACTTATGCAAATCAAAACAATTGATTTGCACTATTCATAATAAAACTGTCCACCTGCATAATAGTCACTAAATTAATTATAACTCGAGTGATGAAACTCAAAATTTAAATTCTTAAATTTTCCCTGAAACTAGACTCATATATCTTCTTACCATAATTTTCAGAATTTTTGGTGTGGCCAATTAGTACAGTTTATTAGTTAAACTTTCCTCTATTTCATAGTCCCATTGTTCTGACCTCTTCTTACAAAAAATCAATTATCTTTTAGTACAGTTTTCATTTAGTGT